>OU342739.1:477882783-479082783 GCA_910589765.1 Avena atlantica | reverse complement strand
TTAGTAGTGAAGCAATATTATATTTTGGTTTATAAAACCACAACCCCTCCTTTATAAAAGATAAATGATACTACTCTATTATAGAATCAAGAAACCATTACACCAAGTAAAAGAATAACCATTCTTAAAAACTTAAAGAAAACATTCCAGATACACCAAGTACAAATATCATAAACATTATACTTTCAAACTATCTTCGTCTTGAAGTTAACTTTAGTCTGCAGAATCTTAATACAACACTATAAACATTACTTTATGTTTTATAGTTAACTTTGGTCTGAAGTATTTAAATTATAAAGCAACTCAAACCAAACCATTTGAGCAAACCAATAATACCAACCACCACTAACTAACCACAAAGTTTGTTTAGACCTTAGAAGTGAAACCTTTTCTTCGAAGGTTATCCCTATTGCCACTTCAAACAAGAACTCTTGTATAAACAATCTTAACTAGCATTTCGTAGGTGTATATTTTATTGCTACATAAATATGTGTTGCTCACACACACTCACAAGCCCTAATAAAAGCACAAATGTGAAACTTATCTAAAAGGACCACATATTTTAAAGTAACCATTTCCGAAATCCAAACCTTAGAACAACGTTATCCCCGGGACTCGTGTTTATAACGTGCACCACATTACTTATGCATAAAATCATATTGCTTCTTTAAACATTAGTCCTTACCGGACCAATGATGATGATTTCAGATTTTGGATCTTATATCGTCTTGAAGACCGTGAGTGCATAATCTTGCAATCACAAAAGACAAGTTCACACTTGCTCATGTCCTTTGTTTATTTTCTGTAAAGTATTTTACAAATCTAGTATTGTCATCACCTGCATTTGAAAAAGGTCTGAAAACACTATTTTTGATAATAATGTGAACTATTGGTTACTGATCCAGGGTGATCAGCTAATCTATTAAATCTGACAGTTGGAATACCACTGTTCAGAACTATATTACTTAGGACTTAACAACCAATGTTGCCAGTGATTCTTGCGCCGTATATTACGCATTGACCATGAGATTTGGAATGGGACAAAGAAGTCAGGTGTATCTTCTTCCTCTCGCATGAAGCCGGATGTGCAGGTCGTGGTTGTTATCCTCGTAGCGTGCATATTAATTGGTAATTCATAGAGGATACGCAGCATATGGGTGGGAACCCTCATCGTCCCACGATAGTTCTGTCATCTAACGGTTTGTACAAACCATTGTCGTAATTCTTTATGTGGGCATGGTGTACACCAAGGAGGCATGCGAGGTCGCGAAGGGGGCAGTGATTGGATTGGATCATCTTCTGGGGCCCACATCATGGAATTGTGGATGGGAATAAGCTGCCCGATTGTGCAACAAAGAGTTGATCTCTCATGGGTAAAGTAACGCACATCTGCAGAGTGTAAGAACTGTAACTTGTTACTCCCTGTTTCGGAAAGGAGCTGCGAACGCGGCGGAAAAGGAACTCCATGAAAGTTTTGGTAAACCCGTGAAGGCTGATGGACATAGCTTTTTAGAATAAAAGCAACCTTTGAAGAAATGTTTATGAAAACTTGCATTGCCTACGACCTACGGTCTGTGGATATAGTTATAGTGCATCAAACACTTCTTTTCTAGTGAATTTGCTAAGTACGCTCGTACTCAAAGTATCTTCTTAACCCTTGCTAGATTCTGAATCCGGGAAAGACTACATCTACATCAAGTTATGTTCCAGGACTCATCATCCAAAGCTAAAGCTATTCACTAAAGTCAAGGAAGTCAACATATACATCAACTCGAGTGAAGACGAAGTTACTGATTAGATAGGAATCTAATCTCTAGCCCAAGAACCTAATTCTGTAATGCATTGCATTAGTAGCAGATGCCAATCCCTTAGTTAAATACTAGTTTTAATAGTATAAGAAATCTTGCGTTGTTTATCTTTGATTCTTCTCCGTAAGAAGTTCTTTCTCTCTCTTTAACCTAGAGTGTTCTCTCGATCTTTTGTAAAGAGTGAGTTGTAACCTTTAGCCATGTATTAGACCCGCTGTGTTTCTGTTGTGCCATTCTGAGGGATGTAATACTAGTGAATGGTGTTTCATTGGTGTTATGTCAACGACTATAGTATACTACATCATGCAGTGGTATGTTGGGTCACCGCACGTTAGATGTTCTTTTTACTATTATTTTTATCATCATGAGTTTCCTAATATTGTCCTTGGGCATGTGCAATGCCAATGTCATTGGAGATTGTCAAAAATATACCAAAAATCTTAGAAAAATAAGAATTCTAATTTAAAACCATAATCATGTATTATTATTTCACTTAATTAAATATTTATTATTTATTAAGTAATTATAAAGTAATAAGAATTATAAAAATCATATCTTATTATTTATAAATCACAAAAATAAATGTGATATACCAAGATGATCACAAAAATAATATCTACAAGATAAAAATTTAATATTCTACTTTTAAGTTAAATAAAAATTTAAATATTTTAACAACTCGAATTTAAACTCATTTACTTCATTAACAATTCATATAAGGATAAATAAAATTTATTAATATTCTTAAGATGAGTAAATTAAGTTTAATAATTAGTATTAATCTTAAATATTAATAAAATAAAGCTTTAATGGTTAAAAACATTATAAATATATTTTTATTAAATTATTTTCAACATTAAATAAAGGTTTATTTCTAAAGTAATTTTCATTTATAATAAAAACCTAAAAGAGGAATCTATGAATGCACCAAACCTTTTCTAAACCATGTTAACCACCAAATTACAAAAACTATCCCAACATTATAATAAGTCCATTAGTAGTGAAGCAATATTATATTTTGGTTTATAAAACCACAACCCCTCCTTTATAAAAGATAAATGATACTACTCTATTATAGAATCAAGAAACCATTACACCAAGTAAAAGAATAACCATTCTTAAAAAACTTAAAGAAAACATTCCAGATACACCAAGTACAAATATCATAAACATTATACTTTCAAACTATCTTCGTCTTGAAGTTAACTTTAGTCTGCAGAATCTTAATACAACACTATAAACATTACTTTATGTTTTATAGTTAACTTTGGTCTGAAGTATTTAAATTATAAAGCAACTCAAACCAAACCATTTGAGCAAACCAATAATACCAACCACCACTAACTAACCACAAAGTTTGTTTAGACCTTAGAAGTGAAACCTTTTCTTCGAAGGTTATCCCTATTGCCACTTCAAACAAGAACTCTTGTATAAACAATCTTAACTAGCATTTCGTAGGTGTATATTTTATTGCTACATAAATATGTGTTGCTCACACACACTCACAAGCCCTAATAAAAGCACAAATGTGAAACTTATCTAAAAGGACCACATATTTTAAAGTAACCATTTCCGAAATCCAAACCTTAGAACAACGTTATCCCCGGGACTCGTGTTTATAACGTGCACCACATTACTTATGCATAAAATCATATTGCTTCTTTAAACATTAGTCCTTACCGGACCAATGATGATGATTTCAGATTTTGGATCTTATATCGTCTTGAAGACCGTGAGTGCATAATCTTGCAATCACAAAAGACAAGTTCACACTTGCTCATGTCCTTTGTTTATTTTCTGTAAAGTATTTTACAAATCTAGTATTGTCATCACCTGCATTTGAAAAAGGTCTGAAAACACTATTTTTGATAATAATGTGAACTATTGGTTACTGATCCAGGGTGATCAGCTAATCTATTAAATCTGACAGTTGGAATACCACTGTTCAGAACTATATTACTTAGGACTTAACAACCAATGTTGCCAGTGATTCTTGCGCCGTATATTACGCATTGACCATGAGATTTGGAATGGGACAAAGAAGTCAGGTGTATCTTCTTCCTCTCGCATGAAGCCGGATGTGCAGGTCGTGGTTGTTATCCTCGTAGCGTGCATATTAATTGGTAATTCATAGAGGATATGCAGCATATGGGTGGGAACCCTCATCGTCCCACGATAGTTCTGTCATCTAACGGTTTGTACAAACCATTGTCGTAATTCTTTATGTGGGCATGGTGTACACCAAGGAGGCATGCGAGGTCGCGAAGGGGGCAGTGATTGGATTGGATCATCTTCTGGGGCCCACATCATGGAATTGTGGACGGGAATAAGCTGCCCGATTGTGCAACAAAGAGTTGATCTCTCATGGGTAAAGTAACGCACCTCTGCAGAGTGTAAGAACTGTAACTTGTTACTCCCTGTTTCGGAAAGGAGCTGCGAACGCGGCGGAAAAGGAACTCCATGAAAGTTTTGGTAAACCCGTGAAGGCTGATGGACATAGCTTTTCAGAATAAAAGCAACCTTTGAAGAAATGTTTATGAAAACTTGCATTGCCTACGACCTACGGTCTGTGGATATAGTTATAGTGCATCAAACACTTCTTTTCTAGTGAATTTGCTAAGTACGCTCGTACTCAAAGTATCTTCTTAACCCTTGCTAGATTCTGAATCCGGGAAAGACTACATCTACATCAAGTTATGTTCCAGGACTCATCATCCAAAGCTAAAGCTATTCACTAAAGTCAAGGAAGTCAACATATACATCAACTCGAGTGAAGACGAAGTTACTGATTAGATAGGAATCTAATCTCTAGCCCAAGAACCTAATTCTGTAATGCATTGCATTAGTAGCAGATGCCAATCCCTTAGTTAAAATACTAGTTTTAATAGTATAAGAAATCTTGCGTTGTTTATCTTTGATTCTTCTCCGTAAGAAGTTCTTTCTCTCTCTTTAACCTAGAGTGTTCTCTCGATCTTTTGTAAAGAGTGAGTTGTAACCTTTAGCCATGTATTAGACCCGCTGTGTTTCTGTTGTGCTATTCTGAGGGATGTAATACTAGTGAATGGTGTTTCATTGGTGTTATGTCAACGACTATAGTATACTACATCATGCAGTGGTATGTTGGGTCACCGCACGTTAGATGTTCTTTTTACTATTATTTTTATCATCATGAGTTTCCTAATATTGTCCTTGGGCATGTGCAATGCCAATGTCATTGGAGATTGTCAAAATTATACCAAAAATCTTAGAAAAATAAGAATTCTAATTTAAAACCATAATCATGTATTATTATTTCACTTAATGAAATATTTATTATTTATTAAGTAATTATAAAGTAATAAGAATTATAAAAATCATATCTTATTATTTATAAATCACAAAAATAAATGTGATATACCAAGATGATCACAAAAATAATATCTACAAGATAAAAATTTAATATTCTACTTTTAAGTTAAATAAAAATTTAAATATTTTAACAACTCAAATTTAAACTCATTTACTTCATTAACAATTCATATAAGGATAAATAAAATTTATTAATATTCTTAAGATGAGTAAATTAAGTTTAATAATTAGTATTAATCTTAAATATTAATAAAATGAAGCTTTAATGGTTAAAAACATTATAAATATCTTTTTATTAAATTATTTTCAACATTAAATAAAGGTTTATTTCTAAAGTAATTTTCATTTATAATAAAAACCTAAAGAGGAATCTATGAATGCACCAAACCTTTTCTAAACCATGTTAACCACCAAATTACAAAAACTATCCCAACATTATAATAAGTCCATTAGTAGTGAAGCAATATTATATTTTGGTTTATAAAACCACAACCCCTCCTTTATAAAAGATAAATGATACTACTCTATTATAGAATCAAGAAACCATTACACCAAGTAAAAGAATAACCATTCTTAAAAAACTTAAAGAAAACATTCCAGATACACCAAGTACAAATATCATAAACATTATACTTTCAAACTATCTTCGTCTTGAAGTTAACTTTAGTCTGCAGAATCTTAATACAACACTATAAACATTACTTTATGTTTTATAGTTAACTTTGGTCTGAAGTATTTAAATTATAAAGCAACTCAAACCAAACCATTTGAGCAAACCAATAATACCAACCACCACTAACTAACCACAAAGTTTGTTTAGACCTTAGAAGTGAAACCTTTTCTTTGAAGGTTATCCCTATTGCCACTTCAAACAAGAACTCTTGTATAAACAATCTTAACTAGCATTTCGTAGGTGTATATTTTATTGCTACATAAATATGTGTTGCTCACACACACTCACAAGCCCTAATAAAAGCACAAATGTGAAACTTATCTAAAAGGACCACATATTTTAAAGTAACCATTTCCGAAATCCAAACCTTAGAACAACGTTATCCCCGGGACTCGTGTTTATAACGTGCACCACATTACTTATGCATAAAATCATATTGCTTCTTTAAACATTAGTCCTTACCGGACCAATGATGATGATTTCAGATTTTGGATCTTATATCGTCTTGAAGACCGTGAGTGCATAATCTTGCAATCACAAAAGACAAGTTCACACTTGCTCATGTCCTTTGTTTATTTTCTGTAAAGTATTTTACAAATCTAGTATTGTCATCACCTGCATTTGAAAAAGGTCTGAAAACACTATTTTTGATAATAATGTGAACTATTGGTTACTGATCCAGGGTGATCAGCTAATCTATTAAATCTGACAGTTGGAATACCACTGTTCAGAACTATATTACTTAGGACTTAACAACCAATGTTGCCAGTGATTCTTGCGCCGTATATTACGCATTGACCATGAGATTTGGAATGGGACAAAGAAGTCAGGTGTATCTTCTTCCTCTCGCATGAAGCCGGATGTGCAGGTCGTGGTTGTTATCCTCGTAGCGTGCATATTAATTGGTAATTCATAGAGGATATGCAGCATATGGGTGGGAACCCTCATCGTCCCACGATAGTTCTGTCATCTAACGGTTTGTACAAACCATTGTCGTAATTCTTTATGTGGGCATGGTGTACACCAAGGAGGCATGCGAGGTCGCGAAGGGGGCAGTGATTGGATTGGATCATCTTCTGGGGCCCACATCATGGAATTGTGGACGGGAATAAGCTGCCCGATTGTGCAACAAAGAGTTGATCTCTCATGGGTAAAGTAACGCACCTCTGCAGAGTGTAAGAACTGTAACTTGTTACTCCCTGTTTCGGAAAGGAGCTGCGAACGCGGCGGAAAAGGAACTCCATGAAAGTTTTGGTAAACCCGTGAAGGCTGATGGACATAGCTTTTCAGAATAAAAGCAACCTTTGAAGAAATGTTTATGAAAACTTGCATTGCCTACGACCTACGGTCTGTGGATATAGTTATAGTGCATCAAACACTTCTTTTCTAGTGAATTTGCTAAGTACGCTCGTACTCAAAGTATCTTCTTAACCCTTGCTAGATTCTGAATCCGGGAAAGACTACATCTACATCAAGTTATGTTCCAGGACTCATCATCCAAAGCTAAAGCTATTCACTAAAGTCAAGGAAGTCAACATATACATCAACTCGAGTGAAGACGAAGTTACTGATTAGATAGGAATCTAATCTCTAGCCCAAGAACCTAATTCTGTAATGCATTGCATTAGTAGCAGATGCCAATCCCTTAGTTAAAATACTAGTTTTAATAGTATAAGAAATCTTGCGTTGTTTATCTTTGATTCTTCTCCGTAAGAAGTTCTTTCTCTCTCTTTAACCTAGAGTGTTCTCTCGATCTTTTGTAAAGAGTGAGTTGTAACCTTTAGCCATGTATTAGACCCGCTGTGTTTCTGTTGTGCTATTCTGAGGGATGTAATACTAGTGAATGGTGTTTCATTGGTGTTATGTCAACGACTATAGTATACTACATCATGCAGTGGTATGTTGGGTCACCGCACGTTAGATGTTCTTTTTACTATTATTTTTATCATCATGAGTTTCCTAATATTGTCCTTGGGCATGTGCAATGCCAATGTCATTGGAGATTGTCAAAATTATACCAAAAATCTTAGAAAAATAAGAATTCTAATTTAAAACCATAATCATGTATTATTATTTCACTTAATGAAATATTTATTATTTATTAAGTAATTATAAAGTAATAAGAATTATAAAAATCATATCTTATTATTTATAAATCACAAAAATAAATGTGATATACCAAGATGATCACAAAAATAATATCTACAAGATAAAAATTTAATATTCTACTTTTAAGTTAAATAAAAATTTAAATATTTTAACAACTCAAATTTAAACTCATTTACTTCATTAACAATTCATATAAGGATAAATAAAATTTATTAATATTCTTAAGATGAGTAAATTAAGTTTAATAATTAGTATTAATCTTAAATATTAATAAAATGAAGCTTTAATGGTTAAAAACATTATAAATATCTTTTTATTAAATTATTTTCAACATTAAATAAAGGTTTATTTCTAAAGTAATTTTCATTTATAATAAAAACCTAAAAGAGGAATCTATGAATGCACCAAACCTTTTCTAAACCATGTTAACCACCAAATTACAAAAACTATCCCAACATTATAATAAGTCCATTAGTAGTGAAGCAATATTATATTTTGGTTTATAAAACCACAACCCCTCCTTTATAAAAGATAAATGATACTACTCTATTATAGAATCAAGAAACCATTACACCAAGTAAAAGAATAACCATTCTTAAAAAACTTAAAGAAAACATTCCAGATACACCAAGTACAAATATCATAAACATTATACTTTCAAACTATCTTCGTCTTGAAGTTAACTTTAGTCTGCAGAATCTTAATACAACACTATAAACATTACTTTATGTTTTATAGTTAACTTTGGTCTGAAGTATTTAAATTATAAAGCAACTCAAACCAAACCATTTGAGCAAACCAATAATACCAACCACCACTAACTAACCACAAAGTTTGTTTAGACCTTAGAAGTGAAACCTTTTCTTTGAAGGTTATCCCTATTGCCACTTCAAACAAGAACTCTTGTATAAACAATCTTAACTAGCATTTCGTAGGTGTATATTTTATTGCTACATAAATATGTGTTGCTCACACACACTCACAAGCCCTAATAAAAGCACAAATGTGAAACTTATCTAAAAGGACCACATATTTTAAAGTAACCATTTCCGAAATCCAAACCTTAGAACAACGTTATCCCCGGGACTCGTGTTTATAACGTGCACCACATTACTTATGCATAAAATCATATTGCTTCTTTAAACATTAGTCCTTACCGGACCAATGATGATGATTTCAGATTTTGGATCTTATATCGTCTTGAAGACCGTGAGTGCATAATCTTGCAATCACAAAAGACAAGTTCACACTTGCTCATGTCCTTTGTTTATTTTCTGTAAAGTATTTTACAAATTTAGTATTGTCATCACCTGCATTTGAAAAAGGTCTGAAAACACTATTTTCGATAATAATGTGAACTATTGGTTACTGATCCAGGGTGATCAGCTAATCTATTAAATCTGACAGTTGGAATACCACTGTTCAGAACTATATTACTTAGGACTTAACAACCAATGTTGCCAGTGATTCTTGCGCCGTATATTACGCATTGACCATGAGATTTGGAATGGGACAAAGAAGTCAGGTGTATCTTCTTCCTCTCGCATGAAGCCGGATGTGCAGGTCGTGGTTGTTATCCTCGTAGCGTGCATATTAATTGGTAATTCATAGAGGATATGCAGCATATGGGTGGGAACCCTCATCGTCCCACGATAGTTCTGTCATCTAACGGTTTGTACAAACCATTGTCGTAATTCTTTATGTGGGCATGGTGTACACCAAGGAGGCATGCGAGGTCGCGAAGGGGGCAGTGATTGGATTGGATCATCTTCTGGGGCCCACATCATGGAATTGTGGACGGGAATAAGCTGCCCGATTGTGCAACAAAGAGTTGATCTCTCATGGGTAAAGTAACGCACCTCTGCAGAGTGTAAGAACTGTAACTTGTTACTCCCTGTTTCGGAAAGGAGCTGCGAACGCGGCGGAAAAGGAACTCCATGAAAGTTTTGGTAAACCCGTGAAGGCTGATGGACATAGCTTTTTAGAATAAAAGCAACCTTTGAAGAAATGTTTATGAAAACTTGCATTGCCTACGACCTACGGTCTGTGGATATAGTTATAGTGCATCAAACACTTCTTTTCTAGTGAATTTGCTAAGTACGCTCGTACTCAAAGTATCTTCTTAACCCCTGCTAGATTCTGAATCCGGGAAAGACTACATCTACATCAAGTTATGTTCCAGGACTCATCATCCAAAGCTAAAGCTATTCACTAAAGTCAAGGAAGTCAACATATACATCAACTCGAGTGAAGACGAAGTTACTGATTAGATAGGAATCTAATCTCTAGCCCAAGAACCTAATTCTGTAATGCATTGCATTAGTAGCAGATGCCAATACCTTAGTTAAAATACTAGTTTTAATAGTATAAGAAATCTTGCGTTGTTTATCTTTGATTCTTCTCCGTAAGAAGTTCTTTCTCTCTCTTTAACCTAGAGTGTTCTCTCGATCTTTTGTAAAGAGTGAGTTGTAACCTTTAGCCATGTATTAGACCCGCTGTGTTTCTGTTGTGTCATTCTGAGGGATGTAATACTAGTGAATGGTGTTTCATTGGTGTTATGTCAACGACTATAGTATACTACATCATGCAGTGGTATGTTGGGTCACCGCACGTTAGATGTTCTTTTTACTATTATTTTTATCATCATGAGTTTCCTAATATTGTCCTTGGGCATGTGCAATGCCAATGTCATTGGAGATTGTCAAAATTATCAAGCATGAGCTAGCTTTTAGACAAAAGTCACTTAATCTGAGATTAAATTGAGCAAATATATGATAACCACTCAGCCCAAACACCGGTAGTTGTACTGGCCATCTTTTTATACCTATGCATGTCATTAAGGTAGAATAATGAAAAAGACATACTTGGTGCCTAGCATTGTAGCAAAACAAACAAAGTGTGGGCGAGTATGCACACTGGCCACACCGTGTCAAAAGGAACGCAAGCGGTGAGGCGAAGCTCGCCTTTTCGTCTAGTATCAATGAGTAGAGCAAAATTATGATATATGATGGTGGTGCAAATTGGACGTATCAACTCTGAGCTGCTCGCGGTGGTGAAGGTCAAGGTGGAGGAGCCATCACTACCTATGCACCAATATAAGAGGCCGGTGGACGAGGAGGAGGCCTTTGCAGAGCATTCCAACCTCGAGGAGCTGGCCAAGTGGACAGACCTCCGTGCCATCCTCTACGCCTCCTCCACCGCCACCACAAGCCCGTATCGCCGGTGCAGGCCAACCGCCAACCAGTAGGAGCCATGAACGTCTTGGTCCGACCAGGCGTCCAAACTGACACCAGTACCCATGGCGGCACCGTAGCCGTAGTCGTGGTCGTCGCCTATCGTCATCACCATCAATGACAACAACGAATAGGCCGCGTAGGCCACCGGCTACGCAAACCCTGGATAGAGTTTTTTATATGTATTTGCATTCTAGTTTTAGTTGTAGTTTAGTTATATTATGTATTTTTTGTTTTTTGACCACCTATATATAATTAATCTATGAAATATTTGAAAAAAATGCGTCCACCATTAGGTGCGTGCGCAAACAAGTGAACCATAACGCGTTCATTCATGTCGTGTTCTTCCCACCACCCAAACAAATTTAGACATATCGTTTCGATAGATGGATCAGCCGTTAGAGATAACCTTATTGAATGGAAACTTGAATTATGTCTCTATGAATAACAAACGCCCTCTCTCTCCCCTAACCTCTCGTTGAGAGTCGACTCCTGCTCACCCCTGCTGCTCCTATCCTCCCTCCCCTCCGGTGGCCACGATGGCCGGTGTGGAGATGGAGCAGGTGGTTGGTCTTCTATGTTCCTAGTTGTAGAAGTAGCTTTAGTTCTTGAGTTTTGTGCCCTTGTGTCGTATGAGGGTAGGGTGGGGATCGACGACCTCCATATCCGCCATGCCCTGGCCTCAATCTTCTCGGCCACACCTCGTCGGTGGCAGATGATGGTGCCTACGGTGCAGATTGGGCCTTGCATCCCTCCTAATAAGGATTGCTACCAGAGCTTCAAGTTGGACATTTGCGGCGCATCCGGCTCTAGGCTGCCTCCTCCTACAACATGGCTAGGCTCTCGGGGAGAGAGCTGATGGCAGCGGTGGAGGGGAAGGTTCCTGGCTTCCTAAGTAAAGTCCTCGTGCTCAGCTTTCTCTAGATTGGCATGTCGTTACCGCTCCTTCTTCTTCCTGGCTACGGTGGCATGGAGGAAGGTGGTCGCGGCTCTACTGTTTGCTGATACAAAGAAGCTTTGGGAATTCTTGCTGCTCGAATTGGTGCTTCCAAGCGATGGCAATCGAGCCGGAGCTATCCTTGGCCAAAGTGGCCATACCCTGCTACCTCCATGGCGGAGGCATATTCTGAAACCCACCGCTGGAGCTCGACGTTGACTCACACCCAAGTGGTTTGCCCCCTGGAGCGTCTTGGCGACTGGCGGCGTGTGTTTCTCGCCGGGAAGGTGCTCCCCTTGAGCAGTGTCACGGACCACGGCATTGCCTTGAGGTCACCGACGATCGGCTGAGAAGAAGCTCTAGGACATGATTGCTTTTTCCATATTTCTCCTAGGGTTATTTTTGCAAAGTTCAAGCCCCCTCTTTTAGGTATTTTAGGGCTGTGGATGCTTTTGGGGGGCTAGATGTAATTTATACCCGCCTGGATATTTAACGTAGCTTCTACGTCCTTCTGGGCGGTTTCCTTGTTAAAAAAAATCTCTACTGTCCGAGTTTAGATAAATACTCGTATTTAAATAAATCCTCGACCTCCATTTCGGAACGTAGGGAGGAAAAAAAGATTCAGGGCATGTTTGATTTAAATAAATTACATAAAAAACTTAAAGGATTAAATCCTATAGAAAATTTTTCTATGATGGTTGTTTGTTTTGTAGGATTGATTCCTATAGAAAATTTTTCTAAGGAATCCTTTGCACTAGATTGTATAGGAAATCTAACATTCACATAAACTTTTATTTTAGAATCCTTTGCTTTTCCTTTGATAAAATCAACCGAACTTTCTATCATATGAATTCCTATAGAAATGAAGTGTACATAACATTATAATTCTATGTTTTTTCTCTTTCCATGTTTTTCCTATCCAATCAATCAAAAGCCCCCATCCTTTCTTTTCAGGAGTGGACGGTATGCTGGTGGCCCCTTCGGTGAGCCCACCTGGCAGTTCACTAGGTCACGATCAGACGCACGCTGTTAGCACGTGACGACCGAACCCTCTGGCTGCGACGAGGGTTTCACTTCAAAGCCCAAAACTGAACAAACCCTCGAGCTCGCAAGATCGCGCGGCGCAGCAGCAGCCGACTTCCTCTTCTTTCCTCTCCCCTCCCCCTCGCCGCCGCCTCCCCCACCCGTCTCGTCTCTCGCTAGCGCCATGGCATTGCACGCCCCTGTCCTCGTGCTGAGTAAGCTCCCTTCGCCCCTCGCCTCTCCCGCCCTCCATCCTTCCCGGTTCCTAGGGTTTCCGCGCCTCCCCTTTCCCCCGTATTTTCCGATAGTAATTTATCGCTTCTAGGTTTTAGGTTTTGGCATAGGCTGCGTATTGAACTCCTCTTGTCGAGATTTACTTGATCCCTTGACATGAATCCTCTATTTGGCTGTGTCTGTTCACTTTTTATTGTTGTCTTAAATCTGATCTGATCTCTGCTGTTTGTGTTTGTGCACATTTTTTACATTTTTGTTTCGGCTTGAGCAGAGGACTCGTTGAAGAGGGAATCCGGCGCGAAGGTTCACCATGCCAACATCCAGGCCGCGAAGGTATGCGCTCTTAACCTTTGTTTCACTGCTTCCGTGGGTCGGTGGTGTGTAGTCGATGCCTATCAGCCAGTATGCTCTAGATCGTAGTCAATTAGCTCACTGTAGGTAGCATCGCTGTTATAACGTCATAGATCTGCAGAATTAGTGGCAGTCAAGATGTCAAAGTTATCTCTTCTCTGCTTGCCCTGGGTATCACATCTTATTTTGAGGTCGCGATGCAGCAAACCTGCAATTGACGATCTTGTTGCCTGGTTGGTCGGTTTTGGTTTCCCACTGTTTTAGCCCAACAAATTAGGACCTAGCTCTAGAATTGTTACTTGCGAGGACAACAGTTTAAGCATTTATTTGTGTGTTCTTCTAGTGTTAGGTAACTCTAATCGTTTTATGTGCAGGCTGTGGCAGACATCATTCGCACTACATTGGGCCCTAGGTCCATGTTGAAGATGCTCCTGGATGCCAGTGGAGGTACTTGCACATGCTCTAATCGTTCTCAACACAGTGCGATATCACACTTTTGTCATACATCCTTAGTAACTATTACTGAAGCAGTATAAACTATTAAACTCGTGGCAATCATATTTGTTGACTTGTGTTGAAGAACTCTGTTGGCAGTAGTTCATGCTGTTTCATGTTAGTTCATGTTTGCATCATTCCACTTCTTTAGCAAAGTCTGAGAATCTTGATTTGCTGTGGAGATTAAATTTATCAACAGTTTAGAGTTTCTACTAATACTAATTGTTTCCCTTCTTTTATTTGCACAACTATCATCAACACATTTGGGGGAGTAAAACTCCATATACTTTATGAAATCATGTCAAGATGACCATATCAGTATGATTAATATCTAATAGTGATGATATTTCTTAATATGGGGAGGAGGTCCAAGTTGCTTTATACTCCCTCCGTTTAGAAATATAAGATGTTTTAGGTTTGTGAATGAGATGTATCTAGACATCTTTTAGTATCTAGATTCATTTGAACCTATACACTAAAACATGTCTAGATACATCTCCTTCACAAAACTAAAACATCCTATATTTCTAAACGGAGGGAGTACATGACCATGGTCACATGAGTAGGTACATCCATATGAAATGATTTTGCTTGATTGATAACCCGATCAAGCTTTTGTTCTTCATTAGGGTGTTTGCGTGGCCTTTTGGCTTATCCGTGTCAAATATTAGTACCTTGTATGACAATTTACTTATAACTTCAAATCTAGCATTAGCATGAGGAGCGTTATGCTAAGAATTGTTATTGGAGGTAATTCAACTGTTGACATCACTCTCGAGATAATTTTTCATTATGCTTGCAATACAGAATTTTTTATGTATCTGAGTCATTTCTGCTTTTGAAGGTATTGTGGTTACTAATGATGGCAATGCTATATTGCGGGAAATAGACATTGCACATCCTGCTGCTAAGGTATGAGGAATGTTTGGTTACTGCCGATGAGGTTTATGGTTTGCTGTCAAGCCATATTCAATCTGACTCTACCTTTTCATCGTGTGCAGTCTATGATTGAGCTGAGCCGCACACAGGATGAAGAAGTGGGGGATGGCACAACGTCCGTCATTGTTCTTGGTATGCATGTTTTGTATGATACATTCCTCTCTGGTAATTACTATTGATGATTAGTTAACAAGATCATTATTTAGGTCATCAAATTCTGATATAATTGTCAAATCTGTTTCTGGTCAAACTAAGTCTATGGCCAGTATGAGCTGCCAAAGTATATATATTTCTTGTAGCTAAGTACACTAAAAGTTTCACACTCAAAAGTTTAAGCTTGTAAGAATGACTAATAGATGTTCAGCAAAGTCACTGGGTGCCAAAAAATAGTTTTCAATGGGGGGTGTGAAGCTTATTTGGTTTTAGACTTTTATTCTTCCGTACTAACTTCCATTTTTGTTAGCTGGTGAGATGCTCCATGTTGCAGAAACGTTTATTGAAAAGAACTACCACCCCACTGTAATTTGCCGAGGTAATTGTTGCTACTCAGCTTTTTTTTGTCCTTCCGTGATTTATATATTCTGTTCTTAAGCTTTTATTGTTTATTGATTTTAGCCTACACAAGAGCTCTGGAGGATGCTCTAGCTGTCCTTGACAAAATTGCAATGCCTGTTGATGTGAATGACCGTAAGTCTGCATCCAGAATGTTGCAAGCATTGTCACTCCTTCGGGATAATTTGGTTGTCTTGCATAGATCATGTTCTATTTTGTAAACTGATGCAACTGAGATCTACCATGATGTAGGTGTTGCAATGCTAGGGCTGGTGAAGAGCTCTATTGGTACAAAATTCACTGGTCAGTTTGGTGACCTAATTGCTGTAAGTATGGTTCTTTAATGTCAAAGTTGTCTACCAGCTAGATTCACTTCATGTGTTAAATTTATGGATTACCTGAATCTTCTCTTGCTGTTATCAGGACCTTGCTATAGATGCTACTACAACAGCAGGTGTTGACCTAGGTCAAGGAATGCGTGAAGTTGATATCAAGAAATATATCAAAGTAGAGAAGATTCCTGGTGGCCAGTTGGAGGATTCAAAGGTTCTTAAAGGAGTCATGTTCAATAAAGATGTTGTGGCTCCTGGAAAGATGAGAAGGAAGATAGTAAACCCACGTATCATCCTTTTGGATTGCCCTGTTGAGTACAAGAAAGGAGAAAATCAGACAAATGCCGAGTTGATGAAGGAAGAAGATTGGTAAGTGATGCATAGATTCAAATTCTCCCGCCCATATGCATGATTATGAAGTACAGCAATCCCATTGAGTTTCTGCTATTGGTCCGGAGTGTATAGTGATGTGGTTAAATATGCTATTACAGGCAGCTTCTCCTAGAGTTGGAGGAAGAATACATAAAGAATCTCTGTGCGCAAATTTTGAAGTTCAAGCCTGACTTGGTTGTCACAGAGAAAGGTCTCAGTGACCTTGCTATTCATTATTTAAGCAAGGCTGGTGTTAGTGCAATCCGTAGACTTAGGAAGACTGATAACAACAGGATTGCTAAGGCTTGTGGCGCAGTTATAGTGAACAGGCCAGAGGAGCTTCAAGAATCGGATGTGGGAACACGAGCTGGTCTCTTTGAGGTTAAGAAGATTGGTGATGAATTCTTCTCCTTCATTATTGACTGCCAAGATCCTAAAGCATGCACTGTTCTATTGAGGGGAGCAAGCAAAGACGTCTTGAACGAAGTGGAGAGAAACCTTCAGGTATTTGTTCGGCTTCAGTAGTTGTTATTTTTATAGTAAGAAGATCCGTCTTCACCTTTCCTTTTTTTAATTCACAGGACGCCATGTCTGTTGCAAGGAACATTTTGAAAAACCCAAAACTTCTACCTGGAGGTGGTGCTTCTGAATTGACTGTATCGGCAACTCTAAAGCAAAAGAGTTCCTCAGTTGAAGGTGTAGAAAAGGTATTGGTTCAGAAGTTTTAATGTTAGCATTTCCATGAGAAACAAAGTCAATTATGTGGAGGGATACTGTATATTCACATAACTCTGCCCTACTACAGCAGGCTAAATAATTTGTTTTGTTTTGTTGTGCTTTGGGTACTCCTGTGCATGGCTGAATTCTCTGGGTTTTGGGACCCAGTTTCCCATCCAAGCCAGCCCAACAGCCCGAAGCCTGTTAAAAGTAGTTAATAAATTTAATGTAGCTGTTTTTTGGGCCACACCGGACCCAGGCTTAACATTAGAAAGTTAGGCTATGCAAAGCCCTACCTGGCCTAGGGTATGCCCAGGTCTAGCTTAGGGCATCACACATATAGCAGCTTCTGTTCTGGTTATCTTATGTTTTTCGTCTCTGATTACTTGCTGTTTATTTTATCAGTGGCCTTATGAAGCTGCTGCCTTAGCATTCGAAGCAATCCCAAGAACTTTACTTCAAAATTGTGGTTTGAATGTTATTAGGACGATGACACAACTCCAGGGAAAGGTAATAGCTTCTCTTTTCATTGATATTTTACTCTCTGTCCACCTTGTCAAAAAAGCTGATGGAGAAAGGGGTGGTCTCGTGCAGCTCCAGATCCTATTTAATACTCCCTCCGATCCATATTAATTGTCTCTGAATCGGATGTATCTAGCATTAAAACATGTCTAGATACATCCACTTCAGCGACAAATAATATGGATCAGGAGTATGTTTTTTCTTATGTAGCTAGAAGTTTCACTGGTTGAGCCTTAGAAATAAACTCGGTAGATTTAGTTTTTTTTTATAAATCACCCTTCAAAATTGATTCAGTTTGAATGACTAAGGCTTTATTTGGCACTGCAATGGCTTTGATACAGTATTTTAAGTGTTCTCTTTGAGATTTTGTGGTTGATCATATTAGGGTTATTTTTGAGTTTTGACAATACACATACCTACCTCATATTAGGGTTATTTTTGAGTTTTGACAATACACATACCTACCTACTCCCTCTGTTTAGAAATATAAGATGTTTTAGTTTGTGAAGTAAATGTATTTAGACACCTTTTAGCATGTAGATTCATTTGAACCTACACACTAAAAGGTGTCTAGATGCATTAGCTTCACTAACCTAAAACATCTTATATTTTAAAAAGGAGGGAGTACATTCTTAAGCTTAAGCAGCACATTACTTTAACTGCAAAATTGGTGCTTACTGTAAATTAGTCCCTGGCCCAAAACCAACTACTCCCTCTGACTGGAAATAAGTGACTCGCATTTGTCTAGATTCACATGTATGTATCTATATACTAAAACACGTCTAGATAGCGAATCTAGATAAATCCAAGTCACTTATTTCCAGACGGAGGGAGTAATACTCTTTTCTGTATTTTTTTCAGTTAAATATTGATTATTTATGACATTTGTATTTCACTACTGTATGTTTGCTTAAATGCATTTTGTTGCTTCAGCATGCGAATGGTGAAAATCCCTGGGTTGGCATTGATGGAAGGACTGGTGATATTGTTGACATGAAAGAGCGGAAGGTAGATTTTACTCTCTGCATGTATCCCTTAGTCTGTATTGTGTGCATGCACTTCTAAGTGCCACAATTTTTTATTTTGTAGATCTGGGATTCTTACAGCGTAAAAGCACAGACGTTCAAGACAGCTATTGAGTCAGCATGCATGCTTCTAAGGATTGACGACATTGTCAGTGGAATCAAGAAGAAGCAGGCTCCTGGAGGCGGTGCTCCCAAGCAACCTCAGATTGAAACGGAAGGCGATGCAGACACTGAGCAGATGATCCCAGAGTAGAGCTATTTCTGCTGTTGGAGTGGGCCTGCAATTTCGATCTTGTGTACTAAAGCCAGAAAAGCGCCCGAGGAGCAGGATGTTTATTAGCACGTGAAATCACTGTCGCCTGGTTGCATTTCTTGAATGTTTGTTCCTGTCCAGGCCTCCAGGGTGGTCGGTCTAGTATTAGCTTGAATTGTAGCATTTTCATATGTTCGGATAATGGGTATGTGAGTTTCAGTTGTGTGCACTGTATCAGCGTTTTGGGATCTGAGGTTTTGCAAGGCTGGTTGCTGTTCGTTTTGTTTTTGGAGATCGATTGAACAGCTCACCGAGTTTGGATTGAACAGCTGACTGAGTTTTTCTTTCCCCGTGATTTTGTAAACCTCTGTTAAATCTGAAAATTTCAAGGAGAAAGTTTACTTTAATACTCCCACATATCACACACAAGTGATGTTTAGGTTTTTTTTTTAAAAAAAATCATATGCATCAATGTGTCTCAAAGTACTTCAAGGATTTTATATATTTCAATGTAGATTTGTGTTTAAATACGACATAAACCCTTAATAATGTTCAAAATGTCAATAATTGATAATATGGAGTGAGCAAGACTCCACTTTGAAACTTAAGAGCATCTCCACTCAGTCCTCGGTATGGCCTTTGACAACAACCATTTGTGAAGGAGGAAGGGGCTGCCGCATGAAATTTGGAGACTGGAAATTAGACTCGAACCTTCGTTTTAGTCTGACCCAAACCGTTTTGGCCCGAGCCCAGTATTAGCCACTTGGTTTACTGAAATATTTACAACTTCAAATTATTTATGGCCCGTATACTCCCGTAAATATTAGACACCTCCGTCGGTCCGTTTTATTTCCTCCGTGCACGTCTAAATCCCCGTGTGAAAATACCGGAGCAGGAAAAGAAACTCGACTACCAAGCGGGGCCTAGAGCATTGTTGTGCCGTCGGAGCTCTGTAACCTTGTCGACGGTCTCAGCAGCGTGCTCTCCTTGGACCCATGGAACGACCCGCTCACCGAGGACGAGCGACTTCGCCTCATGCCTTCCTATCTGACCTAGACCAAGAGACCTTTGCCCACACGCTGGTCATAGATCGGATTGCGTTGCTAACCGCTCCTATTTGTCGCATGCCTTTTCTCTGGCATCAACATCGATGGATCTACACCACCCTTGCGAACATTCAATAGGCTGCTGCAACCGCTATCGCGGCCTCTACGGAGGCTGTCGCGGCCCCTGACACCGTCCACGATACTCCCGCTGCGACCACGTGAGGATGTCAGCCTACTTAGTTCTGTTTCGGTTTCTCTTCAGTCTAAATATCCGTGACGTTCATGATAATCACGACACTACCACAACTGCGAGAAGTGTTATATATATATATTTGGTTGTACTTATACTTGATAGTTTAGAATTTACAATCCATTTCCTACCTTATTTTTAGAAGAGACTTCTCGTCCTCCAAGCCTATAGTTCTATATATATACTCGACCATAGGGCACAGACGCACAGTATAACATCCATCCGCCTCGCGTACCCCTGGAAACGAGAAGACCTACAATTTTATAGTAAACTCCTCCAACTTGTAGCCTCAAGTCAATATGCCCAGACGCAAACCCCAACTGACGAGCAAGAAACCCGAGCGGCGTTCCCCACGGAAGCGCCTCACCAAATCCACCGCCGCCATGCCCGATTCCATCGATCCCATCCCCTCGCAGCCCCCGCAGGAAGCCTCCCCCGCCGCCACCAAGCCCGATCCGGAGATGCCGCCTCGGAAATCCCACACCGGCGGCGGCAAGCTCAGGAAGCCCATCACCGGCAAGCTCCGCGCCGCCGCAGAGGAGCGCCTTGCCCAGCTCCGCGTCAAGTTCCGCCTGCACCCGCTGGATCCCCCTCCGCCCTCCCTCTCCGCCGCCTCTTCGCCTCACGAGGCCGCCCTCCGCTCCATCGGCCTCCTAGATTTCGCGCGGCTCGGCCTCCAATCTGAGCCCCCGCGCCCCGACCTCGTCTCCCAGCTCATCGCCTATTACGACCAGGCTCAGCACCGCAGCTTTGTCTGGGACAATCGCGTCTCTGTCTCCCGCACGGACTTCGCCCGCGCGCTCTCCCTCCCGCCCAAGCCCGCTCCCACGGCTTCCCCACCTGATGTGGACCCCACGGCGTTGGTCTCCGCCGTCCAGGAGTTCGTGCGCGTGTACGTCCTCCCCCCGTTCAACGGCGGTGAGATGTGCGAATTGCCACCGGAGGTGGTCGCCGCTGAACAGGCCGTGAAGGATGAGTCAGCGCATAAGGTTGACTGGGCTGGGCTGATCTGGGGTCTCGTCGAGAAGGAGATTCTCGAGTTGCCCAAGAGGGGTGATAGGGTATGCTACTTCTGGCCGTATCTTCAGAGACTCATCTCGATGCAGAAGCCAGAGCTGTTTGAGCTCCGGGAGGAAAAAGAGAAAGGGAATGTTGTCCCGGTGGTGTCTTTAGATCTGGACATGGACGAGGATGATGGCGATGCGAGCAAGAGCTCAGATGAATTGGAGCCGAAGGATGCAAAGGCTGATGTGAGAAACAATCTCATGAAGGAATCTGAGATAGAGGGTGCACCTCTGACAAGTAATCGCTTGGACAAGTTGGAGTCAGAAGACGCAGATGCTGATATGAGGAGCAATCTCGTGGAGGAATCAATGATAGAGGGTGCTTGTTTGAGGAGCAATAACTTGGACGAGTTGGAGTCAGGGGATGCAGATGCTGATACGAGGAGCAAGGATATCTTGCATGAATCAGAGATAAAGGGCGCACCTTTGAGGAGCAATAACTTGGATGAGCCAGAGTCGGGGGATGCAGATGCTGATATGAGTAGCAAGATAATCTCGGAGGAACCAAAGATAGAGGGCACACCTTTGAGGAGCAGTAACTTGGATGAGTTGGAGTCTGGGGACGTAGATGTTGATACGAGGAGCAAGACCTTGGAGGAATCAGAGACAGAGGGTGCATGTTTGAGGAGCAGTAACCTGGACGAGTTGGGGGATGTGGATGCTAATGCAAGTGTCAAGATATCGGAGGCATCTATGGTGGCGGATGAGGATGCAAAGGGCATGAACTTGGATGAATCGAAGGTGGGGGATGAACTCGGTCTAGGGTTTGTTGCATCGGAATCTGTAGGTGTTACTCATGAAGCGAGGACATTGAATGATGAGGCTTCAGAAGAGATGTTGATGGTGGCGGATGAGGATGCTAAGGGCATGAACTTGGATGAATCAAAGGTGGGGGATGAACTGGGTCTGGGGTTTGTAGCATCGGAACCCGTAGGTGTTAGTCATGAAGCGAGGACTTCGAATGATGAGGCTTCAGAAGAGTTGTTACATGAGAGTGATGAAGGTCTGTCGGTGGGTGCAGCACAGAAAGATGGAAGTCAGTCGATGGAGATGCTATTGACGACACAGGGGGAAGTGTTAACAGTGCCGGAGGAGGACGAGGATGAGGACGCCGAAGATGAAGAAGAGAAGGGCAAAACAGTGTGGAGCTGCGATTCTGCCAATGATGATGAAAATATGGATGCAGAAGAGAATGTATCTGTGGAGAATCTGGATGATGTTGATAGTGATAATGAGGAGGGGGAGGAGTCAGAGCAGGATGGATTCGAGGGGCGTAGGGGTGCGGTGGAGATGGATTGGGGGATTGAGAATGAGAATGGTGGTGAGGGGACAACACATTGTTTACAGTCTGATTTTCCCAGGATGGAGTTCGAGAATTTGAATAAAGAGGACGTTCGGATGAGGGATGGTATGAGCTTCAATGATGGATTCTCTGAAAAATTGGGGTCCATGCATGGAATGGAATCAACAAACCTTCTTCAGGCTATGAACTCAATTCCTGCGACATACAATGGAACAGAGAATGCACATGACCTAAACTCTGGAGATTTCTTGGCTATGGGGGCTGATGCACATAGGAATGGAGTGGACCTGGGGACTGGGAGTTCATTTTTCTTCGGGAATAATGGGAAGAGGCACATTGGAGATATCAATGGGTACAATGACCAGATGCAAGCACAACAGCAGTTTCTGCAGGGCAATCAACAAAAACGGATGCGGAACTGCAACAGCAGTGTATCACCTGGATCATCATTCTTTAGTGCAAATATTTCAGAACCCATACATAACCTCTTGTCGAAGGCCAGCATGTTCTACGAACAGAAAGAGAAAGAGCTTGAAGAAGCACTGTCACAGAAACAATATATGGCTAACTTGATGCAGGAGAAGGATGCACTTATTCAATCACTAAACTCAGCCAGGTTTGAGCAAGACAATAAGTATCAAGCAAAGCTTAAGTGCTTCGAGTATGATCTGAATGTGATGGGCCAGTTGGTCACTGGCTATAAGAAGGCTTTGAAACAGAGTCAGGCCTCTTTCAGTGAGTACAGGAAGAAATTCCCTTCGAACAAGTTCCTTTATCATGATGTTCCTAATAGTGGAGGCCTTGTTGTTAGTGTCAATGAGCTGGAGAGGAAACGGCGGGAGGAAGAGCAGCAGAATATTGCTGCAGCAAATGAGATGATTGAACATTTCCAGCGTGAATGGTTTTCAAAGCCTGATCAGTGGACAGAGCGCATCGCCTTTTTGTGTGGCAAAACAGAAGAACTGGCTAGGGAGATTGATCTTCTCAAGGAAAAAAGGAAAGCAAAGGTTGCAACCTTGGCTACAGAAGAATGAATTCTCTGATAGTAAGAGGTACATGGGTTTGCTTATAACCTTCTTATGTTCGTGTACTACAGAGGAATTCAGTGGTTAGGGCATAAATAGTTCTTTGTATTATGGAGGAATCCAAATGGTTGTTAGGAAACCCATCCTATTTTCGATATGGTTGAGAAATTCATGATTTACTGAATGTTTTCTGGTGTATGCATATACAACATCTTTGGGCAGTAGAATGCTAAGGTACTGTTGGAAGCATTTTTTGTATATTTTTATGTGGTATTGTTTAGTTAACCAACTACTGGAATAGATAACGAAACCACTAGTAGCTGAATCAATAATCAATAGACCTGCTTGCCTTACCTTAATTTACTTGGTGCTACTCGCTATTATTTCTTCGCACTGAACTGTTGCAGCTTTGAGTTATTTGGTTTTCTTATGTAGATTTTATAAAATACCACCAAATGTCTTCTCTAAGCAATGTGTGGATTGGTTCCACAGCCCACAGATAAGCTTGGTTGAGCACATTATGCTTGGATTTTGATGATATTTTTTGTAGATCAGCTCACGGCGAAATATCAAATTTGGAATATTGGCACAAGCCTGTATACATACATATATATCTTAGTATAGGAAAAGAATGTGCATTCCGGGTATGAGGTTATGGGAAGCTTCTAGTTGTTAGTGATTTAATTGATTGTTCATCATACTACCTTGATGCTTCAAGATGGATGTGCGATCTCATGTTTTTAAGTTCATATACACTATTCTGAACACTTGCATAGCCTATTAAAAAACTTACGATTACATGTGAAAATGATTGCTCATTAAACCCTAGCCATCATCCTAAACACTTTAATTTGAGTTACCAGAAGGGTTTTGTGGCTAGGAGTTTATAATTATATGATTATGGTACCAGAGTTCTAGCATGAAGTCATGTACTCCCTACCAATCTCTCATATATTATTGATTGCTTTCTCTGATTGTGGATATAAGCCGTTTTAACATGAATGAAGGTGTAGTTAAAAATGACCTTGCTTCCTTTCATTTACTCCTACAGTTATCATGCCCTTCTCCTAAATTAGTACTCAATAGTGAGAATATTTGTTTTCTGGTTCAAAATTGACTTCAAAAGTTTTGATTTTGTTCTTGTACTCTATTGCTGCTAAACATTGTGATTGTCTAGAGACCCACATCAGCAGACTAGGGGTTATTTTTTCATGGTTTTGGGCTTCAAAACTTTTCTCTTGCCATCATTGGAGCTCGAATCTTGTACTTTATGGACTAGTAAGTGTAGCTCAACGAAGCTGGCAGGACTTCCAAGTGACATTTTGGGCTCAGTCTAGGACCATTTAGATTTGGGAATATCCATGTTGAGCTTTGGCTTGTTATCAGAACATGTTTTGTACTCCTCACTCTGGTTTTGTTGAGTAGCATGTTACTGTATGTCCGGAAACTGAAAGTTGGCATCTCTATCGCAGGTTGTAATGTGAAGATGGACTCTTGGATGTGCGCTCCAGTTCAATGGATGTCTTATGTCAACAGCGACAGCGCGTCAGTAATTGTAGCTACATCGGTGTGCATTTTTAGGCTGTAGCGAAGATTTCATTGTTCCACCTGTAACTTAAATGTATCGTCGTGAAAGGACGTTTTAATGAATAGTACTAGCGCTTTATTTAGAGGGCCTTTTGGTTCAGTTAATTGGTTCAGTACCTGGTGCTAGTTGGGCCTTTTATGTGTGTTGACAAGGAGTAGAACAGTTCATAGAGTTTGTTGCTTTTGCATCTATCTTTCTATACTGATTGATTTATGCCAAACAGTCCGTAAGCAATCTCTGTTGTGGCAAAAAAAAATACACAAATCTTGCTTCACATTATCCTTGAGATGAAGCAAAGCACCGGAAGCTGATGACAACTTCTCAAGTCATAGCTGCAGAAGAAGAGAATATTCTTGTCATGCGAGGAAGACGAAGCAGGAGAAAATATTGTATACTCTTGTTTTGTCCAGATGATCTAAATTGAGATGTGATGATGTAAGTTCCAGATATTGAGAGGAAAATTCCTGATTGGTGAACAAGCCAACCAGGCATGCTCATTGCAGGAGATACAGTCCAGATGATTTTCTAAATTAAGATGTGTTGATGCAAGCTCCAAATATTCAGAGGAGATTCCTGATTGACGAACAAGCCAACCAGGGTTGCTCATTGCAGGTAATACACAGCTTTCCTCATCGAAGAACTCCATAGTTGACTTCTGACATGGCCTTTTTCTTTGGTTGGAAGTGCAGGGCTGAATTGTTGCACGCCAACCATGTGGCCACCTGCAATTCTGATATTCCTGTTACATTCACACGTTCTGTCCTCTGTTTCCTGTATTTGTGTCTCGGCATGGGAATTACTGACCCAACATTGAAGTACAAGGGTTACGTTATCCCTGTTAATTCCTTTCCACATTGTGTCTCGCTGCATCTTTATTTGAGCTAACATGATGGCGATCTTTGTGCAGTAAATTCTAGTTGCATACATTAGAATCAAGGGGTATGGCATCAGACGCATTAACATACGGAGTAGATGCTGATTTTTTTCTTGCAAACATTCATGGGTATTTCACTGGTAGATTGCGTACTTGTTATCCTACTCCATGTCTTTTGCCCATTTATCTGGGGTACTTCAAGACAGTCGCACAGCTGTGCATAACTTGAATGATGCACTGTTGCTTCCAGTTGGTTTGGAGTAACATACTACTAGGTGTGCCTTGTGCGTGTGTTGACAAAGAGTGGAACAGTTCAGAGTTTCTTACTTCTGCATCTATCTTTCTGGACTCCTGATTTATGCCGAACATTTTTTCTCTATCCTCGCGTTGAAGTGCGGGCTGGAGCTGGCGATCGCCCATCACCAGTTAATAGTCCGTTTTTTAGGAATACGATAGGCTTGAATCCGCATACTGGAAGCTAAACGGGTATAATTAGGCATTCTCTTGGTGATCACCTGTTGGTCTCCCAGACGTTCTTTAAATGAGCTCTACACAATACACAATATGTATCATTCCTGCTCTTCTGGATGTTTGTGGCGAGATAAGTTTTTTGCTTCTCTCACGGGAAATTGGAGTTTGTTCTTGTGATGGCTAGGCTACATGCCACTGCGAACCGCTGCGATCAAGTGACAAATCATGTACTGTAGATAATATCACAAGGATCATTTGGTAAAGCATTATCAAAACAAGCTCTACTTCTCCATATTTGAACAGAAGATAGCAGCAAGGAAACCTTAACTGCAACTGTGTCTGATCCCTGAAATATATTCAGCCATCTTCCCATTTCAATCAACCTTTTGTTGGTTGGACAGGACAATTAAAATCACAGTGGAATATATTCCACACAAATCTGGCAAAGGGACAAGGAAAGAACATATGCTTTCATCTGCAGCATAAAACATGCATTGTTCGGATCCCCCCCCCCCCCTCTCTTCAAATTATCGTTGGTCAAGGTTTTTCCCCACATCAGACACCACACATAGATTTTAAAATTCGTACATATTTTCAAGCACCACAGCTGTTTAAACATTTTGACAGGAGGTCTAAAAATTAGGCATGCTCCACATGATTTCACCACCTTTTTCCGTGGTTACATTTTTGTTAAAGAACTGGTCATATAGTCTGGGAAAAGTAACTGCCAAAGATTTCTTATTATGCCAACAGTCTTCCTAAAGGATGCGAGTAGCAATGCACGATCGGTTGTGGCAAAAACTAGAAATAACTGATAAGTCAGTTAGAGGGAGTACAGCAATCTTTGACAATTCATAATTTCAGAAGAGGAGAATCTTCTTTTGTAATGTGAGGAAAAAGCGCCTACAACCAACGCTCAAGGTGTTTGCCTTGCTTGATTAGATGAAGATGGAAACTGACTTAAGCCTGACGCCGTCCTGGTCGAGTCGACAAGATCTTGATAGCCAATCTCTGTTTTCTCGTCGTTCTTATAGTCTCTGTTACCCTCCTCCCTTCTCTTCAGTTAAAGATTTAGTTTTTTTCCCTTTTGGTGTGAATTGTATTTCCTCACACCTTTTTCTTTTTACTTCTCTTAATAATGAAAATCAGACAGCGCTGCTGTTTCGTCAAAACAGAAAAATGGTGAGGAAGAATCGTGATATACTGAACCAGAAGATTGACATTTGACAAACATGTGAATGCTCCTGGCAGGTAACACAGCTATGCTCATCAAGAAACTTGAGAGTTAACTTCTGAGTTCTGACCATGGCCTTTGGTTCTGTTGGCTTTAATTGGCTACATGATGAAATAATCAGCCAGCCCACCCCCTCCCCCCTTGGCCTTCTTCCTGCTCCCCTTTTCCTCCACCCATGGAAGGTATCCTTCTTTTCTATTTTTTTTTTAAAAGTACAGGTCAATTTTCCCTTTCTGATATTCTGCTCACATATTCGGTCACTACCTCTTTTCACGCGCATATTTCATCATCACTCATTCCCAGAGGCACATGGGGCTGTACACTTGCTCAACAGAGGAGCCGTCGCTATACGTGTAAT
This sequence comes from Avena atlantica, assembly GCA_910589765.1. Lineage (NCBI taxonomy): Eukaryota > Viridiplantae > Streptophyta > Magnoliopsida > Poales > Poaceae > Avena > Avena atlantica. Next base: position 479,054,647 of record OU342739.1, on the reverse strand, counting down.
AATAGCATGGTTCTCTGAACTCGTACCCCGCCACGACGCCCTCGCCGTCGACGTACCAGCCGCCCACGTCGTTCCCCATCACCACCGGCGGCGCCTCCTGGTCCCAGTACTCGAACGGCACGGCCGCCAGCTCGAGCGGCGCCTCGGCCTCCGGGCTGCCGTCGAACTCCGACAGCATGTCCTCCAGGCCCCCGTCGTCGCTCTCGCTCATCAGCCCGTCGGCCGCGCTCTCGCCTGCGGCCGGCGCGGACATGCCGCCGATCTCGGCCTCCAGGGACCGCATGACGTGCCTCAGCCGGTCGTCGACGGCCTCCAGAGGCTGGTCGGCCGGCGCCGGCGTGTCCTCCAGCAGCTCCAGCAGGAACGCCCCGCCGGCGACCTCGGGCTGCCCGGCGCCGACGTGGCCGAACTCTTGCGCAGCGGCGCCGGCGCCACCGCCTCGCGTGCTCTGGCGATCCATTATACTCGTGTATACGGAAAGAATTATGGAGGTATTGATCTTTGTGGTGGCTAATGGCGGGAAGGACGTGGAGTTATATATAGCAGTGGACGCGGCAACGAAGAGGCTTGAGGGAACGGTATTGTACATGTAGTACTAGCGTGTATTATTGCTGCACACTTGTTCCCCATGTGCAACTGACTTGGGACTCCATATGCACTCCAAACGTCGCTTTTCATAGGTTGCTTTCTGGCTTTACCAAGGGAATTTTAATTTGTGGTGCCCATCACCATGTACAATGCTACTAATCGTACAGGCTTATTCAAGGGCATATATAAAGGAGTGACCTCCTTCTGTCATGTAAGAAAGTAGATGTTTATATTGTCCTAGCTTCTCCCAACTGTCTAAGGCTGGTTATAGTGTTAGTATACCATGCGTATGATACTAATGATACTAATGTAATACTACCATAGTATCATCCAGTGGTATCATAGTTGCTTATATTTAATTATTTGTAGAATCTCAATGCAAACTACTGTACAAGATATATTCGTCAAAATATTCTAGTTTTACATGTTATGACACCGTATCATACTATGATGCTACAACCCCTTCTCTATTCATTAATTGAGCTGACATGTCAGCTTTTTGTCAATTTAGCATGCATGATACCGTTTATGATACCACCACTAGGAGCAGCCTAAGAGCATCACCAGTCAGAGGCCCCAAATCGTGTCTGGCACAATCCTGTGGGGACACCTTTGGGAGCGCCGGACGTGTGTCAGCGTTTGGGGAGGCTTCTCCCCAGTCGCTGCCCCGATACCTCCTCAAATCGGTCGCCTGCACCACCCCGCATGTCGAGCTCCAGCACCACCTACTGCACTCAGATTACACCGTCTCCTATCATCGCGGAGGCGCTGCCTCTCCAGAAACAGAGACGAGGACAGAGCCTCACCCTGCATCGCAGTGAGCAGAGAAGGGGACAGCAGGCCGACGCGTCGCACGAGACCTGGCCATCAGAATCGGGTAGATCGCCGGTAGTAGGAGGAGGAGAACGACATGCCGAGGTCTTGGTTGAAGAAACAACATGAGGAGGGGAACGACATTGCGGGAGCTGTGGCGGCGGCGTGAGGGAGGCACATGCGGTGGGTGCTCTCGCGGGCAGCGGTCGTGTGACATAGGAGGAGAGAGAAAAGGGGAAGCCTGGTCACTGGAAGTGGGCCAGACCCGATCTGTTTTAGGCTAAAATCGTGTCCGGCGTCCCCAGCCGAGCCTCTATGCACCGGGATGCCTTCGGGATGCCGGACACAGTTTGCGGCATTGTCTAGCAAAATCAGTAAATTGGGATATCCATTGGGGACAGTTTGGCTGTATGGCGTTCCCAAAGCGTTTGAGGCACATTTTAGGGGACGCGACTAGAGATGCCCTTTAGATCACCTCTAGCCAATCCCTAATATTTAGAAGAGTAAAATGGCTTCCTATCCTTTAGAGGACTATATTTACTCCTTTAAAAAATGCAGTTTCTAACTGAACCCCTATGTTTAACTTCTTAAAAAATTGTCTTCAAATCAAACAATCGAAATAAGGGCCATGGCCATCTCGACATCATCATCATCTTCCTCCTCCTCCTCCCGCTCCTCCGACGGCGGGGATGAGTCATCCAAGATGTACTCCATCAACCTCTTCATCTACAAAACTCCTTCAGTCAATTTGATTGGAAAAGTAATCAAACAAAGAAAAGCACATACAAAACTCACCTGGTAATTAAGCCAATTACTTGGAGGGTGAAGGAGGTGAGGTGGGTGGCCGTTAACATGCAGCTATCGCCGAGGAACCGTGAGGGCAGCGGGGGTGCAGGACGACCGGCAATCGATGGAGGGGTTCAACCAACGAAGAATCGAAACCAACCTCAGTCTCCCGTCGACATCGACCTCGCCGCGGCTGCAGACCCTTGTTGTCGGGATTTCGCCGGCCTCCCTTGAATCCGGCGTAGCCTGTGCGGGCCTTCTACCACCCGTCCACCATCTAGCCGCTCCGTTTTACAAGAAATCAAGCCGAGAGGGTGACAATTTGTAACATATGGGGTAGGGGGGGGGGCATTTTGCAAGTCAATTCCGACGACGGTGGGGACCGACAAGCTACGACGAGGTGGGCGGAAGGACGACGCAGTGTCCAGGGTACCAGCGGACGATTTTCGTGGTCACAGGAGGCGTCGCCGGCGAGGATGGGGGAGAAAGTTGCTGTGAGGTGGAGGGTCTGGTTTTTTTCTATGTGGAGACCGAGGTCGTGTATATTGAGACGTCGGCGGAGGCGAGGAGTATAAATTATAAGCAGCTAATTATAATCAGCTGCGGCTAGACCCAAAGTTTTACTCCTCTAATCGGTTTTAAGAGATCTGCTAGAGATGCCCTAAGGGACACCGAAAAGTAATCGAACTACTCTTCCATTTTTAAATATAACATGTTTTGGCAGTTCAAATTAAATTGCCAAAACGTCTTATAGTGAAAATCAAGGAAAGTATTATATATCTTAATTGTTCCGGTAAAGCCTTAGATGAATATGAAGTATTGAGTAGGAGTACTATTTGTAAACCGAAAACCTTGGATTTGGAGCGAACAACTCCAAAAGTAAAATAGAAGATTTTCATAGGGAACGAAAATGTGCTCTATATCCCTATAACGCCAGGAATGCCCATGCTAAGAGCACCCGTATGATTTGTAAATTCGAAAACTTAAAATGTTTTTAAATCATAAATCGTATACAAAGTTTACATCTACCTTTACTATTGGTTTGTCTAGACGGGATCTTTGAAACTGCACTCCTTGTTGTTGATATGTTTTGTCAAAACAAAACAGAAAACATCAAAGCATGTTGCCATCGTATTGATATATACAAGTTACAATGTCACTATTAGGAAAATGATTATAGGTAGATTTTAATTCTATGACGCATATAGGGAAAATGCTCCACTAAAATTAATTATGTGGCGCATATAAGAAATACTCCATAGAATTCATGTAATTCTGTGACGCATATGACTATATGCGTCACAAAAAGTGAGCATTCTGTGACGCATATAGCCATATACGTCACAGAATTTCGGTGGGCCTCACCCAACACATAGGCATGCCAGAATTCTGTTGCCCATAGAGCATATGCGCCACAGAATTTCCACTTTCTGTGGCGCATACAGCCATATGCGCCACATAATGTGCCAAACAGATCTTAGTTTTTTCATCCTACCTACCACCATCCCGTAGCCGCCCATCCCGCGTCAGTCGCACGCCAAGCCGCCTGTCGCCACCACCCCGCCACCCCGCCACCCCCACCACCCCGTCGCCCCGCCACCTCGCCACCCTGCCGCCCCGCCACCCCGCCACCCCCACCACCCCGTCGCCCCGCCACCCCGCCGCCCCGCCACCTCGCCACCTCGCCACCCTGCCGCCCCGCCACCCGCACCACCCCGCCACCCCGCCGCCCCGCCGCCTCGCCGCCCCGTCGCCCCGCTACCCCGCCACCCCGCCATCCCCTCATCTCCGCGACGCCCTCACCTCTGGCTCTCGACCTCCTTGCACCCCCCGTCTTCCCCTCGACCTCCTTGCACCCCGCGTCGGCCCGCTCTTCCCCATCGGCGCCGCCGCGACGCCCTGCCTCGGCTGCGGGACTACCCTTGGCGTCGTCCACATCTTCCTCTTCCGTAGGTGAAATAACTCTCCCGACCCGCCTCGTCTCCTCTTCGCTTCTCGGCGACCCGCGCCCGTCCCAGGATTGAGCACTGGTTCATCTTGTCCTCCCAATGCTCCCTCACTTCGACCAGCACAACTAGTGTAGCAAGTAGAAACATCGGCACAATATCAAAGTATAATCTTCCAAATTCCAAACCAGCTTCAGTTTGATGCATATATATAGGACCTGATTCAGTATGACAATTCACATGATCACAGATAATCTGCGGGTCACTAGTTGTGTACTTTGCAAAAGATCTCGTATAAAGTATCTAGCTTTCATAAAGCCAGCTTCACTAGTTGTGTACTTTGCAAACCGACACCGCAATAGCTTGAACAATGCAAATGAAAGGCACAAATCTTTCTGTTTCTTCGTTGGCATTGGAACTAAGCCATTGTTTGTCAATGGTCACTAAGCCGTTGTTGTTCACCCCTATCAAGACGTATCCATGAGGTTGTTTCTCGACCAATACAGTGCTCTCTCTCATAACTAGTGCACCCTGGTTCCTGCGCGCCCTGCGCTCTGCCTGGAGCCCTGGACGTGTTCTTGCCGAAGATGTTTTGCCTTTCAAGGGAGCACTACGCACATTTTATCTGGATACATATGCTCCATGTGGATTTGTTCCTTGCTTGTTCCGGACTGCTACTGCTACTTCTTTTGGTGGGAACTACTACTTTGGTTCTTTTCCATTGAACACGCAACGGTGGGTATAGGGTACCCCAAGTTTTCATTATAAACCAAGGTACAGTGTAGTTCGATCAGGAGATATGGTAGGTGCCGTGGTGAATTATTTGGCAAGATTGGTTTGAGTTTGGAGTTGGTTTGACTCATGGTTTAAGGGTTGGCATAATTTTCTCCAAACAAGGGTTATGAAGGAAGTCTAAGAATTTGCATTGGATAAGATAGGGAGATGGTTCTGGTGTGAAGGAGACGTCAAGATACTTCCATAGGATTTATTTGGGATTTATTGGATGCTTCCATAAGAAATAATAGAGCATCTCAAAAATATTTGGATAAAAACAAACTTTCCTTTATAAAGAAGGTTTTGAGGATTTAACAAATAAATGAATTTAAATAGTTTTAGGTTTCAAATAAACTCTCCCGAGCCTCTCTAGGAACTAATCAGTTTCTTATAGTTGAGTTTGGGACTTACTTGCTGGCACTGTCATGATGTAGTTTGTTCAGATAAAGAGATAATGAAATAGCTTAAATATAAATGTGTAGATCTGCACATTTATACATCCAAGTTGCTTTATTAAAGTTATTAAGTTGTTTCACTTTTTAATCAAGTTGGTTACCACCACTTGGTAAATTGTTTGTTCAGTTAACACTTGTGCTTACGATCCATTATTTTTATGGTGAATTAATAGGTGGCAAAGGGATTCGATGCAGCAGCCGGCTGCGCCGGAGAGGGAAGGAGTGAAGACCCTGCTGGTGCTCGCGGAGGTGATACCGGGCGAGGACAGAGGTTCCGCAGGGCGATTTTTCCGGAATATGACCTCCGAGGTGGTCCACGCGATGCAGCGGCCTCTGCATCAGCGAGCAACTGCCTTGGAGGAGATCTCGGAGAGATGCAAGGTGCGGGGCTGGCCGCTTCTGACTCAGAGGGACTCTGGTGGGCGACTGCTGCAGGCCCTAGCGGTGAGATCGGATGTCGTGGCGGAGATGCGTCAGGCTGCGTCAGCCGACTTGCCATCGGCGGAACACTCGGTGGTGTTGATGGCCAGGGACACTAGCACCTCGGAGCAGTGCCCGATGGCCGTGGAGCAACAGAGCGCAGTCCACCTACTGGCTTCCACCCATGCCCAGCGAGCGTCCCCGAGGTTGAGCAGAGTGGAGCTCGACTCGTTCCGTCTGCAATTCATTCAGGAGATAGAGGCTGCGGGGGCTCGTCTGGAGTAGTCGAATCTGCGTCAATCGTGAATTCGTGCGATTGTGTGATTTCGAACTTGTACTCTCCCATGACTTGTGTGTAACACTTGGACTCTATATTGATGTATTTTGTCACTTTGTATGAATTTCAGTAAGTTTCTGGGTATTCCTGTGAGTTTTGTGCATTTCTGTGATATATTGCTGTATTCTGGTATATTTTCTCTGTATTCTGTGTATTTCTGCTATATTCTGGTATTCTTTTTTGAAATTCTGAGACAAAATTCTGTGGCATTCTGTGGTGCATATGGCATATGCGCCACGGAATGTTGAATTTCAACGGAGAGGATTTAGTGGCGACTCCCATATGCGCCACATAATTCTAATTTGGTGCGCCACTGATAGCGTTTTTCATAGTAGTGTGTGGTACTAAAGTCACACTCTTAAACCGTCATTTTGCCTGGTAATAAAGGAGTCCGAAAAAAGTTTGAAGGCCTCCTGATACAAAACCAATGGTGAACGCAGAAGAATCGGGTAGACGGTTTGGGCTTCAAATCTTACTCCTAAAATCAATTTTTTGTGCCACGACATTTTTATGTTCCCTCTTGTGTGTATTTAGGAGTTTTTATTTTTCTTCACGTGTGCACCTAGTATTTATTTTTCGTTTTTGAATGTCATAGATCCATTGATAAGCACATCTCACATTGCATGCATGTGTAAAGACCAAATGAAATTTGAGGGCACCGAGACCAACGCCTAGCCATACACTCAACAAATGCCATAAACGGGTGTTTAAGCTCTTCAATTAGTCTCTGGTGTGGCAAGATTTTCCGAGCAACATATACCGCTCGAAGACGCTATCTCCCAAACACTATGAAACATGATAATCCTGTTTAGAGGTTAATGAGGGTTAAGGCATGAATTTTTCCAGAAAGAAGTGAATTCGTGGTAGGTAACCATATTAGAAGGAGGTTCCGCTAAGACGAAGAGCTTGCTAATGGTCCTCCTGAGGCAACAATGTCTAATACTATTGTAAAACTGTGTTCATAGGAGAAATAGGTTTTTTTTGCGAAACATGGGAGAAATAGTTTTAGTGTTGGACGTTTTAGCTACCATTACACAAAATGTACTCCCTCCGATTTTAAAATATAAGATGTTTTAGATTTGTAAAGAAAGTATATCTAGACTTCTTTAGTATATAAATTTATTCCAAATATGAGTGAACCTACATACTAAAAGTAGTCTAGATATATTTGCTTTATAAATCTAAAACATCTTATATTTTAAAACGAAGAGAGTAGGTTTTATCCCATGCTTGCTTCGTAGTGGGAGAAGACGATGCTTCGCTGCTCGTGGATGCCGACGTCAACACCACGCGCATACCGGCTATGAGCCACACGATTGATGTTTTGCATCAATGTTCTCGACAAGTGGGGATGGCAAGACAAGGTGATTTTATTTGTTTGTGTGGTGCCCTGTACCCTAATCTTGAGGGTGAAAACTCAATGTTTGATTTTGGTTTAGATCCAACGTTTGTGCGCTGTTTTCTTGACGGAGATGTCGCTTTTGCGGTACATTTTCCCAGTCCGCCCGTGTAGCTAATTTTGGTGGATGTTCATGTTGCTTTTTTTTATATATTCCATTTCTCAGGAAAAAATCAATTAGAAGGAGCATTCAACAATTTAAAAAGAAAAGAAAATAGGGCACTCGCCTGCGGCCGCGCGCCGTGCGTTGCCCGTCGATCGGTCGTCGGCGTGTGAGTCCGCGCGTGCTCATCTTCCTGTCTTCCATGACTTGTGGCCGAATATTCTCGTGCCCATCAATCTGACGATCTGGCTGGCGTCCCATCGTGAAGTAAGCGTCTCCTTTTCGTCCTTTAATTTTCTCTCGAAATTTCTCAGACGACGACTCTTCTCTACAGTGACCTGCACAACTCTACGACTCTTCTCTACGCGACAACTCCCGTCGGCAATATGCGCCACTAAAGACATTTGCTTTCGCTCTTCTCTTTTTTCCTCTTTGGTTTGAAAGAGGTCGATTGAGAGCATGTATGTCGATCTGGTCGGCAGTATTGGTTCTTCTATCACCGACCTCCTTCGATTCATAATAAGTGTAGGTAATTTCGTACTGATTTTGTTCAAAGTTTGTACCAAATCTGGACACTTGTTTTGGTCCACGTGTCGGGTGCATGTGGTGCTTGACTAAGATGTCATGAGAAATTACAGGAAATTATTTTAATTTAGAAATCACCTCGATATTTATTTGCAGCTCCTGATCAGCCCCCAAAGCTTCAGTTACATGGCTTTTTAAATAACAAGATCACTGGACTCTAGAGCCAAAACACTTCCACCCAAAATTAAATGACACTTGGGCTTAAAAATATAAATATAAAATGTATCTTGAGTACTCCGAGTTCCAAATTTTATTTTCAGTGAGTTTAAGATGACTTAAAGATACTTAATAAACTAGCTTTATCCTCCATAAAACCATAAAACTACATTACCGTTTAACATCTAATATTTTGGTTTAACACTTCTTTCATGAAAATGTAAAATCTAGATATAATTCAATATTATGTTCAACACTATGATACAAATACAATCTAAATGGGTTTTTCCATCTATTGTTCTAAATAGAAAATCTCAATTAAGAATTGAAGAAACATAAAAAAATGTATGATGTAGAAAGGATTTTTTTTGAAAGTAAAGTATTCTCTCGGTCCTAAAAAGGATGTCATAGATATGTCTAGATTCGCATGTATCGATACACTAAAACGCGTCTAGATATATGCGTATCTACACAAATCTATGATGTCATTTTTAGGACAGAGAAAGTATTAGAATTGAAGTTAAATTGATATTAAAGATCATCAAATTACCATAAACTTTAATTTACATTCAATCTTATAGAAAAATAAGTTTTCACATCCATGTTTAGATTATAATGTGCAAATTCCCTGTATCACTCAGTTTGTAGATAAATGAGTGAGATATTCTTTTTTTTTTGGAGAACTCCTATAACTATTCTCGAAAATTTTATGACATGGAAGTTGTGTCAGCTGCGACATAGGCTGTACACATGTGGTGCAAAATGTTGAGCTAGATAAACTGTGGATCTTAGTACATGTGTGGGGTAAAAAGAGTAATTTCCTTTTCAATCTGGTAAAAAGTGGGAAGTACCATTATAACCTAATCTTTTTTTGAGGGAACTCATCACTATAACCTAAATTGTTCACATATATGGAACTCAATATTTTTACCCAAAAAGTTTCCGATGTGTGAGCTAATGGTGACGATGATCGAACTCATCACTGCGCACCTAAACTAGGATGTGGAAAGATGGACATCTCGCACCTGATCCATATCAAAGCTATTCTTTTACTCAAAAGACATCCGTTGTTCCACAAAGCGAGAAGAGCAGTGCTGGAGAAGACCGGAGATATACATGTATGCATGTGTTGTTTAAGGCAAGACACGTTGGGATCAGGCTAGAGATCGGCCGATCTAGCTAGCCGAGTCATGTAATAACACATAAAAGCTTAGAGCATCTCCACCGACGGTCCCAAACCCATCCCAACTAAGTTGGAGTGGAGAACAAAAAAGCCTACACCAGAGGTCTCTAATTGGTGCCGACAGTTTGGCAGTCCACTGAACTGTCCGCCGTCGCCGCCCCTTTGCCACCTGGCAACCAGGGGCTAGCCTAGGGTTGTCGACAACGCGCACCACGCCGAAAACCCGATGCCGGACCTTCATGCCAGCGACCAAAAACGCCTGCCCGTGATGGCTCGTCTCCCGACGGTGGGAAAGGGTTGCACCGCCACCGTTTTTATTTTCTTGCTGGTTCCCGCTGTTTCCAGTAGGTTCCTGCCGCTTCGCCCAGGCTTTCCCGCCAGAGAAGCTGCTCCGCTATAAAAAGGGGTGAGTCATGTGGAGTAGAGGCGCAACACCACACCTCCAAAAATAGCCATGCCTGACCATCCTCTTCCCCCTACCCCCACGCAACCTACCCGATGGTCGTGTCGCCGACGACGACATCGAGGATAGTGACGGCAGCTTTGTTAAGCTTCATGCACTAGCCAACGCAACCAAAAGTCCGAACTGATGGAAAGGGCCAGTGCAATCCACTTATACACTTCAACACCCCCTCTCACGTGTGACGGGGAGAAGTCAGCACGTGCAACCGGAAGAGAGCGACGGCGCGCGAAACTCACGTATGACTCAAGAGGCCTATACGTGGACACAGAGGGGTCTACAACAATTTTAGGATAAATTGCGAAAGCCAGGACTCGAACTCGAGACCTTAGGCTCTGATACCATGTTAAGCTTCATGCACTAGCCAACGCAACCAAAAGTCCGAACTGATGGAAAGGGCTAGTGCAATCCACTTATACACTTCAACAAGCTTCTCCAACTTCGATGAGCCGGCGGAGAGGCTAATCGACCGGCAGTCGATACTGGTCGATATCCAAGCGACACGCGGAATTGCGCCGCAGCAGCAAAGACCCCGCAGGTGTAGGGGTTCGTAGCATGGAAAACAAAAATTTTCTACCGCATGCACACAAACAAGCCAAGATCTATCTACTAGATTGTAGCAACGAGTCGATAGAGGAACTCACCCTCGAAGATTCCAAAACGGTTAACGAGAGCAGATTCTCGTGGATGATGTAGTCGTACACTTCCGATCTCAAGATCGCATAGACGATCCTTCCGGCGCTGCGTTCCGGCAGCGCTTCCGCAGTCGGTCACACGTTCGGTACTCGATGAAGACCTTCCTCTCCCTTGTTCCAGCAGGCAGCGGAGGTTTTAGCACTCTCCTCATGATTCCGGCAGCATGACGGCGTGGTACTGGAAGTAGAGGGGAGATCTCGCAGGGCTTCGCCTTAAGCCGGAGCGAGTATGGTGGACTATGAGAGAGCCCTCGGTGTTCTAGGGTTTAGAAACACCAAGGAGGGGTGCTAGGGCCGGCGGCTAGGGCTTGGAGGTGCCCAAGTCGGCGGCTAGGGGAGAAACCCTAGGGGGCGGTGGTGGCTATGGAGGGTGGCTGCTGCTAGGGTTTAGAGGTGGGGATCTTGTGTGATAGGAGGGGAGCCCTGCCCCTCCTCTTATAGGAGGGAGGTGCCGGCCAAGGGGAGGGGAATCCCTCCCCAACTCGGATCCCAAGTGGGCCGGCGGTGGAGGAGGGACTCCTCCCCAACTCGGTTTCCACCTCCCTCTCCACTTCCCAAAAATAGCCGTTTGACTTTCAAATTGGCGTTTGACTTTTCAAACAAGGATTTGATTAAACCCTCTATTTTGTTCAGCGATGACACTTAGTACATGATGCAATCATACCAACTTGATATAACACATTCATGTACCCTTCCCCTTCGGAGTGCCGGACATTCCATAACCTTCTAGAACATTCCCGATGAAAACACCGGAACCATTCTCCAACCCCGAAACAGGACTTTCCTTATATGAATCTTATTCTCCGGACCATTCCGGATCTCCTCGTGATATCCCGGATCCCATCCGAGACTCCGAACAACATTCGGTCTCTTACTCATCATTCCATAACTACTCAACAACATCGAATCCTTAAGTGTGTCTCCCTACGGTTCGTGAATTATGCGGACATGACCGAGACACTTCTCCGATCAATAACCAATAGTGGAATCTGGAAATTCATATGGCTCCCACATATTTCTACGATTACTTTGCGATCGAATGAACCACTTACATACGATACCAATTTCCCTTTGTCTCACGATATTTTACTTATCCGAGGTTTTGATCGTCGGTATCTCTGCATACCTAGTTCAACCTCGTTACCGATAAGTACTCTTTTCTCGTTCCCGTGATATGTGATCCCTTGTGAGCCAGTCACATGCTTGCAAGCTAATTGGATGACATTTCACCGAGAGGGCCCAGAGTATATCTATCCGTCATATGGATGGACAAATCCCACTCTTGATCCATGTGTCTCAACCAATACTTTTCGAACACTCAATGCCACCTTTATAGCCACCCAGTTACGGTGTGGTGTTTGATGTCATCAAAGCATCCATCCGGTAAAGGTGATATGCATGATCTCATGGTCGGAGGAATTAGGTTACTATGTATCAGAAAGCATATAGAAATTGAACTATTAAAATGACTTGATCTTTATGCTACGCTTATCTATAGGAGTATGTCCATCACATCATTCTCCTAATGATATGACCCTGTTTGTTAATAACATCTCTATGTTCATGATCAGGAAACCATGATCATATATTAACCAACAAGCTAGTTTAACAAGAGGCTTTACTAGGGACTCTTTTATGTTTACAAATCACACAAGTATTAATGTTTCCTGTTAATACAATTATAGCATGGTATGTAAACATTTATCATAAGTATGAAGATATGATAATAACCACTTTATTATTGCCTCTTGGGCATATCTCCAATAGTCTCCCACTTGCACTAGAGTCAATAATCTAGTTTCAAACCTTTGTGTATTCAACACCTATGGCTTTCCGGTGTTGTAAGTACACGATTGCTAGTGGTCAACTGATCTCCGGATCTGACACTTCCAGGTCCGTGTGTAATTGCATGTCTTTGCGTCTCCACGCATCACTCATTCTCTAATGAGATGGCTTTGTATAATTTTGGTCCTTTGGTGAGACCTTTAGTTCTTTGGGGTTAAAACATGTTGACAATATTGTCGCACAATATATCTTCATAGTATTATCCTGATGTGAACTACACCTAGTTTGATAACAAACTACTTGACACAAATGCCCTCTTTAGCTGCTATTATAGCAGTCATATACTTAGCCTTTTGTTGTAGTATCTGTCACAATGTCTTAACTTTGGAACTCATCCAAATCCATTATGGAACTTACTTTCCATTTTATTGTGCCACCCTTAGTTTATATTGAGATAAACTTAATTTGTACTTTGTGACAAAACGAGTATCAATGTAGTACTTTTACAATGAACTAACCATCTATTTGTCACTTCTACAAATAATATACTCTTAGTTCTTCCAAAAGATCATAAGAATATCCTTACTATTGTCCAATGATCATCTTATGAATCATTCTGGTATATGCTCACATCATTTTAGAGCATATGACATATCTGGATTTGTACACATCACGGCATGATTGATAAAATACTCTTTGTGATTTTATACATCAAGTATCAATCTATACTTGAATCTTTGTTTCACTTACCCAGTGTCAATACACTTGGATATATCATCAATATTGAACTCATTCAATCCTTTCTGTGTGACAAGAACCTTTCTTGTAGTTTCTATATTGAACTCATTCAATACATCATCTATGTACTTTCGGCACAACCATATTAGCGTCCATTGATGCCAAATATTTGGGTTTTGCCTAAGTCTTTCATCGGGATGAAATTCTTAATATGTGTTAATAAAAGATACATCATTTCCAATCAACAATATGTCTTCCACATAATGTATTAGAAACATGTCTTAGCGCTCCCACTTAATTTCTTGCAAATGCAAGCATCTTCATCTTCTCCGACGAATTTAAACTCCTTTAACAGTTTCATCATAGTGAAGATTCCAACTCCGTAATACTTACTTCAACCATTGAAGTTTGCATATGCATTTAGCATCCTTTGTATTAACAAAACCCTTTTGATTGTGTCATGCACACGTCCTAGGTAACCCTTCTATTAGAAGAACTTGTTTTGTTTATCCAACACATAACAAAATTATATGTCGTGGTTGCTACATTAATCCGTCTAGACTAAATATCGCTATGAAAGATCAAATCTTATCATAGTCAACCTTTGAACATTGTTGTGAACTCTTTCCCAACATGTCGACCATTTCATAGATGTGAAACATCCATGTCTATTTCTTTATAGATCCAAACATGACTGTAAGGTCTTGTACCTTTCCAGAGGGTCTTTCAAGTTCAAAACTTGATCTCTCGTATATGGAACTATCACGGATTTTTTGGCTTCAAGCCATTAGATGAAGTCAGGGCCCATCATCGCTTCTTTGCATGTAGTCGGATCATTATTGTCAAATAATGATTTAACTCTCAAATCTTGGTATTTGATTATTTACCTGACCTACTTGTTTCAATAGGAACTTAGATCTCCGTGACCACAACCTTTGAGGCACGTGAGCCATGAGCATTGTTGCTGCCTCCGGAACACTTTTCGGTGCTGCGCAACTTTGCACATATAGCTAAGGTTCTTTTAACCTTATCAAAGTTCTATTGTCCTCCCACTTATCTTTTCACGAAAAATTCCTTCTCTAAGAAACTTGATGTTTTAAGCGACAAACATTTTTTTGTCTCCGATGTTATGGAGGAACATTTATTCGAAATAACATACAAAGACAGGTTCATCCGACTTTGGTTGCAAACATCTTTCTTATGCATAGCATACCAATGTTTAAGAAAGGACAACTTGGGTTTTATCCCAAACCATAACTTTATATGGTGTCATTTCAACGGATTATGATGGAGCTCTTTTCAGTGGAAAAACAGTAGTCTCTATAGCTTTTAATCTTTAAAATATAATAGCAGTTTTATGATTTACACCTTCGATCTTACCATGTCAAACAAGGTTTAATTACATATCTCGAACGCTCCGTACTCTTATGGTGTTTCGGAAAAAATGCAAATCCACGGAACGATTCCTTAAATCTTAGGTATTATGCTAAACTTGTAACTCAAATATCTTCCTTTATGATCTTATCATAAACTATTTATATTCTTGTTACAATTATTTTGCACTTCATCTTGAAAGTTTTTGAACTTTTCAAATGTTTCATACTTCATCCTTATTAAGTAAATATTCATATATTCACTCAAATTTTCGGAGACTACACATAATGGACTTTGTATAACAATATGTACAAGTTCCAATAAGCTAGTCATTCGTTCCTTTTTGGCCTATGAACGAAGTTTTAATTATCTCTAGGAAAGTTTCACAAGCGTCATGTGATCAAAAAATCAAAAGACTCCAAAATTCCATCCACATGGAGTTTCTTCATGTTTTCTTTCCAATATAATTTAAACGGCGATGTCACTTCCTAAGCGATCTTTCAATCAATTTGTCTTTCGACATTTTTAGCACTAGTTTTATGGATGTGATTTCTCCAACGAGATTTGTGAATCATCCATCTTTTATGGATTATGACAATTATTTGAACAACCCTTTTGTTCTCATAATACCTGATAAAACAAATCTTGAAGGCAAGCTTTGATGTTTAACGAGCAACACAATAACCCTTTATTTGTTCTCGATGGACATCATCACATATTCTTTTGCTAGTTACTTAGGCCAATGTAGTTCATGAATTGTGTTGTTTCGTATGACGATTCACACCAACAAATTCAGTATCAAATACTCAAGAACCACATTGTTTAATAAGCAAAGAATATATCCATAACATGTATATCATCTATATACTTAAACTGAACAATTCTAGTCTTTTCTTTTCTGCCATATATTTATGAGATTCTCCTTCAGTATTTATTTTCTGTTTGAAAGAATCTATCAACATAAATAGTGGAGTCATACATATGACACATAGTCCAAAACGTGTATAATTAAATACCAATGTCTTTGGACTTGCACTTTGAAGTAGATCACCATCATCAAATGTTTGGTGTGCTTTCAAATTCCACGCTTTAGTAATCTCTTGGTGTAGTAAATATTTTACCTACATCAAATATTCACCCTTACCATGAAATTATTCATGATCGAGCTACTTTAGCTTATTGCGGTGAATCGCGAGTATAATGTTGCTCCCCAAAACCTTTTGGAGGATTAGGACAACTAGTGTCTCCAACCTTTTGCAAATTCTCATCAAATATGAGAACATGACTTTTGCCATATTATACTCTATCATGTTGCAACCAAAACTTCGTTTCAGATATCACAATATCTTCCACACATCCTGGTTTCTGAAACAACTCTTTCAGATCCTAGATAACCTTGATATTAAGACATTCCTATGAATATCAAGAATCATGGAGATAAACATGATTCTTATATATACTAACACTGGAATTGTTACTCTTGATTTAATACATACTATTAATCTTCATGGAGTAACCGGAACTTACTGAAAGTTTGCAATGGGACTATTAAACTTTAGATTAACACTTCAAAACAATACGATACCAGTTCGTAAAGTAACTAACCAGAATTCTATAGTTCTATCATCTCAATTAAAACTAAGCGCAAGGTGGTAAACGGATGCCAATGACTACAACAACTATGCAAATTCACTTTGATTTAATTTATGATAAATAGTGTTCAACTTTTAATCATATTGCCGTTGAACTCCCACTCAAAACAATATCCCTCACATTGTTTTAGTGATCACACAAACCAAATCTACCACATCAAAACCGATCATCACGAGAGTTGATGTAGCTTCAATGGCGAACAATCAACATGTTCATCATATCTACTATATGACTCATGCTTTACCTTTCGGTGATCCGTGTTCCGAGACCATGTCTATACATGCTAGGCTCGTCAAGATCAAACCTTAGCTTCCGCATGAGCAAATCTGGCTTGCTCACGTTGTATACACTCGCAGAATCTAACACACCCGATCATCACGTGGTGCTTCGAAACAACGAGTTTTAGCAATGGTGCTTACTAAGGATGAACACTTTAAAACTTGGAATTGTGTGCTTGAGGGATCATCTTATAATGCTACCGTCGTGAACTAAGCAATACAAGATGCATAAAAGGATTAACATCACATGCAATTCATAATATGTGATATGATATGGCCTTTCTTCTTGTGCTTCCGATCTCCATCTTCAAGCACGAACATGATCTCCATCATCACCGACATTGCATCAAGGTCAATGACGCCGCTCCATGGTTGTCGTCCACCAGCTTCAACTATTACAACCTACTTTGAATAGACACGCGGGTCTTAAAAGAATTTAAAGACAACCATATGGCTCCTGCCGGTTGCCAACTTACAATAAGGAACATTGCATACATCATATATAATCACAATCATGGCCATATCACATCACAGCACACCCCTGCAAAACAAAGTTAGACGCCTCTAATTTTCTTTGCATATTTTACGTGGTTTGGGGCTTTCAATAAGTGTCGTTCTAACTTACGAACAAGAACCACAACATTGATATTAGTATTGTCAATCACCCGTTGTAAATTGAATCTTAACTATGTTGGGAGAAACAGGCACCCGCAAAGCCACTTATGCAATACAAGTTGCATGTCAAGCGTGGAGCAAGTCTCATGAACGATGTCATGTAAGGTTAGCCCGGGCCGCTTCATCCCACCATCCCGCAAGATGCAAAGTACACAAGAAGCAATCGACAACAAAAGCATCAATGCCCACATTGACCATTGTGTTCTACTCGTGCAACAGATCTACATATAGACACAGCTCTGATACCACTGTAGGGGTTCGTAGCATGGAAAACAAAAAATTTCTACCGCATGCACACAAACAAGCCAAGATCTATCTACTAGATTGTAGCAACGAGTCGATAGAGGAACTCACCCTCGAAGATTCCAAAGCGGTTAACGAGAGCAGATTCTCGTGGATGATGTAGTCGTACACTTCCGATCTCAAGATCGCGTAGACGATCCTTCCGGCGCTGCGTTTCGGCAGCGCTTCCGCAGTCGGTCACACGTTCGGTACTCGATGAAGACCTTCCTCTCCCTTGTTCCAGCAGGCAGCGGAGGTTGTAGCACTCTCCTCGTGATTTCGGCAGCATGACGGCGTGGTACCGGAAGTAGAGGGGAGATCTCGCAGGGCTTTGCCTTAAGCCGGAGCGAGTATGGTGGACTATGAGAGAGCCCTCGGTGTTCTAGGGTTCAGACACACCAAGGAGGGGTGCTAGGGCCGGCGGCTAGGGCCTGGAGGTGCCCAAGTCGGCGGCTAGGGGAGAAACCCTAGGGGGCGGCGACGGCTATGGAGGGCGGCGGCTGCTAGGGTTTAGAGGTGGGGATCTTGTGTGATAGGAGGGGAGCCCTGCCCCTCCTCTTATAGGAGGGAGGCGCCGGCCAAGGGGAGGGGAATCCCTCCCCAACTCGGATCCCAAGTGGGCCGGCGGTGGAGGAGGGACTCCTCCCCAACTCGGTTTCCACCTCCCTCTCCACTTCCCAAAAATAGCCGTTTGACTTTCAAATTGGCGTTTGACTTTTCAAACAAGGATTTGATTAAACCCTCTATTTTGTTCAGCGATGACACTTAGTACATGATGCAATCATACCAACTTGATATAACACATTCATGTACCCTTCCCCTTCGGAGTGCCGGACATTCCGTAACCTTCTAGAACATTCCCGATGAAAACACCGGAACCATTCTCCAACCCCGAAACAGGACTTTCCTTATATGAATCTTATTCTCCGGACCATTCCGGATCTCCTCGTGATATCCCGGATCCCATCCGAGACTCCGAACAACATTCGGTCTCTTACTCATCATTCCATAACTACTCAACAACATCGAATCCTTAAGTGTGTCTCCCTACGGTTCGTGAATTATGCGGACATGACCGAGACACTTCTCCGATCAATAACCAATAGTGGAATCTGGAAATTCATATGGCTCCCACATATTTCTACGATTACTTTGAGATCTAATGAACCACTTACATACGATACCAATTTCCCTTTGTCTCACAATATTTTACTTATCCGAGGTTTTGATCGTTGGTATCTCTACATACCTAGTTCAACCTCGTTACCGATAAGTACTCTTTTCTCGTTCCCGTGATATGTGATCCCTTGTGAGCCAGTCACATGCTTGCAAGCTAATTGGATGACATTTCACCGAGAGGGCCCAGAGTATATCTATCCGTCATATGGATGGACAAATCCCACTCTTGATCCATGTGTCTCAACCAATACTTTTCGAACACTCAATGCCACCTTTATAGCCACCCAGTTACGGTGTGGTGTTTGATGTCATCAAAGCATCCATCCGGTAAAGGTGATATGCATGATCTCATGGTCGGAGGAATTAGGTTACTATGTATCAGAAAGCATATAGAAATTGAACTATTAAAATGACTTGATCTTTATGCTACGCTTATCTATAGGAGTATGTCCATCACATCATTCTCCTAATGATATGACCCTGTTTGTTAATAACATCTCTATGTTCATGATCAGGAAACCATGATCATATATTAACCAACAAGCTAGTTTAACAAGAGGCTTTACTAGGGACTCTTTTATGTTTACAAATCACACAAGTATTAATGTTTCCTGTTAATACAATTATAGCATGGTATGTAAACATTTATCATAAGTATGAAGATATGATAATAACCACTTTATTATTGCCTCTTGGGCATATCTCCAACAGTCTCCCACTTGCACTAGAGTCAATAATCTAGTTTCAAACCTTTGTGTATTCAACACCTATGGCTTTCCGGTGTTGTAAGTACACGATTGCTAGTGGTCAACTGATCTCCGGATCTGACACTTCCAGGTCCGTGTGTAATTGCATGTCTTTGCGTCTCCACGCATCACTCATTCTCTAATGAGATGGCTTTGTATAATTTTGGTCCTTTGGTGAGACCTTTAGTTCTCTGGGGTTAAAACATGTTGACAATATTGTCGCACAATATATCTTCATAGTATTATCCCGATGTGAACTACACCTAGTTTGATAACAAACTACTTGACACAAATGCCCTCTTTAGCTGCTATTATAGCAGTCATATACTTAGCCTTTTGTTGTAGTATCTGTCACAATGTCTTAACTTTGGAACTCATCCAAATCCATTATGGAACTTACTTTCCATTTTATTGTGCCACCCTTAGTTTATATTGAGATAAACTTAATTTGTACTTTGTGACAAAACTAGTATCAATGTAGTACTTTTACAATGAACTAACCATCTATTTGTCACTTCTACAAATAATATACTCTTCGTTCTTCCAAAAGATCATAAGAATATCCTTACTATTGTCCAATGATCATCTTATGAATCATTCTGGTATATGCTCACATCATTTTAGAGCATAGGACATATCTGGATTTGTACACATCACGGCATGATTGATAAAATACTCTTTGTGATTTTATACATCAAGTATCAATCTATACTTGAATCTTTGTTTCACTTACCCAGTGTCAATACACTTGAATATATCATCAATATTGAACTCATTTAATCATTTCTGTGTGACAAGAACCTTTCTTGTAGTTTCTATATTGAACTCATTCAATACATCATCTATGTACTTTCGGCACAACCATATTAGCGTCTATTGATGCCAAATATTTGGGTTTTGCCTAAGTCTTTCATCGGGATGAAATTCTTAATATGTGTTAATAAAAGATACATCATTTCCAATAAACAATATGTCTTCCACATAATGTATTAGAAACATGTCTTAGCGCTCCCACTTAATTTCTTGCAAATGCAAGCATCTTCATCTTCTCCGACGAATTTAAACTCCTTTAACAGTTTCATCATAGTGAAGATTCCAACTCCGTAATATTTACTTCAACCATTGAAGTTTGCATATGCATTTAGCATCCTTTGTATTAACAAAACCCTTTGGACTGTGTCATGCATACGTCCTAGGTAACCCTTCTATTAGAAGAACTTGTTTTGTTTATCCAACACATAACAAAATTATATGTCGTGGTTGCTACATTAATCCGTCTAGACTAAATATCGCTATGAAAGATCAAATCTTGTCATAGTCAACCTTTGAACATTGTTGTGAACTCTTTCCCAACATGTCGACCATTTCATAGATGTGCAACATCCATGTCTATTTCTTTATAGATCCAAACATGACTGTAAGGTCTTGCACCTTTCCAGAGGGTCTTTCAAGTTCAAAACTTGATCTCTCGTATATGGAACTATCACGGATTTTTTTGGCTTCAAGCCTTTAGACGGAGTCAGGGCCCATCATCGCTTCTTTGCATGTAGTCGGATCATTATTGTCAAATAATGATTTAACTCTCAAATCTTGGTATTTGATTGTTTACCTGACCTACTTGTTTCAATAGGAACTTAGATCTCCGTGACCACAACCTTTGAGGCACGTGAGCCATGAGCATTGTTGCTGCCTCCGGAACACTTTTCGGCGCTGCGCAACTTTGCACATATAGCTAAGGTTCTTTTAACCTTATCAAAGTTCTATTGTCCTCCCACTTATCTTTTCACGAAAAATTCCTTTTCTAAGAAACTTGACGTTTTAAGCGACAAACATTTTTTTTGTCTCCGATGTTATGGAGGAACATTTATTCGAAATAACATACAAAGACAGGTTCATCCGACTTTGGTTGCAAACATCTTTCTTATGCATAGCATACCAATGTTTAAGAAAGGACAACTTGGGTTTTATCCCAAACCATAACTTTATATGGTGTCATTTCAACGGATTATGATGGAGCTCTTTTAGTGGAAAAACGGTAGTCTCTATAGCTTTTAATCTTTAAAATATAATGGCAGTTTTATGATTTACACCTTCGATCTTACCATGTCAAACAAGGTTTAATTACATATCTCGAACGCTCCATACTCTTATGGTGTTTCGGGAAAAATGCAAATCCACGGAACGATTCCTTAAATCTTAGGTATTATGCTAAACTTGTAACTCAAATATCTTCCTTTATGATCTTATCGTAAACTATTTATATTCTTGTTACAATGATTTTGCACTTCATCTTGAAAGTTTTTGAACTTTACAAATGTTTCATACTTCATCCTTATTAAGTAAATATTCATATATTCACTCAAATTTTCGGAGAAAGCATATGAAGTTGAAATCCATCGCTCTTGACTACACATAATGGACTTTGTACAACAATATGTACAAGTTCCAATAAGCTAGTCATTCGTTCCTTTTTGGCAAATGAACGAAGTTTTAATTATCTCTAGGAAAGTTTCACAAGCGTCATGTGATCAAAAAATCAAAAGACTCCAAAATTCCATCCACATGGAGTTTCTTCATGTTTTCTTTCCAATATAATTTAAACGGCGATGTCACTTCCTAAGCGATCTTTCAATCAATTTGTCTTTCGACATTTTTAGCACTAGTTTTATGGATGTGATTTCTCCAACGAGATTTGTGAATCATCCATCTTTTATGGATTACGACAATTATTTGAACAACCCTTTTGTTCTCATAATACCTGATAAAACAAATCTTGAAGGCAAGCTTTGATGTTTAACGAGCAACACAATAACCCTTTATTTGTTCTCGATGAACATCATCACATATTCTTTTGCTAGTTACTTAGGCCAATGTAGTTCATGAATTGTGTTGTTTTGTATGACGATTCACACCAACAAATTCAGTATCAAATACTTAAGAACCACATTGTTTAATAAGCAAAGAATATAGCCATAACATGTATATCATCTATATACTTAAACTGAACAATTCTAGTCTTTTATTTTCTGCCGTATATTTATGAGATTCTCCTTCAGTATTTATTTTCTGTTTGAAAGAATCTATCAACATCAATAGTGGAGTCATACATATGACACATAGTCCAAAACATGTATAATTAAATACCAATGTATTTGGACTTGCACTTTGAAGTAGATCACCATCATCAAATGTTTGGTGTGCTTTCAAATTCCACTCTTTAGTAATCTCTTGGTGTAGTAAATATTTTACCTACATCAAATATTCACCCTTACCATGAAATTATTCATGATCGAGCTACTTTAGCTTATTGCGGTGAATCGCGAGTATAATGTTGCTCTCCAAAACCTTTTGGAGGATTAGGACAACTAGTGTCTCCAACCTTTTGCAAATTCTCATCAAATATGAGAACATGACTTTTGCCATATTATACTCTATCATGTTGCAACCAAAACTTCGTTTCAGATATCACAATATCTTCCACACATCCTGGTTTCTGAAACAACTCTTTCAGATCCTAGATAACCTTGATATTAAGACATTCCTATGAATATCAAGAATCATGGAGATAAACATGATTCTTATATATACTAACACTGGAATTGTTACTCTTGATTTAATACATACTATTAAGCTTTATGGAGTAACCGGAACTTACTGAAAGTTTGCAATCGTAATTTTAAACTTTAGATTAACACTTCAAAACAATACGATACCAGTTTGTAAAGTAACTAACCAGAATTCTATAGTTCTATCATCTCAATTAAAACTAAGCACAAGGTGGTAAACGGATGCCAATGACTATAACAACTTTGGAAATTCACTTTGATTTAATTTATGATAAATAGTGTTCAACTTTTAATCATATTGCCGTTGAACTCCCACTCAAAACAATATCCCTCACATTGTTTTAGTGATCACACAAACCAAATCCACCACATCAAAACCGATCATCACGAGAGTTGATGTAGCTTCAATGGCGAACAATCAACATGTTCATCATATCTACTATATGACTCATGCTTTACCTTTCGGTGATCCGTGTTCCGAGACCATGTCTGTACATGCTAGGCTCGTCAAGATCAAACCTTAGCTTCCGCATGAGCAAATCTGGCTTGCTCACGTTGTATACACTCGCAGAATCTAACACACCCGATCATCACGTGGTGCTTCGAAACAACGAGTTTTAGCAACGGTGCTTACTAAGGATGAACACTTTAAAACTTGAAATTGTGTGCTTGAGGGATCATCTTATAATGCTATCGTCGTGAACTAAACAATACAAGATGCATAAAAGGATTAACATCACATGCAATTTATAATATGTGATATGATATGGCCTTTCTTCTTGTGCTTCCGATCTCCATCTTCAAGCACGAACATGATCTCCATCATCACCGACATTGCATCAAGGTCAATGACGCCGCTCCATGGTTGTCGTCCACCAGCTTCAACTATTACAACCTACTTTGAATAGACACGCGGGTCTTAACAGAATTTAAAGACAACCATATGGCTCCTGCCGGTTGCCAACTTACAATAAGGAACATTGCATACATCATATATAATCACAATCATGGCCATATCACATCACAGCACACCCCTGCAAAACAAAGTTAGACGCCTCTAATTTTCTTTGCATATTTACGTGGTTTGGTGCTTTCAATAAGTGTCGTTCTAACTTACGAACAAGAACCACAACATTGATACTAGTATTGTCAATCACCCGTTGTAAATTGAATCTTAACTATGTTGGGAGAAACAGGCACCCGCAAAGCCACTTATGCAATACAAGTTGCATGTCAAGCGTGGAGCAAGTCTCATGAACGATGTCATGTAAGGTTAGCCCGGGCCGCTTCATCCCACCATCCCGCAAGATGCAAAGTACACAAGAAGCAATCGACAACAAAAGCATCAATGCCCACAATGACCATTGTGTTCTACTCGTGCAACAGATCTACATATAGACACGGCTCTGATACCACTGTAGGGGTTCGTAGCATGGAAAACAAAATTTTTCTACCGCATGCACACAAACAAGCCAAGATCTATCTACTAGATTGTAGCAACGAGTCGATAGAGGAACTCACCCTCGAATATTCCAAAGCGGTTAACGAGAGCAGATTCTCGTGGATGATGTAGTCGTACACTTCCGATCTCAAGATCGCGTAGACGATCCTTCCGGCGCTGCGTTCCGGCAGCGCTTCCGCAGTCGGTCACACGTTCGGTACTCGATGAAGACCTTCCTCTCCCTTGTTCCATGTGGCATCCCGCAAAACCACTGCTAGAAAATCGCGTTGTTTTGTGCATTGCATCGCCATCATCTTGCATTGTTTGTCTGCATTATTTTCGAAAAGTCTAGTTCTGTTTGTACAAACACCCCTCTTTATTTAAAGGCAAAACCCCGATCGTATCGGATATTTTATTTCCCTAAAAACTATTTTCAAAGTGGCCTTGTTTTAAAATAAACAAAACAAAACAAACACACATTCTAAAACCAGCCCCCCCTAAATCCTAATCCCACCAAATCCTATCCTACCCACCACTCGCAGCTCGCCACCTCACCCTCTCCCCCAAATCCTACCCACCTGCCACCTCATCAATCCTCTCCCTCACCCCCTCCTTCTCTCACCCTAGAACCACCTACCCTCTCTCTCTCTCCCTCTCTGCCAACCGGACCCCACCCCAAATCCCCCCACTCCCTCCCAGACCGACCCACTTTTCCACCTCTTCCCCTGTCCGCGGGACCCGCCCCTGGACCCGTTCCACCTCACCCGCCTGGCCCACCTGGCCCCTGCCGTGCACCCCACGCGCCCCCGGCCCCACCACTCCTCTCTCCTTCCCCACGCGCCTCCTCTCCCTCACCCGCGTCCACCACCGCTCTCCCTCTCTGCCGCCTCTCCAAGCCGCCGGCGCCCCCTCACCTCACCTCCCGCCGGCTCCGCCTCGCCCTCCCGCCTCTCCGCTCCCTCCCGCCGCCTCGACCTCCCTCCTCCGGCCGCACGCGCGCCCCGCGGCCCCACGCCTCCCCTCTGCGCCCCGCGCCGTCGAGCGCCAGCGCGCCGGCCGCCACCACCTCTCCTCCCTCCCCCGGCGCCGCTCCCCCTCCGCGTCGCCGGCGGCCTCCACCCCGCCCTCCTCTCCTCCGCCGCCCCGCCGCTGGCGTCCTCCGGCCGGCCGCGACCCCGACCGCGTCGGCCTCCGCCCGTGCTCTGCCCCCGGCCCCGCCTCCGGGCCTCCTCCTCCCCCGCGGCCTTGGCTCCCTCCTCCGGCACGCCCCGGCGCTCCGGCCGCTCCTCCGCTCCGCAAGCGCCGCCGGCCGCGGCCCCTTTCCGGCCGCCCTCCACCGTCCGCCTGCCGACCCCCGCCGCCGACGCTCCTCTGCCCCAACTCCGGCGCCGCTTCCTCCTTCCTCCCCTGGCACCGCTCCTCTCCTCCACGTGCGCAGCAGCTCCCCCTCCTGTGGCCCGCGTGAGCTCCGCCGCCACCGGAGTCCGGCCCTGCACCTCGTCCGCCTCGCCCGTTTCCTCTGGCCGCCCCTGCAGTGTCCTTGGCGTCGCCTCCACCGTCGGTAACGGGTGGTGCTGCTGTCCCATGCTCGTCTCCCGGCCCAGACGCATCCTTCTCGCAGGAGGCCTCACTGCCTTGTGCAAGTACAGGTTGTGTGCTTGGTTCTTTTGGTCATGTACCTGCCACGAGACAACACACGCCCGGGTGCTCGACGCCTAACCAAGCGAAGCTGCTCGTTTGGGGTTCGTTGAAAGCCAAATTTAGCCTCAAGGAGTCTAATTCAAGTCCGCCTTCGACAACGAACTCAGTTTGCCAAGGTCGCCAACATGGAAATCCAAGTACTCCTACTCGGACACCGAGACCCCGAAGCCGTAATTCAACAATTTCCTCGACACCACCAAGTTCGCCTACGTGGACAACAAGAACTTCTTACATGGTACGACAAGAACCCCGGACACGGAAATACAAGATCATCGTCAGGGACGTCAAGGCCTCAGAACACCGAGCTCTCCTTCCCGGACCCGAAGACCATCGGCCAAGTTCACCACCGACAAGAGACGGACGACAAGTTTACTTCTCGGACACCGAGCGTCAAGGTCGCCTTCACGGGAAGCCGCAAGACATCCTCCCCGGGATCTGGAGACCGAACCCTCGGCACGCCAAGATCTTCTCCTCGGAACGCCATGATCCCCTTCGCAGATCCGAAGACCCTAAAACCCCGGAGTCCGAACTTCGTTCCCGTCAAAACCTGAGACGAACCCCGGAACCCCAAGATCGCCGAACCCTAATGTGTGACCCTTACCCGAAAACCCTACTTTTTATAAATTGCCAACTAGATAAATTGGTGCATATTTAATTGTCATACTTGCGTGCATATTATCATGTGGTTTGGGGGCCTTATGCCGATTCACCATATAATTAAATATGGGGCCCATATGCGGGCAAATCTAGTCTTATATTGGTCCCATTTAAAATTTGTGTAGTGAACCGGTGCTATCTTCTGCTATGTTAAGACAACATTTAAAATGCGGGGTATCTAAATAACATGAACCACCTAAATAATTGTCGGGACCCTGGTTCCACTTAATATGACCTAATTGCATCGCATCTTTGCCATGCCATACCTCATACATGCATCATGCCGATCTTCTGCCGTTGTATTAAATAGTGCATCCGGTGTTTATTCTAGTGTTTTGCTTCTTCGCGGATAAGGCCGTTGAGTTGATGTGAGCTTCGACCCGATCTTCGGTTGAACCTTCGACAATGTTTTCAGGCGAGCATCTCCCCCTTTCTACCTATCTTACTTTTATAGTATTTACTCCCTCCTGTTGATCTATTGCTATCTGTGTTGCGATGCTCTAGTTTTCCGTACCCGTGATATCCCCTTGCAGCCATATATTGCCTTGGACACATCCTATTACCTGTTGTTTGGTAGATAGTTGGACTTGCGCGTCGTAGCCGCTTGCTCAAGTGCTGTCGCGTGTCGTCAAGTGCCACAGTTGTTGGTGTAATGCCGACTGTTTGGTGTTGGAGATGATCATGGCTTTATTTATCGTTCACTTTAATTCCTGTTTAGCAACTAAAATTGAAGTAAGTAAGCAGAGGCATCGGTGGGTGATAGATAATATTTGGTTTCCGACCGCCCACTTGTGTCCCGTAGGACCCCGAGTACTTGATACCTGTTCCTTGATTTATCGCGCTATCCACATACGGGGAATTATGGGACCCCCCTTAGCCAGATCTTGATTCCGTCTTATTTCTTGGGGCCACAAACTAGTTTGAGGTTTTGTTTACTATCCTGTACTTATGCCATGCTTTATTACTGTATTTACGATTGTGCGAGGAGCACACTGTACTGTTTAGGATCGGGACACGTTTTCGTGGTGTCGACAAGCCCAGTTTTGGGTTCCCAGTCGCTCACAGCCGTCCACCCAAACCTCGGGTCCGTCTCGGAGCTAGCTTACTTCGTTGCGGGTGTACTCCAAGGGGTGGCCCCCTGAAATATTTCTGAATCTTGTGATTTCTCTATCGTGAAAGCCTCGTTGGGTTTTGATTTAGTTTTTCCGAGGTCGATCGTGTGTGTGTTGCTATTTGTGCACCCCGGCCGGGTTAAAACTTTCTGAAAGCCGTGTCCGCGGTTATGGACGACTTGGAGCACAGTATCTCGATCATAGACAACTATAACTAAAGTTTACTGTTATAAATTGACTTGTATCTGATATGACTAGTAATCAGCTTCAACTACAACGGAATGGCTAAATAAAACTGCCAACAATTGCTTGTTTGGTTTGTCGCTTGCGACAATTGTATCTGACTAGTAAGTATTGCAACTACAACGGAATGGCTGAATAAAAGTACCAACAACTGCCGGGTTTTGGGTTATCTCATGCTATTGGAATCTGATTAGTAAGTGTTGCAACTATAACGGAATGGTTAACTAAAAGTGCCCACTGCTTATTTTATCAGGACAATTATCTCTACCTGACTAGTAATTGCTGCAACGATAACTGAAGTAATAAAAATGCCAACTGTGTGAGTTCCTCGGTTGACTTCCTCGAATGGTCTCGAGGGGGAAACACCAGGATGGGTTTGTTTGGTGGTAGTATCAGGTTGGTTCCGAATAGGTCTTTCTTCCCACGCTCTGATTGCCGCCAGTTGTATCGAGTCTCTATAGGTTGTTTAGTGCATGCTGCCGCTGCCGCTTCAGTCCACCAAACCTATGTAGGCGAGGACCGCCGAATTCTAGCCTCGCCATGTACTGGCCTCAATACTGACGCTCCTCTTTTTCCTTTGCCCTTTGTCGGCACCCCTTTTGTTTAAGCAGGTTTTGAGATCGACGTCGTTAGCAGGGTTACCCTTCCGGCTTGGCCTGGGCAGGGTTATGGACGCCATTGGTTATTCTTCAGGGCTCTTAGCCCCATTTGCATCTTGTCCGTAGCTGGACGCTCTATCGTTTTCAAGGTGATTTGGATCTTTGTATATTATATCTGTATTCTTGACTCTTTGAGTCGCTGTTGTATATCTGTTCTGTGGGTCCCATCGAGGACTGTTGTGTAATGTTATTACTTCGTTTTCCACCCGCACGAAAGTGCCTGGTGGGCACCTTTGAATCGTTTCTATGCGGGTTTGGCGGGTTTCGCTAAAACTTGCATAGGGTCGATTCTGAGGGTGTTACAGAGTGGTATCAGAGCTCAGCCGTTGCGATACCCCACAAGTCCAGCCTGTAGGATAACCTAGCTAACGGCCGAAGTAGAGTGTCAAAACTATTTTTGCAAAACCGGTTGGATAGTTCTGATTAGGTCTGATTTTATTCCTTACCCCTCTGCTATTCTCCTCTTACCTCTACGTGTTTTGAATCCGCTCTCTTCTCTCTTCGAGTCCAGGAATTCTCGTGGTTGGGTTTTCCGTCGTACCTTCAGGGTTTCGCTTCCTCCTTTGATAACGGTGTTCTACCATCCGGTGTTCAAGCTGCCTGAGGAATCCGTCTACTGTGGTACCATTCTTTGTTCCTTGTTTGTGCCTTCCGGTGTTTTCCGACACGACGACATCATCTACGCCAGATCCGATGCAGAGTCTGCATCACTCCTTTGTTTCCGAACCTCGCTTGTCGAGATCTTCAGTCTAATTTCGAGAGTTGGTTGCATAATCCGCCTGTTCATGTGCAGAGTAATGGTTCGAGTGCGGGATGGAGTAGCTACCATACCACTACTCTTATCATTCTCTCTTGTACGTCGAATCAGTGGATCCAGCAGTTTTACTCCGTCCACGGAAGTTAGGGGTGGCTTATTTGTTGATGCCTCTACCTTCGACCTTTTGTTCCGGAGTGTTCTCTCGACGATCACGGACAACGACCTCTTGTTAGTGGTGTCGTGAGGATCTACACGAAGCGCGAAGGATCAGACCGCCGGCCTTCCTTCCGGTACCATGAGGCGGATCTCGAGGGCGAGATCCATTGTTAGTGGTGTCGAATTGTGGCATCCCGCAAAACCACTGCTAGAAAATCGCGTTGTTTTGTGCATTGCATCGCCATCATCTTGCATTGTTTGTCTGCATTATTTTCGAAAAGTCTAGTTCTGTTTGTACAAACACCCCTCTTTATTTAAAGGCAAAACCCCGATCGTATCGGATATTTTATTTCCCTAAAAACTATTTTCAAAGTGGCCTTGTTTTAAAATAAACAAAACAAAACAAACACACATTCTAAAACCAGCCCCCCCTAAATCCTAATCCCACCAAATCCTATCCTACCCACCACTCGCAGCTCGCCACCTCACCCTCTCCCCCAAATCCTACCCACCTGCCACCTCATCAATCCTCTCCCTCACCCCCTCCTTCTCTCACCCTAGAACCACCTACCCTCTCTCTCTCTCCCTCTCTGCCAACCGGACCCCACCCCAAATCCCCCACTCCCTCCCAGACCGACCCACTTTTCCACCTCTTCCCCTGTCCGTGGGACCCGCCCCTGGACCCGTCCCACCTCACCCGCCTGGCCCACCTGGCCCTTGCCGCGCACCCCACGCGCCCCTGGCCCCACCACTCCTCTCTCCTCCCCCACGCACCTCCTCTCCCTCACCCGCGTCCACCACCGCTCTCCTTCTCTGCCGCCTCTCCAAGCCGCCGGCGCCCCCTCACCTCACCTCCCGCCGGCTCCGCCTCGCCCTCCCGCCTCTCCGCTCCCTCCCGCCGCCTCGACCTCCCTCCTCCGGCCGCACGCGCGCCCCGCGGCCCCGCGCCTCCCCTCTGCGCCCCGCGCCGTCGAGCGCCAGCGCGCCGGCCGCCACCACCTCGCCTCCCTCCCCCGGCGCCGCTCCCCCTCTGCATCGCCGGCGGCCTCCACCCCGCCCTCCTCTCCTCCGCCGCCCCGCCGCTGGCGTCCTCCGGCCGGCCGCGACCCCGACCGCGTCGGCCTCCGCCCGCGCTCTGCCCCCGGCCCCGCCTCCGGGCCTCCTCCTCCCCCGCGGCCTCGGCTCCCTCCTCCGGCACGCCTCGGCGCTCCGGCCGCTCCTCCGCTCCGCAAGCGCCGCCGGCCGCGGCCCCTCTCCGGCCGCCCTCCACCGTCCGCCTGCCGACCCCCGCCGCCGACGCTCCTCTGCCCCAACTCTGGCGCCGCTTCCTCCTTCCTCCCCTGGCACCGCTCCTCTCCTCCCCGTGTGCAGCAGCTTCCCCTCCTGTGGCCCGCGTGAGCTCCGCCGCCACCGGAGTCCGGCCCTGCACCTCGCCCGCCTTGCCCGTTTCCTCTGGCCGCCCCTGCAGTGTCCTTGGCGTCGCCTCCACCGTCGGTAACGGGTGGTGCTGCTGTCCCATGCTCGTCTCCCGGCCCAGACGCAACCTTCTCGCAGGAGGCCTCGCTGCCTTGTGCAAGTACAGGTTGTGTGCTTGGTTCTTTTGGTCATGTACCTGCCACGAGACAACACACGCCCGGGTGCTCGACGCCCAACCAAGCGAAGCTGCTCGTTTGGGGTTCGTTGAAAGCCAAATTTAGCCTCGAGGAGTCTAATTCAAGTCCGCCTTCGACAACGAACTCAGTTTGCCAAGGTCGCCAACATGGAACTCCAAGTACTCCTACTTGGACACCGAGACCCCGAAGCCGTAATTCAACAATTTCCTCGACACCACCAAGTTCGCCTACGTGGACAACAAGAACTTCTTACATGGTACGACAAGAACCCCGGACACGGAAATACAAGATCATCGTCAGGGACGTCAAGGCCTCAGAACACCGAGCTCTCCTTCCCGGACCCGAAGACCATCGGCCAAGTTCACCACCGACAAGAGACGGACGACAAGTTTACTTCTCGGACACCGAGCATCAAGGTCGCCTTCACGGGAAGCCGCAAGACATCCTCCCCGGGATCTGGAGACCGAACCCTCGGCACGCCAAGATCTTCTCCTCGGAAGGCCATGATCCCCTTCGCAGATCCGAAGACCCTAAAACCCTGGAGTCCGAACCTCGTTCCCGTCAAAACCTGAGACGAACCCCGGAACCCCAAGATCGCCGAACCCTAATGTGTGACCCTTACCCGAAAACCCTACTTTTTATAAATTGCCAACTAGATAAATTGGTGCATATTTAATTGCCATACTTGTGTGCATATTATCATGTGGTTTGGGGGCCTTATGCCGATTCACCATATAATTAAATATGGGGCCCATATGCGGGCAAATCTAGTCTTATATTGGTCCCATTTAAAATTTGTGTAGTGAACCGGTGCTATCTTCTGCTATGTTAAGACAACATTTAAAATGCGGGGTATCTAAATAACATGAACCACCTAAATAATTGTCGGGACCCTGGTTCCACTTAATATGACCTAATTGCGTCGCATCTTTGCCATGCCATACCTCATACATGCATCATGCCGATCTTCTGCCGTTGTATTAAATAGTGCATCCGGTGTTTATTCTAGTGTTTTGCTTCTTCGCGGATAAGGCCGTTGAGTTGATGTGAGCTTCGACCCGATCTTCGGTTGAACCTTCGACAATGTTTTCAGGCGAGCATCTCCCCCTTTCTACCTATCTTACTTTTATAGTATTTACTCCCTCCTGTTTATCTATTGCTATCTGTGTTGCGATGCTCTAGTTTTCCGTACCCGTGATATCCCCTTGCAGCCATATATTGCCTTGGACACATCCTATTACCTGTTGTTTGGTAGATAGTTGGACTTGCGCGTCGTAGCCGCTTGCTCAAGTGCTGCCGCGTGTCGTCAAGTGCCACAGTTGTTGGTGTAATGCCGACTGTTTGGTGTTGGAGATGATCATGGCTTTATTTATCGTTCACTTTAATTCCTGTTTAACAACTAAAATTGAAGTAAGTAAGCAGAGGCATCGGTGGGTGATAGATAATATTTGGTTTCCGACCGCCCACTTGTGTCCCGTAGGACCCCGAGTACTTGATACCTGTTCCTTGATTTATCGCGCTATCCACATACGGGGAATTATGGGACCCCCTTAGCCAGAGCTTGATTCCGTCTTATTTCTTGGGGCCACAAACTAGTTTGAGGTTTTGTTTACTATCCTGTACTTATGCCATGCTTTATTACTGTATTTACGATTGTGCGAGGAGCACACTGTACTGTTTAGGATCGGGACACGTTTTCGCGGTGTCGACAAGCCCAGTTTTGGGTTCCCAGTCGCTCACAGCCGTCCACCCAAACCTCGGGTCCGTCTTGGAGCTAGCTTACTTCGTTGCGGGTGTACTCCAAGGGGTGGCCCCCTGAAATATTTCTGAATCTTGTGATTGCTCTATCGTGAAAGCCTCGTTGGGTTTTGATTTAGTTTTTCCGAGGTCGATCGTGTGTGTGTTGCTATTTGTGCACCCCGGCCGGGTTAAAACTTTCTGAAAGCCGTGTCCGCGGTTATGGACGACTTGGAGCACAATATCTCGATCATAGACAACTATAACTAAAGTTTACTGTTATAAATTGACTTGTATCTGATATGACTAGTAATCAGCTTCAACTACAACGGAATGGCTAAATAAAACTGCCAACAATTGCTTGTTTGGTTTGTCGCTTGCGACAATTGTATCTGACTAGTAAGTATTGCAACTACAACGGAATGGCTGAATAAAAGTACCAACAACTGCCGGGTTTTGGGTTATCTCATGCTATTGGAATCTGATTAGTAAGTGTTGCAACTATAACGGAATGGTTAACTAAAAGTGCCCACTGCTTATTTTATCAGGACAATTATCTCTACCTGACTAGTAATTGCTGCAACGATAACTGAAGTAATAAAAATGCCAACTGTGTGAGTTCCTCGGTTGACTTCCTCGAATGGTCTCGAGGGGGAAACACCAGGATGGGTTTGTTTGGTGGTAGTATCAGGTTGGTTCCGAATAGGTCTTTCTTCCCACGCTCTGATTACCGCCAGTTGTATCGAGTCTCTATAGGTTGTTTAGTGCATGCTGCCGCTGCCGCTTCAGTCCACCAAACCTATGTAGGCGAGGACCGCCGAATTCTAGCCTCGCCGTGTACTGGCCTCAGTACTGACGCTCCTCTTTTTCCTTTGCCCTTTGTCGGCACCCCTTTTGTTTAAGCAGGTTTTGAGATCGACGTCGTTAGCAGGGTTACCCTTCCGGCTTGGCCTGGGCAGGGTTATGGACGCCATTGGTTATTCTTCAGGGCTCTTAGCCCCATTTGCATCTTGTCCGTAGCTGGACGCTCTATCGTTTTCAAGGTGATTTTGATCTTTGTATATTATATCTGTATTCTTGACTCTTTGAGTCGCTGTTGTATATCTGTTCTGTGGGTCCCATCGAGGACTGTTGTGTAATGTTATTACTTCGTTTTCCACCCGCACGAAAGTGCCTGGTGGGCACCTTTGAATCGTTTCTATGCGGGTTTGGCGGGTTTCGCTAAAACTTGCATAGGGTCGATTCTGAGGGTGTTACATTCCAGCAGGCAGCGGAGGTTGTAGCACTCTCCTCGTGATTCCGGCAGCATGACGACGTGGTACCGGAAGTAGAGGGGAGATATCGCAGGGCTTCGCCTTAAGCCGGAGCGAGTATGGTGGACTATGAGAGAGCCCTCGGTGTTCTAGGGTTTAGACACACCAAGGAGGGGTGCTAGGGCCGGCGGCTAGGGCTTGGAGGTGCCCAAGTCGGCGGCTAGGGGAGAAACCCTAGGGGGCGGCGGCTATGGAGGGCGGCGGCTGCTAGGGTTTAGAGGTGGGGATCTTGTGTGATAGGAGGGGAGCCCTGCCCCTCCTCTTATAGGAGGGAGGCGCCGGCCAAGGGGAGGGGAATCCCTCCCCAACTCGGATCCCAAGTGGGCCGGCGGTGGAGGAGGGACTCCTCCCCAACTCGGTTTCCACCTCCCTCTCCACTTCCCAAAAATAGACGTTTGACTTTCAAATTGGCGTTTGACTTTTCAAACAAGGATTTGATTAAACCCTCTATTTTGTTCAGCGATGACACTTAGTACATGATGCAATCATACCAACTTGATATAACACATTCATGTACCCTTCCCCTTCGGAGTGCCGGACATTCCGTAACCTTCTAGAACATTCCCGATGAAAACACCGGAACCATTCTCCAACCCCGAAACATGACTTTCCTTATATGAATCTTATTCTCCGGACCATTCCGGATCTCCTCGTGATATCCCGGATCCCATCCGAGACTCCGAACAACATTCGGTCTCTTACTCATCATTCCATAACTACTCAACAACATCGAATCCTTAAGTGTGTCTCCCTACGGTTCGTGAATTATGCGGACATGACCGAGACACTTCTCCGATCAATAACCAATAGAGGAATCTGGAAATTCATATGGCTCCCACATATTTCTATGATTACTTTGCGATCGAATGAACCACTTACATACGATACCAATTTCCCTTTGTCTCACGATATTTTACTTATCCGAGGTTTTGATCGTCGGTATCTCTGCATACCTAGTTCAACCTCGTTACCGATAAGTACTCTTTTATCGTTCCCGTGATATGTGATCCCTTGTGAGCCAGTCACATGCTTGCAAGCTAATTGGATGACATTTCACCGAGAGGGCCCAGAGTATATCTATCCGTCATATGGATGGACAAATCCCACTCTTGATCCATGTGTCTCAACCAATACTTTTCGAACACTCAATGCCACCTTTATAGCCACCCAGTTACGGTGTGGTGTTTGATGTCATCAAAGCATCCATCCGGTAAAGGTGATATGCATGATCTCATGGTCGGAGGAATTAGGTTACTATGTATCAGAAAGCATATAGCAATTGAACTATTAAAATGACTTGATCTTTATGCGCTTATCTATAGGAGTATGTCCATCACATCATTCTCCTAATGATATGACCCTGTTGTTAATAACATCTCTATGTTCATGATCAGGAAACCATGATCATATATTAACCAACAAGCTAGTTTAACAAGAGGCTTTACTAGGGACTCTTTTATGTTTACAAATCACACAAGTATTAATGTTTCCTGTTAATACAATTATAGCATGGTATGTAAACATTTATCATAAGTATGAAGATATGATAATAACCACTTTATTATTGCCTCTTGGGCATATCTCCAACAACAGGATGTCGCCACCATA
Source organism: Avena atlantica (assembly GCA_910589765.1). Lineage (NCBI taxonomy): Eukaryota > Viridiplantae > Streptophyta > Magnoliopsida > Poales > Poaceae > Avena > Avena atlantica. The sequence continues at coordinate 479,018,674 of OU342739.1, read as the reverse complement.
CCAAGGTCCGGTTAACCGGACCACCGGCGAGCGATTCGGGTTCGACGTCCTCGACCGCGTGTTCTATCTGCATCACATCCCGCGGCAAAAACTCTAGGACACGTGCGTTGATTGTTTGCGCTCCTCCCGTGCCAACCCAGCCCTGCATTCCCGCCTCGACCGCGCTCAGGAGAAGTGGAGACGGAGAGGGCGATCTTCTGCTCTCTCGAAGATGAGTGGGGGCCTCAATGAGCCAAAGCTAATCCTACCAAGGAGGGAACCTCCCGTCGCCGCCACTCGTAGAGCTGCTAGTTGTTTTTCAATTCCTATGTAAATAATTTCATTTCTACTCCCTTTGTTTCAAAATATAAGATGTTTTAGGTTTATGAAGAGAATGTATCTAGACTTGTTTTAGTGTGTAGATTCACTCTAAACATGAGTGAACCTATATACTAAAAGTAGTCTAGATACATGTGCTTCACAAAGCTAAAACATCTTATATTTTGAAATGGAGGGAGTATGTATTGTTGAGAGTAGATATCTGTGTATAGGACATTAGTGATTAGGCCCCTCCTCTATTTTGTATTGAGGGTATGAAGGCCTCCCATTGTACCTATATATGTGTGCCTTTGCACCAGAGTAATACAATGCGTGTTATTCCACCTCTCTATATGGTATCAGATTTCTCTCGATCCTAACCTAGCCGCCGCCTCCGCGCTGCCTCTCTCTCGCGCCGCCGCCGGCTCCCTTGCCGCGCCGCCGCCTTCCTCCTTCCCCACCGCGCCGCCCCTTACCTGCCGCGCCTTCCTTCTTCCTCTTCCTCCCTTCTCCCCACCACCAAACCCTAGCCGCCGCCGTCGCTCCCTCTTGCGCCATGTCGTCTGTCTCCTCCGGCAACCCCTTCGGCTCCACCTCCGATGCATCCGATCTTCCGACCCCCGTGCTGATCCGCGAGGTGCACATCGCCGACCACGTCCCCGTCAAGCTCTCCATCTCCGAGAAGAACCACCACGCCTGGATGACGTACTTCTACCTCCTCTTCCGTGAGTACCACCTGCGCGATCACGTGGACGGCTCCGTCGACCTCCTCGGCAACCGTGACCCCGACTGGCTCGCCACCATCATCCGCTGGCTCTTCCTCACCATCTCTCCGGACATCTTCATGACCGTCGCTCGTGAGGGCGACGACGCTCACACGGTGTGGAAGAAAATCAACGGGCTCTTCACCGACAACAAGCTGCAGCGGATCGTCTTCCTGCAGCAGGAATTTTTCGGCACACCGCAGGGTGACCAAACCCTGGACGCCTACTGCCTGCGCCTCAAGGCGATCTCCGACGAGCTTCAAGACCTCGGCTTCAAGGTCGCCGACGAGATCATCCTCTCCACCCTCACCGCCGGCCTCAATGAGGATCTCGGGAATGCCGCCTCTAACCTCACCCTCATGGCCGACCCCACCTTCGAGCGCTGCGTCGCCTACCTTTGCCTCGAGGAGCGTCGCTTGAAGAACCTCCGCGCCCGCGTCGTCCACACCGCCTTCGCTGCCGGGTACCGTGCCCCGACCCCGCCAGCCCCCGCGTTCTTCTAGCAGCCGCCGTGCCCCCCGGCGCCCGCGACACCCTTCCCCGCCCCAGCAGCCGCAGCAGCAGCGCAACGGCGGCGGTGGTGGCCGTCGCCGTCGTGGTGGTGGTGGCCGCAACAACGGCGGTGGCGGCAGTAACGGCGGGGGCAATCAGCAGCCGACGCCTCCATGGGGCGGCGACCACAACCCATGGACGGGGGTCGTCCACGCCTACACCATGCCGGTGCCCCGCCCGCCCACCCCCGGTCTTCCCGGCTCGCGCCCGCCGAACCACCAGACGTTCTTCACCGTGACACCGCCCTACGCCCCGACCTACAACGCCGCGCCACCGACCTACGCTCAGGCCTACACGCCCCAGCAGCCCGCCTGGGACCCGGCCCTCTACGCCGCGCTCCAGCAGGCCTCCGCGCCCGGCGCCTACACCGGCGGTGGCGACTGGTTCATGGATTCGGGCGCATCCACTCACATGGCAGCTCACCCGGGTAACCTATCACATTCTTTCCCCACCTCCACCGAGTCTCGCATCATTGTCGGTAACGGCGCTGGTCTTCCTATCTCTCATATTGGTTCTACTAATTTTCCCTCTTCTTCCAAACCTTTGTCCCTAAATAACGTCATCGTTTCTCCTCACCTCATTTAGAATTTAGTTTCCGTTAAAGCTCTTTCTCGTGACAATTCTGTGACTGTCGAATTTAACGCTTCTGGTTTTTCTGTTAAGGACGCCCGTACCCGGATGGTGCTCCACCGATGTGAGAGCTCGGCGACTTGTATCCAGTCCAGGCGTCCTCCATCCCCGACTCCGGTCCTCGCGCTTTCTCCGCTGGCGTCGATCTTTGGCATGCTCGTCTTGTACATCCTAGTTCCAACACGCTTCATCAAATAATGAGGGGATTTTCTTTTTCATGTAATAAAAAGGCTGCACATAGTTGTGAAGCCTGTCGTGTAGGCAAACATGTTCGTCTTCCGTTTAGCAATTCCTCCACAATTGCGTCTTTTTGGTTTGAATTAATTCATAGTGATGTATGGACCTCTCCTATTCCGAGTAATTCTGGTTTTGTTTATTACCTCGTCATTCTTGATGATTTCTCTCACTTTGTGTGGACGTTTCCTCTCCGTAAAAAGTCAGATGTCGCCACCACTCTCACCTCCTTTTATGCCTATGTCACTACTCAGTTTGGTCGTCCCATCCATGCTTTACAGACTGACAACGGAAAATAATTTGACAACACCGCCGTCCGCAACCTTCTGTCCTCTCACGAAACTATTTTCCGCCTAACTTGTCCATACACCTCGCAGCAAAACGGTCGTGCCGAGCGTGTGCTCCGCACCCTCAACGACTGTGTTCGCACCCTTCTCTTTCATGGTCATGTCCCACCCTCCTTTTGGCCCGACGCCCTAGCCACCGCCACCCTCCTTGTCAACCTCCATCTGTGTCGTACTCGCTAGAACTACGCGCCACACCACCTCCTTTTCGGTTCCCCTCCCTCTTATGACGATCTTCGGATTTTTGGTTGTCGTTGTTACCCCAGCATCGCTGCCACCGCCCCACACAAACTCGCTCCCCGTTCCATCCCGTGTGTCTTTCTCGGTTACCCGGCTAACACCAAGGGCTATCTCTGCTATGATCCCGTGTCCCATCGGGTTTCACGTCGCGACACGTGTACTTTGATGAGCATTGCTTTCCGTTTGCACAGGAGCAGGTGGCGCCTTCTCCTCCATCCGCGGGTGAGATCCTGCGGCATCGTGTCGCCGCGCCGGCTGCGTCGACCGCGCCCTCGAGCTCTAGCTCGGGCGCCTCCTCGTCGACCCCGTCATCGTCGCCCTCGAGCCCTCACTCGGGCGCTGACCCGCCGACCCCGCCCGCGCCGCCCTCGAGCCCCAGCTCGGGTGTCGCCCCATCGCCGTCCCCCGCTACATCATCGAGCTCCAGCTCGGGTGCGGCCTCGCCGACACCGCCTGTGTCGCCCTCGAGCTCTTGCTCGGGCACCGCCTCGTTGACCGCATCACCCTCGAGTGGCCACTCGGGTGATGCCGCGCCTGCTCCCACGGGTCCAGTCACCCGTGCACGCGCCAGTATCTTCCGCCCGTCGACACGGTACCCGCGGACGCGTACGTCTGCAATGCCGCGTCCGCCACGTCGCTGCCCCCGGCGCCCTCCGCCTTCTGGGCCAGCGGCAACAGCGTCCTGCCTCACGAAGGTGGGGCGCCTCCATCGGACGAGGGTACAACGCCTTCTCCATTCCCCGTCTCAGCTCGAGCCGCCCTACGCGACCCGCTGTGGCTCGCGGCCATGCAGGATGAGTTCGACGCCCTACAGCGCAACCAGACATGGCAACTTGTCCCTCGACCGCGCCATGCCAACATCATCACCGGGAAGTGGGTCTTCAAGAACAAGTTCCATCCAGATGGGACTCTTGATCGGCATAAGGCGCGCTGGGTAGTCCGCGGTTTTCGTCAGCGTGCGGACGTTGATTTCGCCGAGACCTTCGCCCCGGTTGTCAAGCCCGGGACCATTCGCACCGTGCTCCAGCTTGCCGTGTCTCGTCGTTGGCCTGTTCACCAGATGGACGTCTCCAACGCCTTTCTCCATGGTCATCTTGAGGAGCAAGTGTTCTGCCAACAGCCCACTGGCTTCGTCGACTCCGCTCATCCGGATCATGTGTGCCTGCTCTCGCGCTCATTATATGGGATCAAGCAGGCGCCACGCGCGTGGTACCAGCGCATCGCAGCGTTTCTTCACCAACTCGGCTCCGATGCATCGCTGTTTGTCTACCATATGGGCGACACAACGGCTTACCTGCTGCTCTACGTCAACGACATCATCCTCACGGCCAGCACACCTGCGCTCCTGTAGCAGCTCACCGACCGTCTTCGTGCCGAGTTCACGCTCAAGGACTTGGGACCCCTGCACTACCTCCTCGGCATTGAGGTCGTGCGCTGACCGGATGGCTTCTTTCTTCACCATAAGAAGTACGCCCACGAGCTCCTCGATCGCGCTGGGATGCTTAACTGCAGCCCTGTCTCTACGCCCGTCGACACAAAGGCCAAGCTCTCCGCCACGGATGGCTCTTCGGCGCCTGATGCCTCGCTGTACAGGTCCATTGTTGGTGCACTCCAGTACCTCACTCTTACCAGACCGGAGCTCCAGTATGCCGTTCAGCAGGTGTGCCTCCACATGCACGCTCCCCGTGATGCTCATTGGACTTCGGCGAAGCGGATACTCCGCTATATTCGAGGCACCCTGGACCTTGGTCTCTCGCTGCATGCCTCCACCGACACGGACATCATCGCCTACTCGGACGCGGACTGGGCCGACTGCCCCGACACGCGGCGCTCCACCTCGGGGTACTGCATTTATCTTGGACCCTCGCTCATCTCGTGGTCGTCCAAGCGACAGCCTACGGTCTCTCGCTCCAGCTCCGAGGCGGAGTATCGGGCTGTTGCTAACGCTGTCGCCGAGTGCTCTTGTGTAACACCCTCAGAATCGGACCTATGCAAGTTTGAGCAAAATTCGCCAAACCCGCATAGAAACGATTCAAAGGTGCCCACCAGGCACTTTCGTGCGGGTGGAAAGCAAAGTAATAACATTACACAACAGTCCTCGATGGGACCCACAGAACAGATATATATAACAGCGACTCAAAGAGTCAAGAATACAGATATAATATACAAGATCCAAATCACCTTGAAATGATAGAGCGTCCGACTACGGACAAGAAGCAAATGGGGCTAAGAGCCCTGAAGAATAACCAATGGCGTCCATAACCCTGCCCAGGCCAAGCCGGAAGGGTAACCCTGCTAACGACGTCGATCTCAAAACCTGCTTAAACAAAAGGGGTGCCGGCAAAGGGCAAAGGAAAAAGAAGGAGCGTCAGTACTGAGGCCAGTACACGGCGAGGCTAGAATTCGGCGGTCCTCGCCTACATAGGTATGGTGGACTGAGCGGCAGCGGCAGCATGCACTAAACAACCTATAGAGACTCGATACAACTGGCGATTATCAGGGAGGGATAAGAAAGACCTATCCGGATCCAACCTGAAGCTAATCACCAAACAAACCCATCCTGGTGTTTCCCCCTCGAGACCAAACGAGGAAGTCAACCGAGGAACTCACACCGTTGGCAGTTTTATTTATTCAGTTATCGTTGCAGCAATTACTAGTCAAGTATAGATAATCATCCTGATAAAGTAGGCAGTGGGCACTTTTAGTTAACCATTCCGTTGTAGTTGCAACAGTTTACTAATCAGATACAGATGGCATGAGATAAACCCAAAACCCAGCAGTTGTTGGTACTTTTATTCAGCCAGTCCGTTGTAGTTGCAATACTTACTAGTCAGATACGATTGTCGCAAGCGACAACCAAACAAGCAATTGTGGGCAGTATTAATTAGCCATTCCATTATAGTGAAGCTGATTACTAGTCATTAAAAGTCAATTTATAGCAGTAAACTTTAGTTATGCTTGTCTATGATCGAGAAACTGTGCTCCAAGTCGTCCATATCCGCGGACACGGCTTTCAGAAAGTTTTACCCGGCCGGGGTGCACCAATAGCAACACACACTCGATCAACCTCGGAAAAACCAAATCAAAACCCAACGAGGCCTTCACGACAAAGCAATCACAAGATTCAGAAATATTTCAGGGGGCCACCCCTTTGAGTAGATCCCGCAACGGAGTAAGCAAGCTCCGAGACGGCCTCAAGGTCTGCGTCAATGGCTGTAAACGACTGGGAACCCGAAAGTGTGGCTGGGCTTGTCGATACCGCGTAAACATTCCGCTTCCAAAACAGTACAGTGTGCTCCTCGCACAATCGTAAATAAAGCAGTAAAGCATGGCATAAGTACAGGATAGTAATAAAACCTCAAACTAGTTTGTGGCCCCAAGAAATAAGACGGAATCAAGCTCTGGCTGAGGGGGGTCCCATATACCTCCCGGATGTGGATAGCGCGATAAATCAAGGAACAGGTATCAAGTACTCGGGGTCTTACGGGACACAAGTGGGCGTTCGGAAACCAAATATTATCTATCACCCACCGATGCCTCTGCTTAATCACTTTTAGTTGTTAAACAGAAATTAAAGTGACGATAAGTAAAGCTAGAATCATCTCCAACAACAACATGCGGCAATACATCAACAACTGTGGCATTTGACAACACGCAACATTACTTGAGCAAGCGACTACGACGCGCAAGTCCAACTATCTACCAAACAACAGGTAATAGGATGTGTCCAAGGCAATATGAGGCTGCAGGGAATATCACGAGTACGGAAAACTAGAGCATCGCAACACAGATAGCAATAGATCAATAGGAGGGAAGTAAATACTATAAAAGTAAGATAGGTAGAAAGGGGAGATGCTCGCCTGAAAACATTGCCGAAGGTTCAATCCGAAGATCGGGGCGAAGCTCACATCAACTCAACGGTCTTATCCGCGAAGAAGCAAAATACTAGAAGAAACACCGGATGCAATATTTAATACAACGGCAGAAGATCGGCATGATGCATGTATGATGCATGACATGGCAAATGTGCGGTGCGATTAGGTCATATTAAGCGGAACCGGGGTCCCGACAATTAATTAATGGTTCAAGTTGTTTCGCTACCCCACAATTTAGATGTTGATTTAACAAGGCAGAATATATTACCGGTTTCGCTACACAAGTTTAAATGAGGCCAATATGAGACTAGATTCGCCCGCATATGGCCCCATTTTTAATTATTGGTGAATCGGCATATGGCCCCCAAACCACAGATATGCATGCGAGTAAGACATTTTAATGTGCAATAAATTGATATGTTATAAAATAGGGTTCGAGGAAAAGGGGTCACACATCAGAGGGGCTCGACGACCTTGGGTTCCGGGGTTCGGGGTTCGACAGGGTCCAGGGTCCGGTCTCGGGGTTCAGGGTCCGACGGAAACGTTCTTGGCGGAAGCTCTCTCGGGTTTCTGGGGTAGATCTTGGCGTTCCGAGAAGCCGGACTTGGTTCGGTGTCGGGGTTCATCGGACCTTCCGGGTCGGTGCCGTTCTCGTCGCATCCGCGGTCTTCGGATCATGTTGACGATCATGGAGTTAAGGGGAAGTTCTCGGCGTTCCGCGTCGGTATCCTTATCGTCCGGGTACGGAAACGGTCTTCAGGGTTCGCCATCGGATCCGCGGATCAGGGTCTTCGGATTCCGTGAGGAAGAGCTTGTAGTTCCAGGATCTTCGGCCTCGATCATCGGAATCCGTGAAGGAGGCCTTGGCGTCCGGGGTTCGTGAGGCGGACTTGGCGTTCGGGTCACAGCATCCTCGGTTCCGTGATGGAGATCTTGGCGTCTTGGCGTCACCGGATGCTTGTCGGCGCGCTCGGTCTTGGTGTCCTCGGGCATAGGGCTTCGACTCGGGGGAGGCGATCTTGGGGTACCGCGTGCCGGCTGCCGGGATGGAGAACTTGTGTTGAACTCGGGCGTTCTGGGTCATATGGACATACGCACGCTGGAGGGCGAGGGGCTCGGAAACGAGCTCGCGGCGCGGACGCGGCCGCAAACGGAGGTGGGGCCCGCTGCTGCGGCCGGGGGGCGCGGCCACGGCCAGGGCGGGGCTCGGCCGGCGGCGAGGGGTCCTGCTGGGGCGGGGAGGACGGCCAGGAGGGGGTCGACGGCGATGACGGCGGGCCTGAAGCGGGCCGGAGAGGGCGGAACGACTGGGGCGGCGAGGTCGAGGCCGCGGCCGGCGGAGGGCAGGGACCGGGGCGCGGGGCGGCGAAGGGAGCACCGGCGGGGAGGCTTGCGCGGGCTCCGGCAGGGTCGACGACGGCCGGAGACGCGGGAGCACCGGCGGACGGTGGTTGCGGCGCTCGCGCGCGGGGCCTGCGGCGAGGCAGGTGCGGCGGCGGAGGAGCGGTCGGGGGTGGGGTTCGGCCCGGCGGCGAGCTGCGAGCGGCGGAGGCGGAGACGGGTCTAGGGTGGTGGAGGGCGGCGAGGTAGCGCAGAGGGCGGCCGCGCGAAGCGGAGGTCGGAGGCGGGAGCGGCGCGGCTCCAGCGGCGAGGAGCGGCGTCGCGGGCGATTGCGTCAGGGAGGTGAGCGGCGGCGCGCTCGCTGGAAGAGCTGCAGGCGGCGAGGCGGATGGAGGCGGGGTGGCGACGAGCGGCGGATGCGACGCGGAGGCGGTGGAGACCGCGGGTGGCCGGAGAGGGTAGGCTAGCGCAGCGGCGGAGGGCTAGCAGGGGCGAGGTTGGGCGGCTGATGGCGGGGAGGCCTGAGGTGGAGGAGGCGCACGCGGGGGCAGGGAGAGCTCGCGCGGAGAGAGGAGGGAGAGAAAGGAGATGAACAGGGGAGAGGCGCTGGGCCCAGCTGGCAGGCAGAGAGGGCGCGCGCGCGGGGGGAGCGTGAGTGGCTGAGAGAGTTGGGGGGGTCGGTGTGCTGGCCGGCTGGTGGGGTGGGGTGGGTGAGCGGCTGGCGAGTGGGCCAGAGGGGTGGGGGCCCCAGCGGTCAGCGGGTAGGGCGTGTGGGCAGCGGGGGCGTGTAGTGTGCGTGAGGGGTACGGTGTGGGGGGGGGGTCTGGGCGAGTGGGACCGGCTGGAGAGAGAGAGAGAGGGCTGCGGGTGGGGCCAGACTGGCGGTGGGGGAAAGAGAGAGTGGGTAGGAGGCTGGGTGAGAAAAGGGAGAGAGGGGGAAAAAGAGGAGGATAGGTGAGGTGGCAGGGTGGGTAGGTTTTGGGTGAGAGGGTGAGGTGGCGAGCTGAGAGTGGTGGGTAGGATAGGATTTGGTGGGACTAGGATTTAGCAGGGCTGTTTTCAAAAGTGTGTTTGTTTGGTCCTTTTTAATTCAAAACAGAACCACTTTGCAAATAGTTTTTAGGTGAAACAAAATATCCGATACCTTCGGGGTTTTGCCTTTTATAACAAAGAGGGGTATTTGTATATTCAAAATTGGGCTTTTCAAATAATGCAGTCAAACAATGCATGATGATGACGATGCAATGCACAAATTTAACGCGATTTTCTAGTAGTGGTTTTGCGGGATGCCACATCTTGGCTTCGACATGCAGCTACTTCAGGAGCTCTCTTGTCCCGTCGACAAGGCTACCGTTGTCTACTGCGACAATGTCTCCGCTGTCTATCTCTCCGCCAACCCCGTACATCATCGCCAGACGAAGCACATCGAGCTTGACATTCACTTTGTTCGCGAACAGGTGGCTCTTGGTCGCATACGTGTCCTACACGTACCCACCTCCCAGCAATCCGCGGATATCATGACTAAAGGATTGCCTACGGCGTCCTTCGAGGAGTTTCGATCCACCCTTTGCGTCCGCTCTGCCGACGCTTCGACTGCGCGGGGGGGGGGGGGGGGGGGGTTGAGTGTAGATATCTATGTATAGGACATTAGTGATTAGGCCCCTCCTCTATTTTATATTGAGGGTATGGAGGCCTCCCATTGTACCTATATATGTGTGCATTTGCACCAGATTAATACAACGCGTGTTATTCCACCTCTATACATGTATAAATGAAACTATGTATTTACTTTATTTGTGGCTTAATCGTTAAGGGTCCACCGGGTCACACCGGCCCCAGAGTCAACGTTAGCAATCTTGCCGGCCATTCTTTAAGGGGCGCTTGTGAAAGATGCTCTTAGCCAGACCACATCTGTGTGCTTGCTAGGGACGCATCCCAAATTTAGGTAGCGCCCATAGAATCCCTGCGCAATTGTGGTGGGGATGCCGATGACTGGGAATGGCCACCACCAGCGGCAGCGGATGTCCATCCGTGTCATTCTTTTGGATCTTTCCGGGCATATTTTCCGTTGGTGTACTGCTGGTCTGCTGCTGAAGGCCAATAATAGAGGTCAAGATTTTTGTTTCGTTTTTGTTCTTCCATTATTTGATGGATGCCGTAGTCCGAACATGGAATAGACCTATAGGAGAGGTGGAGCCAAATAACTGAATTCCCTGCCGGGCGAATATAAATATATTGTGATCTTCACCAAAAGCAATCTTTTTTCGTGTCGCTTGCAAAGATTCTTCGACTGCGATATGATCTGGCCCGAGAAAAACGAGCTATCTTTCTTCTCAAACATAGCATAGAGCTGGTACATGTGTTTGTTTATTTATTATAGTGGGGAACAGTACCGAAATTCACTTTGGGTGCATGGTCCCTTTACCATGAAAAACACATTTCAAATTGTTAAAGTATAATAAAAGAAACACATGTACATCCACTTTCTATATATGTGCGCACATTGAGTTTCACGAAAAACTAATACTTGTGTGGGCTGAGTAAAGAAAGACAAAACTTCTCTTGAAAGAATTATTTTAGCACCAAATTTCGTCTGATTACACAAACCACACAAAATTCATTTTTTTCGTGAAATGACTCCGTGCACACATAGGATGTGGATACGTACACATGAATTTTTTTCTATTCCGAAACGCATTTCAAAAGAAAGCATGTGCACACGAGAACCAAAACATCGCTGATTTTCTTGAAAAGTTCAGTGATAAATAATTTTTTTCAAAGGTACGCCTCATAGAAGGAGGGCAAACGCTGTGATACAAGCATCACAAGCGCAACTCCACGCGGAAATTCACTTTGGCTCTGGGTGCATGCTCACTTTACCCTAGAAAACACATTTTAATTGTTAAAATATAATACTTCTTCCTATTCAAATTAATTAACTCACATTTGTCTATATTTGGATATATATAGTAATAACACATATCCAGGTATATCTGAATCGGGACAAATATGAGTCAATGGATCAGAGGGAGTACAATAAACACGTGAACATCGACATTCTGTACGCGCACGTTAAGTTTCATGAAAAAACAATATTTTATGTGGGTTGTGAAAAAAGACAAAATGTCTCGTGAAAGCCTTATTTTGCACCCCTTCACAGAAAAATCAATTTTTCGTGAAATGTATTTGTGCACACATAGGATGTGGATATGTCAGATAAGCAAAAGATGATACTACCTATCTCTCTGCTCTTTCTATTTATGATCACAAATTCAAATTAATTAATGCATTGTATTTTGTAATTTTTCCCAAGATCTTATTAATGCAGTGAGGGACAATTCCTAGAATCCGAGCACAAGTTATGTGTGAGGCATATGTGGCAGAATTTCCAGCATGTGTTCAAGAGTGATGCACTGAAAAACCAATTATGGATAATAGCTAGCAACAATACTATTGTGAGGTATGAGGCCATGCATAGCTTGATAAGTTGGATCCCAATACACGGGTAAGGGCATTCCGAGGTGATCTCCCCAAATGCGAAATTTTATTAAACAATAATTGTGAAGTCTTTAACAAGTAAGCATTCCAAGGGTCTTTGTTAATCTACTTGAAAATTATGTGTCCTAGTCCGTAACTTAATTATGCTATGCTCATTGCTTTATTAGACACATTTTGGATACAAGAGAGTTTTTAATGCTTGCTATGTTTGATGGATACATGGATCAAGTAATGACTAGGCACAACACTAAAGGAAAAGAGGCAAATCTTATGACTGGAATTATCTGTCCCAAGATTAAGAAGAAGCTAGATGAGAACATTAAGTTGTCAAACATGCATTTGCTAAATGAGATAGAGATGGAATGTTTAGTTGGTGATTTATTCATCTCTACTCCTACTGATTATATTGTGGATCTAAATAGGGAGACATGAACTACATGAGGTAGGGGAAGAGTGGCGTTCCATGCTCATATGCTATTTCTTGTTGTAGCCATGATGAGTTTGATCATATGCTATTGTCCATCCTTACAAAGACAAGACAAAGTGGGAGTAGATGAATGGACCACCAATCTTTCCACCTACTTACAAAGGACATGTTCTAAGGATAACAAGGTGCAGAAGGAAGGCACCTTATGAGGTATATGCTAGAGGTGGAGGCAAGAAGATGAGAATGCATGGTGTGATCATGCACTACATCTATTGTGGTGAACCTGATCACAACATTGGAGGATATAAGTATTTGAAAGAAGGAACACCACCTCCAAATGCAGCAGAACCTCATGTCCCTCCTCCAAGGACTAAATAAGAACCATCAATACCTATGTTTGCACTTGTCTAGATTTTATTTGCATATTGGACTTATCTGAATTTTAGTGTCTCACTACACTTGTCCTTGGAAACAGGAGTATTAGTCACAAGAGATCAACTGAACTACTCAAACACATGACAATATTGTTGTTGCTAACATGTCTCAACAGGTTTGTACTTTCCACAATTTTCTTTGTAGCCACTACACTTGTATGCATTTTAGTCACCAATTGCACTTGCCTAAACTTTAGAGGCCTCTTCCTACAATTATTGAAACAACGCCCACCATCCGTGAGTCCTACTTGCTCAACAATGCCCAAAGATCTAGGAACAATCCAAGCCACGACACCTATAGTAAGGCAAGGTGCTATGGCTTAGTAGTTACTAGTAATATGATAACTCTATCATATATTCCAAGGTTTTTCTATTGGTTTCGATGATTTTCATCTTCCAACTAACACGTTTCAAAAACAAAGAAACCTAGTATTCCTATGTGGATTTTTGAAGGGAATATGCCCCGAGAGGCAATAATAAAGTGTTTATTATGTGTATTCCAAGTATATGATAGATGTTTATTTTGCATGCTATAATTGTATTAATACGGAAACATTAATACATGTGTGTTTAATAAACAAACAAAAAGTTCCTAGTTATGCCTCTCTCATAAACTAGCTCGTTGATTAACAAGATGATCAAGGTTTCCTGATCATGGACATTGGATGTTGTTAATAACGGGATCACAACATTAGTGTAATGGTGTGATGAACATTCATCCAAAGTATAGCATTACGATAAAAGTCATTGAGTTTATATTGCTATAACAACTTACGAAGTGATCCTAATCCTTAGACCATGAGATCATGTCAATCACTAACACCGGAAGAGTTTCTTGATAACATCAAACGTCACACCGTAACAGGGTGATTATAAAGATGGATTCAGAACTAATAAAGTGTTATGTTGAGGCTCATGTATCGAGAGTGGAATTTGTTCATCCCGATGACGGATAGATATACTCTGGGCCCTCTCGGTGATATCACATTGATTAGCTTGCAAGCAAGTGATTTGATCACTAGAATGTTATATCACGGGAACGAGAAAAGAGTGCATGTCAGTAACGAGATCAAACTAGGTATGGAGATACCGATGATCGAATCTCGGACATGTAATATATCGTGAAACAAAGGGATTAAGATACTAGCGTAAAAGGTTCCGACGATCATAAGAAAGTCATCGTTGAATGTGTGGGAGTCAGTATGGGTCTCCAGATCCCGCTTCTGATTATTGATCCGAGAGGGGTCTCGATCATGTCCGCATTATTCACGAATCGTAGGGTGACACACTTAAGAGACACCGACATCTAATTGGAGCAAAAGTTTCATGCCGAAAGAATGAACAAGCGCAGGAATTTATTTCACTAGATACCGAAACAGGTTTTCGGGTGAAATTGCATAAAGTGGTTATGCATGTGAAATAGAATTCTAGCAAGGGGTTATTTGTGAATGTTTGTAATTAAAGTAATTGACAAAATTCTGAATAAAATAAAAGAGTTTTATTTAATGAGAGTTTGCATTAAATTTGGTGGAAATTTAATGGGAATTTGAGTGGATTTTTGAGTGGAGAAAATTGAAGGGCCATTTTCTGAGTGGAGTGTCCACCCACATGAATGAAGGAGGGGAGGGGGAATCCCCCATGGCCGGCGGCCACCCCCTTGGGTGCCCCTCCTCCTATAAAAGGAGCCTCTCCTCTCACTTGTCTCTCACACCTCCTCGTGAAGGATCTCTCTCCCCCTCTAGAATTTATCCCCCATGGTCTCGGACTAGCGAGATACATGTTCCCGGTGGCTATTCGGCAAGAAAGAGTTGTGCTTCCTCTGCATCGCTGGAGCGAGGAGGCGGAGGTTGCTCGGTGCCTCGAACGTGTGTGCGAGCACGGATGCGCTGCTGATTTGCGGCGCTAGGACTTCCTCTCGATCTTGAGATCGGCAAGAGATCGTCTACATCAACCACGAGTTGAACTCTTTAAGCTTTGTCGGTCTTCAAGGGTATGTTCTCTATGGATATACATCCGCCCGTTGTTTGTATCTAATAGATAGATGTTGGTACATAGTTCACATCGTAGGATTTTTTTGTTTTCTATGCTGCGAACCCTACAGTGGTATCAGAGCCGGATCTATGCGTAGATGCTTTACACGGGTAGTACACATATGAGTATGTGGGCGATGATGATCATGTTGTTGCTCCCTAGTTGTAATTTTGGATATTGGTGGCATAGTGGGATGAAGCGGCCCGGACAAACTTTACATGTCCTCGCACATGAGACCTGTTCCACGCTTGACATGCAACTAGTTTGCATAAGTGGCTAGCAGTTGTCTGTCTCTCCTACTATAGTCAATATCTATTTTGCAACGAGTTGTCAACAATTTGGTTATCCTCGTTGTGGTTCATGTTCGTAGGTAAGAACGGTTCTATCTCGAAAGCCCTAAGCCACGTAAAACTTGCAATGGATAAATTAGAGGCGTCTAGTTAGATTGTTGCTGGGCTAGTGTTATGATATGGTGATGTTGTAAGTAGAAGTATGAGATGAAACTCTTACAACATACATAGCGTGTAAACTCCATAGACCTTGGATTTACACATATAGGTATGATAGTGATCATACCACGATGCACATGATAGAGATCATATGCGGAAACCATATCATTTCACTAATAAACATGTGATGTTTGATAGCATCTTATATTGCTTGTTTAGCGCTTTGTTAGCATAATAAGATGATCCCTCATTTAAATATCAAGATAAGAATGTGTTCTTCCTTTAGTATGCACCAATTATGTTTCGTCGCTCCAAGACATCACGTGATGATCGGGTGTTCTTGGATCCACGATCATATTTCGGGTGTAAAACAGTTACACACGCGAATACTAAGGTTCTAACTTGGCAAGCCTAGCATGTACAGACATGGCCTCGGAACACGGACCGAAAGGTTAAGCATGCATCATATAGTTGATATGATGCCCATTTGATGCTCGCCTTTGAAGCTATACCGACTCACGTGATGATCGGACTTGGTATAGTGAATTTGGTTCATGTAATCACCAAAAAGGCACGAGGGATGTCATTTTTGAGTGGGAGTTCATTCGTAATATGGATTAGTTGAACTCAATCTATCATACACTTAGTCTAAACTTTACAAATTCTATTGTAGATGGCACCACCTGCTTTTAATTTCAATGTGTTCATGGAGAAAGAGAAACTAGCAACGAACGGTAGCAACTTTACCGAATGGGCCATGAATTTGAGGATTCTCCTCTCTGCTGCACAAAAGCAATATGTGCTAGAAGAGCCGTTAGGCCCCCCACCTTTAGAGGATGCCCCTGAGGAGGAGAAGAATGTCTATCAGACTCGTCAGGAGGACCACAACTTAGTTCATTGCGGCATATTGTATGGGCTAGAGCCGGAACTTCGAAAGCGTTTCGAAAACGGCAATGCATTTGATACAATGGGTGAGTTGAAAATGATTTTCGACACACATGCTGCTGTAGAGAGCTACAATGCTTCAGAAAAGTTCTTTAGCTGCATGATGGAAGAGCACAAGTCCATTAGTGAGCATGTACTCAATATGTCGGGTTACGCCGATAATCTTGTGTCCTTGGGAATATCGATTCCCATTGACTTAGGCATCCATCGTGTTCTGCAGTCTCTTCCACCTAGCTATAAGAGCTTTGTGATGAACTATAATATGCAAGGCATGAAGAAGTCTCTCCCCGAGCTTCTGTCAATGCTTAAAACTGCAGAAGTGGAGATCAAAAAGGAACATCAAGTGTTGATGATCAATAGGAACACTGGTTTCAAGAAAGACAAGAAGGGAAAACGGAAGGGAAGTAAAGGCGGCAAGCCTGTTGCTATGCCTGAAAAGAAACCCCGAGTTGGACCTAAGTCTGATACCGAGTGATACTATTGTAAGGGGACTGGCCACTGGAAGCGCAACTGCCCCAAGTATTTGGCAGACAAGAAGGCCGACAAGGCAAACAAAGGTATATATGATATACATGTTATTGATGTGTACTTGACTAGTGCTCGCAGTAGCACCTGGTTATTTGATACCGGTTCAGTTGCTAATATTTGTAACTCGAATCAGGGGTTGCGGAACAAGCGACCGCTAGCAAGGGGTGAGGTCAAGATGCGTGTCGGCAATGGATCAAGCGTTGATGTGATCGCTGTCGGAATGCTGCCTCTCCATTTGCCGTCGGGATTAGTTATAAACTTGAATAATTGTTATCTGGTGCCTGCACTGAGCATGAACATTGTATCTGGATCGTGTTTGATGCGAAGTGGTTATTCATTTAAATCCGAGAACAATGGTTGTTCCATTTATATGAATGAAATATTTTATGGTCATGCACCGATGATGAATGGTTTATTTCTATTAGATCTCGATGATAATGTTACACATATTCATAATGTTGATGCTAAAAGGATTAAACTTAATGATGATATATCCGCATATATGTGGCACTGCCGTCTAGGTCATATTGGCATTAAACGCATGAAGAAGCTCCATTCGGATGGACTTTTGGAATCACTTGATTATGAATCATTTGATACATGTGAGCCATGCCTTATGGGCAAGATGACTAGAACGCCGTTTTCCGGTTCAATGGAACGGGCGACAGATTTATTGGAAATCATACATTCTGATGTATGTGGTCCAATGAGTGTGTAGGCGTATCGTTATTTTGTTACTTTCACGGATGATTTGAGTAGATACGGTTATATCTACTTGATGAAACACAAGTCTGAAACCTTTGAAAAGTTCAAGGAATTTCAGAATGAAGTGGAAAATCATCGTAATAGAAAGATCAAATTTCTACGGTCCAATCGTGGAGGTGAGTATCTAAGTTAGGAGTTTAGCACTCACATGAAAGAGTGTGGAATTGTTTCACAACTCACGCCTGCCGGAACACCACAGCGAAATGGTGTGTCGGAACGTCGTAATCGTACTTTATTAGATATGGTTCGATCTATGATGTCTCTGACGGACTTGCCGTTGTCATTTTGGGGTTATGCACTAGAAACTGCTGCATTCACTTTAAATCGGGCACCATCTAAATCCATTGAAAAGACACCGTATGAATTGTGGTTTGGAAACAAACCTAAGCTGTCATTTCTTAAAGTTTGGGAATGCGATGTTTATGTGAAGAAACTTCAACCGGATAAACTCGAACCCAAAACGGAAAAATGCGTCTTCATAGGATACCCTAAGGAAACTATTGGGTATTCCTTATATCACAGATCCGAGGGCAAGGTTTTTGTTGCCAAGAATGGATCCTTTTTAGAGAAAGAGTTTCTTGCGAAAGGTGTGAGTAGTCGGAAGGTAGAACTCGAAGAGGTTATTGAACCTTCTCTTCAAAGTATGGCGAGTAGCGCAGCGCCGGAAGTTGTTCCGGAGTTGGCTCCACTTGTTGAAGAGGGAACTAATGATAATGATCATGAAACTCCGAAAGAGAGCACTACCAAACCTCGCAGGTCAAGCAGGATGCGTGCAGCTCCCGAGCTGTACGGAAATCCTGTCATGAATTTCATGGTTGATGAAAATGATTACCCTGTGACGTATGAAGAAGCGATGATGAGCCCAGATTCCAACAAATGGTTAGAAGCCATGAAATCCGATATGGAATCCATGTATGAAAATCAAGTTTGGAACTTGGTGGAATTACCTCATGACCGAAAGGCCGTGGAGAATAAATGAATTTTCAAAATAAAAACTGATGCTGATGGTAATGTGACCGTCTATAAAGCTCGACTTGTCGCAAAGGGGTTTCGACAAATTCAAGGAGTTGACTACGATGAGACTTTCTGTCCCGTAGCGATGCTAAAGTCAGTTAGGATTATGTTAGCAATTGCTGCATATTTCGATTATGAGATATGGCAGATGGATGTCAAAACCGCGTTTCTCAATGGTAATATTGAAGAAGAGTTGTATATGATACAACCAAAGGGTTTTGTCGATCCTAAGGATGCTAACAAGGTGTGCAAGCTTCAGCGATCCATCTATGGATTGAAGCAAGCATCACGAAGTTGGAATCTCCGCTTTGATGAGGTGATAAAAGAGTT
The DNA here is from genome assembly GCA_910589765.1 of Avena atlantica. Classification (NCBI taxonomy): domain Eukaryota; kingdom Viridiplantae; phylum Streptophyta; class Magnoliopsida; order Poales; family Poaceae; genus Avena; species Avena atlantica. The sequence continues at coordinate 478,999,976 of OU342739.1, read as the reverse complement.
TGGATTTGTCCAAACTTATGGAGAAGCTTGTATTTACAAGAAAGTGAGTGGGAGCAGTGTGGCATTTCTGATATTATATGTGGATGACATATTATTGATCGGAAATGATATAGATCTTTTAAACAGTGTTAAAAGTTATCTAAACAGCAAATTTTCAATGAAGGACCTAGGTGAAGCGTCATACATATTAGGCATAAAGATCTATAGAGATAGATCAAGGCGCCTAATAGGGCCATCGCAAAGTACATACCTTGATAAGATTTTAAAGAAGTTTAAGATGGAAGGAAGTAAGAAGGGGTTCTTACCTATGTTGCAAGGCAAGACATTGAGTAAGACTCAAAGTCCGGCTTCGGCGGAAGAAAGAGAGATAATGGACAAAGTCCCCTATGCTTCAGCCATAGGCTCTATAATGTACGCCATGCTATGTACAAGACCGGATGTGGCACATGCTATTAGTTTGACTAGTAGGTACCAATCGGATCCAGGTTCGGAACACTGGATAGCGGTCAAAAATATCCTTAAGTACTTACGAAGACTAAGGATATGTTTCTTGTATACGGAGGTGAAGAAGAGCTCATCGCTAAGTGTTATGTTGACGCTAGCTTTGACACCGATCCGGATGACTCTAAGTCTCAATCCGGATACGTATTTCTCATGAATGGGGGAGCGGTTAGTTGGAGGAGTTCCAAACAACCTGTGGTAGCGGGATCAACAACGGAGGCCGAATATGTTGCTGCTTCAGAAGCGGCTCAGGAAGCAGTTTGGATGAAGGAGTTCATATCCGAACTAGGAGTGGTTGCAAACGCGTTGGACCCAATGGTGATCTATTGTGACAACAATGGTGCCATTGCCAATGCCAAACAGCCAAGGTCTCACAAGCATTCCAAGCATATTAAGCGCCGGTTTCACTCCATCCGCGAGCATGTCAAGGATGGAGATATAAAGATTTGTAAAGTACATACGGATCTCAATGTAGCAGATCCGTTGACTAAAACTCTCCCTAGAGCAAACATGGTCAACACCAGAACTCAATGGGTGTTAGATTTATCACTATGTAAATAGATTATTGTCTCTAGTGCAAGTGGGAGACTGAAGGGAATATGCCCTGAGAGGCAATAATAAAGTGTTTATTATGTGTATTCCAAGTATATGATAGATGTTTATTTTGCATTCTATAATTGTATCAATACGGAAACATTAATACATGTGTGTTTAATAAACAAACAGAAAGTTCCTAGTTATGCCTCTCTCATAAACTAGCTCGTTGATTAACAAGATGATCAAGGTTTCCTGATCATGGACATTGGATGTTGTTAATAACGGGATCACAACATTAGTGTAATGGTGTGATGAACATTCATCCGAAGTATAGCATTACGATCAAAGTCATTGAGTTTATATTGCTATAACAACTTACGAAGTGATCCTAATCCTTAGACCATGAGATCATGTCAATCACTAACACCGGAAGAGTTTTTGATAACATCAAACGTCACACCATAACAGGGTGATTATAAAGATGGATTCAGAACTAATAAAGTGTTATGTTGAGGCTCATGGATCGAGAGTGGAATTTGTTCATCCCGATGACGGATAGATATACTCTGGGCCCTCTCGGTGATATCACATTGATTAGCTTGCAAGCAAGTGATTTGATCACTAGAATGTTATATCACGGGAACGAGAAAAGAGTGCATGTCAGTAACGAGATCAAACTAGGTATGGAGATACCGATGATCGAATCTCGGACATGTAATATATCGTGAAACAAAGGGATTAAGATACTAGCATAAAAGGTTCCGACGATCACAAGAAAGTCATCGTTGAATGTGTGGGAGTCAGTATGGGTCTCCAGATCCCGCTTCTGATTATTGATCCGAGAGGGGTCTCGATCATGTCCGCATTATTCACGAACCGTAGGGTGACACACTTAAGAGACACCAACATCTAATTGGAGCAAAAGTTTCATGCCGAAAGAATGAACAAGCGCAGGAATTTATTTCACTAGATACCGAAACCGGTTTTCGGGTGAAATTGCATAAAGTGGTTATGCATGTGAAATAGAATTCTAGCAAGGGGTTATTTGTGAATGTTTGTCATTAAAGTAATTGACAAAATTCTGAATAAAATAAAAGAGTTTTATTTAATGAGAGTTTGCATTAAATTTGGTGGAAATTTAATGGGAATTTGAGTGGATTTTTGAGTGGAGAAAATTGAAGGGCCATTTTGTGAGTGGAGTGTCCACCCACATGAATGAAGGAGGGGAGGGGGCAGCCCCCATGGACGGCGGCTACCCCCTTGGGTGCCCCCTCCTCCTATAAAAGGAGCCCCTCCTCTCACTTGTCTCTCACACCTCCTCGTGAAGGATCTCTCTCCCCCTCTAGAATTTATCCCCCATGGTCTCGGACTAGAGAGATACATGTTCCCGGTGGCTATTAGGCAAGAAAGAGTTGTGCTTCCGCTGCATCGCTGGAGCGAGGAGGCGGAGGTTGCTCGGTGCCTCGAACGTGTGTGCAAGCACGGATGCACTGCTGATTTGCGGCGCTAGGACTTCCTCTCGATCTTGAGATCGGCAAGAGATCGTCTACATCAACCACGAGTTGAACTCGTTAAGCTTTGTCGGTCTTGAAGGGTATGTTCTCTACGGATATACATCCGCCCGTTGTTTTTATCTAATAGATAGATCTTGGTACATAGTTCACATCGTAGGAATTTTTTTGTTTTCTATGCTGCGAACCCTACAATTTTATGTACTGAACACTTTAGGAATGTTTTGAAGCCATAAATGCATAATTTGGAGGAAAATAAGCATTTCCTTAATTGGAGGAATTTTCATTAGAGGCGTATGTCACCTTAACAACCAGTGGTACGATTAGGGTGACCTGATGTCTACGCACTTATATTCTTGTAGACAGTTGTTGGGCCTCCAAGTACAAAGGTTTGTAGAACATCAACAAGTTTCCCTTAACTGGATTACCCAAGGTTTATCGAACTCATGGAGGAAGTGGTCAAAGGTATTCCCTCTCAAGAAACCCTGCAATCAAGATACAAGAAGTCTCTTGTGTCCCCAACACACCTAATACACTTGTCAGGTGTATAGGTGCACTAGTTCAGCGAACAGATAGTGAAATACAAGTGGTAACGGTGCCAAAAATAACTTTGATGGAGCTTGATGGTGAGGTAAAGACTGGAAGAAAGCAAACATGCAACAGATCTAGTAGCAAACAGTGTTTCAATGTTTAGAAACAAGGCCTAGGAATCATATTTTCACTAGTGAACACTCTCTCATATAAATATCCTCTCTTCATGATACTACTCTTAACTACTCTCCGGTTGGACACTCTAATCCATGGTAGGGCCTTCCCCAATCTAGATAACCCCACATTGTCACCTTGAGCGCTAGATGGTTCCAACAAACACCACAATTTCATAAAGACGTCCAACTCCAAATAAAACTCATAAAAAATATATATGTAGTCTAGCTTAAGTGCCACACATGGCGTGCACGCTGTCACTTTCACACATGTGGGGAAAAGCATAGATCTATTAAAGCACAATGAGTATTTATATAGACTCAAGCCTAAGTTCCACCATGGTGTGCACGCTGTCACTTTCACACACATGGGGAGAGCAGAGGTCTAATGAAGCACTTGAGTAGCAAGGTAGATCTACTTGATTACAAAGCTCATGATCACAATATGACCATGCATAGAGAGATGAACACATAGCTACTGGTAGAGCCCTTAGCCTCGAGGAAGAACTACTCCCTCCTCATCATGGGAATCAACAACGGTGATGAAGATGGCGATGGAGATGGCTCCGGGGGAAATTCTCCGTCTCGACAGGGTGTCAGAATAGAGACTTTCTGTCCCCCGAATCTCCCCTTAGGTGGCGGCGGTGCTGCGGAACTTTTTCTGGAAGTATGATGGATTATTTAGGGTTTTCTCCCTGGGGGCTTCTTATAGGCGCATGAGGCAAGGTCGGTGGAGGGCCAGCGGGGCCACACCCTACCCAGGTGCGGGCCCACTCTAGGCCGCGCCAGGGGGGTGTCCACCCTGTGGCGCCCCTCCGACTCTGCTTCGTGGTTCCGTGTTGCTCCAGGAAAATAATGACTTTGGATTTTGTCCCGTCCAATTCCGAGAATATTGATTTTCTGCCTTTCTGGAACCAAAAACAGAAGAAAATAGGTAACTGGCATTGTGGCATCTTGTTAATAGGTTAGTACCAAAAAGTGTATAAAAATACCTCAAAGTGCAGACTAAGCAAAGCAAAGTGGATATAAAACAAGCATGGGGCATCAAAAATTATAGATACGTTTCCGACGTATCAAGCATCCCCAAGCTTAACTCCTGCTCGTCCTCGAGTAGGTAAGTGATAAAAGAATAATTTTTAAGGTGGAATGCACCATCAAAATATTGATCAAATCATTGCAAGCATTGAAAGCTGGGATCATAGAACTCTAAACACGAGCATGGAAGAAGAAGTTCTAACAATAAGACAAAGCAACTATGCATGCAACATGAAAGTTACAGTAAAAGATCATGAATAACATGCATTGAAAAACGTTTGTTTGTTTCACATACAGAAAACATAGCATAGTGGTATTCAACCTGTCCCTCATAGAGTAGCAAATAGATGCATAGGACACCTTCAAAGTTCATAAGAGTGACTAGATACAAAAAGCACAAGAACAAGTAATATCAAAATATGCATCAATCAATAAGTTTTGGGACACTGCACATAGAACTAAGAATGACAACTATGCTCTCTTAATGGTGCCTAAAGGTAGAAGGTGCAGACTCAATATAATAGTGGAAGAAAGGCCCTTCATAAAGGGAAGCAGGGATTTCAAGTTTCAAAAATAGCTTCCAAAAATTATGGTACTTGTTAGCTTTCAGCCCTCATTGCCCCTATCATAAGCATCTTAAAGTGGTTAAGGTTAAAGTGAACAAACTATGGAGTATATGCTTGACAAAGTATAAGTTGGCAATATCAAGTCCCTTGAATACGAGGGCCACACCTCATGCTACTCAACTTCAGTCACCTGTAAGTTCTTGTCATTGTAAGTACATGCGTATCATAGAGAACCGCCAACGGGTAACCCCTTGCACATGGTACATGAGCTATCCCATAACCAAAATGACAAGGCAAGCAGACAATGAGCATCCCATCGATCTTTTTATTTACTATATGCATAGTTGATACGTTGGAAACGTATCTATAATTTTTGATGCTCCATGCTTGTTTAGTATCTACTTTGCTTTACTTGTCTACACTTTGAGGTGCTTTTTACATGTTTTCTGGTACTAACCTACTAACAAGTTGCAACAGTGCCAGATGCCTGTTTTCTGCTGTTTTTGGTTTCAGAAAAGTTAGTAAAGAAATATTCTCGGAATTGGATGGGACAAACGTAAAAGTCAATTACTTCCCGTGGGGAACAAGAAGACCAGAGGGGAGCCGGAGGGGCTGGCCAGGGCGACCAGACCCACCCCAGGCGCGGGTGGGCCCCACCCCACGCCTGGCTAGGGTTTGGCGCCCCTGGCCGCCACCTTGGCCTCCCCCTTAGCCTATAAGAAGCCCCCGATGCAAAAACCCTAAGAACCCAATCAAATCTCCACGAAACCATCTGTAGCCGCCGCCACCATCGTCCCTAGATCAGGGGGATCTGAAGTTCTTCCCGGCACCCTGCCGGAGGGGAGATCATCCCGGAGGCCTTCTCTCCGGTATGATGCGTGAGTAGTTCCACCTTGGACTATGGGTCCATGTAGTATCTATATGGTTGTATCTCCTCCTTCGTTCTTTCATATATAGATCTTGTGAGCTCCGTTCATGATCAAGATCTAATCTATTTGTAATCATGCATGTTGTGTTTGCGGGGATCCGATGGATATTGAGATTATTATGTTGGTTTATTAATGGTTTTGTCTTTATGATTCTATCATGTCTGTGTTGTTTGTGATCTTGCATGCTCTCCGTTGTTAGTAGATATATTGTCCAAGTAGTTGCTAGTGACTCCAAGAGGGGGTATTTATGCTCGATAGTGGGTTCATGCCTCTAGTTTCCAAGGGAAGTGACATAAATCTCTTCGGTTGTAGATGTGCTGTTGCTACTAGGGAGAAAACAACGGTCTCTTGTTCATGGAACATGTGGACTGTTTACCTTACACACTTTGCTTAAAGCAGTTGTCTGTTGCTTGCAACTTAATACTAGAGGGGGTTCGGATGATAACCTGAAGGTGGACTTCTAGTCATATGTAACATCCCAAAAATATCAAACTTAGATCATCAAAACACTAATCCTCAAGTTTAGGGTTAACAAAAACTTTTCTAAATCAATTCATGAATGCATGTATATGTGTATGCATGGATTTTGAATTTCTTTAAAAACCACCTTGTTTGTGTGATCCATTGCTTGTAAAATGTTTCTTAGGTGAAATAAACATCATCTAAAACATTCCCCACACTTTTCCTAAAGACAAGTAAATCAAAACAAATATATTAAGTGAATGGTCATTTTGACCAAATTAACTCCCATGCCTACTTTGGCTGTCTCAAACTTTCAAAACCTAACAGAAACTTTTCTGGATCTTTGCACCCCTTGAATGTACTCATAACAAGGTATCAAGGCCCACTTTGTGATCATCCAGAAACTTTCATATGCATAGTTTAAATGATAATTCAAAATTGAATCTTCTTCATATGGGAAGATCCCACTTTTTCAAAACCCACTCAAACAAGCTCAACTTTCAAAACCCAAGCATCCGCAGACTCACCAGAACCAATCTAGCAAACCCACCAAAAATCATTTCAAAATTCAAAACTTGATTTCATGCGGCCATTTCATCAAACAGGTGGCAGACACAAATCAAACAAAACCACAAACACTATAGTGTGCAGTGTTTTGAGCCTAACTTGTTCCCTAGTTAGCTCTCACACAATCCAGTAGATCATCTAGAAAGGTTAGACCAACACTAGCACCCCTGTGAGCTTGCCATTGCCATTAATGGTGAACAGCCGAGCACCCCCATGTCACCCCAATGTGGACAGCAAGCTAGGAGCAGCAGCAAGCCTAGACAGCATGTCTGGGAGGCAGCCCACCGTCCACCGCCACTGCCTGTCCTAGCCGCGAGCGTTGCCAAGCCATGAACCACGCGCACAAGACACGCCCAGACCATGCCGAGCGTGCGCCAGAGCGCCACCCGTGACCAGCGTCCACAGACCGCGCGCCGCCCTCACCGCGCGCACACACGATCACCACCGACCCAGGAGACCGCCAGACATCCCCGTTTGCCGCCCCGTGCCATACAGCCACCGCCCGCCATCGAAGACGCCGCCTTTGCCGCGCAGAGCACCACCCGTTTCAGACCAAACCACACCGCCCCATGCCTCGCGACCATGTCGTTGAGCATCGCCAGGAGACACAGCACCGTCCCCTACCCTTGCCCATGCCATTAGCTGCCTGTAACGTCGCCCCCGACGAGCTCACCGTGTGCCTCGACGGTCCCCTCGCTCGACTATAAATAGAGGCCACCCCCGCACGATTTCTTCACACCATCTCACTCCCCTCTCCCCACTGACCGTGCCACACCATTCTCAGAGCAAGGCGAGCACCAGCTCGCCGGAATTTCACTGGAGCCTGCCGCTGCCGGAGGAGAAAAGGAGCCAGCGATTGGAGCCGCCCCAGGAGAAGCCACCGGTACCGGGAGGTTCGCCATCGTCGACTTCGTCGTTCGCCCGCCTCGCCGACCCTCGCCCGTACCCCGGTGAGCCCCCAACACCCCTCACTGGCCGCGCTAGGTTTCGTTCTCGCCGGAGCTGTCTCGCGTCGACAATGACCCTCAGCCGTTGGATTAGAACTAGATCGAACGAACCACGTTGCCCCATACCGCTTCGCCCAGCCCCGTGTCACTGACGAGTGGGGACACCCACTTAAGCAGCCCGCGGGAGCACTGCGCTTAGCAGGCCGGCCCGTTAGAATTTCCCGCGCAGCCCAACAATTCAAATTAAACCTTTTCTTTTTAAATTCAAACACACTTATGTACCCAACTTCAAAAATCAACCCAGATCGATTCAGTGCACCAAATTGGATGAAACCAATTTTGTTGGAAAGGTCTGTGAATGCTTAATCCAAGCCCGTTGGATTCAAGTCATTTGGATCTGTAGATCACCCATAGAAAAAATAACAAGGCAGAAGCTTTTCTGCATTCAAACATTTTTCAAATTTAAACCACAATAGCTTTTGAGTTGATTCCAACTCTCAAAAATCACATTAAACCATACCTTTCAGAATATATATAAATATATATAGGTTTACTTGCAGAAATATTGTTCAAGCAATAAAAGAATGCTTCATAAGCATTTCTAGCCACTTTAATTAATTAAAATAAAAGGGTAAAACCTTATTAAATTGTGACACCACTTTAAATCACATTCCCATGGACTACAATATGTGGTGATGACATGTGTCAACATGATCCCATGTTTAGTTTGGAGAATATTAAATCTTAAGTAGTTTTTCAATGAGTAGAAATTACTTTTCTAAAAATAAAAAGGATTTAAACCAAGCTTTAACCTTGTAATGTTAGAGATGATACTAGATCATCTATAGGACCCTTGTGTGTGATGATTGCAAGTAGTTAAGTATTGTTTGGTTATTGTGTACCTCGTATTTATTCATAGACGCTAGTACCGACCAAGGATACGAGGAGGAAGGAGGATACTACGAAGAGGAAGCCGAGGAGAACTTCAACCACTGCTCTGCACAAGGCAAGCTTATATTGACATTGATTGCAAGCCTTACTAATCCAGTTGACCTATGCAAGCTAGTGACTATGCAAGCCTAATACCACTAGTGAATGTGCAAGCTAACACTTGCAAGATACCTTACTGATGCCACAAACCCATAATTGTGAGATGATTACTTTATGCCTTAAGCATATGTGACCATACCCACTTGCTAAACCAATCCTAGTTTTATGGCAAGCTTCTTACTTTATTTCTTTATCAAAGTACTTGGAGTCTACCTAAGAGTTTGGTAGATACTAGACAGTTGTGCTGAAGGTTGCATAAAGAGCATAAAATTTGGCCTAAGCTAGAAACCTTGATATCAAACTAAGATACAAGGTTGGACTTAGTTGAAACTCCACTAGTTACCACCCCCCATTAGTACTACCCCCACCTGTAGATGCTAGTGCTAAGCATAAAATTTGATCAACTTTAGATGGGAGTACTTGGTGGAAAATGGGTATGAAAACCTTGGAATGATGGATCATTCTATTGAAATGTTTTGGACATGTGTTTCCAAACACTTGATGATTCTGGTGATAAAAATGTTGAGGCATGAGCCTTAGCCCTTTTTAAAACTGATGGTTGTCTGGATGCGATACCATTCTAATTTTTGCGTACAACCACAATACCCGAATATTGGGTAGGGCTTCACTGGAAACTTATATACCTTAGTATTAGTTCCCTCACGGCCAAGGTCTGAGCTGAGGCTACCTTGTGAAGATTGTCCACCTGTGCAGTACCCAAGATGACAGTGGTCATGGTTGGGAGGCCAAACTCACAGGAGAGGTGCTTATACTAGGGAATGTAATTGAAAGGTTAGGATTGATTATCCGCATACTGAGTATGGTGAATTCAGGATTTGTTCCTGAAGGATGTATCGAATGTTGTGGTGAAAGTGTACAATCTCTGCAGAGTGTCAAACTATTCGAATAGCCGCGTCCGCGGTTATGGACAGTTGGAGTGGCCATATTGTTCCCCCGTCAGACTTTTCAAAATGACTTGTGAAATGAATTGAGACTTTGACTTGACCACAACAGAGTTGTGTCCCGGAATACAAGATCCCACTTAGGAGCTATAAAATTTTGACTAGCTTCAGAACTTAGTAGTTATAAACCTGGCTTTTGCAAAACAACCCTAGAGCCTAGTGTCCTATTATCCAAAAAACCCCTTTACTTGTTAGTATTAGTTTGCGAGTACTTAAAGAGTACTCATGGCTTTGTCCCTGGCTATTCCCATGGCCAGACTATGAAGAGGAGTACCTGGAGGATGGACCCCAGGAAGGTTACGACAACTAGGATCATCTCCCATCGTCAGCATTGCCTGTGACCCCGAAGATGGAGCTTCACCTACGCTACCGTTATTATTACGTATTCCGCTGCTTGATGTTGTATTAAGGACTAGATCATGAGATCCCTATTTGTGTAAGAACTTATGTATCGTTTGTAATGGATGAAGTACTATGGTATCCAATTCTGTTATGTCTCGCAAAAAATGGTAATCCTGGGATTGCGATGTATGGCATAACCGGCATCTAGGATTGAAAAATCCGGGTGTTGACAAGTTGGTATCAGAGCCATCCTGACCATAGGAGACCCTAGTTAGATTGGACGTTGAACCAAAAACTTAGTTTCAAAACCCAAGAACAAAACTATTTACGAAAACTTATTCTCATTCTTACCTCTTTAATTCTTTAATAAAACTTCATGTTCCTCAAAAACTCTTGCAAAATAGATAAAATTTTGACACACTTGATCAGTTTGCTAATCTACTCATCCTCTATTTTTATAGATGGACGTGAAGTACAGCAAGTTTTACCAACTCGGGAATGGAGGAGACCTTATCTTTGAGAGGGATCTGGATCAGCTTTCAGAACTTCTGGAGCGCCCGCATCCCGAGTTCTTCGGAGCTCAGCTCAATGATCAAGAGGGAGAAGATCTGCAGTGGCTAATTGTTGCAAGTCTCTGAGGAAAGATTGAACCTCCCACTGCGGAGGGAATTCAGTTTACCTTAAGGGAAAACAACTGGCTCGATGGACTTGCCAGAGCAATGCAGGAAGCTCTTTCCCGTCTGTGTGGGCAGAGCATCAATCAGATCAAGGGTACTCTCTTTGAGTTTTGCCCAAGACGTGATGCAAATGGTCAACCACTGGAAGCCCCATACCACCCCGAGCTGAAGACTCAATTGGACCACCTTAGCTTCATGATGTATGATCGTCAGTAGGAACTGGATAACTGCCGTGACTATTGCAACCACAAGTCTGCCATCATCAAGACGAAGGATCAGACCATCGCCATGCTAGCAAAGGATCGCAAGTCTCGCCGCCGTCAGCTCGACAAGAAGGAGCGCATTATTGCCCGTCTTAGCCATCGCATCTCATCTCTGGAAGAGACCATCCATGAGAGAGACATGCAGTTAGAGGAAAGGGAGAATGCCGGAGAAGATCTTCGTGGAGACCCTTACTCCTATCTCAGCGATGACGATGATTTTCTGGAGGATCAGGCCATGGACTTCTTCACCGATGAGGATGATTTTGCCTTCATCGATGATGCGGAAGATGATGAAGCCACAGACTCCGAGCAGTAGTAGCACTGAGCACTAGCGTAGTGAGTAGTAGTCGGTCCCACTGTATCGTAGTTTCCAGAATGGTTCTTAAAACCATCTGTTTTTCTTTGTAGTGGTGTGTGTTGTACTGTGTGCTATGAGTGAATGAATGAAAAAGCAAGTTGCTAGAAAACTTGAATCAAACTCTAAAAACTTTTCAAAGACCCAAAACCTTAGAAATTTCCCTCTTTTCTCATGATCTATATCAATCTTCAGATGCCACGTGGAGGAAGTGGTTCAACCCCGGATCCGATGTTGCAGATCCTGCAAATGTTAACTTCTGACCGCGAAGCTGAAAGAGCGGAACGTCAAGCCAACCTAGCCACTCTGCAACAGATAGCCCAGCTAGCCCACAACAACCAAGGCCATGGAAATCAGGACAACCACGGATCTAAGCTCAAGAATTTCCAGAATACCAACCCACCCGTTTTCACCAAGTCGGAAGAACCCCTAGACGCTGATGATTGGCTGCAAACCATGGAAAATAACTTAGAAGTAGCCGGAGTAGAAGCCAACGAGAAAGTCTTGTTCGCCACTCATTATCTAGCCGGAGATGCCAGGGCATGGTGGAACAGTGTTCGTGCAATGACCGGAGGCCAAATGATGACCTGGGAGGAATTGAAGGTCAAGTTTAGCAGAACCCATGTGCCGCCAGGTTTGATCAAGAGAATGAGAGACGAGTTCAGAGAATTGAAACAAGGAAGGATGACTGTAGTGGAATACCATGACAAATTTTTGTCATTAGCTAGGTATGCCCCGGACGAGATAGACACCGAAGCCAAGAAGAAAGAAAGATTCCTGAATGGTCTGCATGACGAAATGCAGGCAGTGTTAGTCAATATCCCCTTTGCTGATATTGAAGCCCTTGTCGACTCTGCTATCCAGATGGAAGGAAAGATCAACCAGGCCAATGAGAACCGCAAGCGTCGCATGATGCATCAACCAGGAACCCATCAGACCCCAAAGTATCGCCCCAACCCATCTCCAGGATTTGCCCCAAGAACCAACAGACCCCCTATGACCCGTCCGACCTATCCCAACCGTGGAAACCCTAGACCCGGAGGAAATCACAACAACCCCGGCAATTCTAGAAATTTCACCCGTGCCCCACCCAAGTTCAACACCAACAATGCTACCGCCAACCCCAATACTGCCCCGAGGACTGGAAGCAATGCTGTGCCTGTCGCAGCCAAGGACAAGTCACAAGTGACCTGTTATGACTGTGGAAATAAAGGCCACTATTCCAACGAGTGCCCCAACAAGAAGAATGCTACAACTCCTAATACCAATGTCCCAGCTCAGCAGCAGCGTCGTGTCCAGCCAGGGAGAAGATTTGCCCCAGGGAATTCACTCAACCGCAATGGCCGTCTTTTTCTCATGCATGCCGAAGAAGCTCAGGAAGCGCCAGACGTCGTGCTGGGTATGTTTTCTGTTAATTCAGTACTTGCAAGAGTGTTGTTTGATTCTAGTGCATCGCATTCATTTGTCACCGAAGAATTTGCCTGCACTAGTAAAATTCAACCAACCAAACTGAAGCATGTGATGATTGTACAAATTCCCGGATCGACCACCAAGGCTAGGCAAATTTGCAAAGCCGTCCCTATCCGAATCCATGGCATAGATTTTTATGCTAACCTAATAGTACTCGGAACTAAAGGTTTGGAAGTAGTACTAGGAATGGATTGGATGTCCAAACATAAAGGAATGATTGACTGTGCCAAGAAAGCCATTACCATGACCAGTACCGCCGGAATATCAGTCGAGCATATATCTGAAACCTTACCTCGCCAATTCAAGTGTAACAAGAGTCTAGCCCAACCTACCATTGACCAAGTTCGGATAGTCTGTGAATACCCCGATGTATTTCCAGATGTTTTGCCCGGTATGCCCCCAGATAAGGATATCGAGTTTATCATCGAACTAATCCCCGGAACAGGACCCATAGCCCAGAGACCCTATAGTATGAACCCGTCAGAACTAGAAGAACTGAAGAAACAATTGGGTTCCATGTTAGAAATCGAATTGATTCAACCAAGTGCTTCCCCATGGAGATCACCTGTCTTGTTTGTGGACAAGAAGGATGGAGGTAACCGTTTGTGTACGGATTATCGAAAGTAGAATGATGTCACCATCAAGAACAAGTACCCCTTGCCTAAGATAGAAGATTTGTTTGATCAGTTGACCGGTGCCCAGGTGTTTTCTAAGATTGATCTTAGAACTGGCTATCATCAACTCAAAATTCGTGCAGAGGATATCCCAAAGACTGCCTTTACCACCAGATATGGATTATATGAGTATACAGTCATGTCTTTTGGATTAACCAATGCCCCCGCTTATTTCATGAACCTCATGAATAAGATTTTTATGGACTTCCTGGATAAGTTTGTCGTTGTTTTCATCGATGACATTCTAACTTATTCCAAATCAGAAGAAGAACATGAGATACACCTAAGGACTATTCTTGGAACCCTTAGAGAGCATCAGCTGTATGCAAAATTTAGCAAGTGTGAATTCTGGTTACAGGAAGTAGGATTCCTCGGTCACATTGTATCAGCCGGAGGAATTGCCGTTGACCCTGCCAAAGTGAAAGATGTGGAAGATTGGGAAGCCCCAACCACTCAAACCCAAGTTCGTGCTTTTCTCGGATTGGCGGGATATTACCGCAAATCGTAGAAGGATTCTCTAGTATGGCCCGACCCATGACCCAATTGCTGAAGAAGGACAAGAAGTTTGACTGGACAGACAAGTGTGAAGCGAGTTTTCAAGAACTCAAAAGGAGATTAATTTCAGCCCCAATCTTGATCATGCCGGATATTACGAAGCCCTTCGATGTGTATTGTGACGCATCCAAGATTGGTCTCGGATGTGTGCTAATGCAAGAAGGCAAAGTTATATCTTATCTATCGCGACAATTGAAGCAACATGAACAAAATTACCCAACCCATGACCTCGAACTTGCAGCCGTAGTTCTAGCCCTGAAGACATGGAGACATTACCTTATGGGAAACCGTTGTGAGATTTATTCGGATCACAAGAGCCTAAAGTATATATTCACTCAGAAGGAGCTGAATATGAGGCAGAGAAGATGGATTGAGATAATCAAGGATTACGACCTGGACATTCACTATCACCCTGGAAAGGCCAACATAGTAGTCGATGCCCTTAGTAGATTGCCGTGCCGCTTGAACTCCATGATTTTGAAGGAGCAACCAAGTTTGCACAAAGAGATGGAAGATTTTCGAATGGAATTAGTAAGTGAAGGATTTTTGGCTAGCATAGAACTTCAGCCCACTTTGATCAGTCAGATTAAAGAGGCGCAGAAAGGAAACGCTAGTATCGATGGAATCAAACGTCGTATCGGTACAGGCAAAGTACCCGGATTCACCGAGGACGAAGAAAGAGTTTTGTGGTACAAAGGACGCCTTTGTGTACCAGTAGATTCTGAGTTAAAAGAAGTTATCTTGAAGGAGTCTCACGATACTCTTTATTCTATCCATCCCGGAGGAACTAAGATGTATCAAGATTTGAAAGAGCAATTTTGGTGGCATAAGATGAACAGAGAAATCGGAAGCTATATCGCCAAGTGTGACATATGTCAGCGAGTCAAGGCAGGACATCAAAGACCCGCTGGATTGTTGCAACCTTTGCAAATTCCGGAATGGAAATGGGATTCTGTAGGAATGGACTTTATCACTGGACTACCTACTTCTAGTAGGGGAAATAACTCTATTTGGGTCATAGTGGACAGATTGTCCAAAGTCGCCCATTTCTTGCCCGTTAAAACTACCTATCAGAGTTCGAAGCTAGCAGAGTTGTACATCGCTAGGATCGTTAGTTTGCACGGAGTCCCCAAGAATATCGTATCGGATCGAGGAACTCAGTTTACCTCGAGATTCTGGAAGAAGGTCCAAGCAGGTTTAGGAACCCGCCTAGATTTCAGTACCGCGTATCACCCTCAGACCGATGGACAAACAGAGCGAGTAAACCAAATACTCGAAGATATGCTTAGAGCATGTGTGCTAGAGTATGGATCCAAGTGGGAAGACTGTCTGCCGTTTGCAGAATTTTCCTACAACAATAGTTACCAAGCCAGTTTGCAAATGGCCCCATTTGAATTCATGTACGGAAGAAAGTGCCGCACCCCTTTGAACTGGTCGGAAGTAGGAGAGAGTCAAATTTTTGGACCCGACATCCTACGAGAAGCAAAAGAGAAGGTTCACAAGATTCGTGAGCACCTCAAGACAGCCCAATCCCGACAAAAGACTTACGCCGACAAGAGACGTCGAGACCTCGCCTTCAACATTGGAGATTTTGTTTATCTGAAAGTGTCGCCATTGAAGGGAATGCAGCGTTTCCAACTCAAAGGAAAGTTAGCCCCCAGATATATCGGACCTTTCAAAATTTTGAACCGTCGAGGAGAAGTATCGTATCAACTCGAGCTACCAGAAGAGATGTCAGCGGTGCACAATGTGTTCCATATCTCGTTACTTCGCAAATGTCTTGAAGTCCCCGAGAAGACCGAAGTATTCAAGAATATCGATCACCGGACCATAGAGATCAATGATGACCTGACCTATCCCGAAGTACCCATCCGTATATTGGAAGAAGCCTTTCGAACTACCAGAACCCGAAGCATCAAGTTTCTCAAGATTCAGTGGAGCAACCACACAGAAGAGGAAGCTACCTGGGAACGCGAAGATCACATCAGGACGGAGTTTCCAGATCTCTTCAAATCCTAGGTAATCTTTTCGTCCTTTTTCAAATCTCGGGACAAGATATTGTTTAAGGGGGGAAGGTTTGTAACATCCCAAAAATATCAAACTTAGATCATCAAAACACTAATCCTCAAGTTTAGGGTTAACAAAAACTTTTCTAAATCAATTCATGAATGCATGTATATGTGTATGCATGGATTTTGAATTTCTTTAAAAACCACCTTGTTTGTGTGATCCATTGCTTGTAAAATGTTTCTTAGGTGAAATAAACATCATCTAAAACATTCCCCACACTTTTCCTAAAGACAAGTAAATCAAAACAAATATATTAAGTGAATGGTCATTTTGACCAAATTAACTCCCATGCCTACTTTGGCTGTCTCAAACTTTCAAAACCTAACAGAAACTTTTCTGGATCTTTGCACCCCTTGAATGTACTCATAACAAGGTATCAAGGCCCACTTTGTGATCATCCAGAAACTTTCATATGCATAGTTTAAATGATAATTCAAAATTGAATCTTCTTCATATGGGAAGATCCCACTTTTTCAAAACCCACTCAAACAAGCTCAACTTTCAAAACCCAAGCATCCGCAGACTCACCAGAACCAATCTAGCAAACCCACCAAAAATCATTTCAAAATTCAAAACTTGATTTCATGCGGCCATTTCATCAAACAGGTGGCAGACACAAATCAAACAAAACCACAAACACTATAGTGTGCAGTGTTTTGAGCCTAACTTGTTCCCTAGTTAGCTCTCACACAATCCAGTAGATCATCTAGAAAGGTTAGACCAACACTAGCACCCCTGTGAGCTTGCCATTGCCATTAATGGTGAACAGCCGAGCACCCCCATGTCACCCCAATGTGGACAGCAAGCTAGGAGCAGCAGCAAGCCTAGCCAGCATGTCTGGGAGGCAGCCCACCGTCCACCGCCACTGCCTGTCCTAGCCGCGAGCGTTGCCAAGCCATGAACCACGCGCACAAGACACGCCCAGACCATGCCGAGAGTGCACCAGAGCGCCACCCGTGACCAGCGTCCACAGACTGCGCGCCGCCCTCACCGCGCGCACACACGATCACCACCGACCCAGGAGACCGCCAGACATCCCCGTTTGCCGCCCCGTGCCATACAGCCACCGCCCGCCGTCGAAGACGCCGCCTTTGCCGCGCAGAGCACCGCCCGTTTCAGACCAAACCACACCGCCCCATGCCTCGCGACCATGTCGTTGAGCATCGCCAGGAGACACAGCACCGTCCCCTACCCTTGCCCATGCCATTAGCTGCCTGTAACGTCGCCCCCGACGAGCTCACCGTGTGCCCCGACGGTCCCCTCGCTCGACTATAAATAGAGGCCACCCCCGCACGATTTCTTCACACCATCTCACTCCCCTCTCCCCACTGACCGTGCCACACCATTCTCAGAGCAAGGCGAGCACCAGCTCGCCGGAATTTCACTGGAGCCTGCCGCTGCCGGAGAAGAAAGGAGCCAGCGATTGGAGCCGCCCCAGGAGAAGCCACCGGTACCGGGAGGTTCGCCGTCGTCTACTTCGTCGTTCGCCCGCCTCGCCGACCCTCGCCCGTACCCCGGTGAGCCCCCAGCACCCCTCACTGGCCGCGCTAGGTTTCGTTCTCGCCGGAGCTGTCTCGCGTCGACAATGACCCTCAGCCGTTGGATTAGAACTAGATCGAACGAACCACGTTGCCCCATACCGCTTCGCCCAACCCCGTGTCACTGACGAGTGGGGACACCCACTTAAGCAGCCCGCGGGAGCACTGCGCTTAGCAGGCCGGCCCGTTAGAATTTCCCGCGCAGCCCAGCAATTCAAATTAAACCTTTTCTTTTTAAATTCAAACACACTTATGTACCCAACTTCAAAAATCAACCCAGATCGATTCAGTGCACCAAATTGGATGAAACCAATTTTGTTGGAAAGGTCTGTGAATGCTTAATCCAAGCCCGTTGGATTCAAGTCATTTGGATCTGTAGATCACCCATAGAAAAAATAACAAGGCAGAAGCTTTTCTGCATTCAAACATTTTTCAAATTTAAACCACAATAGCTTTTGAGTTGATTCCAACTCTCAAAAATCACATTCAACCATACCTTTCAGAATATATAAAAATATATATAGGTTTACTTGCAGAAATATTGTTCAAGCAATAAAAGAATGCTTCATAAGAATTTCTAGCCACTTTAATTAATTAAAATAAAAGGGTAAAACCTTATTAAATTGTGACACCACTTTAAATCACATTCCCATGGACTACAATATGTGGTGATGACATGTGTCAACATGATCCCATGTTTAGTTTGGAGAATATTAAATCTTAAGTAGTTTTTCAATGAGTAGAAATTACTTTTCTAAAAATAAAAAGGATTTAAACCAAGCTTTAACCTTGTAATGTTAGAGATGATACTAGATCATCTATAGGACCCTTGTGTGTGATGATTGCAAGTAGTTAAGTATTGTTTGGTTATTGTGTACCTCGTATTTATTCATAGACGCTAGTACCGACCAAGGATACGAGGAGGAAGGAGGATACTACGAAGAGGAAGCCGAGGAGAACTTCAACCACTGCTCTGCACAAGGCAAGCTTATATTGACATTGATTGCAAGCCTTACTAATCCAGTTGACCTATGCAAGCTAGTGACTATGCAAGCCTAATACCACTAGTGAATGTGCAAGCTAACACTTGCAAGATACCTTACTGATGCCACAAACCCATAATTGTGATATGATTACTTTATGCCTTAAGCATATGTGACCATACCCACTTGCTAAACCAATCCTAGTTTTATGGCAAGCTTCTTACTTTATTTCTTTATCAAAGTACTTGGAGTCTACCTAAGAGTTTGGTAGATACTAGACAGTTGTGCTGAAGGTTGCATAAAGAGCATAAAATTTGGCCTAAGCTAGAAACCTTGATATCAAACTAAGATACAAGGTTGGACTTAGTTGAAACTCCACTAGTTACCACCCCCCATTAGTACTACCCCCACCTGTAGATGCTAGTGCTAAGCATAAAATTTGATCAACTTTAGATGGGAGTACTTGGTGGGAAAATGGGTATGAAAACCTTGGAATGATGGATCATTCTATTGAAATGTTTTGGACATGTGTTTCCAAACACTTGATGATTCTGGTGATAAAAATGTTGAGGCATGAGCCTTAGCCCTTTTTAAAACTGATGGTTGTCTGGATGCGATACCATTCCAATTTTTGCGTACAACCACAATACCCGAATATTGGGTAGGGCTTCACTGGAAACTTATATACCTTAGTATTAGTTCCCTCACGGCCAAGGTCTGAGCTGAGGCTACCTTGTGAAGATTGTCCACCTGTGCAGTACCCAAGATGACAGTGGTCATGGTTGGGAGGCCAAACTCACAGGAGAGGTGCTTATACTAGGGAATGTAATTGAAAGGTTAGGATTGATTATCCGCATACTGAGTATGGTGAATTCAGGATTTGTTCCTGACGGATGTATCGAGTGTTGTGGTGAAAGTGTACAATCTCTGTAGAGTGTCAAACTATTCGAATAGCCGCGTCCGCGGTTATGGACAGTTGGAGTGGCCATACTGTTCCCCCGTTAGACTTTTCAAAATGACTTGTGAAATGAATTGAGACTTTGACTTGACCACAACAGAGTTGTGTCCTGGAATACAAGATCCCACTTAGGAGCTATAAAATTTTGACTAGCTTCAGAACTTAGTAGTTATAAACCTGGCTTTTGCAAAACAACCCTAGAGCCTAGTGTCCTATTATCCAAAAACCCCCTTTACTTGTTAGTATTATTTTGCGAGTACTTAAAGAGTACTCATGGCTTTGTCCCTGGCTATTCCCATGGCCAGACTATGAAGAGGAGTACCTGGAGGATGGACCCCAGGAAGGTTACGACAACTAGGATCATCTCCCATCGTCAGCATTGCCTGTGACCCCGAAGATGGAGCTTCGCCTACGCTACCGTTATTATTACGTATTCCGCTGCTTGATGTTGTATTAAGGACTGGATCATGAGATCCCTATTTGTGTAAGAACTTATGTATCGTTTGTAATGGATGAAGTACTATGGTATCCAATTCTGTTATGTCTCGCAAAAATGGTAATCCTGGGATTGCGATGTATGGCATAACAGGTATCTAGGATTGAAAAATCCGGGTGTTGACATCATAGATGCAGTTGGATGGCAGTCTATGTATCTTATTGAATTGCCCAAACGAATCTCATAGGATCTTTCTGACTGGTAATTGCACTATTATGCCTTGCTCAGTTCCTGTCAATTGCCCTGCTATAATTTGTTTACCCTTCATGCCATGTTGTTTATCTAAGGAGAGAACCTCTAGTGAACTATGGACCCCGGTCCAATCTTTACCATTGATACATCTTCCACTATTACTTGTTTACTTGCTGCAAACCATTACCTTCCACACCATATGTTTAATCCTTTGTTACAGCAAACCGGTGAGCTTGATAACCTCACTGATTCATTGGGAAAGTCTTGAGTTTGTGTTGTGCAGATCTCCGCGTTGCTTGCAACACCTGTGTGACATTTCCTTCCTCCTTCTGGTTCGATAACCTCGGTATCTAATGAGGGAAGACTTGTTGCTGTTCTCATCACACCTTGCTCTTAGGGTTTCCAATGAAGTGCTCCACGTCAAGTTCTCTAGCGCCATCAAGGAGTCACCGATAGCTTTTTATTGAGGAT
The DNA here is from genome assembly GCA_910589765.1 of Avena atlantica. Lineage (NCBI taxonomy): Eukaryota > Viridiplantae > Streptophyta > Magnoliopsida > Poales > Poaceae > Avena > Avena atlantica. Next base: position 478,979,161 of record OU342739.1, on the reverse strand, counting down.
GCTTCATAGATAACTCACTATGGTGATGCTGCAAGTTTCCACCATGATTAGGCATGGCTTAGGCTAGCGGCCCAGGAGTTTTTATAACATAAAATACATACTCCATGGACTTACAAGTTCCCTCTTTATTTCACACCGGTGACATCCATAGACAAAAGAGCATGATATCAACTAAGTACAAAGTACAAGTTCAATGTTGAAAACGTTCCCCGTGATAGCACGATTATGCTAGTTCCAATGTATAAGTGCAAGCATATACAACATAGATGACACAATGGTTCAAGTTTATTAGGGGCAAAGAATATAAAGTGTGCCATCAAGTTTGTGAGGGCTTTAATCACTAAGTTTTCACATAAGAAAATACTTTTTAATTGGAAGATAGCCGAAAACAAGAATATACTTGGAATGGTGTAACACAACATGCATAGGAGTTTATAGTGGACAATTTGGAATAGCTTGGTTTCTTGGGAGTTGGATGCATGAGTAGAGCTTACTCATACAAGTGGAGGCTAGCAAAAGACTGGGAGCAACCAACTAAGAGAGCAATAATGGCCATAATCATGCAGAGCGACAAAACAATACTAATCAAAGCATAAAGTGGTACTACAAGTCAAGGACTAAATGATCATAGAGGCTATGGTGAATTATTCATAGTCATAACATGGTGTGAGCATGTTCCAAGTCAACCCAAACAAAGCATCAAAGGAGAATACCGCAATACTATGCTTTTGTATGCTAAAACAACACATGATTCCTTCAAGGCACATTAAGCAATCATAATTGTTTGGAACAAGTCATGCTACAACAATAATCACTAAGCATAAGGTCAAAACAACATCTAGCATGACATGATAAAGTCTAAGTCACAGTCAAAGCAAGCTCCCTTTTGTACCACTTAAGCATGAAGCTTTCTACTCTTTTCCAACACCAATCAACTTATTTGAAACAACTCACAAAGATAATAACCAATAAAGATCAGTGAGCTTGTCTCACAAATCCACAAGGAAGAACAAAAAGTTCTAATCTAAAAGCACAAGAAAACTAAGGCTAAACACAGTGCTAGCAAAAGAGAACACCCACAGAACAATAAGAATGAAAACTAGAGTGTTCTAGGCAATGAAAACAGAGTGTGTCTCTCTCCAGAAGAAGTGTGTTGTGATCTAACCAACTTACTCAAGCAAACTAAGAAAACCAAAATGAAAACTAAGACACTCCAAGAACAACAAAACCTGTGCACTAAACAATAAAAACGAAGTGTCTAGAAAGACCTAAGATTTTTATTGATGAAGAAGGGGATGCCTTGGGCATCCCCAAGCTTTTACGCTTTTACCTCTTGGATATTTTTTGGGGTGACACCGGGGTGGCATAACCAAGCTTGAGCTTTTGTCCATTCTTCATATCATTACATCATTCTTTCCTGAAAATTTCCCTTCATATAAAACTTCACACAATTTTCATTAGCAACATTAGTGTATTCAAAAGATAATAGACCATTGGGTTTAGCTTTAGAACAACAAAAAATTTCACTAAAAACACAAGCTATTGTAGAAAATCCTTCAAAAAGCTCAATTCTCCAAAAGAGAACTCAAAAAGGAACCAATAAGAAGCAAATGCAAATAATGGCAGAAATTCTTTCCTGAAAATTTCCCTTCATACAGAACTTCACACAATCTTCATTAGCAACATTAGTGTATTCAAAAGATAATAGACCATTGGGTTTAGCTTCAGAACAACAAAAAATTTCACTAAAAACACAAGCTACTGTATCAACTCCTTCAAAAAGCTCAATTCTCCAAAAGAGAACTCAAAAAGGAATTAATAAGAAGCAAATACAAATAATGGCAGAAATCTGTCAAAATAGACCAGCAGGTAGAAACCTATTTTTTCTATAATCTTCTGTTGCTCAAATAAAAAAGTGTTGAACTAACGAAAGTTAGCTAACATCCTAGGGGATTTATTCGTAAATTTTCAGCTCAATCCGACTTACAGAGACTCCTCACGAATGTTTATGGTGGAGGACAGAAATCTGTTTCGGGACAGCAACTCCTCAAATCTTACTTCCCTCTCATTAGAGGTTATTTTTGGCACAAAAAGCAAACAAAAAGGATAAGGAGAGGTTATTACTGAAGTAATAACTTCCAAGACTCAAGAAAACTCTTGGGTTATCTCCCAACAAGTACTTTTCTTTAACGCTTTTAAGTTAGGCATGATAGTTTGAGAAGATGCTCACATAAGAAATATGAATGGAAGTAAAAGAGAGCATCAAGAAGAAAATTCAAAACACATTTAAGTCTAACCCACTTCCTATCCATAGGAATCTTGTAAAGAAACAAGTCATGAAAGCACAAAGCAACAAACATTGGGTAGCAAAACAAATGCAAATTCAAGACTTTCAACATAAAGAGGGGAAACTTATTATTATTAAGATGCATAAAACCATGTTTCCCTCTCTCATAATAACTTTCAGTAGCATCATGAATAAAACTAACAATATAACTATCACATAAAACTTTCTTATCATGAGCCACATGCATAAAATAATTATTACTCTCCACATAAGCATAGTCATTCTTATAAATTGTAGTGGGAGCAAATTCAACAAAATAGCTATCATTATCATCCTCATCACCATAATCATCAAATATAGGAGGCATATTGTAGTCACAATTAACTTTTGTCCTCAATAGTAGGTGGACTTAAAATATCATACTGATCATTGTAATCATCATATATTGGAGGTTTGGTATCATCATAAGCAATAGAATAGCTATCTTCCAAAGCTGGGGGACTAAAAAGATCATTTTCATCAAAACTAGCTTCCCCAAGCTTAGACTTTTCCATAGCATTAGCAATAATGGTGTCCAAATAATCCATACTAATAACATTGCTATTAGCATGCAAATAAAGCTCCATAGGTTTTTTAATTTTCTCTTCAAACACTTCATGTCCTAACTCAAGATAAATACTATAAAGCTCTCTAATTTTGTTGTTGTTTTCCATTAAGCCTAACTAGTGAAAACAAGAAACAAAAAGACACAATTGAAGAATCTAAAGGAAATAACTTCGAGCACTCACACCGGAGGATGTGAGTACCTTTTACCTTACCTCCCCGGCAACGGCGCCAGAAAATAGCTTGATGTCTATGCACTTCTATTCTTGTAGACAGTTGTTGGGTCTCCAAGTGCAGAGGATTGTAGAACAACAGCAAGTTTCCCTTAAGTGGATTACCCAAGTTTTACCAAACTCAAGGAGGAAGTGGTCAAAGGTATTACCTCTCAAGCAACCCTGCAATCAAGATACAAGAAGTCTCTTGTGTCCCCAACACACCTAATACACTAGTCAGGTGTATAGGTGCACTAGTTCGGCGAAGAGATAGTGAAATACAAGTGGTAACGGTGCCAGAAAATAGCTTTGATGGAGCTTGATGGTGAGGTAAAGACTAGAAGCAAGCAAACATGCAACAAATCTAGTAGCAAACGACGTTTTAATGTTTAGAAACAAGGCCTAGGTATCATACTTTCACTAGTGAACACTCTCTCATATAAATATCCTCTCTTCATGATACTACTCTTAACTACTCTCCGATTGGACACTCTAATCCACAGTAGGGCCTTCCCCAATCTAGATAACCCCACACTGTCACCTTGAGAGCTAGATGGTTCCAACAAACACCACAATTTCATAGACATCCAACTCCAAATATAACTCATAACAAATATATATGTAGTCTAGCTTAAGTGCCACACACGGCGTGCACGCTGTCACTTTCACACATGCGGGGAAAAGCATAGATCTATTAAAGCACAATGAGTATTTATGTAGACTCAAGCCTAAGTGCCACCATGGTGTGCATGCTGTCACTTTCACACACATGGGGAGAGTAGAGATCTAATGAAGCACTAGAGTATCAAGGTAGATCTACTTGATTACAAAGCTCATGATCACAATATAACCATTCATAGAGAGAGAGAGAGATGAACACATAGCTACCGGTAGAGCCCTTAGCCTCGAGGAAGAACTACTCCCTTCTCATCATGGGAATCAACAACGGTGATGAAGATGGCGATGGAGATCGATGGAGATGGCTCCGGGGGCAATTTCCCGTCCCGGCAGGGTGCCAGAACAGAGACTTTCTGTCCCCGAATCTCCCCTTCGGTGGCGGCCGCGCTGTGGAACTTTCTCTGGAAGTATGATGGATTATTTCGTGTTTTCTCCCCGAGGGCTTCTTATAGGCGCATGAGGTAAGGTCGGTGGAGGGCCAGGGGGCCCACACCCTGCCTAGGAGCGTGCCCACCCTAGGCCGTGCCTCAGGAGGGGGGGTGGCAACCCTGTGGCGCCCCTCCGACTCTACTTCGTGGTTCCGTGTTGCTCCAGGAAAAATAATGACTTTGGCTTTTGTCCCGTCCAATTCCAAGAATATTGATTTTCTGCCTTTCTAGAACCAAAAACATAAGAAAACAGGCAACTGGCACTATGGCATCTTGTTAATAGGTTAGTACCATAAAGTGTATAAAAATACCTTAAAGTGCAGACTAAGCAAAGCAAAGTGGATATAAACCAAGCATGGAGCATCAAAAATTATAGATACGTTTCTGACGTATCATGACCTACCGTGTTTCCATACCATATTCCACCACCTTCACCTGGTCAAATAGAATAACTTTTGTGAAGAGGTCAGAGTAAGAAAAAACTTAAAAAACTTTTGCAACTGTTGCCATTCGTTCCAGAACAAAAAATATATCCGAAGAAGAACACCATCGATCTTCTCCGCGATCTTCGACCTCAAGATCCTTCACCCCACCATCACTATCCTTGCATATATATAGAGAGAGATATTATTCATTCTTGTAAGATTAGGGTTGTGAAATCTATATATACTCGAAGATTGTATTTGGTTGATCTTTCTTCTTATTGTGGCTTTCTACCATAATATTGAGATGAACCCTATTTACACAGTGATTACTTCTTTGTGCTATCCTCCTCTCATGTACGAGTAAATCCCCTTAGGCGTAAGAGATGTAGTAAATTGGTGAGATGTCTTATGCCTATTTACTTTACATCCATTTGTGAGAATTATTGCTATTATTGATTACAAGAATGATAATCCATGTCATACATAATGCTTGTTGTCTAATCTAAGGGCCCAGATGACATGACGAAGATATATACATGGGTAAGAAATTGTAGTTTAGTGAATCGGCGACCTCCGAGTGAGACCGGCTGATATCAAAGAGGAAATAATACATCTCGAGGATCACGAGGAAACATTACTTAACGCGTTGGTCTGGTCTAGCGATCTTAATTTGTTGCGCTGACCATGGCTGGTGATAGGACAATAGAGTCAAAAAAGCTTGGCAAGAGGAGTTTGGCTATTCAAGGGTTTCTTGCCTACTTGTATCCCAATACAAAGAATTATGACCACTTGTCAATTTTATTACACTTGGTACATTCACTATTATCATGAACTGAATCTCTCCATGCCTAATCTCTCATTTGCAGGAAACTCCAACTCAATTTAATGATCTTTACTTTTATGTAAATTACTTTTTGACATGTTCAAACCTCTTTACAAAACCTAATTACGTTTACCCCTCTTCCATTTAAATACATGCATTTAGTTCGCTCAAGTCAAGTGACACCTTGAGTGTGAGAAACTCTCATTTAATCTCTTAGTTGGGATCGACATAAAATTAGAATTAATATTTCCACAAAAATATGCTTTGACGAACTTGTGCTCTTGCATGCATCACAATGCAGCATTAGAAGAAATAGAGGTCTTGAGGAAAGGAAGATACACGTATTGGAAGCAAAGTATGAAGCACATTTGAAGAAGACAAATGATGCTGCTATAAGAAAGATTGGACATGAAAATAAGAAGGTTGAGCTATCTAAAGCCAAGGAACTGGTTGCGGCTGCAAAAAGAGGAGTAGAAGAAGAGCTCAACAAGAAAAAACTAAGAGCTGAGACCAGGCAAATAATATCAGGAAGTAATAAAAAGATAACCGAGAAGATAAATAGAATAAGATGAAGAGAAGAAGCTAACAAGAAAGAAGCTAGCTAAACAAAGGAGACTAGCACAGGAGAAGCTTGCTAAAGAAAATAAGCTAGTAGAGAAGAAAGCTGCCGAGAAGAAAGCTGCTAAAAGAGCAAAATATTCAGCTGAAATGTTGAAAGTTGATGAGCTTGGTGTCTTACCTCTGGATCAGGAAGCGGGTGTACGAAGAGTTACCAAACATGGTAACATGGTTGATGAGTTTAGGTGATATGGGTAGAAAAACCTAGTTATCATGCTTTTGTTTAGTGTCCAGGCTATGTTCTGTCAAGTCCGTTTTGGTCACTAATGCATGTGCAAAACCGATCTTAAAATTCCAGGTTAAGTTAAGTTGTGACTACTTCTCTAGTCAACCATCGTTCTGACAAGTTTATTTTGTTCTCTGCAGCCAAGGAAAGAGAACTATTCTTCATTTCATGTATTCCATTACAATAATACAATATTTGCTTATTCCAAAAGATCTACTTCATTATCTTATTACATCATCACGCACTAACCAAGTGAGTTGTTACATCATGAGGCACTAACCAACTTCCAAAATACATCAGCTCGTACACACAACTACACACCTACATTACCAAACACCAGAACTACAACACCATCTTACACACCATCTCACAAACGGTAGTGCATACTTGTGTTAATTTCTTCTGAAAAAGCATCAGATAAACCACAACTAGAATACCTACTCTGCAATCTTCATAAGAAGCACTGCTTCGGTGTGTAGCTCAACTATTGAGCTCATTGTCTTCATCACCATCTCCTCATTCCTAGGGCTTTGTTGCTTCATGTTCATCTTTCCAAAGATACAATTCTTCCCTTCTCTCCTCTGTCCATCCAAATGCATCTACAATATCATCACCTCTAAACAGTGGCGGAGCTAGGGGTGGAGAGCGATGGCCAAGGTCCCCCCCCTATTCCAATGGCAGCAAGCTATTTTCTTTGTTTTGGAGCTGATTAGAGTATTTAATTCGTGAAGTTTAGGTTGACCGGCCCCCCTTATAAGAAAATTAGCTTGGTTGCCCCCCCTAAAAGTTGAAACATGTCTCCGCCCCTGCCTCTAAGGACGTTGCTGTCGATGATGTAGTCAACATATTGTAGATCTTAGTAACAAAAGTTGAAGCCATGCTGTTAATTGAAAAACAACTAATAACATCAAAAGACTAAAGTTTGGCCAAAACAATACCACAATTAAAACCAAAAAATAAGGAATGCACACACATTCGAGTTTCAGAACATACCCCATGCCTTTTACACTTGTGGAAGATCCCTTCGTCATGTTGCTTCGTGCCAGAGCAGTACTCCTTGACGATGATGCCGTACATAGTAGGATCATGGATCAAGGGAATGAAGGGGGTCCTGACAATAGAGCGAGGACCGAATCGATCTTTGCGCGGACATGGTGGCACCAACGACGTGCTCCGGCACCGGACGAGCTGCGGCGTTAGCACACGATTTTGGGGTAGGGATCACGGGGAAGTGGAATTGGGTGGAGGGGGATTTGCTCGCACGAATAGATAGATGTAGAGCTGACAATTTTGCAAAAAACTAATTAACACATACCCAAATGATGTTGACAGTGGGACCGGCTCTTCGCCATGTCAGGGAATACGCTGCACAATGCGTTGACATGCCATGCGGTGACTGCTGATGTTAAGTGATTGTTGTTAGATTGATCTCTCCCGTTCGAGTCTAACGGTCCGAACGGAGCCCCTTATCCGCGCCCTGATCGGGGGCTCCCAACCTTATCATGGTTGGTGGACCCCTGTCGCCACGCTATATAAAGTGGTGGGGACCGGCAGCACGCGTCACGAGGTTTGTCGCTGTGCCACTCACCCCACCTACATCCCTACCGATCTAGGGTTAGTGAAAGGATCGTATGGGCACCTAGAGGGGGGGGTGAATAGGTGCTACTTTAATTTTTCTTGTTTTTCAAATTAGGGTTTGACAAGGAAGATAAATTCTCTAGATTATGCAACTACGGTGAATTTACCTATATGTCAACCAAGCAAGAACAATCACAACACTAAGCAAGAACAAGTAAAGTGCGGTAAAGGATAGAAATAACCAAAGGAGTGGACACGGAGACACAAGGATTTGTTTCCCGTAGTTCGAGAGGGGGTGGTTTCAAACCACCAACGCCACGAGAGGCCTCCCTTGTTCTCCGATGAATCTCACCCCAACGGGATCAATCCACCTTCCACTATATCAGCAACCTTCAAGGTGGAAGCTGGCACCTTTACAAGTTTGGGGCACACATCCACAACTTAATTGGAGGCTCCCAAATATAAGCAAGCTGTCAAATCAATTAAAGACAAGCTTGTAAGAACCAAATCAAAGTTAGGGTTTCCAAAGAAACACTAGAGCTTGGGGGCCCTCAAGTGAATGAGGGGAAATTGAAGATCTCTCTTGTTGAAGCTGTAGATCAAGGCATCCTCCTTCGATTCTCCAAAGATTAATGACTTTGGATGGTTGGATGGAGATATCTTGTAGATTTGGTGGCTCTAATGGAGTTTTTGTTCTTGAGCAGCTCGAGCCACTAGAGTTAGAAGATAAGGGTCTCTTTTTATAGGCAGCTCCCTCCACGAACCGTTTTCTGACCGTTGGAGAAAAGTTAGACCGGAGACTCCGGTCTGTACACCTGAGACTCCGGTCTACACCGGAGATTCCAGTCTATCTCCGGACTAGCCTCCGGACCTCCCATCTGAATGTCCTGGATCAACCATGACCCAACTTGGCCGGAGACTCCGGTCCTCCAACACCGGAGACTCCGGACTGAGCCAGGACCGGAGATTCCGGAGTAGCCTCTAGACCTTGCTCCGGACCCCCAATCAGAATGTCCTAGCCAAGATTCTGAAGCCTCCACCGGGGATAAATCCGGAAACTCCAGACCACACCGGACACTTCGGTCTAGGGAAACCGGAGACTCCGGTCTGGAATTTCAGAACACTGTCACTCTTGCAGGAATCTTTCCCAAGTGTGAGGGTACTTTTCACTTATCGTAATACCAACCTGTGGACAGTGACAAACTGTAAAATGATCTACTTGTTAACGAACACCAAAAGTGATTATGACAATAAATGTCCTTTCAATCTCCCCCTTTTTGGTGTTCGATGACAACAAGTGATTTTGCATGGAATAAATATATGGGGCTCCCCCTGACTATGTGCAATAAGGTAAATAAGTAAATCATGCAAGGTATATAGTATCAATGATAGCACACATGAATCTCACATGAGTTACAATAGATAGTGTACACAAGCACATAGTCACACACATGAACGGAAAATAACACACATGAAGTTCAAAGTTCGAATATGGCAAATGAAAGCAGATAGAGCAGATAGTAGCAAATCCATAGCCCAAACCCATGCAAACGATGAGAATGTCTTCTCCCCCTTTGGCATCGGAATGCCGAAAAGGGAAAATACCTAAGCTAGCGCCCTAGCAACTCAGTAGTCATCGTCATCCTCATCCTCCTCCTCATCCTGGTCATCACCACCCTCATCATAGTCATCATCATCATCCTCAGGGACTGCAGGACCTTTGCCATGAGGGCGACAAGAGGAGGTACCCTGGTACCCGAAACCTGAGGTGACATCAGCAAAAGTCTTCCAATCCACCAGGCTATCCTGTTGGACATTCCATGCCCCAAATGAGAGTGTGTGGTCAGACTCTGTGGACTGCCGAGCACCATGATCATGATTGTATTCATCCTCACCTTCCTCATTATCCCCATCGCCTTGTTCCTTGATCTCCTTGAGGAGCTTCTCAATGCGACGGTTGCTTTGGTAGGATGCATGCTGCTGCTTACGGATGTCTATGTTCATGCAACAAAGGGTCCTCTCCCAAAACGTGGCCTTCTTGACCCGCTCATGTACATAGTCTCGAGTCATAGTAGGCATAGGGGCATTGGAGGCATTCTTCCTCCAAACTCTAGGTGGAGAGGGATCCCTCTCAGTCTCAATCTCCTCATCATCATCCCCATAGCGACGCCTCGGAGCGGGCCCTATACGCCCCTTCTGCTGCAGTGAGACCAAAGTGTGCTCAGTGAGGTGTGGTGCTATGCCAAGTGGAGAATTATGCTCCTGGGAGTTGATTAGCCTCATAACCAAGGGTGCATATGGAGGAGATTTCTTGTAAAGAATAGCATGGAACATCTCCTCAAAAATAAAATCAATCACATCAATAGGTTCAGCATCTGCCTCTGGTCCAGCATTGTAGATCCGGTGAGTGTGGTACAGAAGGTTGACAAGCCCACCCCTAATGGCATCGTCATTCCCAGCACTTGGTGCAATGGTATGACGGAAAATCCTCAACATAAGGTTGTAGAGAGTCTTGAGTCCCTTGGACCCCCTACAACACCCTCGCTGCCATACAGAGGTGCCAGCTTCATCTTGTTCTCACCCAGAGCTGCAGAGTGCATACACAGCCCAACGGGAGTGGATACTCAATGATAGGTCTAAGATATGATGTTGGCAAAGTCATGGAATGTAGCTGTGCAGCGAGTGGTGCCAGACATCCAAACCATGGTCCTGTCTTGATCAGACCCAAACACAACGGTGGCATAGAACTGCCGTACAAGGTAGATATTGTAGTCTTCATGTAGCTCCATCAAGTTATACAGTCCCAGCTTCTCACAGATCCACAAAGCATCGTTGAAGTAGGGGCTGAGGCGCATCTTCTCAACACTCATGAATTTCTAAGGGCAGACAAGTGATTTGGTGAGCACACCATACACATCCTTCATGAACACTAACTGTTCCTTCCTCCAGAAACGAGGGTCTTTGCTGGTACGAGGCAGCACATAAAAATCAGACTTTCTCAGTTCACGGTACTCCTCTTTTGACATTTTGGCCAAGGACTGAAGGTTGCCATATTTGGCCTTCTTGGCACGGTCCTCTCGTTCAGACCTCTCCTGATCCCTCTTCAAGTAAGCTGCATCACGTGCCTGCTATTTATGGTTGGACGGGGGCACGATAAACTGACCCTGAGCTTCATCATAGCGAGGAGTGCCCCTTTGTGTCTTGGCCTTGGTACGACGAGGACGACTAGAACCATCACCTGTGAACAACAATGAGGGAGATAGCATGGAGATGAGTATATGTGTCCCAACAATGCAGTATAAGATCTTTGATGCATTTCTGGTCTGGTTTGATTCAACCAACACCGGAGTCTCCGCACCTCATACCGGAGTCTCCGGCCTGGACCGGAGTCTCCGGACCTAAGTCTGGAATCTCCGATTGGGAGGCTCGGGCATGAGATGGGGAGATGCTGGTGGGGGTGAATCTAGTAGATCGAGCAATGCAACAAGGCTAAAGTACTAGAGTGCACGCAAACAACTGATTCCAATGGTCAAATCGACACCAATCCTCAAAAACACATCTAGAAATGAACCCTAGGAGAAAAAGAGGAGGAGAGGTACCAGATCTGTCCATGGGATCAATTCCTCCGGTGGGAATGACCCAATGGAGGAGAAGGGAAGGTTGGTCGGCGGCATGGCAGATCCCGGGGGCTTCTTGACCTCCGGGGAGGAGTTTTGGAAGGGGAGGCGACAGGTTAGGAGGAGGGGGATGGGGTGAAGAATGAGGAACTGTTGTACCAGTTCACCCCGTCCCCTTTCTTTAAGTGGCAGAAACCGTCTGGACCGGAGACTCCGGTCTACACCGGAGTCTCCGGTGTCCGGTGCATGTGCACCGGAGACTCCGGTCCTCCTCGACCAAAAACTCCAGGATAGGTGTTTGGGGACACATATGAGATATAGATAGGTTAAAGACAGGAATTATGCTTGGGTTGAGATATAAAAACTATGAAGAACCAACAAGAGCCATAGAAATCCATAAAAATGTTCGGGAAGGCTCAAAACAACACGGATCAAGCAAATGACAAACACGAGTAAGCACATACCTCTCTAACGAGAGAGGGCGGTGGCCTTGGACACCATATTTGAGTATACTCGGCTTGGCACCACGAAGATATATCTTGGGTTCATTATTGAAACTCATCATTTAAGCTCACATATCACAAAATGATATTAAGAGGAATTATTTTGATTGCTTTGGGCATAATGGGGGGAGGGATAGTCCAATCAATTAGGACCGCGCTCCCCCTATATCCATTCCTGCACCTAAACCAAATATGGGTCAAATCATAGGTGAGAATGCAAGATAATCAAGTCAAGCTCCGTGAATCTACGATATTTAGTTCATTCCTCAAGTAGCAAAACCTTGCTTCATCAAGTGGCTTCGTGAAGATGTCAGCAAGTTGATCTTTGGTTGACACGTGTGATAGATCAATATCACCTCGAGCAACATGATCTCTAATGAAGTGATGGCGAATCTCAATATGCTTTGTCCTTGTGTGATTCACCGGGTTGTAGGCAATCTTGATGGCACTTTCATTGTCACATAGAAGAGGCACTTTGTCACACTGGACATCGTATTCCTTTAAATATTGCCTCATCCATAGCAATTGGGTGCAAGCACTAGCAGCTGCCACATACTCGGCTTCGGCGGTGGAGAGAGATATACAATTTTGCTTCTTAGAGGACCAACATACCAAGGACTACCAAGGAACTGGCAAGCCCCGGATGTTGATTTTCTATCGTCCTTATCACCCGCCCAATCTGAATCCGTGTATCCACAAAGAGCAAATGTCGAGCCTCGAGGATACCAAAGACCATAAAATGGGGTATGAACCAAATACTGAAAGATTCTCTTGACCACCATTAAGTGGCTTTATTTGGGAGCCGCTTGATATATTGCACACACACCTACACTCAACACAGTATCGGTTCTAGATGCACAAAGTTAAAGCAAAGAACAAATCATAGACCGGTATAACTTTTGATCCACATCTTTACCATTTGGGTTTTGTTCTAGATGAGTCTTTGTAGCCATGGGAGTTGGAGCTCCATTTAGATCTTGCATATTGAATCTCTTGAGCATATCTTGAGTATACTTGGCTTGATTGAAGAATGTCCCTCCTCTAACTTGCTTGATTTAAAAACCAAGAAATACTCTCAACTCCCCCATCAAAGACATCCAGAACCTACTGGTCATAAGGGATGGACTCAAGGCGAGCCACGGGTGCATAAGTCTCTCCATAGTCAATGCCTTCTATTTGAGAGAACCCTTGTGCAACCAATCTAGCCTTGTTTCTTATTATAATTCCATGCTCATCTTGCTTGTTCTTGAATATCCACTTTGTGCCAATAACATTGCGGCAATCCTTTGGCTTCTCAACCAACTTCCATACTTTGTTTCTCTCAAAGTTGTTGAGATCTTTGTGCATAGCTTCCAACCAATCCGAATCCTCAAGAGCTTCCCACACCTTTTTTTGGTTCAATCATGGAGATGTGTGCTTGGTGTTCACTAAACCTCTTTAATTGTGCTCTTGTGGTAATGCCTCTCCTAAGATCACCAACCACATTTTGGAGAGAGTGGTCCCTTAATTCATACATCTTCTCCTTTATAGCTTCACGACGAGTGTGGATATCCTCATTGTTCCTAGGAGGTCCCTCTTCATCATTTTGGTCCTCGTCTTGACCATCCACTCAACCTTGATCATCGCCGGTATTATTCCCTTCATTAAGAGGCAAAGATTGACCTTTGTCTTGATCAAGTACTCTTATAGCATCGATTTGAGCTTGTCTCAAGGCAGTTTGTACGGATCTTCCTTGAGTGATTGGCTTGGCACCACTTGACATCCTAGAGAATGAATCAAGCTCCCCTTTACTAGAGTTGTCACTATGATCATCATGTTGAGGGTCCACATCTTGTCTTTGGCTTGAGTCATTGCCCTCCTCGATGAATGGAGCTTGTTGATGTTGTGAAGATGAGGGCTCCACTTGAGTGGAGCATAGTTCTTCCCGATCCTCCATAAGGGGTTCCTCAACGGGGCGGATATATCCCACACCTATTCTTCCTATGGCATCCTGAGGCATTTCATCATCTGCATCACAAGCATCAACACGCCCCCCTTGGGGACCATCATATTCTTTGAAGGTCACACTACAAGATTCTATGACGGCTCCGGAGAGCTTATCATAGATTATATAAGTGTGAGATTCGAGACCATAGCCAACAAAAATACCCTCTAATGCTTTAGACTCGAATTTGGACAAACGAACACCTTTATGAGATAGAAACACTTACAACCGAACACCCGGAAGTAAGATATGTTGGGCTTGTTACCGGTAAGTATTCCATATGGAGTCTTGTTGATTTCTTTGCGGAGGTAGAGCCGTTTTGAAGCATGGCAAGCGGTGGAGATGGCTTCGGCCCAGAAGTTGTATGGAGATTTAAACTCCGCCAACATGGTCCTAGCCATCTCAATAAGAGTCCGGTTCTTCCTTTCGGCCACACCATTTTGTTGAGGGGTGTATGCAGCGGAATATCGATGTTTTATCCCCTCATCACTAAGGAAATAATTCAAAGTGTAGTTTTTTAAATCGTTGTCGTTGTCACTTCTTATAATCAACACAGGAAGATTGTGTTGATGTTGGACCATGTTGATGAAGTCGATGAAGGTCTTTTGGGTCTCACTCTTCAACTTGAAGAAATATACCCACGAGTATCTTGAAAAGTCATCAACAATCACCAAACAATATTTCTTCCCACCAAGACTTGCATGAGATGGAGGACCAAAGAGGTCCACATGGAGGAGCTCCAAGATCTTGGTAGACTTGATGCGGTTCTTAGGCTTGTGAGGAGCATCATGCATCTTCCCTAGAACACATGCCCTGCAAACACGATCTTTGGCAAAGGACACATTTTCTTTTAGTCCAACAATATGGCCCTCCTTGTGGAGACTTTGCAAAGTTCTCATATTGACATGGGCTAGTCGGCGATGCCATAACCAACCCACATCATCCTTTCCGAATAAGCACATCGCACTTGTAGTGGCTTGCCCCGAAAAGTCCACCACATACAAGTCATGCTCGACGTACCCAACGAAAGCGACCTTGAGAGACTTGCTCCATAAGAGGACCACAATATCAACATCAATAAAGACGGCAAATCCCATCTTTCCAAGAGCATGGACTAAAAGTAAATTATATCCAAGGGTCTCGACAAGCATGACGTTCACGAGTGTAATGTCGTGAGCAACCACAACCTTGCCAAAACCCATTACCTTAGACTTTGACTTGTCGGCATATGTCACGGTGATTTTATCATCATTTGTCTTTAAGTCCTTGACAATAGACGAGCTTCCGGTCATATGACTTGTGCAACCACTATCAAGCACCCACTTTGACCCTCCGGAAGCATATGTCTACAAAAGATCAAGCTAATTTTTAGGTACCCATTTTTCAATGGGTCCTCTTTTGTTAGCAACAAGGGTCTTGGGAACCCAAATAGACCAAGCAATATAACCATCATATGGGCCAACATATTGTGCATACACATCACCATAATAATCACGCATTAGAACATAGTGAGGGTTAGCACTTCCCGCAAAGTCATCATGATACATAGTTTTACCACTTATGGTCTTACTATCCACAATGGGCTTGTTGGTCTCTTGTGTGGGCTTGGACTTCTTCTTCTTGTTCTTCTTATTATTATTGGAGACAAAACCAATGCCCCCCTTTTTACCACTAGGCCTTTGCTTACTCAAAAGATCATCAATGGACTTGTTGCCTTGAGGAAATGTGGCCTTGGATAGCTCCCCTTCAACCTAGCATTTTCTTCAAGAATAGTTGTACTACTAGATGGAATGAAGTTACTAGGTGAGGGTATATTAGCCAATTGAGTTTGAAGCATTTCATGGGACTTTGTGAGAGACAATATTTCACTTTCCAAAGCCTTGTTAAGCAAACTAAAGTCCTCGACAAGTTTTTCATGAACCACACCAAACTTAATCTTGTCCTTTTTAGCCCTTTTGTATTTAGCAATAGAATGATCACGCTCTTTGATGAGTTTATTAACAATAATGTCATTGGCCTCATAAAGCCCTTCAAGTTTTAATTCAAGTGACATCCTAGTCTCTTGTTCTTCTTCTAGAGCATTGTTTAAAGCCTCTATCTCAATCATGTGTTCATGCCCAAGTTTACATCTTACATCTAGGAGCTCTTGTGTGCGAGAAAGTTGATCTAAGATGTTACCAAAATGTATCTTAGAATCACCTTGTAGGTTAGTCATAAACTCATCGAAAGCAATTAATTCCCTTTTAACATCAAGAGACATCTCATCATCAATTTCATCATTAGCTAAGGGAGTGGAGTGAGATGATGAGGATACCTTCGTTCCTCTTGCCATAAGGCAAGTGACATTCTTGATGGGAGAATTATCATTTGGAGAATCGAAGAGTGAGAATGTCAGAGTAGAAGTAGTGGCTAGAGCCGCCACACCATTAGAAGTTTCCTCTTCCTCATCTTCATCATCTTCATTGTCGGAGGAGTATTCTTCATGAGTGATCAAGACAATTTCTCCTGACTTCTTGTTGATGGGATTCTTCTTGATGAAGGGTTTCTTGTAAGGTGCTTTGAGAGTCTTCTTCAAAACAAGCTTACCCCCATGATCTTCTCTCTTCTCATAGGGGCAACTTGCCACAAAGTGATAGCGGTCACCACAATTGAAGCAAGTTCTCAATCTAGTAGTATTTTCTATTTTCCCATTTGGGTTGCTTCTTCGTTGCATTTCCATCTTGGCCTCGGCGGGGTTCTTCCAGAAGTTCTTTGCATAGACGGCCATATATTGACTATGAGCAATCTTGAATTCATCGGGGTGGTCCATGGAGAGGCCTTCATCACTATCATCTTCATCCCAATGGTCCACAACTTTGGCCTTCAAAGCAACATTGACAACGTTGCTCATACCAAGGGCACGAGCACGGGCATCTTTGGCATTCTTGGCGGCAACTTTTAAAGTGTCCATCTCTTGCATAAATTCATTGGAGGTCATGAGATGGTAGTTGTGTCTTCCTTGTAGGCTCTTCAATTCAGTGGGCTCAAAGGGCATGAGTGCACTCACATATTTCCTTTTTATCCACGCATCATCCTCATGTGAGGCACCCACATTTATAAAAGCGGTGGCGGTGGTCTTGAGCCTTCGGTACATGTCTTCATGATTTTCACCTTCCATCATGTAGAAGCCTTTGGCTTCATTGCTTAGTGCATCATATCGGTTCCTCCTCATGCTCTCATTTCCAACAAACAATACCGTGAGAGCATCCCAAGCTTCCTTGGCAATGCTAAAGTGCTCAATGTGTGGGTAATCCTTTGTACCCAAACCTTGTTGAATCATGTGCAAGGCAGTGGCATTGAGTTGACTATTGACAACTTCTCTTCTTGTCAAGTAGTTTGGATCCCCAATAAAGAGTCCATGCCCGATGATGTTCCATAGTTCAATGCAAGAGCTGCACATATGAGTTCTCATTAGAGATTGCCATTGAGCAAAAGTAGCAGATTCTTCAAGCTTGGGTGGGTCACCTCTATTGTATACATGAGGGTGAGGAATTGGTGGGTCGGGAGAGTACCATGAATCTCGGTGCTCACCCTTCCCACCATCATTTTGTCTGGAGGAATTAGGGTTGTCTTGTTTACCCCCACCATCATACCCTCGGGGGATACAAAAGTGTTCCCTTTAGGTAAAACGGATGGAGGATCCTCTTGAGGAGAGGGGGATGATGAGCCATATTTGTCTTTAAGAAGTTGCTCAAGCATCTTCTTGACCTCGTTGACCAAGGAAGAGCTCAATCTTGTTTCCAAGTTTTTGAGATCTTCCATGGTCACCGTGGTGGGCTCACCATCACCATCCCCTTCACGGCTACCCATATTCTCTTAGGCGGTAAAGCCCAAATAAAGAGCCGAGGCTCTGATACCAATTGAAAGGATCGTATGGGCACCTAGAGGGGGGGTGAATAGGTGCTACTTCAATTTTTCTTCTTTTTCAAATTAGGGTTTGACAAGAAAGGTAAATTCTCTAGATTATGCAACTATGGTGAATTTACCAATATGTCAACCAAGCAAGAACTATCACAACACTAAGCAAGAACAAGTAAGTAAAGTGCGGTAAAGGATAGAAATAACCAAAGGAGTGGACGGGGAGACACAAGGATTTGTTTCCCGTAGTTCCTTCCTTTTGAGGGGAAGTACGTCTACGTTTGGAGAGGGGGTGGTTTCAAACCACCAACACCACGGAGGCCTCCCTTGTTCTCCGATGAATCTCACTCCAACGGGATCGATCCACCTTCCACTATATCGGCAACCTTCAAGGTGTAAGCCGACACCTTTACAAGTTTGGGTCACACATCCACAACTTAATTGGAGGCTCCCAAATACAAGCAATCTTTCAAATCAATCAAAGACAAGCTTGTAAGAACCAAATCAAAGTTAGGGTTTCCAAAGAAAAACTAGAGCTTGGGGGCCTCAAGTGAATGAGGGGGAAATGAAGATCTCTCTTGGTGAAGCTGTAGATCAAGGCCTCCTCCTTCGATTCTCCAAAGATCAATGACTTTGGATGGTTGGATGTAGAGATCTTGTAGATTTGGTGGCTCTAATGGAGTTTGTGCTGTTGAGCAGCTCGAGCCACTGGAGGAAGAAGATAAGGGTCTCTTTTTATAGGCAGCTTCCTCCATGAACCGTTTTCTGACCTTTGGAGAAAAGTCAGACCGGAGACTCCGGTCTACACCGGAGATTCCGGTCTATCTCCGGACTAGCCTCCGGACCGCCCATCTGAATGTCCTGGACCAGCCATGACCCAACTTGGCTGGAGACTCCGGTCCTCCAACATCGGGGACTCCGGACTGAGCCAGGACCGGAGATTCCGGAGTAGCCTTCGGACCTTGCTCCGGACCCCCAATCAGAATGTCCCAGCCAAGATTCTGAAGCCTCCACCGCGGATAAATCCGGAAACTCCGGACCACACCGGAGACTCCGGTCTGGAATTTCCAGAACACTGTCACTCTTGCAGGAATCTTTCCCAAGTGTGAGGGTACTTTTCACTTATCATAATACCAACCCGTGGACAGTGACAAACTGTAAAATGATCTACTTGTTGTTAACGAACACCAAAAGTGATTATGACAATAAATGTCCTTTCAGTTAGCGTGATCCGACGGGAAGCTTAGCCACCACCGCACACCCACGCCGTCGCCCCATTCCCCATGGATGCTAGCAGCAGCGCCAACTCCGGCATCCCCTCTGGCTCGTGCACATCGAGCCAGGACGCAGGTGGTTCCTCTCTTCTCAGATCCCTCTCTCCCTCTCTCAGATTCATGTCTAGGTATGGAAGGCAAAGTGCTACCGAATAGATCTAGACTAGTTTGTTGCAAAGCTAAACTAACATTGGTATCAGAGCCACTAGTGGCTATATTTTTAGGTGAAAATAGAAAGCAAAAAAGGTGAAAAACCTAGATCTAAAGTGCGCCTACCTCACGGCCGCGCCGTTCCTCTCGATTTAGATGGGCATCCTACGGAGACATCTAAACAAAGAACCAACCCCTTCGGGGGCAAAGCAAAACCCTAGATCTAAAGCCCCAAAAGAAACCCTAAAAAGGAAAACCCTAACCCTAGATCCTCCTCGAGCAAATCCCCAAAGATCCCGCAAGAGAATAGATCCCCAGATCCCACAAAGATTTCCCCAAAGCCCGATTCAATAAAAGCCAACAAAAAAAGGGGAGGGACACCGGCCACCGCTGCGCCGCTTGCCGGTCGTGCGCCCACCCTCGGGTGGACGCACCGCCGACAAGAGGGGCAAAGGATACGCCACCGACTGCTGTGCTTCTCTCTGCTCCCTCACTGGAGTGGAGATGGTTTCGGTGGAGTGGAAACAGAGAAAGGAGAAGGGAGGGGCTCGCGTCACAGGGAGTAAGGGGCTCGTTGTCGGCAAGCGCCGGGCGGCGAGGCCTCCTCACTGTCCCGTGACATGTCGCCTCTAGAGAGAAAGAAGCAGGGGTCGCCGCTGCTCACCGTGCGCGGGGCGAGGCGTCACCGCTGCTGCTAATGAGAGACAGACATGGGAGGCGGCGTAGGCAGAGGGAGGGGATCGACGTCGGCACCGTCGCCGCGCGGGGCGGCCACCTCACCTCTCCAGTGCCGCTAGAGAAGGTGGAGCAGCTAGGGGGATCGAGGGGAAGTGGGGGAAAATGGATTAGTGTTTCTAGAGGGGGCACCGCCGGATGGTTTTGACCCCGCGAAAGTCGCTCCCGGCCGACGGATCTAGGGTAACAGCCACAGACGGCCAGGACGGTGCCGGGCAGTCCCTCCTGGAGCGGTAGCAGGCCAAGCGGGCCGCAGACTGCAGGCCGCTGGCGGGTGCCATTGCGTTCTGACGCGCGACGGCATGCTGGCCATGGGTCATGGCCCAAGGAGGGGCCTGGGACGCAGCTGGGCCCTTTTTCCTTTTAAAGTTTCTATTTTTATTTTACAGAAGTTGTTTTGATAGTTTTGTGCTCAATTTTGAGCATTTTTAAATACAGTTTTTCTACTCATTTTATTCCAATGAATATTTGTTTAGAGAATTTAATAGAGGCAGAATTTTTTCTATAAAGTTTAAAGTTTTATGAATGTTGTAATATTGTTTCCGCTACAAATAGTTGATTTAAAATTGCTAGAATGCAATAAAGTGTTTATTAAATTTTGTTTTAAAAGATGTGATTAAATGTTTTAAAGTTGATTATGCTCCATGTTATTAATTGACCAACGTTATTAATAAACATGATCATGATCCCTTTTATTATGTATTAAAGGTGCATTTAATTTTATCTTTACCCAACAGTGATATAATTTTAAATGGCACAAACAATTGCATGCTTAATTTATACCAATGTTGGATTAATGCATACAGTTGTTTTTGGTTGTCTCACATCTTTTATGGTTTTAGGAGGTCTCAACCTCATGAGCTTCCGGAAGGACATTCCCCTGTTCAGAGGAGAAAACTATTCTGAGTGAAGGAAAAAGGTAGACATGGCCTTTGTCTGCGCCGAGGTGGACTGGTTTGTTGAAACTAAACAACCAGTCAAGCCCAAGGACCTAGTGAGGGATGATTCTAAGGACAATGCTGCATGGAAAAAGAGAAAGAGGGACCATGCTCTAGTGTAGCTGGCATACTCAATAGATAACCAAAAGTGGGTCAATGCAAACAAAAAGTGCTTGGCCTTTGTCAAGAATACGATTGAGAACGCAATAGTGGGCTCAATCGAAGAGTGTGCCTCTGTTGGTGAGTACCTAGCAAAGATAAAGAGCCAGTTTACTGGCTCTTCAAAGATGTATGCAACCCAGCTGCTCAAACAGCTGGTGACAGAAAATTATACGGGAGGGACACATGGCATTAGAGAGCACATCTTTAGGATGAGAAACATGACGGCAAAGTTAAAGCCCATGGATGCTGACCTCGAGCTCAATCCTGCTCTACTGGTGCATCTTGTCATGGCCTCTCTTCCCCAACAGTTCGAGAACTTCGTCATCAACTACAACATGTCCCCTGAAAAGTGGGACATTTAAGAGACCATAGGGATGTGTTCTCAAGAGGAAGAAAGGCTTAAGTCCATTCACGGTGGTTCTTTGAACTACGTGAAGGACAACAGGAAGACGACCTTTACCAACAGCAACCATGGTGGCTCCCCTTCCAAGCCACGTGGAAAGGGCCCCCCTACAGCACCAGCATCAGTATCAATAGAGTCTCCCTGGGGACAAGGACCAGTGTCACCATTGCGAAAAGCCTGGCCACTTCAAGAAAGATTGCCCAATATGGCTCAAGTCCATAATGGCAAAGAACGGTAAAGACATAGTTTCTTTTGTAAATGAATCCTTATATGAAAAGTTTTCTAAATCTACTTGGTGGATTGACTCTGGTGCAACTGTTTATGTTGCCAAATATTTACAGGGATTCCATTTGACAAGAACTTTGCAAAGAAGAGAAAGACTCATTGAGGTCGCGAATGGGGTTCAAGAAAAAGTGGAGGCTGTTGGTGACATTCCTCTGGAGCTAGCTGATGGCTTTACTATTCTTCTTAAGGATGTTTTATTTGTTCCTTCCATCCATAGAAACTTAATAAGTGTGTAGTGCCTGGATAAAGACATGTATGAGTGTTATTTTGGACATGCCAAATGTGCCATTTGGTTTAAAGATACTTGTGTGGGTGTTGCTTCAATACATGACAAGCTTTATTTATTATCCTTGCATGAGAAAGTGTTTTCTGTGTGTGATGTGAGCGAACAAGTTCCCTTGTCGAACAAAGAACAAAAGAAAAGAAAGCAAACTCTTGACTCATCGAAGTTATGGCACTGTAGATTAGGCCATATTTCGAGGGGAAGAATAGAAAGCCTCGTTAAAAATGACATTCTTCCTCCATTAGAGTTCTCAGACATCGAGCAATGCATAGATTGCATCAAAGGAAAGTATGTAAAGCAAATTAAAAAGGGTGCAAACCGAAGTATAGCAACACTAGAAATCATCCACACTGATATTTGTGGACCGTTTCCTATGAAAAGTGTGGATGGTTATGATTCATTCATAACATTCACGGATGATCACTCCCGGTATGGTTACATTTATCCAATTAAAGAAAGATCTGAGGCATTGGATGTAACATCCCAGCCTTAGAGCTTAGAAATAAGCTGAACCCAGATGTGTGCATTGCATTCATGCATAGAAAATCCGAATAATTTTTGCGCTTTTAAAAAAACTTGTCAAAGTGATTGGAGCTTCTCTCAACTTGATGGAATTGAAGTAGGTCATGAAGTTGACTGTGATAAGTTTCAATATGACCTTTGCTAAGAACCTTATTTTGGGTAAACATAATTTGATCTAAGGATAGATCAATATAATAAAAATTAAATCATAATGCATTGCTTAAATGATTAATATCTGGTCCTTAACGGATCATATCATAATATTCATCACAATAACTCATGAATACCAAATAACAAGAATCTAATAACTAACTATTGACCCATTCAATCCCTATTCTATTTCTACCATGAGAAACATGGTAACACTTCACCCAAACTCTTTAGTTAGGAAGGAAACTAAGTCAAGATCATTCACCACATATCTTTCTTTCTATATCAATCTTTGTCATCTATATTGAACCTTATTCTAATATTTATTGTTCATCAATGTTGAGTAATCAACTATTGATTCACCAATTCTTAAACTATCAATACTTGATCTATTACCTCTTTATTATCATAGCATTCACTTAAATCCTTTAAAGAAGGAGGTAAGGAAAGGTATATGGTAATGCTAGTTTTAGATATCATCTATTGGATGGGAGTGATTAAAGAGAATCAAATCAATCTGATAATTGATGGAGTTAAACTCACTCCTGGAATAACAGAAGAGTTAATGGAATATATAATTATATGGTAGTAAAGAAGATTACAAGGATGAATCCTAAAGATAGTTACCAGTAGTAATTATATTGGACCAAGTGGGCATAGTCCATGAATAACAGCCTTAATCCAATTAGAGATACTGAGAAGATGATTTCAATACCATTGTAAGGTTGTATTGATGAAGCCTTGATTAGCCCATTTGGAAACCTAATCTATAAATGATTAAGGATTATAATGATCATGCCTTGCTCACTAGGATTGTATACTTATATCTAGTATAAGTGACATTGGTGGGTAGGACATGATTGAAACCCTAGTATAGATAAGTTATCCTAGAGTAATCATTACAAGTCACATTAATATAATGTGAGGTTGGAGTATGAGTTATTAGAGTAAAGTAAATGTAAGATAGTATGATTAAATTAAAGCTAGTATAGCATGGAGTTATGGAAGTATTGTTATTCCTTTTAAAGGATAGTAAGCTTTAGATAAAGGTAGTTTGGTGTATACCTCTACTAGAGAAATATTAGTGATGGATGATTAAGGAAGAGAATGAGTTTAGTTTGAAGGAAGTACTTGTTGGATTGAAGGTTATCAGCAGAAGAGTAGTTGATATAACCAAGTCTGGATAGGTGAAGATCATGAAAATTTAGTATCAAACTCATCGGATTCATCAATGAGTTTAGAAGAATAATATGTGGATAATAATATTCTTGTGAAGTAAAGCTCATCATGTTAACCATGATGATGGATAGGAAGAAGTACTATATCTAGGAAAGGAATTCCTTAATTAGAAGTCCAGGATTGTGAATTATGGAAGATAGGAATTCTTGGTAAACACCCAACTTTAAATCTCAAACCAAACATAATATCCATTTCATGTTATTGATCCATCATCTTATCTCCATATCAATTTATAGGAATATATTCCTATAGAAAATTACATAAGCACATCTTTATCATTTCCAATTGTCCTAACCATATGTGTTAGGAGATATTTTTATCAATTTCTTTTCCATAAGACATTTTAGTTAATAACTTGCTATTTTAAAAGGTGATATCATTAAAGTTCACAAACAAAAGACAATATGCTTAGCTTTTAAATCTTTACTCGCATCAACAAAAGAATATAAGTAAATTAATAATTCTAAACTCTAGGGTAAGCACTTAGAATTCAAACCCTAACCTCTTTGTTCATCATAATAGAATATATAAATTGCCATTTTCTAAATTAATGGAAGTAATATTAACTATATTAATTTCCTTTGTATTTCATGCATCAAATAATGATATAGGATCATTATATATAAAAATTTCTATTCAAACTATGAGTTAACTAGAGTTAAGTTTTATAAATAAATAATGAAATATCATATAATAAAGCCATGGTTTAGTATAGAAAGAAAATTAATAATAAAGGCTTCTACAAAATATTAAAAGGGGATTTATATAAAGTAAATAAAGAAATATATAAACAGAAAATATTTATCATTTAGCTTTACAAAATAAATCTCAATCAATATTAATTGTTGCTACAAATGTTCAACAAAAAAACTTTGATAGAAAAGTTCAAATTATAGATTAAATAGGAATCTGAAAATCAAAACAAAAAATAGAAAAAGTAAAGCAAATAAAAAACATTTCCTGGCAGTGGCCCAACTTCCCTCTTCTTATCTGTCGCCCATGTGCATCCCACAAAAGCCCAGCAGCCAGCCCAGCTTGTCCTTTTCTGTGACTGACGGGTGGGACCAAAGAAGGATCGCGGGTTGAGAGGAAAGAAGTGCCAGGGGGTTTTCTGAAAAACTATCATCGTCGTCATCCTCACGCACACAGGCAGCTCGCTGGAGGAGTCCATCGCCGCCCGATGTCGTCATCGTCGTCAGCCATGCGTTGAGATGCTCGCCGTCGTCTAAAAAGGGGATAAGAAGGCCATCGCGACGCCCTGCCTCAATCCCTATCCACATCCCCTCCTTATCCTCCCTGTTTCAAATGGGGCCGAAACCCTAGCTCACCGGAGCCACGCCTCGCCGTCGAGACGCACCTCCCCACTCTCTTCCAAGTAGCCATGGAGAAGCCCCGTGCTTTGTAGATCCTCTGGGTGGAATCTTGCATCAAAGGGAGCACTGGAGAGGACGAATTTTGCCGTTCCTCTTTGCGGCAGTTCGTTGGAATCCTCGTAGGAAAACTCGTCTCCGACCGCACCAGTCCTCGTCGACACCACCACTTCAATCAGGGCGAGTTCCTGAACCTTCCAGAAACCCCAAATCGCCTCCTCTCGTTGTAAAACGCCGTCACACCTTATGCCACCATCGGCCACCGTCGGAGGTCGTCGGAGGCGAGGCCCCGATGACCATTTCCGAGCGGCGCCGCCACTTTAGGGTTCAACACGTTGCGCTGATTCAAACTAGGTTAGTTTTGTAAGCTGGGGCGCCGTGGATCGTCGCCAGCGACCACCCACTGACGGCGTTGGTTGTGCTGACGCCATAGCGACGTCATGCCAACGTCACCCTCTGCCTAGCCAGCCTATTTGACCTGGTATTTGTCTCGCGTGGCAGGTGACATGGCTTAGGGCACATCTGTCATTGTTTGGGAGTAGCAATCAGGTCGGTTACAAATGCATTTATTAACTTGAGTGATAATGTGGCCACTAGCCCACTGGTCAGTGACCTTGGGTAGGTTTAGCCTCGGTACAAAAAGTTATTTTCTGCTTAATAAATAAATAAGATGTTATAAGACCAAAATTAAATATTCTAGAAATAAAATAAAATCATTAAATCTTATTAAATCCATAACTTTTGTTTTATAGTTCAGAAAACTATGTATAATATATGGAAATGTTTAGAAAAATAAAATATATAACTTAAAACCATTATCAAACATTATTATGTTAACAATTTAAATAATTATTATTTAATAAATATTTTAAAAGTAATAAAACTTTGATAATTCCTATTTTAATAATGGTAAATGTTAAAAATATAAATAAAATACCAAAAATCTTGGAAAAATAAAAAAATACTTTAAAACTATAAACATTCATTATTTTTTACTTAAATATGTATTTATTATTTATTAAGTATTTATAAATTAATAAATCTTATAAAATCATATCTTATTATTTATAAATCACAAAAATAAAAAATAATATATCAAAATGATCACAAGAATAAGGTCTACTTGTTAAAAATATAATATTCCACTTTTAAAGTAAATAAAAAATTAATACTCTAGTAATTTAACTTTAAACCTATTTTCTTAGTTAATAATTCATATAAGGGTAAATAAAAATTTGTTAATATTTCTAAAAATGAGTCAATTAATTCTAATAAATAAGTACTAGTCTTGAATATTAATAATATGAAGAAATAATGGTTCAAAACATTATAAATACCACTTTATTGAATTATCCTTCAACCATAAGTGAAGACTATATTCTAAAAGGATCCCTATTCATAATAAAAACCTTAAAGAACAACTTGTGAATAAATTAAATCTTTTACATCTACTTCAACCACCAGATCACAAAACCATCACAATACTATAGTAAGTTCACATGTAGTTAAGTAATAATATTTCTTTGTTTATAAACTACGACCACTCATCTATAAAAAGGTAAATGATACTATTCCATTATAAAATCAAGAAAACACTACACCAAGTAAAAGCATAATCATTCTTAAGTAACCTTAAGGAAACATTACCAGGTACACAAGGTACAAATATCATAAACATTACACTTACAAACCATCTATGTTTTTTAAAGTTAATTTTAGTCTCAAGGCTTATAAACATTATGTCTAATAAACTACATATGTTTTTATAGTTAACTTTGGTCTATTCCAATTAAGACATAAAGCATCTCAAAGTCCAAACTGATCAATCACACACCAAAATACATTGAACACATCCTATTAACAATAAAGGTTGTTTAAACCTTAGAAACAAAATCTTTTCTTCAAATGTTATTCTTTTTGCCACTTCAAACAACAACTATTATATAAGCAATCTTGAGTAGCATTTCACATTTGTGTGTGTCTCATTGTTTTATGATATTGTAATTATATGTTGTTTAACACACACTCACAAGCCTTAATAAGAAGCACAAGTATGAAACTTATCAAAAAGAGCCAACACATTTTAAAGTAATCATTTCTAGTATCCAAACCCTAGAACAACGTTATCCCAGGGATTCGCGTTTATAAAGTGCATCACATTACTTATGCATAAGAGCATATTGCTTCTTTAAACATTAGTCCTTACCGGACCAATGATGCTGATTTCAGATATTGGATCTTATATTATCTTGAAGATCGTGAGTGCATAATCTTGCAATCACAAAAGGCAAGTTCACACTTGCTCATGTCCTTTGGTTATTTTCTGTAAAGTATTTTACAAATCCAATGTGGACAACACCTGCATTTGAAAAAGATCCGAAAACACTACATAATAATGTGATTATTGGTTATTTACCATGAGGTAATAAACTACTATGAAAAGTTCCGGTGGTAAAGTAACATATTATCTAGGACTTAACAACCAATGTCGCCAGTGATTCTTGCGCCGTATATCACGCGTTAACCATGAGATTTGGAATGGGACGGAGAAGTCAGCTGTATCTTCTTCCTCTCGCATGAATCCGGATGTGCAGGTCGTGGCTGTTATCCTTGTAGCGTGCATATTAATTGGTAATTCGTAGAGGATATGTAGCATATGGGTGGGAACCCTCAACGTCCCACGATAGTTCTGACATCTAACAGTTTGTACAAACCATTGTCGTAATTCAATATGTGGGCATGGTGTACACCAAGGAGGCATGCAAGGTCGCGAAGGGGGCAGTGATTGGCTTGGATCATCTTCTGGGCCCCACATCATGGAATTGTGGACGGGAATAAGCTACCCGGTTCTGCAACAAAGAGTTGATCTCTCATGGGTAAAGTAATGCACCTCTACAGAGTGTAAGAACTGTGACTTGTTACTCCCTGTTCCGGGAAGGAGTTGTGAACGCGGCGGGAAAGGAACTCCATGAAAGTTCTGGTAAACCCGTGAAGGCTGACGGACATAGCTTTTCAGAATGAAAGCAACCTTTGAAGAAATGTTTACAAAAACTTGCATTGCATACGACCTACGGTCTGTGGCTGTAGTTATAGTGCATCAAACACTCCTTTTCTAGTGAACTTGCTGAGTACGCTCGTACTCAAAGTATCTTCTTAACCCTTGCTAGATTCTGAAGCCATTAAGACGACGTCTACACCGAGTTATGCTCCAGGAATCATCATCCAAAGCTAAAGCTCTTCAACAAAGACAAGGAAGTCAACAAATACCTCAACTCAAGTGAATACGAAGTTACTGATTAGATAGGAATATACTCTCTAACCAAACAACCTACTTCTGTAGTGCATTGCAATAGCAGCAATGTCAACCCTTTAGTTAAGATACTATTCTTAGTAGCATATTAGTTTTTGAGTTGTTTATTTTTTGATTCTTCTGTGTAAGAAGTTTCTTTCTCTCTCTTTAACCTAGAGTGTTCTCTGGATCTTGTGTATAGAGTGAGTTGTAACTTTTAGCCATGTATTGGACCTGCTGTGTTTCTGTTGTACCACTCTGAGGGATGTAATACTAGTGAACGGTGTTTCATTGGTGTTATGTCAACGACTATAGTATACTACATCATGCAGTGGTATGTTGGGTCACCGCATTGGATAAATTTAAAATTTTCAAAGCTGAAGTTGAAAATCAGCATGAAAAAGGAATTAAAATAGTCCGGTCTGACCGTGGGGGGAGTACTATGGTCGACATACTCCATATGGTCAAGTACCTAGACATTTTGCAAGGTTCCTACAGGAAAATGGAATAGTCGCCCAGTATTCTATGCCGGGCAAACCTCAGAAAAATGGAGTAGCTGAAAGGCGTAACCGTATCCTTATGGATATGGTGCGCAGCATGAGGAGCTATTCCACCCTTCCATTGGGATTGTGGATGGAGGCATTTAAAACCGCCATTCACATTCTCAACAGAGTACCAAGTAAGTCGGTGCCCAAAACACCGTACGCGTTGTGGACAGGCAGAGTCCCCTCTCTCCACCACTTGAGGGTCTGGGGGAGCCCAGCTGAGGCAAAAGTTTTCAATCCAAACATTGCAAAGTTAGACCCCAAAAAAGTGTCTTACCACTTCATTGGCTATCCAGATAAATCAAAAGGTTACCGTTTCTACTGTCCTGATAGATACACAAAGTTTGTAGAAACAAGACATGCAGTCTTCTTCGAGGACAAATTGATGAGGGGGAGCACGGTAGCTCGGAAAATTGATCTTGAGGAGAAGAGGGTGCATGCACCTAATCCTATGACTCAGGAGCCATTTTTCTCGCTACCTGTTGTGCCACCATCTACAACCCCTGAGGTTGTGGTGCCGTCACCTGTTGTGAATCCACACGTGACAGCAATGGGAGAAGTTTCGGAACCTGTCCATCAGGAGCCACCTGAACCCACTGTTGAGCACGAAAGGGAGCCAGAACAGCCACATACTGTAAATGTGCCAGAACCCGAGGCACAAAATGAGCAATAGTCTGATGAACTCAGAAGGTCTAAAAGAGAACGAAGACCAACCATTTCCAAAGAAATTTACAAAGTTTACAACATAGAAATAATTCATATGGAGGGCGATCCTACCTCATATGAAGAAGCCATGAGAAGCCCTGACTCAGCCAAGTGGGTGGAGGCAATGAAAGATGAAATGAAATCAATGAGTTCCAACAATCTTTGGGACTTAGAGGAAATTCCTAAAGGAGCCAAAACAGTAGGATGCAAATGGGTCTACAAAACAAAGTATGACTCCAATGGAAATGTAGAAAAGTACAAAGCTAGACTTGTGGCAAAAGGATTTACACAAAGAGAAGGGGTAGATTACAATGAGACTTTTTCTCCGGTCTCATGTAAGGATTCCTTCAGAATCATAATGCCACTAGTTGCACATTTTGATTTAGAGTTGCATCAAATGGATGTTAAGACGACATTTTTAAATGGAGATTTAGAAGAAAATGTTTACATGAAACAACCCAAGGTTTTTTTCATGGAGGGGAAGGAACATATGGTATGCCGCCTAAAGAAATCCATTTATGGGTTAAAGCAAGCCTCTAGGCAGTGGTATTTAAAGTTCAATGATACAATTAAAATATTTGGATTCAAAGAGAATGTTGAGGATAACTGCATTTATGCAAAGTTTAAAAGTGGGAAATATATTTTCCTAATTCTATATGTGGATGACATCTTGCTTGCCAGCAGTGATGTCAGTCTACTACTAGAAACAAAGAAGTTCTTGTCTTTAAATTTTGACATGAAAGACCTTGGTGAAGCTTCTTATGTTTTGGGCATAGAAATTCACCGAGATAGAAAGAATGGAGTGTTAGGACTGTCGTAGAAAGCATATTGTGAAAATATTCTAAAGAAATACAATATGCATGCGAGTAATGCAACATCTGCTTCCATAGTCAAGGGCGATAGTTTTGGAAAATTCCAATGTCCAAAGAACCAATATGAGATCGATCAAATGAAGTCAGTACCATATGCTTCGGCCGTTGGAAGCTTACAGTATGCACAAGTGTGCACTCGCCCTGACTTAGCTTTTATCACCGGGGTACTCGGTAGATATCAAGAGAATCCAGGCACAGAGCACTGGAAGATGGTAAAGAAAGCTTTGCGTTATGTGCAAGGCACAAGAAGCCTCATGCTAACATATAAAATATCCGATTCCCTAGAAATAAGAAGGTATTAAGATACGGATTTTGCGGGAGATAAAGACGACAGAAAGTCCATGACAGGATATGTCTTTACTCTCGCAGGAGGTGCTATTTCGTGGAGAAGCGCCAAACAGTCGATAGTTGCATCATCTATGATGTATGCAGAATTTATAGCATGTTATGAGGCCATGGGATAGGCGTTATGGTTAAAGAAATTTCTACCCGACTTGAAAGTGGTAGACTGCATCAGCAGGCCACTAAAGATGTATTGTGGCAACGAGCCTGCAGTATTCTATGCTCACAACAACAAGTTGAGTAATGCTACAAAGTCAATAGATATAAAGTATTATGTTGTGAAGGACAAAGTCCAGGATCAAACTATAAGTCTCGAGCATATAAGGACAAAGGATATGCTTGCGGTATGGGATTAATGGAAAGCCTATGATTTCTGGACTACAGAGACCCAAAAGTAACAGAATTTATTTTAAAATAGAAAAGTATGTAGTGGCTGTCTGATTCTATCGGCAATTGAGCTGAGACGATGAAACATGCTCTATGAACCGATCCGTGATGAAACGAGTAAAGTATAAAGTTAAAAGAAAAGTCGAGATCAAGGGGGAGAATGTTAGATTGATCTCTCCCGTTCGAGCCCAAAGGCCCGAACGGAGCCCCTTATCCGCGCCCTGATCGGGGGCGCCCAACTTTATCATGGTTGGTGGGCCCCTGTCGCCGCGCTATATAAAGTGGTGGGGGACCGGCAGCACGCGTCACGAGGTTCGTCGCTGTGCCTCTCACCCCACCTACATCCCTACCAATCTAGGGTTAGCGTGAACCGACGGGAAGCTTAGCCACCACCGCACACCCATGCCGTCGCCCCATTCCCCATGGACGCTAGCAGCAGTGCCAACTCAGGCATCCCCTCTGGCTCGTGCACATCGAGTCAGGGCGCAGATGGTTCCTCTCTTCTCAGATCCCTCTCTCCCTCTCTCAGATTCGTGTCTAGATACGCAAGGCAAAGTGCTACCGAATAGATCTAGACTAGTTTGTTGCAAAGCTAAACTAACAATTGTATGTTGCGTGGGTGGGAAAACGTGCCACCTGTGATGTATTTTACTCCTGATACACAAGGAGGCGAAATAATAGGAGTTCATCCATTCCTTCTCGGGCCAGTCGGCCTTATGTTAGGTATCTCTCCCTTTTCTTGCATGTACGTACATACAGTATGCCTAATGAATTCTCCACGTTAACAAGCTCCGTTTTGAAGATATGTTAGGTCAATAATGATGCGAGTATCCAACCTGTGCAAGAACCACGAAGCAAAGTAATTGTCCAGCCACGCTGAACGTCAATCTCAATGTTGCCCTAATCAGAGGCAACTGATTGATTATAAACTGGTTGTCGTGTCATCTGCTTTACTCTGCTAGCCTATAGTTAGCTTCTTCTTTTTTTGGCGGGAGCCAATAGTTTGTTGACGACGTGCAAAACCTGCTTCTTGGTGTCACACCTCAAAGCTACCTTTCTAGCTAGAGCACTCAACCTAGCTAGTTGATCAACACATATGCTTCTTTCGTTCTTGAATATGACGACGACTTGGCGAAATACTGAGACCTTTCTTTCTTGGACGGGGACATATCGAATTGTGAAGGGCCTTCTCTCTCTCTCTCTCTCTCTCTCTCTCTCTCTCTCTCTCTCTCTCTCTCTCTCTCTCTCTCTCTCTCTCTCTCTCTCCCAAAGCTTTATTTGGAGCACCTATTCTTCCGAGTGTTCCCATACTCCACTTAGAGTATCTCCATCGGCGCCTTCCGAACCGTGTTCGGCAGCAGTGCCGGACAAGGCCTTTGGGGGCGCCGGCTCATAGTGCCGGTTATTTGGGAGGGTCTCCCAACACCGGAGGCACCCTAAATGGACCTATATACATATTCAACCCAATTAGTTTAAATTTGTGGCTACCTGCCCGGTTCCTCCATCGTCACAAAATTCTAGCGATCATCGCAATTTAGATTCAACTACACGGTCGCTAAGTCAGGCCCAAAATGCCATCAAAGTCCGGTGAACATCATACAAATCAGGCGATCAAATGGAGGACAGCTCGTCCTCGGTCACCGGCGACGTCGAATGGACTTGAAACAATGTCGCCCCTTCAGGAGCCGGTAGTGCGGTTGCTGTTGCCGATGTCAATGCCACCGTTGAAGCCTCCTCCAAGATGTGAGTACGGGTGATCGCGTACCATGCCTTGGCTGTCTCATCCATGTTGACGGTGTTGGTCGTAAGGATGGTAGCCTCCTATGTCATTTTGGCGACCGTGATCTTCGACGTCCATGCTTCTTTCTTGATCAAAGTTACCGCGCCCCGTTGTTTCTGGTTGGCCATCAAGATCTTACGACCGGTTAATCTCCGCCTGCCAAGCAGACTTATCTTGCCATCCATGTCATGTAGCTTTGACGACACCTTCTTTTTGGGCGGCTTGCCGAGCTACGTTGTCGTGGTTGGCAACGAGGCGGGATCTCCACGAGGGATCTCGGTGTGAACAAGAGCGGCAGGCGAGAACCGGGAGAGATGAATGAGGGATGAATTTTCGGTGAAAAATGGAGAAAGTGACATATTTCTTCTTTGTGTCACCGCCAAGATGATTCCACATGGCACATCCGACATGGTAGCAGTAGCCGACGCCCCCAGCTCACTCCCTTTGGATAAGGGCCAGCACGAGAGTGCCGGGCAAAGAATTAGGTCTCCCATGACACCTGTGCACTTATTAGGGGCTACCTGTGTGGGCCGTTTTTCGTCTAGCACCTCAAAACCTGTTCTAGGACGCTTGGGCGCCCCGGTGGTGAAGATGCTCTTAGATACGGTATGGTGTAGAATTAAACTGTGACTAGGGATGCAGACGGACGTCCGTTTAGACACCTTGCCATGTCCGTTTAATCATTAATCCTGTCATTCCATCCTGCCATATACAATACTCCGTCTACTAATTTGTATACTTAGGCGGATGTCTGTCTTGTCCGCCGGACGGATGGATGACATCCCTATCTGTGACATCATTCTTCCAACAAGTGGACACGTGAGATACAAGGGCAAACGCGTGATTCATATTATAAGCTAGTAAAGCATCCTAATTAATGTGGTTGATTAGAAGCATTATTGCACAGGATAGCGTTACCTAATTAGATCTGGTGGTGTTGGCCTAGTGCTGAAAGCATCTGATCTTTCTGACCACTGGCAATTAGACAAGTAATGTTTGCTGTATTATAACCTTAAAGCGCAGAGTTTCACACCTCAGGCTGATACACGACTGGAGCTATGGTGGCCGATGTTGTCGGAGGCGGTGAGGAAGAAGATAGAAGGGAGTTGAACACTATGGTGGTGTTGGTTGCGAGATCGTTGTGGCTGAAGCGCAACGCCCGTATCTTCGACTAGGTTGTTGTAATGCCGGTGGAGCTGTGCCGTCATATTAGAGTAGAATTTGAGCAGTGGAAGTTGGCAAAGTTGTGTTGACATACAGGAGTAATTTAGAGAGTGTGTGAGTCAGTGGAGTCGTATGAGGGTCCTTGTTTGGCCCAGCTCTTGTAAAATTCAAATTCTCTTTCTATCTTAATGAATAAAGACACAAAGGCTCGGACGTGTTCTTGAAACGCAGCTTTCAGATTAGCTGGCTGGAACAGAGCATCTACATGTCAGCTTTAGTTTTTTCGTTACCCAGACCATTTCATGCTGAGTCAGCGCGTTTTCAACTAATCCAGATAATGGCAATAAGAAATAGCTAGAACCGAGCATGGACTAGGATCATTGTTTTTAAATTTTTATAATAGTTTGGCATGTCTCAAATCCAATAATTAAGAATCTAAAAAGGAGAATTATCCATTTAATTAGTGAAAAAACCGTGCAAAAGCCTTACAACACGTTCATAAAACCACCGGGTAGCCTAGCTACCAGTAAATACCATGAAAAAATTAGCGCGCTATAGCGTATTTTGAGAGTCTACGCTATTTTTTCATGATTTTTCTCACTATGGCGCTATTTTTCAAACAACTTGCTATATCGCGCTAAAACATCATAGCGTTAGCGCTATTTTAAGTATATCACATTTTTTTTGGGTGTGTGTGAAGTAAACGAGCATATGATGAGGGTGCGGAGTAAGCAAACATATGATAAATTTTTTGATTGTTAAACTTAAGTGATTGCGTCAAGCTCCTGCCGCAGCACCCGACGCCGCGCCTAGCTTCAGCCCTACCGATTCTCCTCTAACTTGGATAGCGCCAGAGAATTGGTTATGCATGTACAAGTGTTACTATGGCCAATTTATTAGATGCTGAAATCCTCAATGTTAATGATATACCTGTTATATTTTTTAATTTTTTACAAAACGCTATTTTGTAGCACGCTATAACTTTTATAGCATCTGGAGAAACGCCATGCTAAATTAAATAGCGCACTATTTTTTTCCTTGGTAAATACTCCATCCACATCGCTAAGGAGAAGATCAGCTTTGAGGTTGTGTGCAGACTGTTATCACTATCACTTCTGGAACAATAGCCTCAAACTGACGGGAAAATGTGTTTGTCTCCAGAACTCCAGTGCTTCCTTCATTTGAAGATATAATTTAAAATCAAATTTATATTTTTTAAATAAATCTAAAATAAATTCTGGACATAGTCAATGTTGTATCCTATAAACATGAAAGATTGCGACCCGAAATTCATTATATTGTGGGCTACACAAAAATAATAAAATTTAGAGATGTAAAACTACGTATACTCATATCCACACTTTTGTCATTTTTGTGATGCTCATAATACAAGGTATTTTAAATTGATATTTTTCATGTTTGTAAAATTAATCATTGGCTAGATCATGGATTTTTTCAAAAAAAATCTCAAAACTATGATTTTCTATTTTGTTTTAAAACCAGGATCAGTGGTGACCACAACATCTCAAACACAACATCATGCAATCACAACATCTCAAACACAACCAGGATCATGGATTTTGTTTTAAAAAGCTCTCGCTACGATATAAACACAACATCTCAAACGGCTCGTGTCAGAAAATCGATCTCAATACATAAAAGAAAAGGCTTTTCAGCTCACATTGTTCAGTAGTCTTTATTTGTTACAAATAATAGTGATAAAATAAAATGCAAAGGCTAAGATTAAGATTAAAATGAAAGGAGAAAGAAAAGACGAAGAGAGAAAAAGGATAGAAAAAAAGATGGCCAAGATCTAATAGGCGGACCCATGGGGGCCTTGGTCCATGTAACAGCAGTCTCAACTGGAATGGACTGATACGAATTAATAAGGCCATGCTAGTCCCCACAATGAAAAAACAAAATCTGCAGGCATCTCACGGCCAGCCAGCCAGCCACCTCCGCGTTAGTACTTCTATCTGCACCGTGCAGCTCTTTCCTCTTTGCACATGCATTCTCATGTTGATCTATCGAAGTCCTGGAAACTGATGCGCAGCTTCTGATGTTGGCACTAGACAAACGAGAGGCTGATGATATATGTCCCCACAAAGCAATGATCATGGATGATCCCAAGTTCGGAATTAGGACAAACTTCTCTTCGTGTGATGTTGTGGCTTGTAAAGCGTGAACTGAATAGACCAGCTCATGAACTAACGAGAATTAGATGGACGTATGATGTTGTGGCTTGTAAAGCGTGAACTGAATAGACTAGCTCATGAACTAGCGAGAATTGGATGGTCGTGTGATGAAGTATGAAGTACCAACACCCATTGCTGGTCTTGTGTCAGAAGAAATGCCCTAATAAAGCTTAGGCTTTCTCAAAAAAGAAGAAGAACTTGGGGTCATCGTAATACCCTCAATATTTGTTTCAAATATAGTACTTGTGTAAATACGACGGAGCGGGGTTTTTTGATGGAAGCGAGATCGGAAAAACAGGGCGAACCCTTCCGCGTCGCTCCCGCTAGTGACCGGGAGGAACCCTAGCCACCGGTAGCCTCTCTCCCCCTCCCGCGTTCCCGTACTCCTCCCTCGCCGCCACCAGAGGGCGCGACCGGGCGAAGTATCTTTTTTTTCGGTCATACCAGCCTCACATTGTGGGTCACGGTGAGACGGCGATGGTGACTGCAAATCTGTGTTGGCGTGTGCTGGTGCGCGGTGAGTTTGGTGGAGCAATTTGAAGCGTCCGGGAGTGTTGTTTTTTGAGGGGTCGGAAGAAATCCTTGTCACGACGCCTGCGGGTGTAGCCGTCCATCCTGAAGGGCACCGGGTGAATCTCTTCCCCATCTCCCGTAGCGTATCGGGGGAAACCCTAAGACCAGTCAAGGCAGCAACGTCGTCGTCGTTGTTTTCCTTCTTGGAGGTTCTTCTTGGTACGCGATGCTTTGGAGCGCTAGGACCATGGTGGAATTTCTCCGAAGGGCGCATCGGTTGTGGGTCATCCTCGTTTTTACCAAGCCACTATTTTCGGCTTGTTTTATCTTTTTTTACTTTTTCATTTTTATTGTTACTTTGGACGTTGTGCTGCCTAGCCCAGCAGCTCTCTCAACCGTGGTTTCTATATTAATATTGTAGGGGTTTGTAGCATGGAAAACAAAAAAATTCTATCGCATGAACACACAAAAGCCAAGATCTAATCTACTAGATCGGTGCAACGAGTTGATAGAGTACTAACCCTCGAAGATCCAAAGCGTTTAACAAGATACATATATCTCATGGGTGATGTAGTCATTCACTTCCAATTTCAAGATCGCGAAGACGATCCTTCCGGCGCCGCGTTCCGGCAGTGCTCCCGCAGTCGGTCACACATTCGGTACTCGATGAAGACCTTCCTCTCCCTTGTTCCAGCAGGCAGGAGAGGTTGTAGATCTCCTCTCAATTCCAGCAGCACAACGACGTGGTGGTGAAATAGAGGAGTAGATCCCGCATGGCTTCGTCTAAGCCGGAGCGGGTATGGTGGATTTAGAGAGGCCTTGGCAACTAGGGTTTAGAGGCCAAGGGGTGGAGGTGGACGGCGTCTAGGGTTTAGCTAGGCAGTTTAGAGGAGCTCTAGGGCGGCGGCAACTTGAGAGGGGGCGGCAGCCGACCTAGGGTTTGGGGTGTGGCTCCAAGGGGGTGCCCTACCCCTCCTTTTATAGGTGGGAAGGGAGGCTAGGGGAGGGGAGTCCTCCCCCAACTCCCCTTGGTGGCCAGCGTCAAGGGAGGGAGGGAAAACCTTCCCTATCTAGGTTTCCTCTCCTCCCTCCACTAGGCAATCATGTTTGGATTTGACCTGTTCAAACTGGCATTTGACTATTCAAACTAGAGTTTGATTTCTATCTTCCCATTGCCCAGCCAAGTGACCTAGGACATGATGCAACCATTCCATATTGGTATGACACATCCATGTACCCTTACCTCTCCGAAGTGGTGGACCTTCTAGATCCTTGTAGAAGATTCCGGTGAAAACACAAAAAACATCTTCAAACTCTGGAATTGGACTTTCCTTATATGAATCCTATTCTCTGGACCATTCCGGATCTCCTCATGATGTCCTAGATCCAATCCGAGACTCCGAACAACATTTGGTCTCCAACTCATTACCATATCTATTAAACAACATCGAATCCTTAAGTGTGTCTCCCTACGGTTCGTGAATTATGCAGACATGATCGAGACACTTCTCTGATCAATAAGCAATAGAGGAATCTGGAAATTCATATGGCTCCCACATATTTCTATGATTACTTCGTGATTGAATAAACCATTTACATACGATACCAATTTCCCTTTGTGAAAGGATATAGATGTCACCTAGAGGGGGTGAATAGGCGGTTTAAAACTTTTCCAAGAGTGGCTCAACAAAGGCGGAATAAAACTATTGTTTACTTTGTCAAGCACAAAACCTAGAACAACTAGGGTTCTCCTATATGCAGCAACAACTTATGCTAAGCAAGACAAGCAACTATGTGATAGCAAGATATATACTTCAAGCACGAAGGTTATCACAAAGTAATGTGCATAAGTAAGAGCTCGGATATAGAGATAACCGAGGCATGCGGAGACGACGATGTTTTACTGAGTTCCTCCCAACATGGAGTACGTCTCGTTTGGAGAGGGGGTGGTATCAAATCACCAACGCCACAAGAGGCCTCCCTTTTCTCCTATGAATCTCACCCAATGGGATCGATCCACACTTCCACTATCGGTGCACTTGTCGGTGGCAATCCGGAACCTCTCACATGGTTGGGGCACTTCTCCACAACTCAATTGGAGGCACCCAACAAACAAGCTTGGAGAAATCTCCACAACTTAATTGGAGGCCCCAAGTAATCCACAAACCTACAAAAAAACAAACCATCCAGGGTTCCAAGAACCCAAGAGTAAAAAGCTTCTCAACTTTTACCCAATCGAATCCTCACCGAGAACTCAAACCGATGCACCAAATGCAATGGCAATAACACAAGAAGTGCTCAAGTCCTTCTCTCCCAAATTCCACCAAAGCTACAAAAGCTTGTGGGGGAATAAGAGAGGAAGAACAATGGAGGGAATCCACAAAATACTCCAAGATCTAGATCCCAAGATGTTCCCCTCACTTAGAGAAGATATTGATTGGTGGAGTTGTAGATCTAGATCCCCTGTCTCTTTTCCCTCAAGAAGATGCAAGAATTGTTGGAGGTATTGAGAGATAGCAAGATTCAAGAGGTCAACAATGGTGGGGGAA
Source organism: Avena atlantica (assembly GCA_910589765.1). Classification (NCBI taxonomy): domain Eukaryota; kingdom Viridiplantae; phylum Streptophyta; class Magnoliopsida; order Poales; family Poaceae; genus Avena; species Avena atlantica. Next base: position 478,939,430 of record OU342739.1, on the reverse strand, counting down.
AACTTGCAAGAGAGCTAGGGAACCATTGGGGAAGAAGGGCCCCTTAAATAGGTCCCTAGAAATCCAACCGTTAGGCCCAGGAATCACCCGGTCCGGAGTCTCCAGGACCGGAGTCTCCGGTGTACCCAGGACAAACGGGGACAATTTGGAGGAAATACTGGATGAAGTCCGTAGATAGACCGGAGATTTAGTCCGGAGTCTCCGGTCTTACAAAAACTGGCACAAAGAACAATACGAAAACAACCACAACTTTTGCATCCGGACTCCGATTTTGATGATCTTGGGCCCGTTTTAAAGAGAACAATAAGCTCTACAAGATCATACAGAAAAACATCATAGTACAGAGAGAGGATAGAACCAAATGACGAAAGGTTTAACCTCTCTCAAAAGACAAACCGGTAAAACCTCCAACATAAAAAACGCAATAGAGAATACATATGAAATCTGTTTTCGATGAACTAGAGCTTCTTATAAATATTACGACAAGATTTAGAAAATCACATGGATAAGATCCAAATAACAACCAAGAATGATGATGCCAAGTATGCAAAGGTGTGAGCTCTCTCCGAAGGATATGATCAAGCTACTCACTTGAGAGCCCCTCTTGATAGTACGGTTACCTATCCTATAAACCGGTCTCCCCAACTAGTACCATGAGACCAGTAAGAAATAAACCCTATCAAGGACATACCTTTGCCTTGAGTATATTCCACTTGAGCTTGACGATAGCGATTTTGTCCACCTCAATATGGAACACCTTTCTTGATTGCGCTAGCTTGGTGAAGTCTTGCAAATTGCTCCCCCATACTCACTATGGGAGAGCCTCTCTTTTAGGCATATCTTCACATATCCATGATAACCAAGGATGGCAATCTTCAAGCATGAGATCTTCTAGATATGGCACATCTTTAGCTTTCACAACATTTCTTCTAACTCCATTCGGATGATGTCTTCAAGATACACATGAGGAACTCTATCTTCTTCTTCAAGATACCCTTAATCTTATTTTCTTTATTCTTATCCTTCATTTCTTCTTTCTTTATTTTATTGGTGTCTTGAAGGTACACAAGAGGTATCGCTCCATATATTCTTCAAGACACACTTGCTATAGGCTTAACTCTCACATGACCAATCTTTGGATCACTCCTTGAACACCATGGTCATCACTTGATCTTCTTCTCTTTCTTCTACTCCCAACCTTGAAGCCACATATGGTTCAAGCACTTCATATGGACAATTCCTACAAATACAACTTGATACAAGCATTACTCCATAGAGATTGTCATTAATTACCAAAACCACACATGGGGGCCCACATGCTCTTTCACTTTGTCTCACGATACTTTACTTCTCCGTGATTTGATCGTCCGTATCTCTGCATACCTAGTTCAACCTCGTTACCGATAAGTACTCTTTACTCGTTCATGTGATATGTGATCCCTTGTGATCTAGTCACATGCTTGCGAGCCAATTGTATGACATTCCACCGAGAGGGCCCAGAGTATATCTATCTGTCATATGGATGGACAAATCCCACTTTTGACCAATGTGCCTTAACACATACTTTCTGAATACTCGATGCCACCTTTATAACCATACAGTTACGAAGTGGTGTTTGATGTCATCAAAGCATCCATCTAGTGATGGTGATTAACATGATCTCATGGTCGAAGGATTTAGTTTACTATGTATCTGAAAGCTTATAACAAACAAAATATTGAAATGACTTGATCTTATGCTATGCTTAACTATAGGAGTGTGTCCATCACATCATTCTCCTAATGATATGACCTTTGTTATTAATAACATCCAGTGTTCATGATTAGGAAACCATAATCATCAATTAATCAACAAGCTAGTATAACAAGAGGCTAACCAGGGACTCTTACATGTTTACAACTCACAAAATTATTAATGTTTCTGGTTAATACAATTATAGCATGGTATGTAAACATTAATCATAAACACAAAGATATAATAATAACTACTTTTATTATTGCCTCTTGGGCATATCTCCAACAGTCTCCCACTTGCACTACAGTCAATAATCTAGATTACATGGTAATATACCTAACACCCATGTCGTTGATGGTGTTGTGAGGCACTTCGTCGGGAAACCCAAGAGCAAGGTGTGAAGTAGCACAATAGCATGTTTTCCCTCAGTAAGAAAACCAAGGTTATCGAACCAGTAGGAGGAAGGAAACGTCTCAAAGGTGTTGCAAGAAACGTGGAAACCTGCACAACACAAGCTCAAGACTTTGCCCCAACAAATCAGTGAGGTTGTCAAGCTCACTGATTTGCTGTAACAAAGGATTAAACGTATGGTGTGGAAGGTAATGGTTTGCAGCAAGTAAACAAGTAATAATGGAAGATGTATCAATGGTAAAGATTGGACCGGGGTCCATAGTTCACTAGAGGTTCTCTCCTTAGATAAACAACATGGCATGAAGGGTAAACAAATTACAGCAGGGCAATTGACAGGAACTGAGCAAGGCATAACAATGCAATTACCAGTCAGAAAGATCCTATGAGATTCGTTTGGGCAATACAACAATATACATAGACCGCCATCCAACTGCATCTATGACTAGAAGTCCACCTTCAGGTTATCATCCGAACCCCCTCCAGTATTAAGTTGCAAGCAACAGACAACTACTTTAAGCAAATTGTGTAAGGTAAACAATCCACTTGTTCGATGAACAAGAGACCGTTGTTTTCTCCCTAGTGGCAACAACACATCTACAACCGAAGAGATTTCTGTTACTTCCCTTGGAAACCAGAGGCATGAACCCACTATCGAGCATAAATACCCCCTCTTGGAGTCACTAGCAACTACTTGGCCAAGATAGCTACTAATAACGGAGAGCATGCAAGATCACAAACAACACAGACATGTTAGTATCAAATAGACAAAACCATTAATCAATCTGACCTAGTAATCTCAATATCCATCGGATCCCCGCAAACACAACATGCATGATTACAAATAGATTAGATCTTGATCATGAACAGAGCTCACAAGATCTATACATGAAAGCACAAGGAGGAGATATAACCATCTAGCTACTACATGGACCCGTAGTCCAAGGTGGAACTACTCACGCTTCATACCAAAGAAGAAGGCCTCCGGGATGATCTCCCCTCCGGCAGGGTGTCAGGAAGAACTTCAGATTTCCCCGATATAGGGACGATGGTGGCAGTGGCTATAGAATTTTTCATGGAGTTTTGATCGGGTGCCTAGGGTTTCTGCATTGGGGGCTTCTTATAGGCGAAGAGGTGAGGCTAGGAGGCAGTCATAGGGCCCACACCCTGCCCAGGCGCGGGATGGGCCCACCCGTGCCTAGGGGTGTGGCGGCCCTGGCTTGCCTCTCCGTCTCTCCTCTAGACTTCGTGTTGCCCACGGTAAAATATCGACTTTGGATTTTGTCCCATCCAATTCCGAGAATATTGATTTTCTGCCTTTCTGGAACCAAAAACAGAAGAAAACAGACAACTGGCACTGTGGCAACTTGTTAATAAGTTAGTTTCAGAAAAGATATAAAAACACCTCAAAGTGTAGAAAAAGCAAAGCAAAGTAGATACTAAACAAGCATGTAGCATAAAAAATTATAGATACGTTTCCGACGTATCAACCATCCCCAAGCTTAACTCCTGCTTGTCCTCGAGTACGTAAGTGATAAAAGAATAATTTTTGAGGTGCTCAACTTCAGTCGCTTGTAAGTTCTTGTCATAGTAAGTACATGCGTATCATAGAGAACCGCCAACGGGGTACCCCTTGCACATGGTACAGGAGCTATCCCATAACCAAAATGACAAGGCAAGCAGACAATGAGAATCTCAGCAATCTTTTTATTTACTATGTGCATAGATTTTTATTGAGGATGCTTCATAGATAGCTCATTATGGTGATGCTGCAAGTTTCCAGCATGATTAGGCATGGCTTAGGCTAGCAGCCCAGGTGTTTCTCTAACACAAAATACATAACTCCATGGACTTACAAGATCCCTCTTTATTTCACACTGGTGACATCTATAGACAAAAGAGCATGATATCAACTGTGTACAAAGTACAAGTGCAATGTTCAAAACGTTCCCCATGACAGCATGGTTCTGCTAATTCCAATGTATAAGTGCAAGCATATACAACATAGACGACACAATGGTTCAAGTTTATTAGGGGCAAAGAATATAAAGTGTGCCATCAAGTTCGTGAGAGCTTTAATCACTAAGTTTTCAAATAACAAAATACTTTTTAACTGGAAGATAGCTGAAAACAAGAATATACTTGGAATGGTGGAACACACCATGCATAGGAATTTATAGTGGACACTTTGGAATAACTTGGTTTGTTGGGAGTTGGAAGCATGAGTAGAGCTTACTCATACAAGTGGAGTCTAGCAAAAGACTAGGAGCAACCAACTAAAAGAGCAATAATGGCCATAATCATGCAGATCAACAAAACATTACTAATCAAAGCATAGAGTGGTACTACAAGTCAAGGACTAAATGATCATAGAGGATATGGTGACTTATTCATAGTCATAACATGGCGTGAACATGTGCCAAGTCAACCCAAACAAAGCATCAAAGGAGAATACCACAATACTATGTTGTTGTATGCTAAAACAACGCATAATTCTTTCAAGGCACACTAAGCAATCCCAATTATTTGGAATAAGACATGCTACAGCAATAATCACTAAGCATAAGGTTAAAACAACACCTAGCATGTCATGCTAAAGTCTAAGTCACAGTCAATGCAAGCTCCTCCTGCACTTGTCAAGAAAGAACTTTCTACTCCTTTCCAACACGAGGCAACTTATTTGAAACAACACAGCAAGAATGGGGGTCCAAACTACTTTATTCGAGCAAACTAAACAAACTAAGTAAAGCAAACGAAAACTAAAATGCTCCAAGAAAAACACAACAGTGTATGAAACAATAAAAACGAAGTGTCTAGACAGACCCGAGCTTTTTATTGATGAAGAAGGGGATGCCTTGGGCATCCCCAAGCTTTGAAGCTTCTACCTCTTGGATATTTCTTGGGGTGACACCGGGGTGGAATCCCCAAGCTTGATATTTTGTCCATTCTTCATCTCATTACATCATTCTTTCTCTACACCTAAAATATTTTCCTTCATACAAAACTTCACACAATCTTGATTAGCAACATTAGTGTATTCAAAAGATAATAGACCTTTGGTCTTAGCTTTGGAACAGCAAAAAATTTCACTAAAAACACATGCTACTGTAGAAACTCCTTCAAAAAGCTCAATTCCCCAAAATAGAACTCAAAAAGGAATCAATAAGAAGCAAATGCAAATAATGGTAGAAATCTGTCAAAACATACTAGCAGGTAGAAACCTATTTTTTTGAAAATCTTCTGTTGCTAAAATCAAAAAGTGTTGAACTAGAGAAAGTTAGCTAACATATTGGGGGATTTATTCGTAAATTTTTAGCTCAATCTGACTTACAGAGACTCCTCACGAAACTTTATGGTGGAGAACAGAAATCTGTTTCGGGACAACAACTCCCAAAATCTTACTTCCCTCTCATTAGAGGTCATTCTTGGCACAAAAAGAAAACAAAAAAGGATAAGAAGAGGTCATTACTGAAGTAATAACTTCCAAGACTCAAGGAAACTCTTGGGTTATCTCCCAACAGATACTTTTCTTTAACGCCTTTAAGTTAGGCACAAGAAGCAAGAAATCAAGTATTTTTAAATGAGGAAGCATTAACATCAAACCTTGCTTTCAAAGGAGGAGAAAAAAGCACCTTCTCTCTCCTCATAGGGAAGTGTTCAATACCTTTCTTGAATGGAAATTGATATTTAATGGTGCCTTCTTTTATATCAATGATGGCACCAACAGTTCTAAGAAAAGGTCTTCCCAAAGTAATAGGACAAGAAGCATTGTATTCAACATCCAAAACATAGAAATCAATAGGGACATAAGCATTGTTAACCATAATGAGAACATCATTAATACTCCCCATGAGTTTCTTCTTATCATTATCATCAAGTGGAACATCCAAATAACAATCTTCCAAAGGTGGCAAATCAAGCATTTCATAAATCTTCCTAGGCATAATAGAGACACTAGAACCAAGATCACATGAATCTTTGAGATCAAAGTCATTCATTTGCATATTAATAATGGGTTCCCAACTATCTTCTACTTTTCTAGGAATAGAAGCTTTGTGTTTTAACTTCTCTTCCTTAATCTTAACAAGAGCATCTGTAATGTATTTGGTGAAAGCAACATGCATATCACTAGCATCAGGACTTCTAGCAAGTTTTCGCAAGAACAGAATCACTTCAGAAATATCGCAACCACCTATATCAAAATCAAACTTAGCATCACTAGTAGTAGACTCATTGGGCTTAGGCATTGTAGGAGGAGGAATAGGGACTTCTTGTGGTTTAGTGGTATCCATTCTAGTGATGGTGCACACACTATTGTTTCTATCAATTTCATCTCCCCTTTCGCACTTAGCATGAATTTGAGCTAATAGCCTAACATTTTCATCAATAGTAACTTGTATGGCATGAGTAGCAGCAAAGGTACTTTCCATGGTTTCAGGTTTAGCAGCCATTTTATTAATCAAGGAGGACTGTGCTTCAGACAAAGAGGAAATATTTTTCTCAACAGTTAAAAGCTTTTCCTCCACATTCTTGTTGAAAGCAGTTTGTTTACTAATAAAGTCTTTGAGCATGACTTCAAGTTTAGAGGGGGCACTTCTAGCATTGTTGTAGGAGTTTCCATAGGAATTGCCATTATTAGGAGGATAAGGCCAATAATCGTTGTTACCACCAAAATTATTCCTATAGGCTTTGTTGTTGAAATTGTTGTTTCTAATGAAGTTCACATCAACTTCTTCTTGAGCAACCAAAGAGGCTAGGGGAACATTGTTTGGATCTAAAGGAGCTTTCCCATTAACAAGCATAGCCATAATAGCATCAATCTTATCACTTAAAGAGGAGGTTTCTTCAACAGAATTTACCTTCTTACCATGTGGAGCTCTCTCAGTGTGCCATTCAGAGTAATTAACCATCATATTATCAAGGAGTTTTGTTGCAGCACCCAAAGTGATGCCCATAAATGTACCTCCAGCAGCTGAATCCAACAGGTTTGTTGAAGAGAAGTTGAAACCTACATAAAAAGTCTGGATAATCATCCAAGCAGGAAGTCCATGAGTGGGACAATTCTTAACCAAAGACTTCATTCTTTCCCAAGACTGAGCAACATGTTCATTATCAAGTTGTTTAAATTTCATAATGTCACTTCTCATAGATATAATCTTAGCAGGAGGATAGTACTTTCCAATAAAAGCATCTTTGCACTTAGTCCAAGATTCAATACTATTTCTAGGCAAGGATAGCAACCATAATTTAGCTTTTCCTCTCAAGGAGAAAGGAAACAGCTTGAGCTTAATAATATCTCCATCTACATCCTTATACTTTTGCATCTCACAAAGTTCAACAAAATTATTGAGATGGGCAGCAGCATCATCAGAACTCGCACCAGAAAATTGCTCTCTCATCACAAGATTCAAAAAAGCAGGCTTAATTTCATAAAAGGTAGCATCAGGAGCAGGTGGAGAAATAGGAGTGATAAGGAAATGATTGTGTTTTGTGCTAGTGAAGTCACACAACTTGGTGTTCTTAGCAGATTTCATTTCGGGAAAAGTGGAGCAAGCCAAAAACAGCAGCAGCAGAGCTGGAACTAATTTTTTTGTGTTTTTGATAGAAAAAAGCAAACCAAACTAAACTAATTTTTTGGAGTTTTTGATAAATAGAGGCAAACAAAACCAGGAAAAATAAATGAAGCAAACTAAAAACAAAGTAAAGAGAAAGGTTGAGGAGGACTCCCCTTGTGAAGACGTCCTTAGCCTCCCCGAAAATAGCGCCAGAAAAGCTTGATGGTGATGTGAAGCACTTCGTCGGGAAACCCTAAGAGCAAGCTGTGAAGCAGCACAACAGCGAGTTTTACCTTAGTAAGAAACCAAGGTTATCAAACCAGTAGGAGGAAGGAAACATCTCAAAGGTGTTGCAAGCAACATGGAAACCTGCACAACACAAACTCAAGACTTTGCCCCAACGAATCAGTGAGGTTGTCAAGCTCACCGATTTGCTGTAACAAAGGATTAACTGTATGGTGTGGAAGGTAATGGTTTGCAGCAAGTAAACAGGTAACACTGGAGGATTTATCAATGGTAAAGATTGTACCGGGGTCCATAGTTCACTAGAGGTGCTCTCCTTAGATAAACAACATGGCATAAAGGGTAAACAAATTACAGCAGGGCAATTGACAGGAACTGAGCAAGGCATAACAATGCAATATTAGACAAAAAGATCCTATGAGATTCGATTGGGCAATACAACAATATACATAGACCACCATCCAACTGCATCTATGACTAGAAGTCCACCTTCAGGTTATCATCCGAACCCCTTCCAGTATTAAGTTGGAAGCAACGTACAACTACTTTAAGCAAAGTGTGTAAGGTAAACAATCCACTTGTTCCATGAACAAGAGACCGTTGTTTTCTCCCAATTGGCGACATCACATCTACAACCGAAGAGATTTCTGTCACTTCCCTTGGAAACTAGAGGAATGAACCCACTATCGAGCATAAATACCCCCTCTTGGAGTCACTAGCAACTACTTGGCCAAGATAGCTACTAACAACGGAGAGCATGAAAGATCACAAACAACACAACTATGATAGTATCAGATAGACAAAACCATTAATCAATCTGACATAGTAATATCAATATCCATCGGATCCCCGCAAACACAACATGCATGATTACAAATAGATTATATCTTGATCATGAACGGAGCTCACAAGATCTATACATGAAAGCACAAGGAGGAGATACAACCATCTAGCTACTACATGGACCCGTAGTCCAAGGTGGAACTACTCACGCTTCATACCGGAGAAGAAGGCCTTCAGGATGATCTCCCCTCCGACAGGGTGCCGGGGAAGAACTTCAGATTCCCCCCGATCTAGGGACGATGGTGGCGGCGGCTACAGAAGGTTTCGTGGAGTTTTGATCGGGTGCCTAGGGTTTCTGCATCAGGGGCTTCTTATAGGCGAAGAGGCGAGGCTGGGAGAAGGCCAGAGGGCCCACACCCTGCCCAGGCGAGGGATGGTACCACCCGCGCCTAGGGGGTGTGGTGGCCCTGGCTCGCCTCTCCATCTCTCCTCTGGACTTCTTGCCGCCCACGGTAAAATATTGACTTTGTCTTTTGTCCTGTCCAATTCCGAAAATATTGATTTTCTGCCTTTCTGGAACCAAAAACGGAAGAAAACAAGCAACTGGACTATGACAACTTGTTAATAAGTTAGTTCCAGAAAAGATATAAAAACACCTCAAAGTATAGACAAAGCAAATCAAAGTAGATACTAAACAAGCATGTAGCATAACAAATTATAGATACATTTCCGACGTATCAGGCGTTCTGGTATTGGTCATGTTTTGCCCTAGGGAGAGGTTTAGTCAACATATCTGCCACATTCAGATCTGTGTGTACTTTGCAAATATTGATGTAACCATCTTGGACATGCTCGCGAATAGTGTGAAAACGTAGCTTGATATGCTTCAGCTTCTTGTGTGACCTTGAGATCCTATGCATTGGCTATGGCACCCATGTTGTCACAGTAGATGGCCATTGGGTCTAGCACACTAGGAACCACACCAAGTTTCGCAATGAACTCCATCATCCATATAGCCTCTTGTGAAACCTCCTAAGTAGCTATGTATTCCGATTCAGTTGAATATCTCGCCACAACTCTTTGCTTAGCACTCCTCCAGCTCACCGGTCCACCATTCAAAGTAAATATGTATCCAGATTGTGATTTAGAATCATCCGGATCGGTGTTCCAACTAGCATCGGTGTAACCGTTTACAACGAGTTGCTCATCACCTCCATTAGAAAGAACCATATCCTTAGTCCTTCTCAAGTACTTTAGGATATTTTTGACCGCTATCCAATGATCCACTCCTGGATCACTTTGATATCTGCTAGTTAAACTAACAACATATGCAATATCTGGTCTTGTACATAGCATGGCATACATGACAGAACCTATGGCTGAGGCATAGGGATTCTTACTCATCCTCTCTCTATATTCTGCCGTAGCGGGACTTTGAGTCTTACTCAAGGTCGTATTGGGAAACATGGGAAAAAGCCCTTTCTTGCTATCTTCCATTCCAAACCTCTTTAGAACCTTGTCCAAATATGTACTTTGTGAAAGCGCTATTAAGCTTCTTGATCTATCTCTATAAATCTTGATGCCTAAAATGTATGCAGCTTCGCCAATATCCTTCGTTGAAAAACTATTATTCAAGTAGTCTTTGACACTTTTAAGAAGTTCTATATCATTCCTAATCAACAATATGTCATCCCAATATAGTACTAGGAATGCTACAGAGCTCCCACTCACTTTCTTGTAAATACAGGCTTCTCCATAAGTTTGTATAAATCCAAAACTTTTGATCACCTTATCAAAACGTTGATTCCAACTTCGGGATGCTTGCTTCAATCCATAAATGGATCGTGAAGTTTGCATACCTTGTTAGCATCTTTAGGATCGAAAAAGACTTTGGGTTGTACCATATACAACTCTTCATCAATGTCACCATTGAGGAACGCTATTTTGACATCCATCTTCCATATCTCATAATCATAATATGCATCGATTGCTAACAAAATCCTCACAGACTTTAGCTTCGCTATCGGTGAGAAAGTCTCACCGTAGTCAAATCCTTGAATTTGTCGGAACCCTTTCGTGACAAGTCAAGCTTTATAGATGGTTACATTACCATCAACATCTGTTTTCTTCTAGAAAATCCATTTGTTCTCGACAGCCTTGCGGCCATCCAGTAAGTTCACCAAAGTCCATACTTGGTTTTCGTACATGGATCCAATCTCGGATTTCATGGCTTCTTGCCATTTATTGGAATCTAGGCTCATCGTCGCTTTCTCATATGTCGCAGGGTCATTAGTGTTGTCCACCAACATGACACTCATAACAGGATCATACCAATCAGGAGTGGTACGAGTCCTCGTTGACCTACGAGGTTTAGTAGTAACTTCGTTCGAAGTTTCATGATCATTATAATTAGCTTCCTCTCTTATTGGTGCAGGCGCCACAAGAACATCTTCTGGTGTTGTGCTACTCTAAAATCCGAGAGAAGGTTCGACAACCTCATCGAGTTCTACTTTCCTTCCAGTCACTTATTTTGAGAGAAACTCCTTCTCGAGAAAGTATCTATTCTTGGCAACGAAGATTTTGCCTTCGGATCTATGATAGAAGGTATACCCAATAGTTTCCTTCGGGTATCCTATGAAGACGCATTTTTCCTCTTTGGGTTCAAGCCTGTCGGGCTGTAACTTATTTATATAAACTTCACAACCCCAAACTTTAAGGAACAACATCTTAGGTTTCTTCCCAAACCATAATTCATATGGTGTCATTTCAACAGATTTAGATGGTGCCCTATTTAAAGTGAATGCGGTTGTTTCTAATGCATAACCCCAAAATGATAACGATAAATATGTAAGTGACATCATAGAACGAACCATATCTAAGAGAGTTCGATTACAATGTTCGGACACACCATTACGTTGTGGTGTTCCCGGCGGTGCCAATTGTGAAAGTATTCCGTATTTCTTCAAATGCTCGCCAAACTCGTAACTTAGATATTCACCTCCACGATCAGGTCGTAGAAATTTAATCTTCTTGTTACGTTGATTCTCTACTTCACTTTGAAATTTCTTAAACTTATCGAAAGTTTCAAACTTATGTTTCATGAAATAGATATACCCATATCTACTCAAGTCTCCGTGAAAGTAAGAACATAACGATAACCACCACGCGATGCCATACTCATCAGGCCACACATATCAGTATGTATGATTTCCAATAAGTCTATAGTTTGCTCCATTATACTAGAGAATGGAGTCTTAGTTATTTTCCCATTAGACATGCTTCGCATCTTTCAAGTGATTCAAAATCAAGTGATTCAAGAAGTCCATCGGAATGGAGTTTCTTCATACGCTTCACTCCAGTGTGACCAAGACGATACATGTATGTAGAATTATCATTCAATTTCAAACGTTTAGCATCTATATTATGAACATGTGTATCACTAATATTGAGATTCAATAAGAATATACCATCTATCATAGGCGCATGACCATAAAAGATATTACTCATATAAATCGAACAACCATTATTCTCGGACTTAAACAAGTAACCGTCTCACAATAAACAAGATCCAGATATAATGTTCATGCTTAACACAGGCACAAAATAACAATTATTTAAGTATAAAACTAATCCTGATGGTAGATGAAGAGGGAGCGTGCCGACGGCGATCACATCAACCTTGGAGCCATTTCCAACACGCATCATCACCTCGTCTCTCGCTAGTCTCTGTTTATTCTGCAGCACCTGTTTCGAGTTATAAATATGAGCAACCAAACCAGTATCAAATACCCAGGCTCTACTACAATTACTAGTAAGATACACATCAATATAATGTATATCAGATATACCTTTCTTCTTGATGTTGTCGTTCTTCAGATCTGCCAGGTACTTGGGGAAATTCCGCTTACAGTGACCTTCTCCCTTGCAGTAAAAGCACTCAGTATCAGGCTTAGGACCAGCCTTGGTCTTCTTTGCAGGTGTGGCAGCTTTCTTGCCGCCCTTCTTAAAATTACCCTTTTTCTTAGGCTTGCCTTGCTTCTTGAAATTCGTGGTCTTATTGACCATCAACACTTGATGCTCTTTCTTGATCTCCACTTCCGCAGACTTCAACATAGAGAAGAGTTCTGGTAACGACTTATCCATGCGCTTCATGTTGTAGTTCATCACAAAGTTCTTGTAACTAGGTGGTAGTTATTGGAGGACACAGTGAATCCCCAATGCATTAGGAATCACTATACCCAAGCTTTGGATTTTATTGGCGTGCCCAGAAATTTTGAGCACGTGCTCACTAACGGAGCTGCCCTCTTCCATCTTGCAGTTAAAGAACTTTTTCAAAAGCTTCATAACTCTCAACTGCCACGTGAGACTCAAATATCATTTTGAGTTCAAGGATAATATCATGTGGGTCAAAGTTGTCAAACCTTTTCTGAAGCTCCGATTCCAAACCATACAAGATAGCACACTGAACTATGGAGTACTGATTTTTTCGTGTGAGGAAAACATTCTTCACCTCATCGGTAGCATCGGCTGCAGGTGGGTCACCCAGCGGTGCATCCAGCACATAGGTCAACTGACCAGCATTGAGGACAATCCTGAAATTGCGGAACCAATCCACAAAGTTGCTTCCATTGTTTTTCAACTTTTATTTCTCTAGGAATGCATTAAAATTAATGGTAGAGGCCACCATGATCTATCAACATATTTAAAAAAGTTTAGACTAAGTTTATGACAAATTGAGTTCATATTTAATACTTAAATTAACTAGGTGAACTCTCACTCAAAACAATATCCCTCACATTGTTTTAGTGATCACATGAACCAAATCCACTACATCAAGTACGATCATCATGAGAGATGATGTAGTTTCAAAGGAGAACAATCAACATGTTCATCACATCTTCTATATGACTCATGCTTTACATTTCGGTATTCTATGTTCCGAGACCATGTCTATACATGCTAGGCTCATCAAGGTTAACCTTAGTATCCGCATGATCAAATCTGGCTTGCTCCTGTTGTATGCACACGTAGAATCTATGAAACCCGATCATCACGTGGTGCTTCGAAATGACGAGTCTTAGCAACAATGCCTACTAAGGACAAACACTTTATTACTCGATATTTAGTGAGAGGGATCATCTTATAATGCTACCATCGCAATCTAAGCAATACAAGATGCATAAAAAGGATTAACATCACATGCAATTCATAATATGTGATATGATATGGCCTTTCTTCTTGTGCCTTGAATCTCCATCTCCAAGCACGAAAATTATCTCCATCATCACCAGCGTGGCGTCAAGGTCAATGGCGCCGCTCCATGGTCGTTGTTCACCAGCATTAACTATTACAACTACTTTGAATAATAGATAAGTAGGTCTAAACGAAATTTAAAGACAACCATAAAGCTCCTGCCGATTTCCAACTTACAATAAGGATCATTGCATACATCATATCTAATCACAATCATGGCCATATCACATCACAACACACCCCTGCAAAACAAAGTTAGACGCCTCTGATTTTCTTTGCATCTTTTACGTGGTTTGGGGCTTTTGAATAAGAACCGTTCTAACTTACGAACAAGAACCACAACGTTGATACAAGTATTGTCAAGTTCCCGTTGTAAATTGAATCTTCACTATGGTGGGATAGACAGACACCCGCAAAGCCACTTATGCAATACGAGCTGCATGTCGAGCGTGGAACAAGTCTCATGAATGATGTCATGTAAGGTTAGCCTTGGCAGCTTCATCCCACCATCCCGCAATATGCAAAGTACACCAAAATAAATCAACAAAAAAAGCATCAACGCCCGCAATAACCATTGTGTTCTACTCGTGCAACAGATCTACGTATAGACACGGCTCTGATACCACTATAGGGGTTCGTAGCATGGAAAAAAATTATATCGCATGAACACACAAAATCCAAGATCTAATCTACTAGATCGGTGCAACGAGTTGATAGAGTATTAACCCTCTAAGATCCAAAGCGTTTAATGAGATACAGATCTCTCATGGGTGATGTAGTCGTTCACTTGCCGATCTCAAGATCGCGAAGATGATCCTTCCAGCGCCGCGTTTCGGCAGTGCTCCTGCAGTCGGTCACACGTTCGGTACTCAATGAAGACCTTCCTCTCCCTTGTTCCAGCAGTCAACGAAGGTTGTAGATCTCCTCTCGATTCCAGCAGCACGACGACGTGGTGGTGAAACGGAGGAGTAGATCCCGCAGGGCTTTGCCTAAGCCGGAGCGAGTATGGTGGATTTAGAGAGGCCTTGGACACTAGGGTTTAGAGGCCAAGGGTGGAGGTGTCCGACGGCTAGGGTTTAGCTAGGCGGTGACGGTTTAGAGGAGCTCTAGGGCGGCGGTGACTTGAGAAGGGGCGGCGGCCTACCTAGGGTTTGGGGTGTGGCTCCAAGGGGGCGCCCTACCCCTCCTTTTATAGGTGGGAGGGACGGATAGGGTAGGGGAGTCCTCCCCCAACTCCCCTTGGTGGCCGGCGGAAAGGGAGGGAGGGGAAACCTTCCCTAACTAGGTTTCCTCTCCTCCCTCCACTAGGCAATCATGTTTGGATTTGACTTTTTCAAACTGGTGTTTGACTATTCAAACTAGAGTTTGATTTCTCTCTTCCCATTGCCCAGCCAAGTGACCTAGGACATGGTGCAACCATTCCACATTGGTATGACACATCCATGTACCCTTCCCTCTCCGGAGTGGTGGACCTTCTAGAGCCTTCTAGAAGATTCCAGTGAAAACATCAAAAACATTTCCGAACTCCGGAATTGGACTTTCCTTATATGAATCTTATTCTCCGGACCATTCCGGATATCCTCGTGATGTCCTGGATCCAATCCAAGACTCTGAACAACATTCGGTCTACAACTCATTACCATATCTACTAAACAACATCGAATCCTTAAGCGTGTGTCCATATGGTTCGTGAATTATGTAGACATGATCGAGACACTTCTCCGATCAATAACGAATATAGGAAACTGGAAATTGATATGCTCCCACATATTTCTACGATTACTTCATGATCGAACAAACCATTTACATACGATACCAATTTCCCTTTGTCTCACGATACTTTACTTATCCGCGGTTTGATCGTCGGTATCTTTGCATATCTAGTTTAACCTTGTTACTGATAAGTACTCTTTACTCGTTCCTGTGATATGTGATCCCTTGTGAGCTAGTCACATGCTTGCAAGCCAATTGGATGGCATCCCACCGAGAGGGCCAGAGTATATCTATCCGTCATATGGATGGAAAAATCCCACTCTTGACTCATGTGCCATAACACATACTTTCCGAATACTCAATTCCACCTTTATAACCACCCAGTTACGAAGTGGTGTTTGATGTTATCAAAGCATCCATCCAGTGATGGTTATTAACATGATCTCATGGTCGAAGGATTTATGTTACTATGTATCTAAAAGCTTATAGCAAACAAACTATTGAAATGACTTGATCTTATGCTACGCTTAACTATAGGAGTGTGTCCATCACATCATTCTCTTAATGATATGACCTTGTTATTAATAACATCCAATGTTCATGATTAGGAAACCATAATCATCAATTAATCAACAAGCTTGCATTACAAGAGGCTAACTAGGGACTCTTACATGTTTACAAATTACACAAGTATTAATGTTTCCGATTAATACAATTATAGCATCGGTCTGTAAACATTTATCATAAACACAAAGATATAATAATAATTACTTTTATTATGCCTCTTGGGCATATCTCCAACAAATATAGCAGGGCACATGCCTATTTTGAGGAAGAGACTGATATATACATGTATCCATGTTCAAATATGCGTGTCTATTCTTCAGTCAATAATAGTATATTACATTTTAAAGTGCGGCACATTAATGATTTTTTGTATTCTATTAGATGATCTTTTGTATCCTATCAGGGTGGATGAGTTGGTGAAAGACGCACCAGTTGGCATCGGCGCTGCGGCACCTATATTTTGATCAAAAACAGCTGCTAGCCCGAGGACACCCACATTTTTTTGATATGTAATATATATTAATATCGTGAAAATACTAATTGAATCCGGCCTAAGCACCAAAAAGATGCTCAAATCATGAGGGATGCACACAACAATAAAAAAAGACCATGTCACAACCAACACCTAAGACAACACCATATTACAAATGAGATTTTCCAAAGGCAACATTTCTAAGAAAGGAAAAACGCACAAGCGTTGTCATTGCCTGATCGGATATATTGGATTTTCATCTACCAGAAAGTTCAAGTTTTCAAAACAATGTCTTTAGCAAGGCCATTGCTATGTACAATCAATGAAGGTCAGACCTTGGCCTTTCATTCTGAAAATCGTGGCTCGATACCTGAGGAGAATCACCAAGAATGCAGTCTACTTGGGTTGCCAACCCCACTTGTCATGGTTGTTGCTGCAAGTCGCCAAACACCCGAAACACAGGGAGAACCTATGCCACATTGTCTTCATCACAGCCAGTACCCTCTCTGCCAATACCAACCTCCGATTGTAGCCACCATGGCTTTCTCCACCTCTGTCAGTTTCATGAAAATCTATATTAAGACATGTCAATGGTACAGACAAGAAGGCGAAGCTTCATGCCTCGCCGAAATAAAGCCACTCTGGCTGAAGATAAGGGCGCGCATGAATGCATTGACTCTCTAGATATCTAGCAGCGTCCTATGCCAAATTGTGGAAATCTCTGAGAGGATGATCGGAACTTGACAGAAGCCAAATCGAGGAGGCCAACATAAAACATATCTACGTCTTTCGTGCTCGAATAATAGCATGGCCTGACTACTTTTATTCTTCAATACAAACAAGCAGGCCCCCACGCCGCCATCCACCACGCAACAGGCCTGACCGTCCCCGACGAAGGAGGAGGCCACCACCATGCATTGGACCATTGGCCCGGATAGCTCTCATGCCGCGGGACAAGCCTAGGAGTTCCACCGCATCCCGTCGTCGGAGACGTGGAGATGCAGCAATGGTCATGACCCCTCCAGGTTGGCCCAGGTTGGGGGCCTCCCCACCACCACCAGCCAATGTCGTTGTCTGTTGCCCAAGATGCTCACAGAGATCTGTATGTTGCCGCCATCCCGTGCCACCATCGAAACCTAGGCTGGTGAAGGCGTTGTCGCCGCTATGAGATTTGCGCCTCTGCGCTAGGGAGGCCTGCCTCCACAAGATTTGCACCACCCGCGCCACGAAACGAGGAAGCTCCGCCAGCGCCAGGGCTTTGCCCGATGACGGTGCCACCGATGGCGAGAGGAGGGGCGAGGATGGGAGGCTAGAAGGGAGGGGGAAGGGCGACGCTCCAGTGCGGCCAGACGCAGCCGCACGGGAGCGGTTCTGGGAGCCCTCAGACACCCACAACATATAAGGTACTAGGCCGATATCACCTGAATTTTTGTTTCTCCCTATAGAATGATCTCTTTTTTTAGAGAACAACGTGCGTGCTTTATTGATCAACCAACTACAGATGCATTACAAACAAATTGTCTGCCATATGCAATCTAGAGGCACACGACACGACACCACACAGCCCTAATCGTAGGCCCACACGAACATGCTAAACAGTTAGCTGCAACATTCTGCGTACGACTGATATTAATAACAGAACGTGAAGCGAAGGAGGACATCAAGCTCTTGATATCTTCAATAATTGGGCCACAGATGGATCGGTCCCTCCACGGTCACCGGCAACGACCAAGCCCTTCTCAGTGGATTCAGCTAGCTGCCTTAGCTCACGTACCAGTGTACACTTGGAAAACTGTCGCTGCACGCCTTTCACATAGTCCACATAATTAGTATATCGGAACACGACCCCAGCACCAATACTGTTACAAGGAGCAAATAAGGCAGCATCAGCATTAATCAATCATCAGTACGGCACTATGGTTGGCACTGCTTGTGATAAGATGTGTGGTAATCATGTTGATCGTATGCCTTAATCTTCGGTGCAACCATAGGTTCTTCATTTGTCATCGGTTGCGACTTAAGAGCATCTTCAACAGATACCACGTAATTGGTTTAGTGCTTAAAAAACTGTTTTTAAGGCACGATAGGCCAAAAACCATGCTTGAGCAGATGTCCAGTCATAGGTTGTGACTAAATATTTTTGGGCATGCTCAAATGACCAATCCCCGCTTCATATTTGCGGCACCCTCAGCGGTGCGCTACAAATACCGACCACATCTGCGACCCACCAACAGCCAAGCTAAAACCTCAGCCGTCGCCCGTGCCATTTTCCCCGACTGCCTCTAACAAACCAGCTACGACGAATCTCTCCGCCGCTGCTCGCCAGTAGGTCCTGAGAGTTGCCTTGCCGGAGCCCCAAGTCAACATGGACGGTCGTGACCCGCCATCACGGTAAATCGAGATCTCTCCATCGCCGCTCCCCAGTAGCTCCCCGCCACTGCCGCAGGCCCTGAGCATCGATTCAAGTAGCCCTCGACCCGCAGTCATCCGTGAGCATCGATTTGGTGGCCTGAAGTTCCCCGCGACCCGCAACGAGTTGCTCTGTCCCCCTCCCCCCACATACACCGTAAACACTTACCATATCGACCCCCCGCACGCCGATGAGCTCCCGATCTCTGCATGCCCCTACTGTAGTACACAACGGCCTCTCGCAGCCAACGGGCACCACCTTGCACGCAAGATGTTTGACAAAAATTGTGCAAGGTATGCCACCGCCCCTAACATCGGTTAATTTCGTCTAGTAGTTGCTATGTTGAGTTTCCAACACATATTATTGGCTTGTAGATGATTTCTTCTTACAATGATTCAACCTCCGATGAAGAGTGAGGCCTCTCCGAAGATGAGGATATTGCCATGATTTTGGCTTTGCATGCGAACAAGAGACCGAAGCACAGTGGTTCCGTTTTCAGTTGAGAGAAGCGGTGGAGGGAGAGGATCAAAGGGCATGACAAGTGATGCGGAGCTACTTCGTAGAGAATCCCATTTACCCCAAGTGCTACTTTCGGCGACGATTTAGGATGGGAATCAAGTTGTTTGAATACATTGCCGAGTGTGGACAAGACATAGACTATTCCTTCTATGACTTGATGGGACAGGCCGTGCATGTGCGAAGGAGAGAAGAGAGGGTGGCACGCTTTCTTACCTCCTACAATGCCATTCATATTTCGACGTGCATGCCAATCTTCAAAAGGATCTCATGAAAAAGTGGTGATCATGGAATGGCGAACAAGGCCACTAGTTTCATCTTCAAATGTGGTGTTAGTGTGTTGATTTGAGTGCTACTTCATGAAGTATTTGTGTAAGAACCGATGAACTATTTGTGTAAGAATTGATGAACTATTCATTTGTGATGTAATAATAATTAAGTACTATTTGTGTTATTTTGTTTTAGATTTATTTGTGATGTGATGGATCTTGTTTGTTCTATGGAGTATATGTTGCTGCGGTGGTCTATTTTAGAGCATCTCGAGAAACCTGCCTGCCCTATTCCGGTTTCATGCAACAACAAAAAAACGCAAAAAGGGGTGCCGTGGTGATATCTGTTGGAGATGATCTAGTATTTCCCCTCCAATTGGATCTCGAACACTCGACTCTGCATAGTGATTCATTCTAGATCTACAGCCATATCAGACCTTAAGATGACATTACACACCTCACGCATCAAGCAGCTAAGAAACAGATTTACCAAGAAGGCAGCAAATGCAGCAAACTGAAACAAGAGCAGCACACAGTACCAAACCAACTCAGATCTCAAATCATACAAGAGCACAGCGCTTATTTCAACAGCATCCATCAACATCACACCGGCCGCTGATAGAAGCGGAAAAGTCATGGACTAACAGGTTGGCACGGCGACAGACACCGACGACTTTCACCAGATCTTGTAACGAAACCAACTGCTTACCGTTAACTAAATAAATAAAGCACGCGAAAGCCGTTCCTTGACTTGCCTGCGGGAGTAGCAGATCGGTTCAATTTGCGGCGGCAGCAGCAGCGGCGCCGTCCTCTTCGGCGGCCTTGGCCTCCGCCTCCGGCGCCGGCGGGGTGAGCTGGAAGGCGGTGACCGGGAAGGCGCGGCCGAGCCCCGCGGAGGTGCGGAACACGATCTTGCTGCCGGAGGGGCTGATGACGATCTCGGAGAGGGCGACCCAGATGAGTATCTCCTTGCTCTTGACCCCGGTCAGGGCGTGCATCCGCCCGCGCTCCACGAACGCCGTCACCTCGGGGGCGTACCAGACCTGCTTGCCGATGGCGTCGAAGGTGTGGGTGAGGCCGCCGGACTGGCTCTGCCGGAGCCACACGAACCCGGTGGTGCGGTTGTAACCCACCTCCACCAGGGAAGGGAGCGGGAGGAGGCCGTCGGGGAGGCCGAGCTCCACCAGGAACTCGCGGGACCTGGCCTCGCAGTCCACGGTGTGCACGTCCGCGCCCGCGCGGTGCTCCTCGATCAACTGCGATGCCATCGCCGATTGTCTTGGGGTTTCTTGCCTTTTCTTTTAGTTCTCTCGCCCGTTTGATCTGTCTGGTCTCGCTTTTTTTTGCTTATGAAGACTTCTCTCTTCGAGGTGATCGGGAGGTGCTTTTATGTCAGAGCGTTGGCCCAATTGGATGGAGACGGAGAACGTCCGAAAGGAATTGATTCCCGTCCCGGCCACCGCATTGACACACGGAACTGTTTCCTGGAAACAGGTGGCGTGTACTCTCATTTTTTGCTTTTATTTCTTTTTTCCAAATTCCACCTACCTAATAAGCATCCACAACTCTACAAAGGGTCTCAAAATAAAAAAAAATACAAATAGATACTTGGACCACTTAGCATGAATACAACACACTGGCATGAGGCAAAGACGCGTCACTGCCCTCGCCCGTCTATCACCAAAGACGAGCAAAGAACCAACATTCGAGAGAAGCAACCATCGTCAAAGATGATAATCGTAGATCAAAAAATACTTATTATTTGTATATTTTTGCGAGGATTATTGATGTTTCTAAAACATACAAATTTAGAAGAATTTTATAGTTGATACAAAGTCACGGTGGAATATTGGGTCCTATAGCGAACTTGTAACAAAAATAAATTATATGGAGCATGGCTACTTATTAATGGTAAGGGGATGAGGTGAATCTAACAACTCTTTACCGGGTTGCCGTGTCTTCGCTGGATAAAACGCGGTTACTCAGTGGGGCCCACTCAAATGCCCTCTCACTTATTCACATTCTCTTCAACCCATCCCCCTTATTTCTCTATCTTCTGGTCTTCTCCCAAAATAAAACCGATGCCACGGACGACCGGATCTCACCTCTCTTCTTAGACACCACCACAACCACTCAAAAACTTCGCCGGTGCCGACAACATCGTGGATAGCTGCCGCAGAGAGGGAGGCGGTGCTAAGCAGTACAGTTCCAGGGTGTAACCAGTGTCGGAGAGGAACAAGTGGCGGGAAACCTTCAAGGGAAGGCGGGGGCGGATGCGGGCTGGTGCAGGAGTGCCGCTAGCAAAGATCGTTGGTGGATGTGGGGCCGAGCTAGATCTAGAGCCCGACGGATTGGATCTGGAGCGTAGCGGTTCGGATCTGGAGCGCGGTGGTTCAGATCTGGAGCGTGATAGACCAGATCTGGAACGCGACGAACCGGATCTGGAGCGGAGCGGCCTACTTCTTCTCTAGCGAGCAACGACGTCTCCTCCTGAATTCTCCAAGGTAACAATCCTCCCCCATCCTGACTAGGCAAGAGCTATGAGTACCTGGTCAGAATCAACGCTGGGCATGGATGCCTCCAATCTTGAACCCCCCAAGGTGAATGCCCTGTTTATCGCTCATTTATTTTTTATAATTGCCTTATATTACTCAAAAAAGTGTGGTGGTTTCATTATTGATCGATTAATTCTAGCACGCAATGAGAAAAAGAATCAAGCAACACTTGCTCACTAGACACAACACGGTCTAAACACGCTACTTCATGAGCTAATATATTTGCAGAGCGATTAATCTTTATAAAACTAACGGTTTGGGAGAAAGCGTGGACTTCCTCGATGTCCGTCACAATGTTTGAAATGGCTGACTTGACGGTGTTTGAAGCAACGTTTGTTATAGTTAGGCAAGAGTGCACAAAAAGGGCTCTATGAGGCAGTCATTTTTTTTTCACTAGAGGCATACAAACCGACAAATCAAGCATATGAAAGTGCGAATGCTACGTGGGGTTGCATGGGCAAAATGATGCATAATAAGAGAAGTAAGCCTGGCTTCATTTTTATTTGCCATTTAATTGATGTATAACATGCGACTATTTTGTCACTTATAATTAGTGCCAAAATGTTGTACGAAAAGAATCCAGTTGGGTGCGGGTGGGGGAAATATTGATAGTAAATAAATGAGGTTAGAATATATATATAATTCATATGATTAAGAAAGTCAGAGTAACCGATAAAAACACGAAAAGTGTCTTTGGCTCCCGAGTACCAGTGCACTCTTCATATAAAAAAATTAAAAATGATATTTTACAGATTTAAAAAATATTTGAAAATAAAGGATGCAAAATTGTGACGTGAAATCCTTTATATTTTCGTCTACACAGAAATAACAAATCTAATAAATTTGGGGATTTAGAAACATACTTGCACAGATCTACACATTTGTTATTTTTATACAGCTCGAGATACAAAGTATTTGTAATTAATATTTTGCATCGTTTGTGGGATAAATCATAGGCTACATTCAGTTTTATTTAATATTTTTTAAAACATAAATATAATTTTAATTTTTTTAAAAATAACAAGACCACTGGACTCAGAAGCTAAAACTATTCACTCGAAAAGAATGATAACTAGTTATTGCCGATAAAGGGACATGGTGGGATATGGCTCGTTTGATGGTTGTTGTGTGACCAGACCTATGGGTGAGAAGAGCTTGTGGGATTAGACAATGTCTATATGTAGATTAACCTCTAAATTAAGACACTGGAACAGATAAATCAAACTAGCATAAGCATAGAATAGTGGGGCTGGTGTGGTGGTAAGGGACAAGGTGGGTTCCTCAACTTGTATGGTGTTGCCACGAGGTCAGAGCGACGCTAGAAAAGGAATCGTGTTTAGTTGGCCCTTGATGTACAACATATCCTTCCCCGTGAATATACAAAAGAATCATGAAAAAATAAAGTGGAAAATCAAATAGATACTTTTTTTTTCATATTTGTCTTCATCTTTCTCTTTTCTAATGAACTTTTTTTGAAGTATCTTTTCCAATGAACTTGAGAGGCCCATGAAACACATTCACAATACCTTTTCTGTTACAAGTCAATGTAACCCGTAGACCGATCCTAGCATACTTTCCTGGTGACTAGAATCTTCAGTTTTCACTAATTTCTAAATTATTTTAACAGTCATGTGCTCCCTTCTGTTAAAAATAATCGATGTTCTATTTTTTCCTAAGTCAAACTACTTTAAGATAGACCAAGTTTGTTGAAAAAATATCAACATCTAGACATCAATATAATTTTATTATGTTAATCATACAATAAATTTTCGTACTGGATATATTTGACTTTGTGGATATTGACACATTTTCTAAAAACTTTGGACTTATGAAAAAAGTAGAATTTTGGGTATTTTTGAACAAATGGAGCAGAAAATACATACTAGCTTTGTTAAGTAGGCTATGTGCCATGTAATACACACAATAGAAAAAGTTCAGCCTACCTCTTTGAATGGAAAGCAACGACAACATTGAGTGTATGAGACTGAACTGTTTCACATTTTGTATATGTCTTACCGGATACTAGGATCGATCCACAGGGTCGTAATGGTAATCCTTGACACGGATATAAGGAACTACATTTATTTCTTTAATTTCAGTATTAATTAATGAAAATATGTGGCGTGATGGTGCATTTGTCACGCTGGCTAGCACCACCTTAACTCATGAAAAAGTAAAAACTGTCAATGTATGCCAAAGAATATATATACACAAAGCGGGGCTAAGCAAACATGTCCATATCTATAACCGTGATCTCTTACATTAGCCATTATAACCTCCATGGGATTCCATCTCACAAAAAACAACAGTTTTTCTTTCCCCGGGGTTAGCAATGGCTAGCTAGAAAGTGACCCTCTAGTACATCCCCGATGACAATAATCCTCGCGACACTTTAAAGAAGCATACCCATGACTCGATGGAGAAGATTGGCAAAAGTCCAAGGGTGAATATGAAGAGCTCAAGATCAGAGAGAGCCCTGCGTGGATTTTATAACGGCAAATGTCAGAGTTTACCATTATAGCTATGGACATGTTTGCTTAGCCCCGCTTTGTGTACATATATTCTTTGGCATACATTTACAACTTTTACTTTTTCATGCGGTAAGATGGTGCTATCTAGCATGACAAATGCATCATCATGCCATATATTTTCATTATTTAGTACACAAATTAAAGAAATAAATTTGGATCCATATATTTGGGTCGAGGACCATCATTGCTTGATGGACCCGGGGGATCGATACTCGTATTTTGTAGAAATTATGCAAAATTTAGAACATTTCAGTCTCACACACGAAGGTTGTTGCTGTTTTCCATCCAAAAAGAGAGACCGGATATTCTCCCGTTGTGTGTACAACATGGCACATAGCCTAGTTAATCAACATAGTATCTAATCAGGCTGCATGATTATTGTTGTGAAATGTATGCCATGATCGATCTGCAAGTTACTTTTATGCATCACGCATATATGAACGGTAATTGAAAATGTATATGCGGTGATGAGTGTGTTTCATGAGTGCATGAAACTGAGAGAGAACCGAACACCCATGACGAACAATGCTCGCGGAGAAGCATGCCGAAAACATCTACTACAATGTTCTCGTAGATATCCAATCATGAACTCAGTGCGTCTGATTTGTCATTGCTACCGTGTGCACATATGTTGCCTTAGAATGTATTTCAATAAACCACAAAGTTGGTGGGTCCACCAGAGCGGTAATTATGCTAGGGAGATCAGGAGGCGATCACGTCCAAGCTAAGATTTTTCGCTCGACGGGTGGTTTATCTTAGTGGCGAGGTGGATTGTGACAACGCATATCCTTATTGGCCGTTGGTGTGTAGGTGTTTTCGAATCTAGTGCTCATGGGAAGCATCTGGGTGTGTGGCGGCATGGCTACTCCGACAAAGAAGAGATTAGTAGGGGTTTTTCATCACAATGTTTTCCAAATCTCTAGTGAAGGGGGACCGGAGGATGTTGTTGCAGGTTTGTCATCTAGACTTGGAGATCTAGTGTTGATGGAGAGAGAGGTTATGGGGATATTGGTCAAGAGTGTGGAGGTAGATCGTGTGCCGAAGCCAAAGTAGGTGGTGGTGGGGAAGATCTTCTCATCAAGGAAGCTTATCACCGGAGCTCTGTAAAGAGTGATGTAGAGGGCATGGGTTTTGCATTGCTAGGCGCCATTCAAGGACATTGGTAAAAATTGGTTCGTGGTCCTCTTTGGATTGGAAGGCATTTGGAGGCATGCAATGAACAATGGACCTTGGCAGATTGATTTCAATGTTCTGCTCCTCAAAGAGTTTGATGGTGTAATTATGCCCTTTGATATGTGCTTTGATAAGATGGATATCTAGGTCAGAGTCAATGATTTGCCTCTGGATATGATGAACAAATTCTTTGGTAGATTGATTGGTGGATGGATAGGAGATTTTATTTCTATTGATGTTCGTGAAGAAGGAATAGCTTGGGGCGAAGAGCTGAGAATAAGGGTCTCAATCCGAATAAATACCCCACTACTGCATGTGAGTACATGAATCTGGAGATGAGGTGGAAGGACGGTGGTTTTATCTAAAGTACAAAACAATTCTGCACTTCTGTTTTGGTTGTGGTTGTCTAGTGCATGCTAAAAACAAGTGCGATTCTTAGAAAGAGGAGGTCCAACGGTTGGGAGCACCGGAGAAAAGCATAAAATATCAAGCTACATCGAGGCGCTCAGTGTTGTCTGGCAATTTCAGCAACAAGTGGAGTGATTTTGATCTGCATTCGTGCAACATGATTACTATCAGAGATTTACCAAATTATAGAGCTCGGGTGAGGGATCATACCTTGTCCGACGCCTCTTGCACTGGTAGGCATGGCGGCACAAAGGATGCAGAGGAGGTGAGTAGTCTAGATAAATGCCACATGGCAGGGACAAAACCTCAGCAACGTGGGCCTGTGAGGGAAGAGGCTTTGGTGATGGGATAGAGAAGAAAAGTTGACAAGGTATGTAAGAAAGCAGCAAGCACGAGTTAGGACACAATAGGAGGATTTACAAGTGCCATCGGGTGCAAGGAGTATGTAGCTTAGTCAAGGAGTGGAAGTGAGGCAGATAGAGGAAGAGTGCTCGGAATCGACGGGGAAGAAACGGGAGGTAGCTTCCCGTTATTATAGGTTGGCAGAACCATCAACGTCAGTGGACCCTGCTTCGTAGAGCTGTCGGGAGCAATGAGAGCTGTAAGGGGGATAACCCCCCGAGTGGGGAAAGCCAGGCATAAGTAGGCTGGCTCCAGAAGATGCAGGCCTGACCTCTAAGAAATACAACTCTAACCGTCAACAAGCAAGCCCGGCTGGGCTTATAACCTTCCCGTCTGGCCCGTCTAGCCGGTGGCCAGAAGAACCGGCCGGGTGGCCGTTCCCACCCGGCTCACCTCGGATTCGATGGAGAGCATGAAAGGACTGACGCTCCGTCCGGGGTACGCTTCTGGCTGGGCCCTGCAGCCGGCCCTGCCTTGTAAACCCATATCCAAACAGTAAACCCTAGGACCCGATCTGTAATCTGCCCCCAGACCAGTATATAAGGGAGGGCAGAGCCAGGGTTCTAGGTAAGAGGCAACAATAGGAGAAGAGAAGTGTTAGAATCTAGCTCCCATCTTCCTCTAGCCATTGATAGTAGCTAAGGAAATAGCTCAAGGAGCATCTGTACTGAGCATCAAGCTCTCATACATAGTTCATCTTGCAGGAGTAGGGGTGTTACCTCGCCAAGAGGGCCCCGAACCTGGGTATGTCCCTGTGTTTGCAGTGTACCGTGCCAAACCCGTTGTGTGATCCACTGAATGCATCCGTGTGTCCCTTCTTTGCCATCCCCGATGGCTCTGTCGTGTTCCACACCACGACAGTTGGCGCCCACCGTGGGGCACAGCGCTTCGGCTGGGATCATCTTCCGCACGTGACTTCCGCTCGTCGCCGGCGAATGCATGGCCTCTAGCCTCGTGCTCACGCTCAGTGCCTTCGACTGTGTCATCGACAATGCAGCATGCTTCGCCGGGAACACCTTCCCCGCCGGCGGCTCCATCATGCATTTTGGAGACATCCGCGTCTACGTCGCCACTATCGTTGAGGGTTTTCCCAGCGTGGTCACCCCCGTCCTCGACGTGCCCCTCGCCCGTGTCCCTGCCGCAGGGAGGAGTTGCGTCTAAGTCATGATGGTGAACGCTCGCGAAAACCATCTCCAGCCTCAAGAACATCGGGCAGGAGGAGAAAACTGCACGCTCGAGCAAGAGCAAGACCCGCTCACCGCCTCCATCCAGCATCTGCGCGCTCTGGTCATCGTCGAGATGGATCCAGCGGCTGCGGTGGCAGCACTCGAAGCTACACACTAGAAGCTCCTGGAGGAAGCCACCAAGGTCGCGGCTAACCAGCGTCGGCTGAACGCCACCGTGCACGTGTACAACGTAGCTCATGGCTTCGTCAGGAAGATCCAGCACCGAGGGCGCGATCTGGCTTCAGAACTGGACCGAACCGCTGACTCACATGCAGGTGTGGCGCGACCCGTCTATAGCACTCCCGCCAAGAACATGAGGGAAGCCGAGGCGGCGGCCGCGGAGCTAAAGCACCTGGAGGGCGAGGAACTTCGTCGCCAGCAGGAGCGTGTGCAGCTCCTCGTGGCCACTACTAACAAGCAGCAGGCTGAGGGCGTCCCCAACCAGGTGGGCAACTCCCGCGACATCGTTGTTCGCAAAGGCGTAGACCAGACGACGCATGGAGGAAGCAAGAGCCAGCAAGCCTCTTCTCCAGGAGGAGCCGGGCAAAACAGTCGCCCGCGTGGCTAATCTGGCAACCGCGGTCGCCACAACCATGACACCGCTGCCTCTAGCGTTAGTCACGCAGGCGGAGCCTCCCAGGGGAAAAAGATGCAAGCACCAGAGGAGGAAGCGGACACGAACAAGGACCCACCTGCGTCACGTTTGAAGGGCCGGCTCGGTCCCCGAGAACCAGCTGATGCGCGGGAGCGCATCGACCTCCTGGTGAAGTCGCGCACCTTGGAGGACGAAAGTCCGGCTGGCCCAAAGTGTTTTGGCCCGCGCATCCGGAACGAGCCATTTTCGAGAGGATTTTCGCTCCCAAGAGACACGCCAAAGTACAACGGAACCGTCAAGCCTGAGGATTGGTTGGTCGATTACACCACCGCGGTGGGAATCGCCAATGGCAACCTTCACTTGGCCGTCCGCTACGTCCCCCTCATGCTCGTCGACTCGGCGAGGACATGGCTCAACAGCCTCCCCGACAACAGCATCAACGCGTGGCTGGACTTCGAAGAGGCGTTCATCCGCAACTTCACCGGAACATACAAGCGGACGGGTCGACCTCGCGAGCTCGCCCTCTGCGTACAAGGCAAGGACGAGTCAGATCGCGCCTACCTCACCCGGTGGACCAGCATGCACAATTCGTGTGAAGGGGTGCG
Source organism: Avena atlantica (assembly GCA_910589765.1). Taxonomy (NCBI): domain Eukaryota; kingdom Viridiplantae; phylum Streptophyta; class Magnoliopsida; order Poales; family Poaceae; genus Avena; species Avena atlantica. The sequence continues at coordinate 478,910,012 of OU342739.1, read as the reverse complement.
TGAGCACCAGGCGATAGACTTATTCACCAATGGCTGTCGAGACGGCACCATGCTGAAGCATAAACTCAGCCAGGCAGACCCGCAAACCATGGCTCAGGTCATGGCCATTGCAGACAAGTACGCCACCGCGGATGCGGCAATGAAGAAGCCCATCGTGGTGGACGACCAGGGTCAAATCGTCACGGACGAGCAGGCGGAGCGTCGCCAGCCGGGCGACCATCATCCCAGGAGGCACGGTCACGACAACCGCCACGGCAAGAGGAAAGACGACCAGCCGGATAGCCGGTACGGTACCAAATAGGTAGCCGCGGTGCACGAGGATCCGGCTGCAGGAGGCAGTCGGAGGCAGAGGCCGGACGACAGGCCGCCTTGGCCTAAGTACACCATGGAGTCCATGCTCTACGGGCCGTGCAAGTTTCACAGCGGCAGTAAAAAGCCCGTGAACCACACGACGCGCCAATGCAGCTGGACAGAGAAAATGGCCGAAGCCGGTGGACTCCCACCACCACCTCCACCGCCAGCAGGAGGCCCATCGGATAACAGGGAACGCCGCAACCGTCGCGAGGATGACGAAGATGGTTACCCGCGGCAAGTGGGTAATTACCACATATTCCTGGCGGAGCCAGAAACGAAGCATGCCAAGCGGAGACGTGAGGCGGAGGTGAACGCAATCGTCCCACCCGTCCCCCAGTACCTGCACTGGTCCGATCAGGCGATCACCTGGAGAAAGGAGGATCATCCGGCCGTGTTACCAAGCCTTGGTAGCTACGTGTTGGTCTTGGACCCCATCATCATTTCCAAGAAGCATTCATGCCGCTTCTCTCGGGTGCTGATCGATGGAGGGAGCAGCATCAACCTCCTTTACCGGAGCAGCCTCGAGAGGTTGGGCATCAACGAGTCCCAGCTGGAGCCTTCAAGCACTTCATTCCACGGAGCAGTACCAGGGCCATTGCACTCCCCAATCGGCAAGATCCGGATGGACGTCATCTTCGGCAGCGAGAACAACTTCCACCACGAGCCAATTTGGTTCGAGGTCGTGAATCTCTCCAGCGCCTACCACGCCATACTAGGGCGCCCAGCTCTGACCAAGTTCATGGGAGTACCGCACTACGCATACCTCAAGATGAAGCTGCCGGGCCCAAAGGGAGTGATCACCGTCGATGGATGCTACAAGCATTCGATCGAATGTGCTTCAGATGACTCTAAGTTGGCCGAAGCAATGATCATCGTTGAAGAGAAGCGCGTCATAATGCATAATGTGGTGGCTCTGCAGAAGGACATGCCGGCTAGAGAGCCCAAACCGGCTGGAGAATCGTAATTCAAGCCCTCGCAGGGGACAGGGAAGATCCTGCTGAACGAGGAGGACCCAAGCAAGTTCGTCCTGGTCGGAGACGACCTAGATAACAAATAGGAAAGCGCGCTTGTCGATTTCCTCCGTGAGAATCGGGACATTTTCGCATGGTGCCCCAAAGACATGCCAGGTGTCCCGAGGGAACTCGCCGAGCACTCCCTTCATGTTCGACCGGACGCAAAGCCGGTCAAACAATCTTTACGCCGCTTCACAGAAGAAAAGAGAAGAACCATTGGTGAGGAGATCACCCGGCTGCTCGTGGCCGGCTTCATCATGGAAGTTTTCCACCCGGAATGGCTCGCCAACCCGGTGCTGGTGCTGAAGAAGAACAAGACATGGCGTATGTGCATCGACTATACCAGTCTCAACAAGGATTGTCCCAAAGATCCTTTCGCCCTGCCGCGAATTGATCAGGTCATCGACTCCACTGCCGGGTGCGATTTGTTGTCTTTTTGGACGCTTACTCAGGCTACCACCTGATCAAGCTCAATGTAACCGATCAAATAAAGACATCGTTCATAACCCCGTATGGAGCATACTGCTACACCACCATGCCCTTCGGATTGAAGAACGCAGGCGCACCCTATCAGCGCTGCATACAGAAATGCTTGCAGACACAGATTGGAAAGAACGTACATGCTTACGTCGATGACGTCGTCATCAAGACCAAGGAACGGCACACGCTCCTCGAAGATCTGAAGGAAATGTTCAACAACCTCCGCCGTTTCCAGATCAAGCTAAACCCGGAAAAGTGCGTGTTCGGCGTCCCAGATGGCAAGTTCTTGGGCTTCCTCGTCTCCAAGCGTGGAATCGAGGCGAACCCGGAGAAGTTCGGAGCCATCGAGCGCATGGAGCTTCCACAGAACCTACGCGACATGCAGAAGTTCACCGGGTGCCTCACTTCACTCAGTGGGTTTGTTAGCCGGCTGGGAGAGAAGGCCCTCCCCCTGTACCAGCTGATGAAGAAGACAGACAAATTTGTCTGGACAGCTCTGGGCGACCGGCTGGAATACGTTCTCCAGATCCACTTCAAATCTTCCAACAACGTCGCTGAGTACGAAGCGCTCACCCATGGGCTCAAAATGGCCAAGCAGATGGGCATTCAGAGGGTGTTGTGCTTCGGAGATTCGGACTTGGTGGTGCAACAAGTGTCTGGCGAATGGGACGCTAGGGACGCGGACATGGCCCTCTACCGCTTCTTCGTCCATCAGTTGTGCGCCTGCTTCGAAGGATGTCATTTTCACCACGTACCCAGGGCCAACAATGAAGCCGCTGACGCTTTGGCCAGGGTTGGGTCAACAAGACAAGCCATACCGCCCGGAGTCTCCCTTGAGCACCTGCGCAAGCCCTCCATCACGCCCTCACCACAGTCCGACTCCATCGTGCTCGACGCGAACCCAGGAACAGCCGGTGTCGTGCCGCACCCGGGGACTGCCGCGCCGCACCCGAGGATTGCTCCACCGCACCCGGGGACTGCCTCGCCGCATCCAGAAGCTACCTCGACGCGACCCGCGATCGACATCAGCACCCTTCCACCCGGCAGACCTCCCGACGCTCCGAAGTCGGCCATCCGCGAGGAGATCAATCTCATCATACAGATGGTGCACACCATACGGGAGACGCCCGACTGGGCGAAGCCGTTCATGGATTTACTGGCTAAGGGTGAACTCCCAACAGAAGAGGTGGCAGCACGACAAGTGTGACGAAGGGCAAGCGCCCACACCATCATCAACAACAAACTGTACAAGCGCAGCGTCGGAGGCATCTACGAGCGATGCATCAGTCGGGAGGAAGGAGCCAAGCTTCTGACAGACATCCACCAGGGCGAGTGCGCCACCATGCCTCGTCAAGGGCGATAGCAGCCAAGGCCCTTCGGCATGGTTTCTATTGGCCGACGGCACTGAAGGACGCCGAAGAAATAGTCAAGACATGCAACGGCTGCCAGCGATTCAGCCAGTTGAAGCACACGCCGTCAGCAGCGCTCAAGACAATACCGATCACCTGGACATTTGCAGTCTGGGGCCTGGACATGGTTGGGCCATTCAAGACAGCTTGATCCAGCATGACGCACCTGCTCGTCACCGTGGACAAGTTCACCAAGTGGATCGAGGCGAAGCCAATCAAGAAGCTGGATGGAGCAACGGTGATCAAGTTCTTCACATACATCATCATCCGATTCGGCTACCCTCACAGCATCATCACTGCCAATGGAACCAACTTCGCGAAAGGATCCTTCGCTCGTTTCTGCGGGGAAAAGGGATCCGCCTGGATCTGGCATCGGTCGCACATCCACAGTCCAACGGACAATGCGAGCGCGCTAATGGTTTGGTGCTAGCAGGAATCAAGCCGAGGCTCACCGAACCGCTCGTCAGGTCACTTGGATGCTGGATAGAGGAGCTGCCAGCAGTGCTTTGGAGCCTACGCACCACACCCAATCGCTCAACCGGCTTCATGCCGTTCTTCCTCGTCTATGGGGCAGAAACCATTCTCCCCATAGACATCCAGTTCGACGCACCTCGCAAGCAGCTCTACACGGAGAAGGAAGCCAAGGAGGCAAGGGAGGACAGCGTGGATTTGCTCGAGGAGGCGCGCGAGTTGGCTCTGGCCAGATCAGCAACCAACAAGACCTGCACCGATACCACGCCAGCCGGATTCGTCCCACTTCTTTCAGCGAGGGAGACCTGGTGCTACGCCTGGTCCAGAGCACCAAGGGAATGCACAAGCTGTCCCCGCCATGGGAGGGACCATTCATCATCAACCGAGCGCTCCACAAATTTTCATACTATCTGATTGACGCACAACAACCGATGAAGAACAAGGCAGATCGCTCAGACGAGGAGACGGAGCGCCCATGGAATGCCAGCCTGCTCCGCCCATTTTACACTTAGAAAAGTGTATGTATCTTCCCTTTTTTATGTAAAAAGTGAACAAGAATGAGAGCCTTGGCATAGCGCTAAGGACTTCGTCCCAATTATGCGCACCATCTGCATTTTTGTACCGGCTGGCCTAGGCCCCACGATTTCTACAGACGGCATAATATTGCACGGGGCGCCTAGAGTAACCTCTTCTGTTCTGGCTTCAGTACGCACGTCGGATGTCGACCCGGCAAGAGCAAAAACTCACAGCGCACGTGGCAAGAAGATGCCGGCATATAAAGCAAGGGCGTCCAGGCGAACTGGTTGCGCCCTACAAAAGTTAAGCCAACAACAGCGAACCTAAGTATCGCGAGGCATGCCAATATAGCAACTCCTTCGATTCCGGCTGCAGACCGCAACCCGGCTGAAGGCCGGCAACGAAAAATGCTAGAAGGGCCAATACTCGCTGATAAAAGGGGAGTTGCTCACGGCCTAACTCGAAGTGGCGCATGTCTATTTTCCTCCTACGATAATTACCAACTAACGCATGAGCATATGCACAAGAAAACTAACCCAAAGCAATGCTTTGTCTTGCACGACCCGAGTCACAAGTTGGCAGGAAACAAGGTGGCAAGAGAGCTTCGCCCCGGCTAGCTACCCCAGCCGGCCCGAACCTCGGGGACTAAACCCAGTGGACGCGCTCCCGCGCACCCACAAACTCAAGTGAAAGTAGCCAAAAGAGCTTCGCCCCGGCTGGCTACCCCAGCCTGCCCGAACCTCGGGGACTACACCCAGTGGACGCGCTCCCGCGTCCCCACAAACTCAAGTGAAAGTAGCCAAAAGAGCTTTGCCCCGGCTGGCTACCCCAGTCGGCCCGAACCTTGGGGACTACACCCAGTGGACGCACTCCCGCGCACCCACAAACTCAAGTGAAGGTAGCCAAAAGAGCTTCGCCCCGGCTGGCTACCCCAGCCGGCCCGAATCTCGGGGACTACACCCAGTGGATGCTCTCTCGCGCACCCACAAACTCAAGTGAAAGTAGCCAAAAGAGCTTCGCCCCGGCTGGCTATCCCAGCCGGCCCGAACCTCGGGGACTACACCCAGTGGACACGCTACCGCGCACCCACAAAACCAAGTCAGGACGGCAACAGAGCTCGAGCCTAGGTGGCTACCCCAGCCGGCACAAGCATAAAAGACCACAAATGACGAAGACACAAACAAAAATAAGAGAAAGGCGCCAAGCCATAAAGCGGAGCACGAAGGCTCCGCGCAGATTCAAAAGTCGGCGACAGAAGTCAGCCGAAGTGTAGCACATCAGAGTGCCAATTTTCACAAATACACCCGGCATCCCGGGGATCAAGAGTCAGGAGCTTGCGAAGTAGAAGGAGCAAAAGCTGGATCAGCAGGGGCGACACCGGCGTCAGTGGAAGGAGGCTGGCTGCTGGAGGCCACGTCAATGGGATTCCAAGGCGCCGGCTCCCAGTGGAACGGTCGTGGCTCTCCGGGGGTGCTGAATTCATGCTCCAGGTCCACGTAGGTGCCAATCTTCACCCCGCAGGCCTGGAGCGCAGGAAGGCTCTCGCGAAGACCCTCGTAAGTCGTCCCAAGGCGGAAGCCGCGGTCTACCACACTCAGGTCGACACCAGGATACCATGACTTCACCATCGCAAGCGCCATCTCCGCCCCGCCTCGAGCAGCTCACTCCTTGTGCATGTCCAGCACGTAGATGCCCTTGGATAGCGCCATAGCTAAGCTGGCCATGTCGTGCACGTCGCCCGCGTCCGGCCAGACGTAGTGGAAGAGATCATTGGCAATGGCACGCAAGCCGTTCCTCTCCTCCGCCACCACCTTGACCAAGTCGAGGGCAGTCAGGTCATGACCAACCTCCTCCATCGGCAGCTTCTCCATGGCCATCTCGGTCGCCTCAGGATAGTGAGCTGCAGACAGATACAAAGCAGAATAAACCGACAAGATCGAGCAAGTCACGGCACAAGGGAAGAGGGTAGCTGAAAAACTTACTGATGACCATCTCCGAGATGTTCTGGAGGTGCTGATTGAGCTCCTCCTCCCTGCGGCGAAGAACCTGGATTGTCCCCTCCTGCTGGGTGCAGATCATCTCAAAGTTCTTCAGCGCCTCCGCCCGAATATCAGCCGTCTTCTTGCCCCGCTCCATACTAACCTCAAGCTGGTGCTTGTCCATGGCAAGTTGATCGAACTGCGCCTATCGCGCTTTGTTCGACTCCTCCAGCCGGGCAACCTCAGCTTTGAGGCGTTACAACTCCTCCTTGTCCTGGATCATGGTTGTAGGAGGATACCCAATGGTCAACAAAAAACGGGAAAATGGATCCAATCGCCAAGACAGATCTGAAGAAGCAATCTTACGGCCAAGGTCCCGGGTGTTCTTCACAGACTCCATAAACGCTTTTTGCAGCAGGAAAGCAAATGAGCAACAAAGGAGCAAACCGGATGAAAGAGCGGAAAACATATGAAGGGAAACGACTTACCTCCATCAAAACAGACAATTTTTTGGCCTCGCCAAGGCCACTTTCCATTCCCTCAACCAGGTGGCGAACCTGGCTGAACGCGACGGGAGCCGAGCCGGAGAGCTAGGCAAGGATCGCAGCCGGCGTCAGCACAGCCGGAGCTGGCCTCGAGCCGGTGACGATAACCTCGCCATCATCGGCAGCTGCACCCGAAGGCACAGCCACCACCAACTCCCTCAAAGCCGGTTGACCGCCATCCGCCGTAGCCGCCTGCGCGGCCCCCGCTCCCTCCGTCACCTCCGTAATGACGGGCCTGGCGGAACTGCTTGGAGCATCGCTCCAAGCCGGGTTCATGCCAGCCCTTGGGAGAGGGAGGGGGTCTCCGGGTCCTGCGCAGCCACAAACAGTTGGCCCAACCGCAAAGACGCATGGGCCTGGTGCAGCAGCCCCGTGGTCGGAGAGCCCTCAGGAGCCCTGGGCGGAGATGGCATGGCTGGCGCAGCCGGGCTAGCCGCAGCCGACGCGGGCACAGCCGACGACCTCGCCACCTCTTCAACCGTCGGAGGAGGCGGAGGAGTCATGAAGGTGTTACCTCCATCACCGAGCACCATGGCCTTGCTGCGCGGAACGAAGAGTCAAAGGAGAAAGAGAAAAACCTCAGAGTGGCAAGCAAGGGCAAGAGAGACACAAACGGAGGGTGGAGCAACAACTTGACGCCCTCGACGCGTCTTTTTCGTCTCAACTGGAGCGGGAGCGGCAACAGGTGCCACCCTCTTTCCCCGGGCTCTCGCCGCGGGTTTTTCTCGGGCACCCTCCTCGTCGGTGACATCGACTATGGCACAAGCAAAGAGTAAAGACCATAACCTCAGGAACAAAGGTGAAAGAAAAAGCTGCAGACAGCAACCTACCATGAGGATCCGAGGGGCCGTCGTCCGCCCGGACGGGAAACCCTTTGGTTTCCGTCTGGGGGTACTTCTTAGGTTTCCCGTCCTCCAAGAAGGACGGAAGCGGGAAGTCACCCATGCCATCCTCGGCCAGCTGCGCCGTGAACAACTAAACAAAAAGGGGGCATAAGGAACCCAATGAAATCTAGCAAATACAAGGAGCGAGGCGCAAAGCAACCAGAGAAAAACTTACCGACGGCGGCAGGCAGCCGCGATGGTACGGGGGGGGGGGGGGGGGGGGGGGGGGGGCAGGAGTATGCCCAGTTGGCCTCGATGCAGAACTTGGAGATCATGGAGATCCAGTTCCGCAGGTCCTGGTAGGGCACATCCTTCCGCGACGTCCTCGTCGGATCATTGGCGGTCGAAAGATGGCACATCTTGTGCGACCGCTTCTGCAGCGGAAGCACGCGACGCACCATCCACGAGTCCCGGGCGGTGAGCCTCTCCGTCCCCACCATCGTCTCCACCCGGGCGGCCATCCGATCGAGGTCCGCCACTGCGCCCATGCTCTTCGTCGTCCAGGCCCTCTGCGACGAGGGCACGTCAGTGAAGGGCGGAAGGCAGATCCAATCAATCTCCGTGGCATTGCTCACATAGAAATATGTGCGCTGCCTCAGCTTGACGGTGTCGGGGAGCTCGAACCGCGACATCGGCGAGGAGGACCGCGGATAGATGGCGCAGCAGCCCGTCCGTGTCAGCGAGCCACCCTTGGTGATGTTCTGGGCCTTTAAGTGGAAGAACTTGAGAAAGTTCGCCACCTCGGGCCACACCCCAAGATATGACTCGCAGCAGGCCGCAAAGTGCGACAGCTGCGCCATGGCGTTGGCGCCCAAGTGATGAAGCTGGAGGTCGAAGAAGCCTAAGAGCTAGAGAAGGAACGGGCTGACGGGGAGGCCGAAGGCGCGCGTGAAGTGCGCGAGGAAGACGACACGCTCCCCCAGCCGAGGGTTCGGCACCCTCTCCCCCTCTGGCGCAAGCCGGTGCTTCACAAGGATCGACGAGGGAAGAAACCTTCCTCGCCGGTACTTGTTTATGAGCTCATCGGTCACGAAGGACCCGCACCAGCCGCCGTGTTGCTCCAGTGGTATCTCGAAAGAGGAGGAGGCCGTGGTTGGCGAAAAGAAGGTGGCCGGCGGCAACAGGGAGAGGGCACACAAGAACAAGGAATGCCGGGGCATGAGGAGAAGATGATCTGGAGGATGGACAAGTGTGGGAACCGATCCCATCGGAGCCCTATTTATCCCCGCAAGCGGCAGCGTCGCCACTTCGGCTTCTGCGCGACACGTGGCGTCACGGTGCCACAGCTGCGTGATGTTTCGGCTCCAGATATCCTGCGTCGTCGTGGTTGCCATAGAAGATCCCCGGGCTTCAGCGGGAGGCGAGGCGTGCGCCCTTGCCCCGAGGAAACGCTGCGGCAATTTTGCGTGCGCAGTTGCCAAAAACTGACGCAGCGACGCAGAAGTCAAACTGACGCGACGTGCGCCAGAGCCACATGCGTGGGTGACGGCATCAATGACGTCATCTAGCCAAACGTTTCGTCTTTAGCTCCGCCAGCCGGTACCTGCCTTCGCTGTTTACACCCAGTGGACGGCCATCGATTCCGCAGCCGGTTAACTCCAGCCGGAAAGCAAAAGCAAAAGCCGCAGCCAGAGAAAGTAAAGCAACCTCTCAGGAAAGGAAGGAGCATGGAAGATCTTGCCCACCGGCCAAGCCCATACGTGCTCGGGGACTAGTGTCGGGGGGATAACCCCCGGGTGGGGAAAGCCAGGCATAAGTAGGCCGGCTCCAGAAGATGCAGGCCGCCTGGCCTCCAAGAAATGCAACTCTAACCGTCTGAAAAGCAAGCCCCGCTGGGCTTATAACCTTCCTGGCTGGCCCGTCTAGCCGGTGGCCAGAAGAACCGGCCGGGTGGCCGTTCCCACCCGGCTCACCTCGGATTCGATGGAGAGCACGGAAGGACTAACGCTCCATGCGGGGTACGCTTCTGGCTCTCCCTCGTCACCAAGTAAGCTGGCATGCCGTCATGACCAGCGCTACCCGACGAAGATAAAGCAAGACGGTAGGCTAGCCTGGCGAAAGCAGTCCGGGTAACCGTTAAAGCAAGGGTGACGCCCCAAAGGAAGCCCGAGTGACCACTAAAGAGAAGGATGACGCTAAAATAAGGGCAGACTGGGTCCTGGCCCACCGGCTGGGCCATGCAGCCGGCCCTGCTCTGTAAACCCATATCCAAACAGTAAACCCTAGGACCCGATCTGTAATCTACCCTCCTAGACCAGTATATAAGGGAGGGCAGAGCCAGGGTTCTAGGTAAGATGCAACAGTAGGAGAAGAGAAGTGTTAGCATCTAGCTCCCATCTTCCTCTAGCCATCGATAGTAGCTAAGGAAACAGCTCAAGGAGCATCTGTACTAAGCATCAAGCTCTCATACATAGTTCATCTTGCAGGAGTAGAGGTGTTACCTCGCCAAGAAGGCCCCGAACCTGGTTACGTCCCTGTGTTTGCAGTGTACCGTGCCTAACCCGTTGCGTGAGCCACCGAATGCATCCGTGTGTCCCTTCTTTGCCATCCCCGATGTCTCTGCCGTGTTCCACACCACGACAAGAGCCTTTTTAACCGCCGTGGATTGGGATTGGCACGGAAGTGGGCGAACCGAGGGACATTTTTTCAAGGATACTTGCTGGGAGACAATGACTAAGTTGATATAAAAACATGGGATGTTATCACGTACTTGAGAGCCCATGGTAATCTATCATGGCTGTGTACAGTGAATTTCAATGAGATCAAGAGACATGATGAGAAGCTTGGCGGCAACTCAAGAAGTGAGACTCAAATGGATGCTTTTGTGAACTGTCTTATGTCAAGATGGGAATGGGCCGGGTCGACCCGTTGGGTCACTGACCCGGCCCAAAATTTTGAGGTCGTTGGGGCGGACGGGTTGGCCTTGCATATTTTTTGGGCCAATTGAGCCGGCTTTGGCTTACCCATTGGGTCGACGGGGTCGAACCATCGACCATCTCTATCGTCCTAGTGACATGGTTATACCCTGCGGGTATCCGATGTTAGCCTACCTGGTCCAGCCCAACGGAAGGCCCACTCGAAGACCTGCCAGGGTCCATGACGCCTATGATGGTTCGGCTGCTATGAAGCCCATATGGACACGGTCTCCCAAGCGCACAAGACAAGGAAGCTGAAGACTAGAGTTTGAATACAACATGTAACCAAATCGTATTGGCACCCGAGACCTAGCCTCCCCATCTATAAAGGCTAGGAGGGTCCAACGAGGAGGACACGACCTAAAGACGCCATAACCCCCCAATAGATAGATCTACGATCTCCACCTCCACAATAGATCTATAGATCTAGGCTCTCTCGACTCATACTTTCGCATACACACCACCACGCCAGATCGAATTTGCGCACCCTGTAACCTTCGGTTCCGCCGTAATCAAGAGCAGACAAGCAGGAGTAGGGTTTTCCCTCCGGGGGCCTGAACCTGGGTAAATCTCGTGTCCCCTGGTTGCTTGTCTGTTAACCGTTTCACGATCTCCAGCATCCCCATCTTCTCCAAAACCCAAAGTCCATAACAATGGGCATTGACGAGTCGAAACCTCGTCAATTGGCGCCGACCATGGGGACTGGGGACGCTGATCGTGCGATCGTGACGGTCCCATCACAAGTAATCTATGATTCGTCAACTTTCGACGAGAAGATCTACTTCGACTCCCTCCGACTGATTGGTCCGCGCCGCAGAAGCAACGATGGAAGCACCAGCAAAAATCAATTCGTACGAGGGGTGTCAGCGCCGCACACATGCCTCATCCAGGCCCAGACAAGACGAGAGAGTCATCAGGTGCGGCATGCGAGTGCGATTGATTACATGCAAGGAAAAAGCCAAAAGCTTGACGACAATTCATTGGATAAAATCAAGTACAAGGCGTGCTTTGTTTATTTTGCTTCAAAAAGAGGCTATGATTGATTCGGCTCCGTAATGCGTGTATGAGACCGTGGCCGCTCCATCTATCAGAACAATTGCGGCAACATCACATCGTTTGAGCAGCTCCCACAAACAAAGAAAAAGGCAAAATCGGCAGGTCAAACATGCAAGGATCAAATAAAGATCAATTCGAGACGCACTCAGGTTGGCGACTGCCCACGACCTATGTGATTTGACCTCCACCACTCGTCGCTGTGTCGACTCCGTTTAAATAAAAATCCAACGACCCGCTGGATACATCGACTCCCGCGACCTGCCGGTCGCCTCGGTTCCCGTGACCGCGACACGCTGCAATCTTCGGCTTCGATGACCCGCTGCAGTCTTCAATGACGGTGACCCGATACGAACTTCGGCTCCAACGACTCAGGGGCTCCCTCCGCTTTTGTTTACCCACCATGATCTTCTACTTCGGCGGTCCTCTACGATCTTCGGCTCCAACGACTCGGGGGCTCCATCAACATCGGCGACCCAATACGGCTTTCGGCTGCGGTGACCCGATACATCCTTCGGATGCGGCGACCCGGTGCGGTCTTCGATTGCGACAATCTTCGGATGCAGAGCTCGCTGTCGCCATCGACCCCAGGAACCCGTCGCTTCTATGACCATGGTCTGCCGTGTTGACTACGTCCGCTGTGTGACCCGCTACCGCGTCAACTTCGCCACGACAACCAACAAAGCTAAGTTTCCCTCTACTTAGAGCTGATTTCAATTTTAACTCGCACTCGAAACACTCGGGGGTTGCGCCCTCTTCGAGTAACCTAATGTGCCATCGGCTCCACGCACTCGAGCACCTCGAACGCGACAGCCCGAGTAGCTGATTCTGCCTGACCGTCGAATCCTTGAACTCCGAGTGCCTCGGCAAGGTACTGAGACTAAGGGTAATCAGGCTAACAAAAAGGCCTAGCATACAGTACAAAAGTGTCGACTCGATCGGCACCAGAATCTTACTATACAAGCCGACAGGCAAATATTCTTTACAAGATACAAGTACTTCACAAATTTTTATATTTTATGCAGCTTACAAGGACATCGACTGCGTCGAGCTATTCTATCGGGTCCTCCAACAGGAGTCGACGAAACAACTGGCTACGCCATAAACTCAAGACCCGAGTCGAAACCCTCCTTGGATGGTTGCATCACTTGATGCTACACAGGCGCGGCGCTGACTCGATGCACTTCCGGGTCAATGGTTTCTCCTCGCATGAGTCTCCACTCGAGTCTGCGACTCGACTAGACACTCGGAGGCTACTCCTATCAGGAGCGCTGGTCGCGCACCCGATGTACTTCCGGGTCATCGGCACGCCCACGAGATTGCCGACTACAACTTCATGATACAAGACTCGAGTCTCTGCCCGAGTCTACGACTTCGCCAGACACTCAGGGGCTACTCCAAATTGGAGCGCTGGTCGCGCATACACAAGATCTTCGAGTCCTACGTCGAGTCTACGACTCCACCGCGGACTCCGGGGCTACTCCCATAGGGAGGATGGATTCAAGCATCCGAAAAAATTTGTGTCCTACGGACCTGAAGCCAAACAACGTTTGAATCAAAGTCTCTGCTCGAGTCTACGACTCGAACAGACACTCGGGGGCTACTCCCATAGGGAGCGCTGGTCGCGCAGCCTATGAATTCTTCGAGTGCGATCCTTCGGATCAGCATGCAAAACTTTTCGGCAGCTCCGTCCTAATTAACGCTAAGTGAGAAACGTCCTCCTTGGCTACCCGAAACACCTCCGCGGTGATAAACATTCGTATGCTGCATCTGCGACGCAAAGATAAGACCTACAGATACCATCTGATGGCCTGGTAACGCACACGACTGCGCTCTGCTAGTAAAAATCCGTGCCAGCAGGCGCGATGAAAAATCCCGACAGACGCGTTGGGTACATCATTTAAATTCACTGTAATTCCACTCCTGTAAGTCCTCCGAGGCCTGAGTCAAATTACGCCAGCAAGTGTTTCGGGTTCGAGTCGAGGGACTCGAATATGAAAAAGATTGTGTTGTTTTGTCTTAAGACAATTAACTGACCCTGATCCGTCGGGAGAGTCAGGCACACGCATCAACAATCCCTACACATTCTCTTGAAAGACAGAGATAGCTGCACTCGAAGGATTGAAGAGTCCTCAGCCGAATCTACGATTCGACTGAACACTCGGGGCTACTGACATGGTTATACCCTGCGGGTACCCGATGTTAGCCTACCTGGTCCAGCCCGACGGAAGGTCCACTCGAAGACCTGCCAGGGTCCATGACGCCTATGATGGTTTGTCTAACATCCCTAAATTCATATTCCAAAACTCATTCACATCATCTTTTGCATTCATCATCATTTAGGATTTTCTCAAAATCATTCCAAAAACAGGAGCATGTGTGGCTAATTATTTTATGTATAAAAAAACCTAGCCTTTGTGCTACATGCTTTTGGGAAAGATGCTGTTATCCATTCAGAATGTTTTGAATTCAACCTTAAGTGGTCTCAAAAGTTTGAACAAAATAACAAAAGCAAAATATGAATTAAAACAAATCCTATGCCTATTATTACCTCTCATAAAGGCATAGTTTATTTTATTTTCAAAAGGACCTAGGTGTTCTGAATTGTTCAGATGTGTTTGACACTCATTTAAGAGCAAGTTTTATTTTGCAAAGGTCCTGTAAAGCTTTGGATTCAAACAAATTTGAATTTAGGATTAAAAAACCATTTCTAGAAATTCAATCTGAAAAAGAAAAGGAATTAAGAAGAAAAAAAAATAGCCAAACCAGCCAATCTGGCCGACCCAGCCCAACACGGCCCAGCTAGCCCAGCAGCTCCCACCCCGCGAATCGTTTTCTTTCACCCGCTCTCGCACCCACTAGCTCACTGACAGAAGGGACCCGCTTCCACTCCCCTCTCTCGCTGACAACCACGACCCACCCGAGCATCGTCGTCTCCACCCCCACGACCTGTTCGTCCCCAAATTGACGCGGCCGTTTCCTGTTGATTACGCAGCTTAAATTCGAGTTAAGGCACGAGTGATTCTCGCTCGCGAGCAGGCTACATAAACCCCCTCTGCCCCTCTCTCTTTTCCCCCAAACCCCAAGCACAGAACGCCCCCAGGCTGCGCGCATTGCTCTCTGCAACCCCGCCGTCTCCGACGACTGCGCCGGCGAATTCCGGTGAGTCTCGTGTTCCCCTCTGCCTCTCATTCATGCTGTCTTGTCCAGTGAGTCTCGGCGCATCTACTGACACACCCCACTTACCTTCGCATGACCTGTAGCTCCAGCAACGTCGACGACTGGCCGCCACCGTCTTCGGCATCAACTCCGACGACCTCCGGTGGTAAGTCCAGACTGCCCCAGGCCTTGTCTTTCACACGCGCGTATTCCCCGTGATCTTCTGCACCTGACTACACTCTCCGTTTGCCTCCTAGTGATCGGCAACGTCGCCTTCGACCTCGAGCAGAACCACCTGTCGCCAGACTCAACTCCGACGAGGAATCGCCACCGCGTCAGCACGCCCCTTGACAAACCAGAGCCACCTCGAGTTTCAGCACGCCACCGCGGTCCTGGTAAGCGCCTTCTTGCTTCCCCGGACGACCTAGAACACCGGCGCCACCGTAGTCAGACGCGCCGCCGCCGGACAACGCCGCTAGCACCGCCAGTTTGTGGCTTGATGATTTGGTCCGTTGGATCTGCATCGTAGGGCTAGGATAGATCTTAATCGAAGAGGTACGCGCGCGTCTGAGCCACCAGATCTAGGTTAGATCCTACGGCCTGCGACTGCCCGCGCGAAGCGGTACGCGCCAGTGAGGCTGCGACACGTGGCTAGGTATAATTCAAAAACAGAAATTTGAATCAGATTTAGATCCAAACTTTAAACTGCTATAACTTTTGAATGCCACGTTAGAATTTTACAAACATTATACCATTGGATTCAGTGAATCAAGACCTTTCTGTTTATGCAAAGTGTTTTACAAATAGTAACCATTAGAATGACTTTATTTGTAGGAACATGTTTAAGGCCATTTTGAGTATGGATTTAGTTTAGTAGTTTGTTTTAGGGATAAATAAGTTTAGTTGGCAAACTTGTGACTTGTTAAGTTTCTGTAAACATGTGCATGCTTGGTAGAATTTTCAAAAATCACCACTTAGTAAATTCTCGCATGCATGCATTCACATTATTTTTGGTTGTATATAATTGTGTGTAATTGTATGCTATAATTTTTTGTGTAGATTTTGCTAGTGATTGTGATTGTGAAGAGTGCTACTCTCCCCACTACCAAGGAAAGTGATATTTTCATGAATATTTCTATCCTATGTTTTGTACTAGCATTAGATATTTTGCTAAGTATTGCATGCTATTTTGCCTAATGCTAAGTTGGGAAATCCTAAGTAGTGTAGAATTGTAGAATTGCTAAGGAATTTTCCTAAGTTAAGTTATCTTACCATGCTTAGCCTAGCTATTTAGCAAACAAGGGTTGGTGGAAATCTATACACACTATGATGAAAATATTTCTAAGTCATGAGACTTATGCTTTTCTAATAAAACAACTAAGTCAAATGAACCTCCTGGGTGGAATGGAAGGATTGGGTTATGTTGAGTGGTTACACAAGGCCATGGACTTGGGTTGTGTATCTCACTTGTGGCATGCCACCCAGGCACAAAGGGATTTGGAGGCCAAGTGTTGAGAAATCTTACAGTGCAACCACTTGGCAATATGGGCTCTGCCTTGATCATATAGGTTGCTAGAACTTAGTCATTTGGACAGTTGGTGGTAGTTGGGTTGATAGGTTGGAGCGCGTCCATTTGACTAAGGAAAAGCTTCTGAAAGGTCCTGTCTTGGGAAACCAAGTCTGGTGGGGAAAGTGCACAACCTCTGCAGATGGAAAAACCTAAGTACTTAGCCTTGTCCAAGGCAATGGACAATTTGAGCATCAAGACATGGAAGCTACAAGAATCTCATCACTCCAACTTCTAAGTAAAAATTGGTGGGTGAACAAGGGTGAAGGACCCCAATGTCTATTGGTGGTTTCTTGGGAATGTTTTGACAAAGAAAAACTTAGTGATTTCAACTAATAGGTAAAACTTATTTTCAAGCAAAGCAAGCCAAGCTACACTTAGCCAAAATGCATATAGTAATATAGTCCACCTAAAATATACTAAGGTATCACTTGCCAATACTATTCCAAAGTATTGACCCTCTGTGGCTGTAACTTGTGATGTTGCAGGTTACTCCGATGATGAATAGGAGTCATGAGTCTACACTCAACATGCTTGCCTGTGGCACATGAAGATGAAGACTTATGTTTATTTACTTATTCCTTAAACTCTTGTATTAGGCCTTTGGCCCTGAGTTGTAAAAGACTATGTTTTATATCTGGAATGAATGTAATAAACGACCTTTGTATCTGTGTACTTCATCTTAAACTGTGGATGCTAGCATTGATCCAGGGACTAGCATTGCAATCACAAGGATCCTTTCCTTTATAAAGGAGGGGTCTAACAGATGGTATCAGAGCACTGTGTTGCCTGTAGGATTATGACCCTAGGATTGGAAAACCACTAAGGAAAAGTTTTCAACTATTTCTACACTTGTCTATTCTTCTCGTAAAACTTTTCTAATCTTTTCATTCTCAACTCCATTTGTAGATGAACTCCATCAACGAAGCCGTGAAGAAAGGACCACTCATGACCATGACCTTGGAGTGTGAAACTGAGTTTCCCAATATTCTCAAGGACCTCATGGTGGCAATGGAAGCACATGGTGCAGCTGTGTACAAGGGCTTTCCAGTGGTGGATGAAGGAGTGGAGTATTGGTGGGTGCAACTTCACTTGTACAAAAACAAGGAAGACAACCACAAAGAAAGGGGATTCTGCATGTACACCAACACTACAATGCACACCACATTCTTTGAGTCAGCCAGAGATGCAGCTTGGAGGACTATCAAAGAACTAAGTGCTAGAGTCAAGTGCAGAATGCTCAACCTCCAAAAATACTTAGAGAAAGAGAAGGAACTTACCCAAGAGTTGGAAGCCACCAACCAAGAGTTAAGGGGAGATGTTATAGACTTAGTGATGGAATCAAGAGAACAAGATTGGTGGATTACCTCTAGGAACATTGTGTTTGCTAATAGATCCAATGAGATAGGATTGTAAGGGCACTTCGTTAGTTGGATCACCACTTATCACCTTATTTTCCAAAGATGATACCTTAAATAAGTTGGACCTTGATTGATGTAATAGTTTCATGTATGCATGACTTGTGTGATTTTGTGATTCCAAGGATGTGTATGTGATGTTGTCTTTATTTGTCTTAAATTGTGTTGTTCTAACTTTTTCATTCTTATAAATAGATGCATATTGCCATCAGCACTGTTGAGGAGTTCCAGGTTACTCGTTTTGGACCCCGTATCGTTGAGCTTACCACTTTGCTCGATCTCCCTCTTCCCACCATCACGGTGTACCCACTCACCAAGTTCGAGAGGAAGGACCTCTGGGGCTTCAAGGTGAACCAGCCCGGACGCCATACTGAGCCTACTACGGAGGCCATCGTCTTCAAGCTGATGCACGACGACAGGGAGAGAGGCATGGAGGTAGTCATGCAGGACCTGATAGGACGTCTATTAGGCTGTCACTCCCGACAGGTTAGGGGCACCCACTTTCACGTCTTCGGAAGACGTGATGTTGATGGAGAGTCCATCGACTTTGAGGACGACTCGAGGGACACGGCAGAGCCGATACGTCTCTACCTCCAGGACTTAGAGACTCTTCTCAGGCACGTAGACACGGACAGGACGAACGTCATGCTCGGAAATGACGAGCTTCAGGTGCAGCTTCGCGAGAAGGACAAGCTTTTTGCGCAGCAGGATGAGATGATCAAGGAAATGGAGACAAAGTTCGAGGCCCAGGACCGCAAGTTCAAGAGTCAGGAGAAACGCGTCCAGGATAGGAACAAGAAGATCCGGGACATGACCGAGGAACTGAAGTCCAAGGATTTCGAGCTAGAGCAGCAGCAGATGGTTATTGAGAGGCTTCGCTCCCAGAAGAGGGATCTCAAGGCCAAGGTCGATTCCTTGACCACTACGATTGAGGAGAACAAGACCGCGATGGAGAACGCAGGTCTTACCTTCGTCGAGGAGGAGATTGATGCTGATGAGTAGACTTGACTACTCGTATACCTTTCATATTCGTACTTGTTATTGTGAACTTATTATTGGACCATCCGACATGTGGATGGCTTGCCACTTGTGTGTTTTATTTCATGAACTTATCATCTGGTTGTTGAACTTTTATTTTTATGTTGCATGTTATGTGATTGCTTGTGATGTATTGTGCATAAAACATCTATGGGTATCTCATTCTTATCTATTTGAACAAACCACAGATGCCTCCCCGTCGCGCAAACCCCAACCCCAACAACATCACACCGGAAATGCAACAAATGATGAACGCGCAAACACAACTTATGCAAGATGATGACATTCATTCAAAACCAGAATAACAACAACAACCCCAATAACAACAACAATAACAACAACAACCCTCCGGGTTTTGATATGCTCACCAGATTTCTGCGATTGAGGCCAGCAAAGTTTTCGGGAACAACTGATCCCATGGTGGCCAATGATTGGCTACATTCCGTGAACAAGGACTTAGTGACCGTGGGCTGCACGGATGCTGAAAAAGTCAGGTTCGCAGCACATCTGTTGGAAGGACCAGCCGCCACATGGTGGGAAATCTTCCAAATCACCACTCCTATTGATGAGGTGACTTGGGCTATCTTTGAAGATGGCTTTCGCACTGCTCACATCTCATCAGGAATGATGAGCCTAAAAAAGAAAGAGTTTCACAACTTAAAGCAGCGCCACCGCAGCGTGGCTGAATACATAGAAGAGTTCAACAATCTGGCACGCTATGCACCGGATGAAGTTGACACAGATGCCAAAAGAAAGGAAAAGTTTCTGGAGGGTTTGAATGATGAGCTGAATCTGCAGTTGTCTGTGGCATATGTTCCAACTTATCAGTCTTTGTGTGACAAGGCTGCTATTTTGGAGAGTATAATGAAGCCAGTCGAGAGTAGGAAGAGGAAACACTCCGACAAGCAAAGCTCGGGATCGTCTCACAAACGATCTCACTATGATGACAGTGGCAGCTCAGGATCCCATAAGCATGGGAAATTCAGCAAGCACCACAACCACAACCGTCATGACAACAAGCATCACCGCAGTCATGACAAGGACAAGTACAAGAACCACAAGGGTGGACATAAGAACCACTATAGTGGAAATGGTAGTGGAAGTGGAAGCCAACCTCCTAAAAAGGACATCAGTCAGGTTGAGTGCTTCAAATGCAAGAAGTTGGGGCATTATGCTAATGAGTGCCCTGAGAAGAAAGTTGAAGGACCTAACAAGCCAAATCCTTTTCAGAAAGGACAGGTTAACCACATCAATGTGGAGGAGGTCTATGAGGAGCCTGATGCCGTTGCTGGTAAGTTCAGACTCAATTCCATTCCAGCATTTGTACTCTTTGACACTGGTGCATCTCATTCATTCATATCAAAAGCATTTGTTGATAGAAATGGGTTTGCATCTGAAAACATTGGGTGTCCAATAAAAGTTAGTTCTCCGGGTGGGGATATGATAGTAAGCCTTAGCTGCCGGGATCTCGTCATAGAGTTTGGAAAGCATAAGTTTTCAGTAAGCCTGATAATCCTAGATACCCAAGGACTAGACGTAATTTGTGGAATGGATTGGATGGCTAAGTATGAAGGAGTACTAGATTGTGCCAATCGTACAGTTACACTCACAACCCCAGAAGGAAAAAGAATAAAATTCAAGTCAAACTTTGAATCCAAAGGAAGTAAGCTGAATTCTCTTAAGGGGGTTAGCATGGACAGTGTGCCAATTGTATGTGAGTATCCGGATGTGTTTCCGGAAGAATTGCCAGGAATGCCACCAGATAGACATGTGGAATTTCTGATAGATTTGGTACCAGGTTCTAGACCTATAGCAAAAAGACCGTACAAAATGTCAGTTGATGAACTGAAAGAGCTCAAGAAGCAACTAGGGGAACAATTGCAGAAAGGGTTTATTCAACCAAGTTCTTCATCTTGGGGAGCCCCAGTATTGTTCGTGGAGAAGAAGGATAGAACACAAAGACTATGTATTGACTACCGTTCTCTCAACGAGGTAACCATCAAGAACAAATATCCTTTGCCAAGAATCAACGACTTGTTTGATCAACTAGAAGGAGCATGTGTGTTCTCGAAGATTGATCTCCGGTCAGGTTATTTTCAACTCAAGATAAGAAAACAAGACATTCCTAAAACAGCATTCACCACAAGGTATGGATTGTATGAGTACACGGTGATGCCTTTTGGTTTAACCAACGCTCCAGCATATTTCATGAACATGATGAACAAGGTGTTCATGGAATTTCTCGACAAGTTTGTTGTCGTTTTCATCGATGACATCTTGGTCTACTCCAAAAGCAAGGAAGAACACGAAAGACACTTACGCTTGATACTTGAGAAACTGAGGGAACATAAACTTTATGCCAAATTCAGCAAGTGTGAGTTCTGGTTAGAGGAAGTTGGTTTTCTTGGCCATGTTATGACAAAGGATGGTGTGGCAGTTGATCCTGCCAAAGTTTCATCTGTGACAGAATGGGAATCTCCCAAGAATGTGAAAGAAGTTCGTAGTTTCCTCGGCTTAGCAGGTTACTACAGAAGGTTCATTGAAAATTTCTCGAAGGTTGCTAAGCCAATGACGGAATTGTTAAAAAAGGACAAGAAATTTGCTTGGTCTGAAGGTTGTGAAGTCAGCTTCCAAGAATTGAAGAAGAGACTTGTAACAGCACCAGTTCTATGTCTACCAGATTTGGAAAAGGATTTCCAAGTATATTGTGATGCTTCTCATCAAGGTTTGGGTGCCGTACTTATGCAAGACAGTAAGGTCGTAGCCTATGCCTCGAGACAACTCAAAACTCATGAAGTAAACTATCCCACTCATGATTTGGAGTTAGCCTCTGTCGTCCATGCACTCAAAACATGGAAACATTACCTTTTGGGAAAGCGATGTGAAGTGTTCACCGATCATAAGAGTTTGAAGTATATCTTCACCCAGAAGGAAATCAACATGAGACAAAGAAGATGGCTAGAACTTATCAAGGATTACGACTTGAGTTTGCAATACCACCCCGGTAAAGCAAATGTAGTAGCAGATGCTCTAAGCCGTAAGGCATTCGTAAATGGCCTTACCGATGGTGAATTACCGGATGACTTGTGTAAGCAATTCAAAGAACTCAGATTAGAAATTGTGCCAGAGGGACATCTCATGTCTTTAGATGTTCAACCCACTTTGTTGGACAAGATCCGAGAAGCTCAGAAGACTGATAAGGAAATTGAAAAGATTAAGGAAAATATTAGTCTAGGGAAAGCTAAGAGTTTCCATATAGACGAACAAGGTACTTTATGGCACGGGAAACGTATATGTGTTCCACAAGACCCGGAGTTGCGGAAACTGATTTTACAAGAAGGTCACAACTCTCCGTATTCTATTCACCCAGGAAACACCAAGATGTACATGGATATGAAAGAAAGATTTTGGTGGAATAATCTAAAAAGGGACATCGCTGAGCATATTGCTTTGTGTGATGTGTGTAGCAGAGTAAAAGCGGAGCATCAGAAACCAGCGGGTTTACTTCAACCACTGCCTATTCCT
This sequence comes from Avena atlantica, assembly GCA_910589765.1. Classification (NCBI taxonomy): domain Eukaryota; kingdom Viridiplantae; phylum Streptophyta; class Magnoliopsida; order Poales; family Poaceae; genus Avena; species Avena atlantica. Next base: position 478,887,686 of record OU342739.1, on the reverse strand, counting down.
GAATGGAAGTGGGAAAATATCGGTATGGATTTCATTACCGGATTACCAAGGACAAGGTTAGGGTATGTTTCCATATGGGTAGTAGTGGATCGCTTAACTAAAGTGGCTCATTTTATACCCGTGAAGACAACTTATACAAGTGCCAAGTTAGCAAAGATCTACATGAGCAGAATTATATGCCTTCACGGTGTGCCTAAGAGTATTGTGTCAGATAGAGGAACTCAGTTCACTTCTCACTTTTGGAGACAACTTCATGAATCCTTAGGAACGAGGTTGGAATTCATCACTACTTTTCATCCTCAAACTGATGGACAAACGGAAAGGACTAATCAGATTCTTGAAGACATGTTGAGGGCATGTGCCCTAGACTATGGAGCAAGTTGGGATGAAAGTTTGCCTTACGCAGAGTTCTCTTACAACAACAGTCATCAATCTAGTATTGGAATGGCACCATTTGAGTTACTCTACGGAAGGAAGTGTACCACCCCGTTGTTATGGAATGGTGTGGGAGAAAGAAGCTTATTTGGACCAGACCTTATCAAAGACGCCGAAGAGAAAGTCAAATTGGTTAAGGACAGATTGAAGATAGCACAGTCCCGACAGAAAAGCTACGCGGATTCTAAGCGTAGAGAAGTCACCTACGAAGTTGGAGATAGAGCTTATCTTAGAGTATCACCACTTCGTGGAGTGAAAAGATTTGGAGTCAAAGGAAAGTTGGCACCAAGATATGTTGGGCCATTTAAGATTCTAAGTCGCAAGGGAGAAGTTGCATATGAAGTTGAATTGCCAGAGTCTCTGTCAGCTGTCCATAATGTGTTTCATGTGAGTCAGCTTAAGAAATGTCACCCAGAAATGGAAGAATCTTCTCTGAAGGATACTATACCATTGGAAGAAGTTCAACTAGAAAGTGACCTCACCTATGAAGAAAAGCCTGTCAAGATTCTTGAGACCGCAGAAAGAGTCACAAGGACTAAAACTATCAAGTTTTGCAAGGTGCAATGGAACCATCACTCCGAAGAGGAAGCAACATGGGAAAGAGAAGATGATCTTCGGAAAGACCACCCTCACCTATTTGCTAGCCAATCCAAATCTCGAGGGCGAGATTCATCTTAAGGGGGTTAGATTTGTAACATCCCTAAATTCATATTCCAAAACTCATTCACGTCATCTTTTGCATTCATCATCATTTAGGATTTTCTCAAAATCATTCCAAAAACAAGAGCATTTGTGGCTCATTATTTTATGTATAAAAAAACCTAGCCTTTGTGCTACATGCTTTTGGGAAAGATGCTGTTATCCATTCAGAATGTTTTGAATTCAAAATTAAGTGGTCTCAAAAGTTTGAACAAAATAACAAAAGAAAAATATGAATTAAAACAAATCCTATGCCTATTATCACCTCTCATAAAGGCATAGTTTATTTTATTTTCAAAAGGACCTAGGTGTTCTGAATTGTTCAGATGTGTTTGACACTCATTTAAGAGCAAGTTTTATTTTGCAAAGGTCCTGTAAAGCTTTGGATTCAAACAGATTTGAATTTAGGATTAAAAAACCATTTCTAAAAATTCAATCTGAAAAAGAAAAGGAATTAAGAAGAAAAAAAATAGCCAAACCAGCCAATCTGGCCGACCCAGCCCAACACGGCCCAGCTAGCCCAGCAGCTCCCACCCCGCGAATTGTTTTCTTTCACCCGCTCTCGCACCCACCAGCTCACTGACAGAAGGGACCCGCTTCCACTCCCCTCTCTCGCTGACAACCACGGCCCACCCGAGCATCGTCGTCTCCACCCCCACGACCTGTTCGTCCCCAAATTGACGCGGCTGTTTCCTGTTGATTACGCAGCTTAAATTCGAGTTAAGGCACGAGTGATTCTCGCTCGCGAGCAGGCTACATAAACCCCCTCTGCCCCCTCTCTCTTTTCCCCCAAACCCCAAGCACAGAACGCCCCCAGGCTGCGCGCATTGCTCTCTGCAACCCCGCCGTCTCCGACGACTGCGCCGGCGAATTCCGGTTAGTCTCGTGTTCCCCTCTGCCTCTCATTCATGCTGTCTTGTCCAGTGAGTCTCGTCGCATCTACTGACACACCCCACTTACCTTCGCATGACCTGTAGCTCCAGCAACGTCGACGACTGGCCGCCACCGTCTTCGGCATCAACTCCGACGACCTCCGGTGGTAAGTCCAGACCGCCCCAGGCCTTGTATTTCACACGCGCGTATTCCCCGTGATCTTCTGCACCTGACTACACTCTCCGTTTGCCTCCTAGTGATCGGCAACGTCGCCTTCGACCTCGAGCAGAACCACCTGTCGCCAGACTCAACTCCGACGAGGAATCGCCACCGCGTCAGCACGCCCCTTGACAAACCAGAGCCACCTCGAGTTTCAGCACGCCACCGCGGTCCTGGTAAGCGCCTTCTTGCTTCCCCGGACGACCTAGAACACCGGCGCCACCGTAGTCAGACGCGCCGCTAGCACCGCTAGTTTGTGGCTTGATGATTTGGTCCGTTGGATCTGCATCGTAGGGCTAGGATAGATCTTAATCGAAGAGGTACGCGCGCGTCTGAGCCGCCAGATCTAGGTTAGATCCTACGGCCTGCGACTGCCGATCCGCGCGAAGCGGTACGCGCCAGTGAGGCTGCGACACGTGGCTAGGTATAATTCAAAAACAGAAATTTGAATCAGATTTAGATCCAAACTTTAAACTGCTATAACTTTTGAATGCCACGTTAGAATTTTACAAACTTTATACCGTTGGATTCAGTGAATCAAGACCTTTCTGTTTATGCAAAGTGTTTTACAAATAGTAACCATTAGAATGACTTTATTTGTAGGAACATGTTTAAGGACATTTTGAGTATGGATTTAGTTTAGTAGTTTGTTTTAGGGATAAATAAGTTTAGTTGGCAAACTTGTGACTTGTTAAGTTTCTGTAAACATGTGCATGCTTGGTAGAATTTTCAAAAATCACCACTTAGTAAATTCTCGCATGCATGCATTCACATTATTTTTGGTTGTATATAATTGTGTGTAATTGTATACTATAATTTTTTGTGTAGATTTTGCTAGTGATTGTGATTGTGAAGAGTGCTACTCTCCCCACTACCAAGGCAAGTGATATTTTCATGAATATTTATATCCTATGTTTTGTACTAGCATTAGATATTTTGCTAAGTATTGCATGCTATTTTGCCTAATGCTAAGTTGGAAAATCCTAAGTAGTGTAGAATTGTAGAATTGCTAAGGATTTTCCTAAGTTAAGTTATCTTACCATGCTTAGCCTAGCTATTTAGCAAACAAGGGTTGGTGGAAATCTATACACACTATGATGAAAATATTTCTAAGTCATGAGACTTATGCTTTTCTAATAAAACAACTAAGTCAAATGAACCTCCTGGGTGGAATGGAAGGATTGGGTTATGTTGAGTGGTTACACAAGGCCATGGACTTGGGTTGTGTATCTCACTTGTGGCATGGCACCCAGGCACAAAGGGATTTGGAGGCCAAGTGTTGAGAAAGCTTACAGTGCAACCACTTGGCAATATGGGCTCTGCCTTGATCATATAGGTTGCTAGAACTTAGTCATTTGGACAGTTGGTGGTAGTTGGGTTGATAGGTTGGAGCGCGTCCATTTGACTAAGGAAAAGCTTCTGAAAGGTCCTGTCTTGGGAAACCAAGTCTGGGGAAAGTGCACAACCTCTGCAGATGGAAAAACCTAAGTACTTAGCCTTGTCCAAGGCAATGGACAATTTGATCATCAAGACATGGAAGCTACAAGAATCTCATCACTCCAACTTCTAAGTAAAAATTGGTGGGTGAACAAGGGTGAAGGACCCCAATGTCTATTGGTGGTTTCTTGGGAATGTTTTGACAAAGAAAAACTTAGTGATTTCAACTAATAGGTAAAACTTATTTTCAAGCAAAGCAAGCCAAGCTACACTTAGCCAAAATGCATATAGTAATATAGTCCACCTAAAATATACTAAGGTATCACTTGCCAATACTATTCCAAAGTATTGACCCTCTGTGGCTGTAACTTGTGATGTTGCAGGTTACTCCGATGATGAATAGGAGTCATGAGTCTACACTCAACATGCTTGCCTGTGGCACATGAAGATGAAGACTTATGTTTATTTACTTATTTCTTAAACTCTTGTATTAGGCCTTTGGCCCTGAGTTGTAAAAGACTATATTTTATCTCTGGAATGAATGTAATAAACGACCTTTGTATCTGTGTACTTCATCTTAAACTGTGGATGCTAGCATTGATCCAGGGACTAGCATTGCAATCACAGGGATCCTTTCCTTTATAAAGGAGGGGTCTAACAGTTTGGCTGCTATGAAGCCCATATGGACACGGTCTCCCAAGCGCACAAGACAAGGAAGCCGAAGACTAGAGTTTGAATACAACATGTAACCAAATCGTATTGGCACCCGAGACCTAGCCTCCCCATATATAAAGGCTAGGAGGGTCCAACGAGGAGGACACGACCTACAGACGCCATAACCCCCAATAGATAGATCTACGATCTCCACATCCACAATAGATCTACAGATCTAGGCTCTCTCGACTCATACTTTCGCATACACACCACCACGCCAGATCGAATCTGCGCACCCTGTAACCTTTGGTTCCGCCGTAATCAAGAGCAGACAAGCAGGAGTAGGGTTTTCCCTCCGGGGGCCTGAACCTGGGTAAATCTCGTGTCCCCTGGTTGCTTGTCTGTTAACCGTTCCACGATCTCCAGCATCCCCATCTTCTCCAAAACCCAAAGTCCATAACAATGGGCATTGACGAGTCGAAACCTCGTCACCTAGTGCTCTTGTCTCCGCCCCCGTCCTCGTCCATCTCTGTCATCGCTGGCGCCGCCTCTTGTCGCTCGGTGCTCTTGTCGCCGCCCCCGTCCTCGTCCATCTGTGTCGTCACCGGTGCTGTCTCCTGCTTTCTAGTCGCCGTCCAGATCGCCGTCGTTCCGGCCATCATCCAACTCGCCGTTCTGTCCTGCAAGTCGTGGCCCAGCTCGCCGTTCTCTCCTGCAAGTCGTGGCCCAGCTTGCCGCCGTCCCGAACATCATCCAGCTCGCCGTCCTGTCTTGTAAGTCGTGGCCCAGCTCGCCGCCGTCCCGACCATCATCCAGCTCGCCGTCCTTTCCTGCAAGTCGTGGCCCATCTCGCCGTCATCCCGGTCGCTTCCCAGCTCGCTGGACAGCGTGCTCCCCTCGCATGGACTGTTATTTATATAGTACATAACTTCTTTTAGTGATCGATCTTGGTTAGGGCTCTAGCTAGTTAGTAGAGCTGAGTTTGTTGACAGTGCAAATAATGGCGTAATGTAGCTTAGCTGTGTTTGATCGATCGATGCAGAGCAAACTCTAGGTCTGAAGATGAACTTGTTTTCTTCAGTGTTTTAACTGTCAATAACAGAGGCACACATAGCTGGGCAAGTCACCAAACCTGAACGAGCAGCAGCAATTATATTGTGTTGGTACGTACAGCCAGAGCTACAGCTAGAAGCACAGGGTCAAGCTCGCTGCTGCTGAGAGCTAGAAGCAGAGGACACTTAATTTTGGGTCGGTCCTAGGATACCCAATGGGCCAGCAAGGCCACATGATTTTCTTGGAATGGGTCGACCTGTGGCCTCCAAAATTGGCCCTAGGGCCACGGGGCCAGGTCCAAGGCCAGGTCCCGGTCGACCCATTCCCATCTTGAGTCTTATGTAGTGTGAATTAACAGACTTGGTCTTTCAGGATATGAGTTTACTTGTAACAATAAGAGGGTATGCGATAAGTGAGGCGCAAATGGCTGCTTTTATGAATGGTTTTATGTAGTATGAATTAATAGACTTGGTCTTTCCGGATATGATTTTACTTGGAACAATAAGAAGGAAGGGGCAGAGAATGTCTAAGTTAGGCTAGATAGAGCTACGACGAAAGTACCGTTCCTCAAAATGTTTCCAGACACCTTGGTTGAGCATATTGCAACAGAGGATTCTGATCACATGGCACTCATGGTCACGGTGTTGGAGGAATTGGCTAGAAGAACCAACTCCACTGACCGAGGTTTTAAGTTTGAAGATGGATTAAGCACGAGGGTTATGAGGAGATGATGAGTGAAGCGTGGGAGAGACGAGATGAGCGTGATCCAGGGATTAATGGATTATGGAGACGGCTTCGTCTTAATATAAGTAATTTGAGTTTGTCTAGATTTATATATATATATATATATATATATATATATATATATATATATATCCCCATACTAAAACATGTCTAGATACATTCAAATCTTCATAAATTTAAATCATTTATTTTAGGATGGAGCGGGTATTTTTTTGAAAAAGAGTATATATTAATATCACAGGGATATCAATTACAAACAGTCTCTGCAACAACGTATGTCCTAGCGGTCTTACAGATGCACACAGCCAAGACAAAAAAAAATTACAAAAAAAAAAGTCCCCTACAGAGAACTATTCCTCACAGCAACAACACTAACACCACCAGAACAACACCAGTAGTCCATACTTTAATAATAACGTCTTTAAAAGGAAAATAATATACAAACGCCGTCGTTGTACGATTAAAGATCATAGATTTTGTTTAACAAAAGAGACCCGTTTGTCTTCTCGCACAGGTCGCTCAACGGACTTGACCGATACTCGGGCCTACAGCAACGTCTGGGTGCACCTCAGCACGCCACCCAGGGAATGACACCACCATGTAACGGCGACTGCACCTTGCCCCTGTGGCCGCATGCCCGATTGTTCACGTAATCAGAGTTGCCCTTCTCTCTTTGACCTTATTACTTTTGATTTGGCAAATTTTGTAATGGATACTTCAGTCGATGCATCGTGGTATATTGACATGGCTTAGCATTATCCGATGGAGCCTTAGGGCATCTCCACCGGACTAGCCTATTTCATAGGCGGGAGGTGTCCTAATCGGTGTATTTTGGATCGGCTTGAAGAGACAAAAACATTTATTTTGGTCTCTATCCAGCCCAGGCGAGGCAGGCCCATTCTAACCGGACATGGCTAGGACTCGTCAGTTTTGACAGATTTCAAAAGAATATCATAACAAATTACACGGATTTAAATAGTTCATAACAAAATACATAACATAGTTTCGAAGCAAACATATTTCACTATCAAACATAGCAAACAACAAGCGGAAATATGAGGCCATGTCTAGAGGTTGCCGATGTGCGTCCACATATGCTCGATCAAATCCGCTTCTAGTCGGTTGTGCATAGCGCGATCAGGTATCTCATGGTGCACATGGAGAAACTCATGCCTGGCGTCGCCTCAAGTAGGTCACCCTCAAAATACCATCATTGGTCATGGAGTCCATCAACCCGCTCATTCTAAACGATTATGTTGTGCATGATCACACAAGCGGTCATCGCCTCCCACATAGTATCAATGCTCCAAGTTAAAGCAGGGTGTCGAACAATGTCCCCCTTGGCTAGAGCACACCAAAGGCCCGCTCCACATCCTTCCTAGTGGCTTCTTGCTCCTTGGCAAAGCTTGCACATTTCTCATCATCCGGCTCACGAATGATCTTCACAAGGGCTGTCCAATCTAGGCAGATGCCATCAGCAAGGTAATACCCTTTGTCTCATGCATGACCCCTAATCTCATAGTGAATCTGTGGAGTATTGCCTTCCGACAGCCTAGAGAATACCTCAGAGCGCTGGGGCACATTGAAATCATTGTTAGGACCTGTCATGCTAAAGAAAGAGTGTCATATCCATAGATCTGAGATGCAACTACCTCAAGAATCACTATGCAGCCATCCACATGCCCACTACAATGCCCCTGCCAAGCAAAGGGCAGTTCTTCCTCTCCTAATGCATGCAATTGATGACCCACAAGTATAGGGGGTGTATCGTAGTACTTTCGATAAATATAAGTGTCGATCCCAACAAGGAGCAGAAGGTGTTGACTAGTGGTATGGAGCAGGAAATCAATGTAAATACTTAGCAAACGGATTTTTAGGGGTTTTATGATAAATCAAGGAAATAAAATGCAAGTAAAATAAAACAACAAGCAGTTGCAGCAAGTGGCCCAATCCTTTCTTAGCAAAGGACAAGCCGGTGGAAATACTTACGAGGACCAAACGTTCTCGAGGACACATGGGAATTCTATCAAGTGCTTTCACTTTGAATAGCTGAGTAGTCTTCTTTGGTTTTGTAAATGTTGTGTGAGTGAACCTGTGCTAATGTACCGACCGTACTTGGACTAATACATACTTGTGATTAAACCCCTTACAAGCATCAGCAACTACAAGAAAGCAATTAAGGTATAAACCTAACCACAGCCTTAAACTCTGAGATCCTAAAATCCCTTGTGCAATGGTGTCCTAACGGGGGTTCAGGTTTCTGTCACTCCGGCAACCCTACAATTAGTAACCAAATACACAATGCATTCCCCTAGGCCCATAAATGGTGAAGTATCATGTAGTCGACGTTCACATGACACCACTAAAAGAATAGCAATACAACTTAAATACTAAACCATTGAATAAAATCTCAACACAAATCCACTACAAACAACATGACTTCTCCCATGTCCTCAAAAACTAAACGAACTACTCATGAGACATCATAGTGATCAAGATCAAAGATGATATGGTGATTAATAACAATCTGAACATAAACAATAATCCAAAGGTTCCACTCACAAGCATCAACTACAATAGTAATCATTCTCAAAAAAAAAACTACAATAGTAATCAACACCGAGAAAGTTTCCCCTAAGAACTATGCAAGATTCAACACAATTGTTATAGCAGGATGGAGTGATGATGATGGTGCTGGTGGAGATGATGGTGTGGATGATGATGATGATCCCGATGAAGTCTGTCTTGATGATGGTGTTGATGGCGACGATCTCCCCTCTCCGGGAAGGAATTTCCCTGACAGAAATCTGTCTGCTGGAGAGCTCTTTCTCTCTCAGTGTTTTACGCCCCGCAGAGGCGGCAAAATCTTTCTATGGTTGCTCCCCGTGTATTAGGGTTTCGAGGAGAAGATATAGGCGAGAGGGCGAAGCCAGAGGTGGGCCAGGTGGGCCACACCCTCTGTAGGCGCGGCCTAGGGGTGGCCCGCCCCTGGGGGGTGTGGGCCCCCTATGGCTCATCTCCGTCTCCCCTTCTGACATTCTTCGTCTTCTAGGAAAATAGGATTTTCCGTAGTTTTTCTGGTATTTTTCTGATCTTCGCGAAATTGCATCAAAACGCCGCTTTTTCCATCAGAATCCTGACTTCGGCAGTTCATCCTCCAAGAATCATCCAACATGCAAAAATAGATGAAAGACATAAGTAACACCTCTTAATATGAAATATATCAATTAACAGAGGCAAATTATGATATAGAATGGTGATAGAAATTGGACTTATCAACTCCCCCCAAGCTTAGACCTTCGCTTGTCTCCAAGCGAAAACTGAGCTCAGTAAACATGTCCACAGTTTTATGGAGTGAAGTGTCGATAAAAGAATACGGACAAGAAGCATCACACTTACCATTACACAACTCATAGTAGAAAGCAACTCACCATTATATAACTTAGCTTGCAACAAGTATAGGAGTCACAGTAGAGATGCATAAAGATGAATCATAATTGGGATTGGCAAACTTTTGTTCTTGGTCAGAGAACAGCTGGCAAACAGTTTCACAAATAAAGCTTTTGTAGAAGTTTTAACAAAAGTACTCTTTGCTCAAACATAAAAGGTTTTTCACAATGATGGCTTTCAAAGTAATACTCATTAGATAAAAGTCTTGTGCAAACAAGGAAGATAAAAAACATGATTGAATAAATCATCAAATGAATGCTTGAAACACAATAACTCAAATGCTTGCTAGAGATAGGGAGGAATAGGTTTACTGACTCAACTTAGAAGTAGAAGAAAGGTACCTTCATAGAGGGAATCAAGGATTTCAAGTTCATAAAGAGCTACCAAAAGATTATGATGATTACTAACTTTGAGCTCTCATTGCCCCTATCATAAGCATCTTGAGGTGATTAAGGTTAAAGTGAACTGATACGTCCAAACCATATCTACTTTCCCGAACACTTTTGCTATTGTTTATCCTCTAAACTTGTGTGATTTGGATACAACTGACACGGACTGACGTTGTTTTCAGCAGAATTACCTTAGTGTCTTGTTTTTGTGCAGAAAATGAACTATCAGGAAAAATTCCGAAAAATATGCCAAAAATTATATTTCACCAGAAGATCCACGGAGCCAGAAGACGAGACGGAGAAGGGGCTTGGGGGGCCCACGCCTCTGCTGATACGCCCAATTTGCATCACCATTCTATATCATAATTTACCTCTGTTCATTGATATTTGTCTTACTATGAGGTATTACTTATGACTCTTCATCTGTTTATGCATGTTGGATGATTCCTAGAGGATGGACTGCCGAAGTTTGGATTCTGATGGAAAAGACGGTGTTTCGGTGCAATTTCATGAAGATCATAAAAATACCAGAAAAATGTGGAAACATATTATTTTATCGGAAGACGAAGGAAGCCAGAAGGAGGAGCGAATGGGGGCCTTAGGGGGCCCACACACCCCTAGGCGCGGGCCCACATGACCTCGCGCCTAGGGTGGGTTTGGCCCACCTGCTCGGCCTCTGACTCCGCCCCTTCGCCTATATCTTCCCTACGAATCCCTAACACCAGGGGAGCGACCACAGATAGACTTCCGCCGCCTCTAGGGGGCGGAAAACACCGAGAGAGAAAGATCTCTCCTGCAGACAGATTTCTGCCGGGGGAATTCCTTCCCGAAGAGGGGAGACCGTCGCCATCAACACCATCATCAAGCTAGGCTTCCTCGGGATCATCATCATCATCCACACCATCATCTCCACCAGCACCATCATCACCACTCCGTCTCGCTGTAACAATTGTGTTGGATATTGCTTTAGTTCTTAGGGGAAACTTTCCCGATGTTAATTACTATTGTAGTTGATGCTTGTGAGTGGAACCATTGGATTATTGTTTATGTTCAGATTGTTATCCATTATCATATCATATTTGATCTTGATCCATATGATGTCTTGTGAGTAGTTCGTTTAGTTCTTGAGGACATGGGAGAAGTCATGTTGTTAGTAGTGAATCTGTGATGAGTTATTTTTCAATGGTTTAGTATTTAAGTTGTGGTGCTATTCTTCTAGTGGTGTCATGTGAACGTCGACTACATGATACTTCACCATTTATGGGCCTAGGGGAATGCATTGTGTATTTGGCTACTAATTGTGGGGTTGTCGGAGTGACAGAAACCTGAACCCCCATTAGGACACCTTTGCACAAGGGAGTGTAGGATCTCAGAGTTTAAGGCTGTGGTTAGATTTATATCTTAATTACTTTCCTGTAGTTATGGATGTTTGCAGGGGGTTTAATCACAAGTATGTATTAGTCCTAGGAATGAGAGTATGTTAGCACAGGTTCACCCACACAACACTTACAAACACCAAAGAAGAGTACTCAGCTATTTGCAGCGAAAGCACTTGACAGAATTCCCATGTGTCCTCGAAAACGTTTGGTCCTTATAAGTATTTCCACCTGCTTGTCCTTTGCTAAGAAAGGATTGGGCCACTTGCTCCATTTGATCGTTACTTCTATTACTTGCTCTTTGTTTTGTTACTTTGTCAGAAAACCACTAAAAATCCGTTTGCTAAGTATTCACAGGGATTTCCTGCTCCATACCACTATTCAGCACCTTCTGCTCTTCGTTGGGATCGACACTCCTATTTATCGAAAGTACTACGATACACCCCCTATACTTGTGGGTCATTAAGACTATTTTCTGGCGCCAATGCCGGGGAGTGAAGCGCTATTGAAGAATGGAACTGGTAAGGGAAACTTTCACTATGAGTATTGCTTTTTTTACTGCTTGTTACTTTTTTTTCCAATATGAATAACCCACTTGGTTTTCTATTTGGGAAAACTACTACCACTTGTATGGTAGTAGATGAACCACCACCTGTTGAGTTAGATCCTTTTAAGATACCTACGAGTATTGTTAATTGTGTCATGGATAATTATTATTTTGGGGATGGAACTGTCCGTCCTGGTGATCACTTGCCCTATATCCATGAATTATACGGGTTGTTTAAGTGTGCAAGTATCACAACTGAACAGGTGAAGAAGAAGTTACTCTCCATATCCTTGAAAGGGAGAGCTGAGGCATGGTATAAGCTGCTAAAGAATGGACAATCCATGGAATGGGAGGAGATGGCATCTCTCTTTTACTCTAAATTTTATCCTCCCAGTGAAATCCAAAAGGATAGAAGTCTTATATATAACTTTTGGCCTCTTGATGGAGAAAGTACAGCTCAAGCTTGGGGGAGATTGAAGCGGCTAATGCTTAAATGTCCTATTCATGAACTCCCTAACAACATTATTCTCAATAACTTTTATGCTAGGCTTCCTCTTCTTGATAAAGGGTTATTGGATGCTTCGTGCGCTGGATCATTCACAAGTATGAAAGAAGAAGCTAAATGGGATCTCTTAGACCGTATTCAAGATAATACCGAGGCTTGGGAGAATGACAAAGGAAGAAAGTCAGGTATAAATTATGATTATGAATGTATTAAATCTTTTATGGGAACTAAGAACTTCTGTGATATTAGCAATAAGTTTGGCGTTGATCCTCAAGTTCTTGCGGAATGTTTTAATGCTTTTGCCTTTTATATTGAGATTCCCAAGAAAGAGTGGGACAAGTACCATGCTCCTTATAAAGACATTGTTACCCACGTTCCTGCCAGTGTAGAGGTTTGTACTGTTGATCCTATTTTGCTTGAACCTTATGTTGAGAAGATCCCTTTTCCCTCCAAGGTAAGGGAGCACTCTATTTTGGCTAATGTGGTTAGTAAAAGTGCAAAGAAAACCGTAGGTTCCGATGAGCTTATTGATATCGAGCCTGTGGTAGCTATTGTGAAAGATCTTGTTACTAGAAATATAGAGGATGAGTATATTGTCTTCTGTGAAGACGCTTCTAATATTATCTCTCATCCTAGTAAGGCTAGAAAGGCTAGTGTTCCTGTGCTCTCTGTTAAAATTGGTGATCATTGCTACTATGGTTTATGCGATATTGGTGCTAGTTCTAGTGCTATTCCTTATGATCTTAACAGGGAAATTATGCATGAGATTGGTCCTTGTGAGCTTGAAGAAATTGATGTGGTTATTCACCTTGCCAATAGAGAGCAAGTTTGCCCCATTGGTATTGTAAGAGATGTGGAGGTACTTTGTGGTAAGATTAAATATCCTGCTGATTTTCTAGTACTTGGTAAAGAAGCTAGTAAAACATATCCTATCATCTTTGGTAGACCCTTCCTTAATACTTGTGGGGCTATCATAGATTGTAGGAAGGAAAAAGTTTTGACTAAGTTTGCTGGAGAATCTTATGAGTTTAATTTTTCTAAATTTTCCAAAACCCCTTATGAAAATGAATTACGTGATGAGGATTTCAAGGTTGAACAACTGTCTTCTATTTCTCTTGCTCCTAACAATGCTTTGCAGCAGTTCATGGAAGATCATGAAAGTGATGCCTTTATGAAGGAAAGAGATGAGATTGATGAGGTTTTCCTTCGTTAGCCTGAGTTACTTAAGCATAATTTACATGTCTAAGATTTGGTTACCACACTACCACCCAAAGGGGATCCTGTTTTCAAATTAAAACCTTTACCTGATGATCTTAAATATGTTTATCTTGATGATAAGAAGATATATCCTGTTATTATTAGTTCTAAACTTTCAGGAAAGGAAGAAGAAAGGATATTGGATGTATTGAAGAAGCACCGAGGAGCTATGGGTTATACTCTTGATGATTTAAAAGGAATTTCTCCCACTATATGTCAACATGCTATTAATATTGAGCCTGATGCGAAACTAGTTGTTGAGCACCAGCGCCATCTAAATCCTAAAATGAAGGAAGTGGTAAGAAATGAGGTATTAAAACTCCTTGATGGTGGTATTATTTATCCTATTGCTGATAGTCAATGGGTTAGCCCTGCTAATTGTGTTCCCAAGAAAGGAGGAATTACTATTGTGCCTAATAAGGATAATGAGCTTATACCCCAAAGAGTAGTGGTTGGGTATAGAATGTGCATTGATTTTAGAAAGATTAATAAAGTTACTAAGAAAGATCATTGTCCTTTGCCCTTTATTGATCAAATGCTTGAGAGGCTGTCCAAAAAGACTCACTTTTGCTTTCTTGATGGTTATTCTGGGTTTTCTCAAATCACTGTGAAAGCACGGGACCAGGAGAAAACCACTTTCACTTGTCCTTATGGTACTTATGCTTATAGGCGTATGCCTTTTGGTTTATGTAATGCTCCTGCTACTTTTCAGAGATGTATGTCTGCTATCTTTCATGGTTTTTGTGAAGAAATTGTGGAGGTTTTCATGGACAATTTTTCTGTCTATGGAACTTCTTTTGATAACTGTTTGCACAACCTTGATAAAGTTTTGCAGAGATGTGAAGAAACCAACCTTGTTCTTAACTGGGAGAAATGTCATTTCATGGTTAATGAAGGAATTGTTCTTGGACTCAAGATCTCTTAAAGAGGTATTGAAGTTGACAGAGCCAAAATTGAAGCAATTGAGAAGATGCCTTGTCCTAGGGATATCAAAGGTATTCGTAGTATCCTTGGTCATGCTGGTTTCTATAGGAGATTTATTAAGGATTTCTCCAAAATTTCAAAGCCCCTTACTAATCTTCTTCAAAAAGATGTACCTTTTGTATTTGATGATGATTATAAGGAGGCTTTTGAAACTTTGAAGAAAGCTTTAACAACTTCTCCTATAGTCCAACCACCTGATTGGAGTTTACCTTTTGAAATCATGTGTGATGCTAGTGATTTTGTTGTGGGTCTTTCCTTTGACAAAGTGTTGACAAGAAGTTGAATGTTATTATTATGCTAGCAAGACTCTAGATGCTGCTCAAAAGAATTATGCTACTACTAAAAAAGAGTTCGTAGCTGTAATCTTTGCTTGTGATAAGTTTAGACCTTATATTGTTGATTCTAAGGTTACTATTCATACTTACCATGAAGATATTAAGTACCTTATGACAAAGAAGGACGCTAAGACTAGGCTTATAAGGTGGGTGTTGCTTTTGCAAGAGTTTGATCTGCATATTGTGGATAGGAAAGGTGCTGATAATCCTATTGCTGATAATTTATCTCGTTTGGAAAATTTTTCTTTTTACCCTTTTCCTGTTAATGATAAATTTCCAAATGAGCAGTTAGCTGCAATAAGGGTAAGTCCACATGAGAATCCTTGGTATGCTGATTATGCTAAATTTATTGTTTCCAAGTATTTGCCTCCAACCTTTACAGCCCAACAAAGAAGGAAATTCTTCTATGATCTAAGGCATTACTTTTGGGATGACCCACACCTATATAAGGAAGGAGTAGATGGCATTATGAGAAGATGTGTTCCAGAATTTGAACAACAAGAGATATTGAGAAAATGTCATGGCAATGCTTATGGAGGACATCATGCTGGGGATAGGACTGTGCAGAAGGTTTTACAATCTAGATTTTATTGGCCTACTCTTTTTAAAGATGCAAGGAAGTTTATCTTATCCTATGATGAATGCCAACGAGTATGTAACATATCTAGACGCAATGAAATGCCTATGAATTATTCCCTTGTTATTGAACCTTTTGATTGTTGGGGATTTGACTTTATGGGGCCTTTTCCTCCTTCAAAAGGGTATACTCATATTCTTGTTGTTGTTGACTATGTTACAAAGTGGGTAGAAGCTATACCTACGAGCAGTGCTGATGGTAAGACCTCTTTGAAAATGCTCAAAGATGTCATTTTTCCTAGGTTCAGTGTACCTAGATATCTCATGACTGATGGAGGCTCCCATTTTATTCATGGGTTTTTTATAAAAAGTCTTGCTAAGTATGATGTAAACCACATAATAGCTTCAGCCTATCACCCCCAAACTAGTGGGCAAGTAGAACTCTCCAATAGGAAATTAAATCTATCTTGCAGAAGGCTGTCAATAGGTCTAGAAAAAAATGGGCTAAAAAGTTGAATGACGCTATGTGGGCTTATAGAACTTCTTATAAAAATCCTATGGGGATGTCTCCTTACAAAATGGTCTATGGGAAAGCTTGTCACTTGCCTTTAGAATTAGAACACAAAGCTTATTGGCCAATGAAGGAGTTGAATAGAGATTTTAGACTTGCTGGTGAGAAAAGACTGCTCGATTTAAGTAATCTAGATGAGTGGAGAGGGGAAGCTTACGAAAATGCTAGGCTTTTTAAGGAAAAAGTAAAAACATGGCATGATAGGAGAATTCTCAAAAGGGAGTTCCATGTTGGTGAGAAAGTTCTTTTGTATAGGTCTCATCTCAGATTTTTTGCAGGGAAACTACTCTCCAAATGGGAAGGACCTTTTGTTATCAAGGAAGTGTACCATTCAGGTGCCATCAAAATCTCTTCTTTGAAGGATGACACAACGCAGGTGGTCAATGGTTAAAGACTAAAACATTATATTTCTGGAGATTCTTACAATGAAGAAGTGGATGTCATTCAAATGGTTTCTCTAGAAGAATTTATCAAGAACCAAACACCGGAAACTGCAGAGTTCATCTTTGAATAGGTAAAAGTGGTGAAAACAGAAGGTTCGTGAAACAACAATCTTTTTATATTTTTGATGTTTTTAATACATAAGGGAAGTTACGGGACGAAACTGAAGAGGAAACGGAGCCCGGGGTGGACAAACCCACCCCAGGCGTGGGCCCAGCCTGGCCGCGCCGGGAGGGGTTTGGCTCCCCCAAACTCTGTCTTCGCTTCGTTTCCATGTCAGAACCTTCCTTATGAATTGAAACTTCGTAATATATAAAACCTCGGATCCCCCGAGGTTCGTGCATTGTGTTCTCATTGTGTTTTCATTTCGATCTGTCTCTGTCAGGAAATCTTCTCAAGATTAGAGCAAAACTCGGAGCTAATCCGTACTCTTACTTTTGAGTTCGAGGAACTAAGGAAGTTGATTGAGGATCTTATCAAGAGAACGCCACCACCACCAAGGGGGTAATTCATCATCAGGTTTGGCATCCCCTTGGCTTGTTCCAAGCTTGGGGGAGTGCCGCGGTATCACCACAATTATCTTTTATCTTTTACCTTTTTAGTGGATTCATATCTGTGGTAGATAGGTTATCTTATAGCTTGGTTTGCATGTGGAAGTATCTCATCTTTAGTTGATTATCTATGTATCCCTTGGTGTGAGTGCTTTTATTGAATATTAATGAGAAGTCTCATCTTTTACTTTTTGCACTTCTTATTTTTAGTTTGCAATCTCTATTATATGATGGATCTTGTTGATCAGTATTAGCACCACTTTGGGATCATCAAGTGGATCTAAATTGGTTTTGGCAAACCGAGTTCTGGTCAGTAGCATTACTATGAAAGGGAAAAAGGAAGAAAAAATCTTACAGGTATTTTGTATCATTTGTTTTCTTACTTGTTGGCTCATAAGCTTAGTATTCTTTATTTAAGATTCTTTTGTGTCTTCAAGGAAGATTGCATGTTTGGATTTATTACTTGTATGTTTGCTTGCTTCTTTCAACTCACCTGCTTGCTACCCAGCCTTGCTAGCCAAAAAACTATTTTGAGAAGGCATACTTCTCATGTTTCCAAAACCCTTTGAACCAAAAACTTTTGCCACCGGTGTCCACCATATCTACCTAATAGCTATTGCTATTCCTAGCAAATTCTTAAGTTCCATCTACCTTTTGAATTAAAAAGTATTTTGTTATGTGAAAACTAGTTACTAAAGCTCTCATGAACTTGATGGCACACTTTATTTCTCGCCCTAATAAACTTGAACCATTGTGAACATCGAAGTTGTGTATGCTTGCATCTATACGTTGGGATTAGCAGAACCGTGCTGTCATGGGGAACGTTTTCAACATTGCACTTGTACCTTGTCGTACATAGTTGATATCGTGCTCTTTTGTCTATGGATGTCAACAATGTGAAATAGAGAGGGGACTTGTAAGTCCATGGAGTCTATATTCTGTGTTAGAGAAACTTCTGGGCCGCTAGCCTAAGCCATGCTTAATCATGGTGGAAACTTGCAGCATCACCATAGTGAGTCATCTATGAAGCATCCTCAATAAAAAGCTATATGCATAGTAAATAAAAAGATTGTTGAGATGCTCATTGTCTGCTTGCCTTGTCATTTTGGTTATGGGAAAGCTCCTATACCATGTGCAAGGGGTACCCTGTTGGCGGTTCTCAATGATATGCAAATACTTATAATGACAAGAACTTACCTGGACCCAAAGTTGAGTATGCATGAGGAGTGGCCCTCATATTCAAGGGACATGAGATTGCCAACTTATATTTCGTCAAGCATATACTCCATCTTTGTTCACTTTAACCTTAATCATCTAAATATGCTTATGATAGGGGCAATGAGGGCTCAAAGCTAGTAAGTACCATAATCTTTTGGAAGCTCTTTACGACTTGTAATCCCTGCTACCCTCTAAGAAGGGACCTTTCTTCCAGTCACCGTTTGAGTCAGTAAACCTACATCCTCTCTATCTCCAGCAAGATTTTGAGTTGTTGTGTTTCAAGCATTCATATGGTGATTTATTCAATCATGTTCTTTATCTCCCTTGTTTGCGCAAAACTCTTATCTATTGAGTATTACTTTGAAAGCCTTCACTTGTGAAAAACCTTTTTGAGCACAGAGTGCTCCTGTTTTGAAACTTCTACAAGGAAAAGCTTTTGAGAAACTGTTTGCCAGGTGTTCTCTGACCAAGAACAAGTTTGCCAATTCCAATTATGATTTATCTTTATGCATATCTATTGTGACTATTGTACTTGGCTGCAAGCTAAGTTATATAATGGTGAGTTGCATTCTTCTATGAGTTGTGCAATGGTAAGTGTGATGCTTCTTGTTCGTGTTCTTTTATCGACACTTCACTCCATAAAGCTATGGACATGTTTACTGAGCTCAGTATTTGCTTGGGGACAAGCGAAGTCTAAGCTTGGGGGATTTGATACGCCCAATTTGCATCACCATTCTATATCATAATTTACATCTATTCATTGATATTTGTCTTATTATGAGGTATTACTTATGACTCTTCATCTGTTTATGAATGTTGGATGATTCCTGGAGGATGGACTGCCGAAGTCTGGATTCTGATGGAAAAGACGGCGTTTCGGTGCAATTTCGTGAAGATTAGAAAAATACCAGAAAAATATGGAAACATATTATTTTACCGGAAGACGAAGGAAGCCAGAAGGAGGAGCGGAGGGGGGCCTCAGGGGGCCAACACCCCCCTAGGCATGGGCCCACCTGACTCCGCGCCTAGGTTGGGTTTGGCCCACCTGCTCGGCCTCCAACTCCGCCCCTTCACCTATATCTTCCCTACGGAACCCTAACACCAGGGGAGCAACCACAGATAGACTTCCGCCGCCTCTGGGGGGCGGAAAACACCGAGAGAGAAAGATCTCTCTGGAAGATAGATTTCTGCCTGGGGAATTCCTTCCTGGAGAGGGGAGACCGTCACCATCAACACCATCATCAAGCTAGGCTTCATCGGGATCATCATCATCATCCACACCATCATCTCCACCAGCACCATCATCACCACTGCATCCCGATGTAACAATTGTGTTGGATATTGCTTTAGTTCTTAGGGGAAACTTCCCCGGTGTTAATTACTATTGTATTTGATGCTTGTGACTGGAACCATTGGATTATTGTTTATGTTCAGATCGTTATCCATGATCATATCATCTTTGATCTTGATCCATATGATGTCTTGTGAGTAGTTCGTTTAGTTCTTGAGGACATGGGAGAAGTCATGATGTTAGTAGTGAATTTGAGATGAGTTATTATTCAATGGTTTAGTATTTAAGTTGTGGTGCTATTCTTCTAGTGGTGTCATGTGAACGTCGACTACATGATACTTCACCATTTATGGGCCTAGGGGAATGCATTGTGTATTTGGATACTAATTGTGGGGTTGCCGGAGTGACAGAAACCTGAACCACCGTTAGGACACCTTTGCACAAGGGAGTGTAGGATCTCAGAGTTTAAGGCTGTGGTTAGATTTATATCTTAATTACTTTCCTGTAGTTATGGATGTTTGCAGGGGGTTTAATCACAAGTATGTATTAGTCCTAGGAAGGGAAGTATGTTAGCACAGGTTCACCCACACAACACTGACAAACACCAAAGAAGAGTACTCGGCTATTTGCAGCGAAAGCACTTGACAGAATTTGCATGTGTCCTCGAGAATGTTTGGTCCTTATAAATGTTTCCACCGGCTTGTCCTTCGCTAAGAAAGGATTGGGCCACTTGCTCCATTTGTTTGTTACTTCTATTATTGCTCTCTGTTTTGTTACTTTATTAGAAAACTACTAAAAATCCGTTTGCTAAGTATTCACAGGGATTTCCTACTCCATACCACTGTTCAGCACCTTCTGCTCCTCGTTGGGATCGACACTCCTATTTATCGAAAGTACTACGATAAACCCCTATACTTGTGGGTCATCACCTCCCAGGCATGGGCCCACCATTGGACGCGCCTAGAGGGGGTGCATCCACCCCAGGCACCCCCTCGGCCTCCCTCTACGTCTATAAGTTGCCTTTCGACCTATAAACCGAAGGGGTTTCGATAGTTTTCCAAAAATAGTTTTGCTCCGCCGCCGCCACCAGAAACCAAGATTCGGATCTAGAAACTCCGTTCTGGCACCCTGTCGGGACGGGAAATTTGGATAGGATCATCGCCATCGTCATCACCAACGCATCTCCATCAACCACTGATGTTTCCCTCATCCATGAGTGAGTAATCCCCCGCCGTAGGCTTGGGGATGGTAGGGATTGGATGAGTTTTATCATGTAATCGAATAAGATCGGTTAGGGCATAGTGCCTAGTATCTCTATTAGTGCTATTTGACTTTGTTGCAACTTGTTGTGCTTAATGCTTGTCACTAGGGCCCGAGTGCCATAATCTCATATCTAAACTTATTATTGAATCATTATGATAGTATTGTTTGTGATCTTATCTGCAAGTTGTGTACACATATCATTGTCCGGATCCAAAGGCCCCAAAAGTGACAATAATTGGGACAACCGGAGGGGATGGTTGTGGTGTGAGGATCACATGTGTTCACGGAGTGTTAATGCTTTGCACCGGTGCTCTATTAAAAGGATCACCTTAATTGTCAGTAGTTGCCTAGAGGCCCCGCTGCCATGGGCTGGCTGGACAGAATATGTTGTGCAAGTTCTCATTGCGAGCACGTATGACTATATTTGGAGCACATGCCTAGGATTGTTTAGTACTTGGATGCTTGTTATTATTTATCTGCAATGCCCTAGATCTTGAAGTTACATGTTTAGACTCGTCCATGCAACGCCCGTCCATCCATCCCTATGCTTACCGCACTCGAATCCCACTGTTACCGTTATTGTTACTATTGCTCCTATTTTACTACTGCTGTTGCTTTGCTGTTGCTACTGATAAACTTCTATGAGCAAGAACTATTTCCAGGTGCAACTGAATTGACAACTCAGTTGTTAAGACTTGCAAGTATTCTTTGGCTCCCCTTGTGTCGAATCAATAAATTGGGTAATACTACCCGCTAAGACTGTTGCGATCCCCTACACTTGTGGGTCATCAATACTATTTTTTGGCACCGTTGCCGGGGAGCATAGCTTTATTTGTAAGTTCACTTGGATATATTATTGTTCACTGCTACTCCTTTCATCATGGGGAAGTCTTGTGATGGAAAGTTCCCTATTTTACCATCCACTACAATAAGAGGTTCAGTCCTAAACACCTCTCCTGCTCTTGATTCACCGTCTGTTATAAGTAAGCTTGTTACACCACCACCACATATGCATGCTACACACACTGCTAGTATTGCTGAGTCTGAAACTGCTTTTGATACTCATGATGTTACTTCTACTGTGCTTGATGCGAGTGGTTCATTAGGTCCTTTTCTAGATGCTACTATGGCTAGTCTAGGAAATATCTAAACTCCTAGTGAAGACACTGCTACACCTGTTAGCTCACCTCAGTCTAGTGAGAGTTATGATATTAATGATGGTTACATTGAGTTCACTGATGATTTTATTGAAGAGTGCCGAAACACACATGGTACTAGTGCTATTAAGAGTCTCCTTGCTAGACGTACTATTATGCCTAAGTTGTCCTCTGATCCTAAGTTTGCCACTTCTCCCATAGATATTAAAGATAAAGATTATGATTTCTCTCTTGTTTTATCTTATTTAGATATTGTTGAGAAAGAGCCTTTCCGTGGGACTGAAAATGAGAATGTTGTGGCTCATATGAATGAGCTTTCTACTATGAGTGCTTTATTCTCTGATGATTTTAAGATGCGCAAGTACTTTGTTACTAATATCTTCCCTTTTTCACTAAAAGGAGAAGCTAGGGCTTGGTTTAATAGATTACCTCATGGTTCCATTGATAGCCCTGATTGCTTCTTTCTTCCAGAAATATTTTCCTCCCCGACATGCTGCTTTGCAGAGACTTTTTGATTTTAAACGGGGAGAAGAAGAGAAATTGCCTGAGTCATGGACAAGGTTCTGTGCCTTGATTCATGTGCATCCTGGATGTCCATTGCCTAAGAATGAGCTTCTTGATATTTATTATAATGGACTAACTGATGATTCTTGGACATACCTAGATATCTTTGCTGATTGTGTTTTCAGGAAATGAACTCCTACAGATGCTAAAGAATTAATGGCTAAGATAAGAAAGAATTATGATGATTGGACTTCAACTAAGCTAAATACACCTGAACCAATTGTGCCTGAACCAGTTCCAACACCAACACCAAAGAAGAGGGGATTTATTGCATTAAGTGATAAAGTGATGAAGGAAGCTAAGAAATGTCTAAAGGAGAAAGGTATTAGAGTTGAAGATGTGAAGAATCTACCTCCTATAGAAGAATTATGCAAGCCAAATCCTCATTCATCTACTATTGAGGTACACTCTCTCCAACACTCTGATGAAGGAGATATTCCTTATGGTAAGCCTCCTAATCAATGCTTAGAGGAACTTGACATTTTTATTATTAAACAAGGTAATTTTAATAAACAAGTTCAGAATCATTTATTGGAAAACTCTAGAGATATCCATGAGTTCAAAGATATTGTGGAAAGAACTTCCAATGATATTAAAATGCTTTGTAAACACTTTGAAATGGTTCAAACCCAACTTGATCAAC
Organism: Avena atlantica; assembly: GCA_910589765.1. Lineage (NCBI taxonomy): Eukaryota > Viridiplantae > Streptophyta > Magnoliopsida > Poales > Poaceae > Avena > Avena atlantica. Next base: position 478,864,454 of record OU342739.1, on the reverse strand, counting down.
TTGCTAAGGTACAAAAGGATATGCTAGTTAATGCCTCAGGAGATAAACATGCTTATGGAATTAAAACTAGGAGTGGTATAGCTACTCAAGATCCTTTATATCCTGAAGGACACCCTAAAAGAATTGAGCAGGATTCCCAGCAAGGTGAGAGTAGTGGTAGTCCTTGTAAGATAAAGAAAAACAAACATAAAGTAGTTAAGGAACAACTTGAACCTGATGTAGATCCTAATAGTATATCTGTCTCTGATGCTGAAACTGAGGGTGGTAATGATAAAAATGGTTCTCCTGATAAGGAGGAAGTTGAGGAAGAACCTGAGAAGCACACTAAGAACACTATGTACACTAAGGAAGACTTTATTGCTAATCAACATGGTAAAAAGAGAGAACCATGGGTGCAGAGACCTATGCCTTTTCTAGGTAAGAAACACAAGTCAAAGGAGGAAGAACACTACAACAAGTTTTGTGAGTGGATGAAACCTTTATTTTTGCAAATTCCTTTGACTGATTCTATTAAATTGCCTCCTTATTCAAAGTATATCAAGGATATTGTCTCTAATAAAAGGAATATTCCTAATGAGGAGATTTCTACTTTGCTTGCTAATTATTCCTTCAATGGTAAGGTTCCAAAGAAACTTGGTGACCCAGGTATACCAACTATTCCTTGCTCTATTAAGAATAATTATGTTAGAACTGCTTTATGTGATTTGGGAGCTGGAGTTAGTGTTATGCCTTTTTCTCTCTACAAGATACTCCAGCTAGAAAATTTGATACCAACTGATATATCTTTGCAAATGGCTGATAAGTCAACTATTATTCCTGTTGGTATATGTGAGGATGTTCCTATTCAAGTAGCTCATAATTGCTTGGTTTTGACTGATTTTGTTGTGCTTGAAATGCCTGAAGATGATAATATGTCTATTATTCTTAGGAGACCTTTTCTTACTACTGTATGTGCTGTCATTAATTGTAATCAAGGAAAAGTAACATTCAATATTGATGACAGAGAGCATACTGTTTATTTCCTCAAGAAGGTTGTTAGAAGCTATTGCCTGAATTCCATTGAAAATATTGAGAGCATCAAGGTTGGAGAAATATATTGTCCCATTCCACAAGAAAATTTTGAAACTATTATGATTGGGACCATTGCTATCAAGTATGAGGTAACATAATCACCTTGTGGAATGCAAAATTTTGATTCATATAAGATTGTTTTGGTAACAAGACTTTATCAACCTTGTTAACAAAAGGATTTTAATGAACAAAAGAATGTTTTCACTGTGGTTATACTTGCTTTCTTTTACTTTTATCCTTCCTAGTCTTTGCCTTTCTTTTGCTAGCTTTGGTTTTGTTAGTTGTTTTCTTGTTAGTTTGTCTTAGAGCTCCTGTAGTTTGGCTTTTGGTTTGATTTTGATTCTTCTGAAAAAACTGTTTCTGTGAGAAAATCAATTTTCATACCCTAAAAATTGGCCAAAAATAAAGTTTGCCAAAAAATCCCAGAAAATTTAAAATAAACTTTCCTCGAAAAAGGGGCACAGAGACACCTGAAGTGACCCAGGGGGCCATCCCAGGCCACCACACCCATGGTAGGTGCGGCCTACCAGTGGGCAGCACCTGGGGGGTCTAGCCCACTTGGGCCCCTCCAGGCTGCCTCCTCAAAGCCATCTTCTTTCTCTCTCCCAAAAAACACCGGAAAACTTTCTCAAGCTCGAGTTCTTGATGTTGCTCGCGATTTTCGATCTCCTTGCTCAGCCCCTCTTTGCTGCTGATTTTTGGAGGGATTGCTCCTTGGTATGTGCCTCCTCCACTTGTCCAATTAGATTTGTGATTGGTAGATTATATCTTGAGTATTTTGCTGCTATAGGTGATAGGTTGTTTGAGCTTGCATGCTTGTTCTATGCTTAGAAATTTTATTTTGATGCATGTGTATCCCTCTAGCGAGTTCCTATAGTAGTTGCTCATCATTTATCAATTTGGAAATCACTTGGTTTAATGTCTATCTAAATTTTTTAGCAAGGAAGATGAGTACCTATCCACTGAATCAATATGACTTGATGGTGTCTGAGCCAATGAAGGTTCATCGTGAGGAGGCAGTTTTTCCTTCCGTATACCCATGCCATGAATTTATGAGAAGCGCGGGAATCTCCCAGGATTTCTAAATCTTGATTGCCAATGCAGGATTGGAACACTTTGTTGAAGGTGAACCATTTCAATTTGTTAAGCTAACCATGGTTTTTTTGTGCAGGACTTTCGGTTCACTTGGTCTACATCAAATCCCATGGTCCATTAAAAAATATAGAATATACCAGTCGACCTGCCTTTTGCTGATTTCTGTGCAGCAATTAAAGTACCTCAGTGGGGATCTTGTGAGAAGGTCAAGGAGAGTCCCAAGTCACTTATGGATTTATATGCTGAGATTTGCCAAGGTTTCGACTTCTCAAAGGAAAGTGGTAAAATTCGGAACATTCAGTTCCCAGCTATTATATACTTTTCCTATTTCATTACCAAGTGTGTTCTTGCTAGAAAGTTGTCTTCTTTTGATCTAACTTTTATCGCAGCTGCTCTAAATAGGAGTAGATCCTATAGCATGGGTGCTTTGATAGCTCACCGTCTCACCACCAACCGCGAGAAGGGTGGAATTTGTGGAGGTCTCATTGCTTCTAGGTTGCTAGCTTTCCATGGTTTAGAGCCTCACTATTCAGATTATCAGTTCCCCATAGAGAGGCTTGATCTTGAATCCATGATTCAGCATGGTTTTGTTTCCTTGGGGGCTAATGTGAGAAGTTTACCGTATGAATTATCTTTTGCCCATCAAGGTCGAAGAAAGGGTAGGACTGAGAAAATAGTTTATTTGCCCGCACCTGCTTTGTTTAATTTTGATAATAGGCAAGGATGGTCGCTTACGGAGGAGGAGGTTGACACATATGTGGCGGAGCTCTCCTGGCAAGAGGAGAATGTTGAAGAGGATGCCGAAGACAATTCGGTTTAGCCCTCCAACTTGGGAGAGTCTTCATACCAGCAGCCCTCATTTGATTGGGGTGCGTCTTCTTCTTCATTGCAAGCGCCTGACTATGATCATTCCTATGATGACCCACCAGCATGGGGTTACTACCCGCGCTATTGAGCCCCACTTAGGCCAAAATCCTAAGCTTGGGGGGAGGTACACCAACATCACACTCATATATATATCATGTTCGTTCGGTTCTTTGTATATCCATTGTTTCGCTTTCTTTTTGGTTTTTGTTGCTGCTTTCTCAAAAACACAAAAATACCAAAAATATTTTTGTTGTTTCTATTAGTTTGTTTCTTTGCTTTGCTTTGCCTTAAAAGAAAAACCCCAAAATATTTCGCTTTGTTTGGTTTGATTTTTCTTTGTTTGTTTTTGCTTTGTTGACTTGTTTGAAAAATCAAAAACGCCAAAAATATTTGTTGTTATTCTTTGGTTTTGTGAGTTCTTTGCAGGGTTCAGCCGTCCTCAGCGGATTTTGGTTTCATGTTATTATTCAAGTCACACAAGTGAAGGGCAATAATGAAGAGGCTGGTAACAAACTCTATTTGTTTCATTTTTGTACATATACTCATCATTGTGAGCATGCTTAGCCTGTTTGTGTAAGGTGTATGTCATTATGGATGCTTAGTAGTTCTTGCTTGTCTATGATTAGCTCCAGCTTGCTAATAATTTGTAGCATGTCATATGAATGTTTGCTTGCATTGTTTTATTCATATTTTGGTATGATATTGTGGTATCCTCCTCTGAATGTTCATGTGAATCGGCTTGGCACATGCCCACGCATGCATATGACTAATCAATAGTCAGTAAGCCTCGATGATTTATTTTGCCTCAGAGTTCTTGTATCACTTTTATGCCATAATTAGTCTTGTTTTGTTGCAAGCGTGGTTATGACAATTGTTGCTCTCTCGTTTGTCGCTCCCTCTCTTTTGCTAGCCTTCACTTGCACTGGGTATGAGCTCTACCTGTGTTTCCAACTCCCAAAAACCAATATTGCCAACTGAGTCCACCATATATACCTATTAGCATCGTTTGCTATTTCAGTGCATATTCAATATGCCGTGTTTTCTTCCAAATAAAATGTTTGTCAGTTTTGAGAAAGTTAGTTAGTAAATCTCTCACAAACTTGATGGCACACTTTATTCCTTGCATTTAATAATCCTGAACCATTGTGACTTGTACATGAAAGTTATATGCTTTCTAATTATATGCTGGGAGTCAGCTGAACCGTGTTGTCACGGGGAACGCTTTCAATACTTTTTGGATATCCTATCCAGTTGATACTTTGCTCTTTTGTTTACGGATGTCGACAATGTGAAATATAAGGGCATCTTGTGAGTTCATGGAGTCTATACATTGTGTTAGAGAAAAGCTTGGGCCGCTAGCCTAAGACATGCCTAATCATGGTGGAAACTTGCAGCATCACCATAATGAGCATTCTATGAAGCATCATCAATAAAAAGCTATGCATATAGTAAATAAAAAGATCGCTGAGATGCTCATTCTCTGCTTGCCTTGTCATTTTGATCACGGGATCGCTCCTGTATCATGTGCAAGGGGTACCCCATTGGCGGTTCTCTATGATATGCATGTATTTACAATGACAAGAACTTTCAGGTAACCAAAGTTGAGTAGCATGCGGTGCGGCCCTCGTATTCAAGGGACTTGGGATTTCCAGTTTATGGTCTGTCAAGCATATGATTCAGAGTGGACCTCACTTTCACCTTAACCATATGAAGATGCCTATGATAGGGGCAATGAGAGCTCAAAGCTAATGAGTACCTTCCTTTCAGCATTAGGAAGCCTTTCAAACTTTTCAAAACTTTTTCACAACCTTGTTGAGTCACCACTTATTCTATGAGCACCTTCTTGAGAGCATAGTTGTCATTCTTGTGTTTATCTCAAAACTTGGTTAATTATGTCATGACTTTGATGCTTGTATCTCTGATATCTTTACTTCTAGTCTTCACTTGAACTTCAGAGGTGCCTTGGCATTTATATTGTGCTCTATAAACAAAGGGCAAGCGAGATAACACTCTATCATACCTTACTATGAGCATTACAATGTTGCTTATGTTTATGTTTCATGCTACTTATTATTATTGAGTTGGTTTCTCTTCATAGCTTGCAATGACTATTGAGTAGACTTAGTTGCATACTCTTTATTATGAATAGTTTAAGCATCTACTCCTGTGCTAAGAATATATACATCATATGAAGCAAATGTGTTCGTGAAAGTTCTTTTATCGCACTCAATTTTCAACTGAATTGCTTGAGGACAAGCAATAAGCTAAGCTTGGGGGGAGTTGATACGTCCAAAACATATCTACTTTCCTGAACACTTTTGCTATTGTTTCTCCTCTAAACTCGTGTGATTTGGATACAACTAACACAGACTAACGCTGTTTTCAACAGAATTACCTTGGTGTCTTGTTTTTGTGCAGAAAATGAACTATCACGGAAAATCCCGAAAAATATGCCAAAAATTATATTTCACCAGAAGATCCACGGAGCCAGAAGACGAGACGGAGAAGGGGCCTCGGTGGCCCACACCCCTGACAGGCGCGAGCCCACCACTGGTCATGCCTAGGGGGTGCAGGCACCCCCTCGGCCTCCCTCTGCGCCTATAAGTTTCCTTTTGACCTAAAACCGAGGGGGGTTCGATAGTTTTCCAAAAAGTGTTCCGCTCCGCCGCCGCCACCAGAAACCAAGATTAGGATCCAGAAACTCCGTTTTGGCACCCCCGGGACGGGGAATTTGGAGAGGATCATCGCCATCGTCATCACCAACACATCTCCATCAACCACCGATGTTTCCCTCATCCATGAGTGAGTAATCCCCCATTGTAGGCTTGGGGATGGTAGGGATTGGATTAGTTCTATCATGTAATCGAATAAGATCTGTTAGGGCATAGTGCCTAGTATCTCTATTAGTGTTATTTGACTTTGTTGCAACTTGTTGTGCTTAATACTTGTCACTAGGGCCTGAGTGCCATAATTTCAGATCTGAACTTATTATTGAATCATTATGATAGTATTGTTTGTGATCTTATGTGCAAGTTGTGTACACATATCATTGTCCTGATCCAAAGGCCCCAAAGTGACAATAATTGGGACAACTAGAGGGGATGGCTGTGGTGTGAGGATCACATGTGTTCATGGAGTGTTAATGCTTTGCTCCGGTGCTCTATTAAAAGGAGCACCTTAATTGCCAGTAGTTCCCTAGAGGCCCCGCTGCCACGGGCTGGATGGACATAAGATGTTGTGCAAGTTCTCATTGCGAGCACGTATGACTATATTTGGAGCACATGTCTAGGATTGTTTAGTACTTGGATGCTTGTTATTATTTATCTGCAATGCCCTAGATCTTTAAGTTACATGTCTAGACTCGTCCATGCAACGCCCGTCCATCCATCCCTATGCCTACCACACTTGAATCCCACTGTTACCGTTACTGTTACTATTGCTCCTGTTTTACTACTGATGTTACTTTGCTGTTGCTACTGATAAACTTCTGTGAGCAAGAACTATTTCTAGGTGCAGCTGAATTGACAGTTTTTAAGGCTTGCAAGTATTCTTTGGCTCCCCTTGTGTCGAATCAATAAATTGGGTAATACTACCCGCGAAGACTATTGCGATCCCCTACACTGGTGGGTCATCATGAACAAAGATGGAGTATATGCTTGACGAAATATAAGTTGGCAATCTCATGTCCGTTGAGTACAAGGGCCACTCCTCATGCTACTCAACTTTAGTTACAGGTAAGTTCTTGTCATTGTAAGTACATGTGTATCATAAAGAACCGCCAAGGGGTTACCCCTTGCACATGATATAGGAGCTATCCCATAATCAAAATGACAAGGCAAGCAGACAGTGAGCATCGCAGCAATCTTTTTATTTGCTATTTGCATAGGTTTTTATTGAGGATGCTTCACAGATTGCTCAATATGGTTATGCTGCAAGTTTCCACCATGAATAGGCATGGATTAGGATAGCGGCCCAGGCGTTTCTCTAACACACATACATAACTCCATGGACTTACAAGCTCCCCTTTTATTTCACGCCGACGACATCCGCAAACAAAAGAGCATGATATCAACTGGATATGTATCCATAAGTGTTGAAAGCGTTCCCCGTGACAAGCATCCATAAGTATCCATAATGCTAATAGGTAGATATGGTGGACAGAAATGGCACAGGTTTTGGTTCAAAGGGATTGGAATGCATGAGAAGTATGCCTTCTCAAAACAGGTTTTTGGCTAGCAAGAAAAAGAGTTGAAGGAAACAAGAAAACCTACAAGTGATGAAGCCAGACATGCAATCTTCCTTGAAGACACAAAAGATCTTAAATAAATAATACTAAGCTTATGAGATAATCAAGAAAGAAAATAGATGATACAAAATACTTGTAAGCTTTTTCTGTTTTCCTTTCAAACCTCAAAAAGTGTTGCTACTAACCAGAGCTCGGTTTGACAAAACCAATTTAGATCTACTTGATGCTCCCACAGTGATACCAATATTGATCAACAAGATCAATCATATAATAGAGATTGCAAATTAAAATAAGAAGTGCAAAAAGTAAAAGATGAAACTTCTCATTAATATTCCCTAAAGGCACTCACACCAAGGGGTACATAAGGAGAGATACTTTCACAATGCAAACCAACTTATAAGATAACTTCTCTACCAAAAATATGAATCTAATAAAAAGGTAAAAATATGAAAGATAATGATGTGATACCGCGACCCTCCCCCAAGCTTGGAACAAGCCAAGGGGATGCCAAACCTGATGACGAATTACTCCTTCGATGGTGGTGGTGTTCTCTTGATAAGCTCTTCAATCAGTTCCCTCAAATCCTCAATCTCGAAGGTTAGAATATGAATCAACTCCGAATTATGCTCAATATAGTTCATGATCATGTCGGACCGAGAATCCCAGTCCTTGTTATTCTTTCCCCACTCTTCCATCTTAGTGTGTCCCTTCCCTGCATGGTTAGAACGAGGCAGGTCCCAAACAGAGGGAAAATTCCCTATGGGCACCTTTTGGTAATGACGCTCAATTAAGAGAGTATGGAAGGGGTTCTTGGTGCGTGAAGGAGGTGACCGTGGAGCGAGGACATGATGTGGGGTTTTCCCTCCTATAGACATCTGTCCTTTTCTCCTAAGCTTGGTAGGGTTTGCCACCACTCCAATGCTTGCGACTGTAGCACGGGTGTCCAGATGCTCGTCCTCCTCAACATCTTCTTCATCCTCAACCAAGATCTCCTCCTCTTGGGGTTTTGAGGATCATCTTCCACGAGCTTCTTGCCTTTGTCGTTGGCAGAGACCATGGCGCTTGTAACACCCTCAGAATCGACCCTATGCAAGTTTCAGCGATTCCCGCCAAACCCGCATAGAAACGATTCAAAGGTGCCCACCAGGCACTTTCGTGCGGGTGGAAAACGAAGTAATAACATTACACAACAGTCCTCGATGGGACCCACAGAACAGATATATATACAGCAACGACTCAATGAGTCAAGGATACAGATATAATATACAAAGATCCAAATCACCTTGAAAATGATAGAGCGTCCGACTACGGATAAGATGCAAATGGGGCTAAGAGCCCTGAAGAATAACCAATGGCGTCCATAACCCTGCCCAGGCCAAGCCGGAAGGGTAACCCTGCTAACGACGTCGATCTCAAAACCTACTTAAACAAAAGGGGTGCCGACAAAGGGCAAAGGAAAAAGAGGAGCGTCAGTACTGAGGCCAGTACACGGCGAGGCTAGAATTTGGCGGTCCTCGCCTACATAGGTATGGTGGACTGAGCGGCAGCGGCAGCATGCACTGAACAACCTATAGAGACTCGATACAACTGGCGGCTTTCAGAGAGGGGGCAAGAATGACCTATCCGGAACCAACCTGATGCTACCATCAAACAAACCCATCCTCGTGTTTCCCCCTTGAGACCAAACGAGGAAGTCAACCGAGGAACTCACACAGTGGGCAGTTTTATTTATTCGGTTATCGTTGCAGCCATTAATAGTCAAGTATAGATAATTATCCTGATAAAATAAGCAGTGGGCACTTTTAGTTAATCATTCCGTTGTAGTTGCAACACTTACTAGGCAGATACAATTAGCATGAGATAACCCAAAACCCAGCAGTGGTTGGTACTTTTATTTAGCCATTCCGTTATAGTTGCAATACTTACTAGTCAGATACAATGGTCGCAAGCGACAACTCAAGCAAATAATTGTTGGCAGTTTTGTTTAGCCATTCCATTATAGTGAAGCTGAGTACTAGTCATTATAAAGTCAAATTTATAGCACTACTTTAGTTATAGTTGTCTATGATCGAGATATTGTGCTCCAAGTCGTCCATAACCGCGGACACGGCTTTCAGAAAGTTTTACCCTGCAGGGGTGCACAAATAGCAACACACACTCGATCAACCTCGGAAAAACCAAATCAAAACCCAACGAGGCCTTCACGACAAAGCAATCACCAGATTCAGAAATATTTCCGGGGGCCACCCCGTTGAGTACATCCGCAACGAAGCTAGCTGACTCCGAGACATATTCAAGGTTTGTGGGGTCGGCTGTAAGCGACTGGGAACCCAAAACTGGGCTTGTCGATACCGCGTAAACGGGTCACGATCCTAAACAGTACAGTGTGCTCCTCGCACAAACGTAAATAAAGCAGTAAAGCATGGCATAAGTACAGGATAGTAAATAAAACCTCAAACTAGTTTGTGGCCCCAAGAAATAAGACTGAATCAAGCTCTGGCTCAGGGGGTCCCATAATCCTCCCGGATGTGGATAGCGCGAATATTCAAGGAACAGGTATCAAGTACTCGGGGTCCTACGGGACACAAGTGGACGGTTAACAACCAAATAACATCTATTGCCCACCTGTGCCTCTGCTTACCTACTTCAATTTTAGTTGTTAAACAGTAATTAAAGTGAACGGTAAGTAAAGCCATGATCATCTCCAACATCAAACATGCGGCAATACTCCAACAACTGTGGTACTTGACGACACGCAACAGCACTTGAGCAAGCGACTACGACGCGCAGGTCCAACTAGCTACCAAACAACAGGTAATAGGAGGTGTCCAAGGCAATATAAGGTTGCAAGGGATATCACGGGTACGAAAACTAGAGCATCGCAACACAGATAGCAATAGATCAACAGGAGGGAATAAATACTATAAAAGTAAGATAGGTAGAAAGGGGGAGATGCTCGCCTGAAAAACATTGTCGAAGATTCAACCGAAGATCGGGTCGACACTCGCATCAACTCAACGGCCTTATCCGCGAAGAAGAAAAACACTAGAATAAACACCGGATGCAATATTTAATACTACGGCAAAAGATCGGGCATGATGCATGTATGATGCATGGCGTGGGAAATATGCGGTGCAATTAGGTCATATTAAGCGGAACCGGGGTCCCGACATTTAATTATATGGTTCATGTTATTTAGATACCCCGCATTTTAAATGCTGTCTTAACATGGCAAAAGATAGTACCGGTTCGCTACACAAATTTAAATGGGACCAACATACGACTAGATTTGCCCGCATATGGATCCCATATTTAATTTAGGTGAATCGGCATAAGGCCCCCAAACCACACAAATATGCATGCATGATCAATTTAATATGCAACAATTTATATATTATTATAAAAATAGGGGCTTAGGGTCACACATTATGGTTCGACGATCTTGGGGTTTCGGGGTTCGGGGTTGGCCTCAGGGTCTGGATCAGGGGTTTGGTCTCGGCGGGATCGTTCTCGGATAACAGAGTAGATCTTGGAGCATCCGTGGTCTTCGGGTCATGTCGACGGTCATGGCGTCCAAAGTGGAGAACTTGGCGTTCGGGAAGGAGTACTTGTCGCGCCGGGGTCTTCGGGTCCGTGATCGGTCTTGGAGATGACCATGAATGTCCACGGTCGATCTTGCAGGGCAAGCAGGTCTTGGCGATGGCCTTGTCGGCGTCCTTCAAATAGTCGCGAGCAACACTATTACCGTCGACCACATCTTTCTGTTCATAGCACACAATTCCCCAACAACTAGCATCACCTAGGCAAGTTGACCAAGATCGACATTTCTCAAGCCTGTGCAGGAAAAAGACAGGCGCATGAGTGTACATGCTGCAACACTTCAGGCAACAACACAAACACATGGGCTTCACCGGTACACGAGGATGTAGGCCTTGGAAACACGCAACACTGAGCGCTCGCAGTCGAGGACGACCTAGCAGCAGGGCTAGGTGAAGAACTGGCACACAACCATGGCTCCTGAGGCTGCTGCAAGGTGCGGGGAACGCGGCAGCAGATCAAGGACGCGCCAGGACGGGCGGGAACACCTGCGGTAGAGGCCAGGCGGTCAAGGCTCGAGGCGGGAGGAAGGGAAACGGCGCCAGGAGGGGAGGTTGTCGACGGCATCTAGCGAGGAGGCGGCGCTCGGTGAGAGGGCGGGAGAGGACGCAGCCGGCTCGATGCGGGAGGTGTCGCCGGGGAGGGAGCCCGCGAGGCGGCGGCGGACAGGGGCGGAGCAGAGCTCGGCCGCGGTGGCGCAGCTCAGGGCCGAGGAGGCCGGGAAAACTCCGGCGGCGGCGCGACAGCGGTCACTGGCAGCGGAGGCGAGGGAGGACAGGGGAGGCACCGGGACGAGCGGAGGAGGGAGGGCGCGGTCGGCGGCGAGGTCGGTGAGGACGGGGAAGGCGACGCGGCGAAGGGGAGCCCTGGCGGCGAGCGGGGGCGCCGGCCAGCGAGAGGGGCGGCCGGAGGAGGAGTGGCGAGGGAGGCCGTGGAGCCGGCGGCCGGGGGAGAGGGGAGGCCGGCCAAGGGCGGCGGGGCTCGGGTCGAGCTCGAGCGGCGGAGAGGTGAGGTCGGCGGGGCGACCGCGGAGGGAGACGGGAGGAGGACTCCCGGGCGGCGGCGCGGCTCGGGGGGAGGTGGGGGGCGAGCGAGGGAGGGCGGAGGAGCCCGCTGGCGGCGGGGGCTCGCCGGAGGAGGAGAAGGGGTGGGCGAGCGCGCTGCTAGCAGAGGAGGAAGAAGCGGGGGAAGGGCGGCTCGGGAGGAGAGGACGCGGTGGGGAAGAGGAACAGGGGTTGGTGGGGCTGCGAGGTGGGACCCAGGGGCGTGGGGCGGGACAGGTGGAGAGGGAGGGAGTGGGGGTGGCTGGTGTGGTTAGCGTGTGTGGCGTGGGTGCTTGTGTGTGTTGGTGGTGGGGTCAGGGGGAGAGAGAGGGGAGGGAGAGAGAGCTGTGGCCAGGGAGTGGGGCCGGGCGCAGGAGGTGGGGCCGGGCTGTCGGGGAGAGAGAGAGAGGGGGTAGGTGGGGGCTGTGTGAGAGAGGAAGGTGGCGTGTGTGGATGGCTGGTTGGGGAGAGAGAGAGGGAGGGGGTAGGTGGATTGATGAGGTGGCGGTGGGTGTGGTGAGGTGGAGGGAAGGTGAGGTGGAGGGAGGGGATTGGTGGGTAGACTAGGATTGGGTAGGTTAGGGATTAGGTTTAGGTTTATCATTTTGTAAATATTTGTTTGTTTTGTTTTTGTTTATTTTAAAACAAGACTACTTTGCAATTAGTTTATAGGTAAATAAAATATCCGATACGATCGGGGTTTTGCATTTGAAATAAAGAGGGGTATTTGTACAAAGCAAAACTAGGCTTTTAGCAAATTCTTTTAGGCAAACAGATGCATGCTGAGGTCATGATGATGCAATGCACAAAAACAACGCGATTTTCTAGTAGTGGTTTTGCGGGATGCCACAATGCTCTAAACTTGAGAAGATTTCCTGACAGAAATTGATCGAAACGAAAACACGACGAGAACACGATATATGAACCTCGGGGCGATCCGGGGGGTATATATTACGAAGTTTCAATGCATAAGGAAGGTACTGTGCAAAAACGAGGAGGAGACGGAGTTCAGGGGGCTCACACCCCCTCCAGGCGTGGCCAGCTAGGGCTCGCGCCTAGGGTGGGTGTGGCCACCCGGCGTCCGTTTCCTCCTCTGTTTCGTCTCGTAACCTTCCGCATGTAATAAAAACATCAAAAATATAAAAAAGATTAGGCTTTCACGAACCTTCTGTTTTCACCACTTTTACCTACTCAAAGATGAACTCTGCAGATTCCTTTTCTCCATCTCCTGAATATTCCTTTCATACAAGGGCTTACACAAACCTCATTGGCAACATTAGTGTATGCAAAAACCATAAACCATTAGGTTAAAACTTCAACTGAAATCCATCAAAACAAAAGCTACTAAAGCAACTCCTTTCAAAAGCCCAAAAGAATCTGAAAGGAAATCGATTTAAGAGGCAAATGCAAATGATGGCAGAAATCTGTCAAAACAGACCAGCAGGTAAAGATTATTTTTTTTGAAAATCTTCTGTTGCTCAAATAAAATAGTGCAAAACTAATAAAATTTGGATAACAACTGGGAGAACAAGCACAGAAAAATACAGCTCCATCCGTTGTACTGAGATCCTTCACGGATTTTTACAATGCAGCACAAAAATCTGTCCTAGGACATCCACTTTTCACAACTCCTCTACTTCTCAAAAGTAGTTGATCTTGACACAAAAACCAAAACAAAAAGGATAAGGAGCTGTTATTACCGAGGTAATAACTTCCAAGAATCAACAAAACTATTGGGTTATCTCCCAATAAGTACTTTTCTTTAATGCCTTTAAGTTAGGCTTGATAATTTCAAAGATACTCACATAGGAGATATAGATTTGAAGTGAAAGAGAGCATCAAGAATCAAATACCCAACACATTAAAGTCTAACCCACTTCCCATGCAAGGGGGTCTGATCAGAAAATAAATTATTGGAACAAAAATCCACTAGCATAGGAAGACAAAACAAATGCAACTTCAAAGCTTTCAACATAAAATGGGGAAATTTAAAATTATTGAGATGCATAAAATCATGTTTCCCTCTCTCATAATAAATGTCAGTAGCACTTTGAATAAATTTGACAATATAACTATCACAGGAAACAAATTTATCATCAGAATGAGCATACTTACAATCATCAAAAAGAGGTCCACGGTCATAAACTGGATCAATAGAAGCAAGTTGTTCCATCCTGATATCTTCATTAGGCAAACTATTTTCATAAGGAGCTTTAGCAAATTTGGAAAAGTTAAACTCGTAAGAATCTCCGTCAAACTTAGTTAAAACTTTCTCCTTTTTACAATCTATAATAGCTCCACAAGTGTTCAAGAAAGGTCTACCAAAAATGATATGACAAGTTTTACTAGCTGCTGAATTAAGCACTAGAAAATCAGTAGGATACTTAATCTTATCGCAGAGAACCTCCACATATCTTACAATACCAATAGGGTAAATGGTTTCCTTATTAGAAAGGTGAATAACCACATCAATGTCCTCAAGCTCACAAGGACTAATTTCATGCATAATTTCCCTGTAAAGCTCATAAGAAATAGCACTAGAACTAGCAACAATATCACATAAACCATAATAGCAATGATCACCAATTCTCACAGAAAGCACAGGGACACTAGATTTTCTAGCTTTACTAGGATGAGATATAATATTAGAAGCGTCTTCGCAGAAGACAATGTGCTCATCCTCTATATTTCTAGTGACAAGATCTTTCACAATAGCTACCACAGGTTTAATGTTTATTTGCTCATCGGGTTCCATAGCTGTATTTGTACCTTTGTTATTCGCACTAATTATCATAAAATACTCCTTTACCTTAGCTGGGAAAGGTGTTTTCACTTCATAAGGTTCAGGCAAAATATGATTAGTAGTACAAACTTCGGTACTTCTAACAAGAACAAGATTAACAACATATTTATAAGGTGCATGGTATTTATTCGACTTCTTTTTGGGAATTTATATGTAAGAGGCAAAGGCCTTAAAACAATTGGCAATAATTTGAGAATCAAAACCATACTCAGTACTAATATCATGGAAGTCATCAGTTCCCATAAAAGATTTAATGCATTCATAATCATAATTTAAACCTGACTTTCTTCCTTTGTCATTCTCACATGCTTCAGTGTTCTCTTGAATACGGTCTAGGAGATCCTATTTAGCTTATTCCTTCATACATGTGAATGATGCAGCACAAGAAGCATCTAGTAAATCTTTATCATGAAGAGAAAGCCTATCATAAAAGTTATTGATAATAATATTGTTAGAGAGTTGATGAATAAGACATTTAAGCATTAGTAACTTCAATCTCCCCCAAGCTTGAGCTGTACTCTCTCTATCATGAGGCCAAAAGTTATATATTAGATTCCTATCCTTATGAATCTCACTGGGAGGATAGAATTTAGAATAAAAGAGGGGCACTATTTCCTCCCATTCCATGGATTGCCCATTCTTCAGCAACTTATACCATTCTTCAGATCTTCGTTTCAATGATATAGAGAGTACTTCTTCTTCACCTGTTCAGTTGTGATACATGCACACTTAAACAACCTGAATAACTCATGGATAAAAAGAAAGTGATCACCAGGATGGACGGTTCCATCCCCTAAATAATAATTATCCATAACACGATCAACAATACTTGTAGGTATCTTAAAAGGATCTATCTCAACAGGTGGTGGTTCATCTACTACCCTAAAAGTGGTAGTAGTTTTCCCAAACAGAAAACCAAGTGGGTTATCTATATTGGAAACAAAGTAACAAACAGAAATAAAAAACAATACTCACAGTAGAAGTTTCCTTTACCAGTTCCACTCTTTAATAACGCTTCATTCCCCGGCAACGGCGCCAGAAAATAGTCTTGATGACCCACAAGTATAGGGGGTGTATCGTAGTACTTTTGATAAATAGGAGTGTCGATCCCAACGAGGAGCAGAAAGTGTTAACTAGCGGTATGGAGCAGGAAATCTGTGTAAATACTTAACAAACAGATTTTTAGGGGTTTTCTGATAAAGCAAGGAAATAAAATGCAAGTAAATGAAACAGCAAACCGTTGCATCAAGTGTCCCAATCCTTTCTTAGCAAAGGACAAGCCGGTGGAAATACTTATGAGCACCAAACGTTATCGAGGACACATGGGAATTCTGTCAAGTGCTTTTGTTTCGAATAGCTGAGTAGTCTTCTTTGGTTTTGTAAGTGTTGTGTGGGTGAACCTGTGCTAATGTACCGACCTTACTTGGACTAATACATACTTGTGATTAAACCCCTTGTAAGCATCTAGAACAACAAGAAAGAAATTAAGGTATAAACCTAGCCACAGCCTTAAACTCTAAGATCCTACACTCCCTTGTGCAATGGTGTCCTAACGGGGGTTCAGGTTTCTGTCACTCCGGCAACCCCACAATTTGTAGCCAAATACACAATGCCTTCCCCTAGGCCCATAAATGGTGAAGTATCATGTATTCAATGTTCACATGACACCACTAGAAGAATAGAACCACAACTTAAATACTAAACCATTAAATAATATCTCAATACAAATCCACTACTAACAACACGACTTCTCCCATGTCCTCAAGAACTAAACGAACTACTCATGAGACATCATATGGATCAAGATCAAAGATAATATGGTGATGAATAACAATCTGAACATAAACAATAATCCAAAGGTTCCACTCACAAGCATCAACTACAACAGTAATCAACACCGGGAAAGTTTCCCCTAAGAACTATGCAAGATTCAACACAATTGTTACAATGGGATGGAGTGATGATGATGGTGCTGGTGGAGTTGATGGTGTGGAATATGATGATGATCCCGATAAAGTCTAGCTTGATGATGGTGTTGATGGCGACGATCTCCCCTCTCTGGGAAGAAATTTGTCCGGCAGTAATCTGTCTGTTGGAGAGCTCTTTCTCTCTGTGTGTTTTTTGCCCCACAGATGCGACGGTATCTTTCTGTGGTCGCTCCCTATGTATTAGGGTTTCGAGGAGAAGTTATAGGCGAGAGGGTGGATCCAGAGGTGGGCTAGGTGTACCACACCCCCTGTAGGCGTGGCCTAGGGGTGGCCCGCGCCTGGGGGGATGTGGCCCCCCTGTGGCTGATAGGCCCATTTTTCATCACCATTATATATCATAATTTACCTCTATTCTTTGATATTTGTCTTATTATAAGGTATTACTTATGGATTTTCATCTGTTTATGCATGTTGGATGATTCCTGGAGGATGGACTGCCGGAGTCTGGATTCTGATGGAAAAGAAGGTGTTTCGGTGCAATTTCGCGAAGATTAGAAAAATACCAGAAAAATATGGAAACATATTATTTTACCAGAAGACGAAGGAAGCCAGAAGGAGGAACGGAGATGGGTCTTAGGGGTCCCACACCCCTAGGCGCGGGCCCACCTGACTCCGCGCCTAGGGCAGGTGTGGCCCACCTGCCCGGCCTCCGACTCCGCCCCTTCGCCTTTATCTTCCGTTCGAAACCCTAAGGCTCGGGGAGCGACCACAGATAGATTTCCTACGCCTCTAGGGGCGGAAAACACCGAGAGAGAAAGATCTCTCCGGTAAACAGATTTCTGCCGGGGGAATTCCTTCCCGGAGAGGAGAGACCGTCGCCATCAACACCATCATCAAGCTAGTCTTCATCGGTATCATCATCATCATCCACACCATCATCACCACTCCGTCCCGCTGTAACAATTGTGTTGGATATTGCTTTAGTTCTTAGGGGAAACTTTCCCGGTGTTAATTACTATTGTAGTTGATGCTTGTGAGTGGAACCATTGGATTATTGTTTATGTTCATATTGTTATCCATTATCATATCATCTTTGATCTTGATCCATATGATGTCTTGTGAGTAGTTTGTTTAGTTCTTGAGGACATGGGAGGAGTCATGTTGTTAGTAGTGAATATGTGATGAGTTATTATTCAATGGTTTAGTATTTAAGTTGTGGTGCTATATTCTAGTGGTGTCATGTGAGCGTCGATTACCTGATACTTCACCATTTATGGGCCCAGGGGAATGCATTGTATATTTGGCTACTAATCGTGGGGTTGCCGGAGTGACAGAAACCTGAACCCCCGTTAGGAAACCTTTGCACAAGGGAGCGTAGGATCTCAGAGTTTAAGGTTGTGGTTAGATTTATATCTTAATTACTTTCCTGTAGTTACTGATGTTTGTAGGGGGTTTAATCACAAGTATGTATTAGTCCTAGGAAGGGCGGTATGTTAGCACAGGTCCACCCGCACAACACTTACAAACACCAGAGAAGAGTACTCATCTATTTGAAGCGAAAGCACTTAACAGAATTCTCATGTGTCCTCGAGAACGTTTGGTCCTTATAAGTATTTCCATCGGCTTGTCCTTTGCTAAGAAAGGATTGGGCCACTTGCTTCGTTTGTTCGTTACTTCTGTGACTTGCTCTTTGTTTTGTTGCCTTGTCAGAAAACCACTAAAAATCGGTTTGCTAAGTATTCACAGGGATTTTTTGCTCCACACCACTGTTCAACACCTTCTGCTCCTTGTTGGGATCGACACTCCTATTTATCAAAAGTACTACGATACACCCCCTATACTTGTGGGTCATTAGTGGCCCATCTCCTCCTCCCCTTCTGGCATTCTTCGTCTTCTGGGAAAATAGGATTTTCCGTAGTTTTTCTGGTATTTTTCTGATCTTCACGAAATTGCATCAAAACGCCGCTTTTTCCATCAGAATCCTGACTCCGGCAGTTCATCCTCCATGAATCATCCAACATGCAAAAAAAGATGAAAATACATAAGTAACACCTCTTAATATGAAATATATAAATAAACATAGACAAATTATGATATAGAATGGTGATGCAAATTGGACGTATTAGCAATCTATGCTTTCCAACATCCCTGGAAATCCCCTCTTTTTAGTGAGGGACAACAGATGGACAATGTCTTTGATATTTGGCTCTCTTTGGTAAACTTCACAAAAAAATCGCAATCACCACTTACAGGACCTGTACATCGCCTCAAGGTAGGTGCTCTCGCTCATGTGCACGTACTCATCGACAAGACCACCGGCCACTTCATATGTAAGCATTCAAATAGCAGAGCAACATTTATGGTAAGAACTAAAGCCATTCTTACATTCGAAGTAGTTGTCATAGTCCCTAATGCCATCAACAATTGTCTCAGACAAATTCCTTGACAAGTGAAACCGGTGCCAAAATATGTGCTCCGGGAAGAGCGGGGTCGTCCCATGGAAGTAGTCCTTGAATAGCCGGTCATATCCACCTTCTCGATCACGCAACAAGTTTGTCGCGCGTCCCTTTACCGAGCCCCGTTGGACGGACTGCATGCTCTCGGCGTGGTCGGCGATGAGGTCGTCGTCACCATCATGAACTCAGTATCATCACCGGGGATGCCAAGATACTCCAGTGATGTCGACGCGTACCACCGCCGGGCACGAGGCTGGCAGTGGAGGTGGAGAATTACGGCAAGCTCAACAGGTGCTAGGTGGATGGCAAGACATCGACAGAGGACGATTGTGGTGTTGCGGCGGAGTGGCGGCGCAAACTGGGGTGGAGGTCAACTTGGGGACGGGGGGATGGGGGTTTTCACCCACTGGCTGATGGGCCAGGGGAGGACAAGGAGATAATGTATGCGGACGAGCGCGTTGGTAGAATGGGTCGCCCCGCTGGGCCGACCACCCTGTATGTGCGGTCACATTCGGACAACGAATGGTTGAATGGGTCGGCGTGATAGAGATGGCCTTATTCTTTTCTTTTGAGTTTGTTGTGATGAAACTGTTGAATGTGAGTACACCTTTCATTTGTTAGTTCATATCTTTTTCCTTGCGTAGATAACTTTTGTAAGTAAAAAAACAATTGTACTGTTACATTAGCTTTGATACAGATGTGCATTAGTGGCAGTGCGATCTAGAAAACGAACTCATCTGAGCTCGAGAGACAAATCCCTTCGCCTTGGAAAAATACACAATAGAATGAGAATCACGTGAGGCGGCAATAGTAGTCTAGATAATGTCAACACACTCACAACAATATTACAGATTAGCATAAAGTAGGGAGATACCAAATGGCATACACGTTTGACACAAGATCGACTACTAGTTACATCACAGGCTCGTTTATTCTGTGGCAACATATTTGAAGAACAGAGTATGAGAGTAAGTACTCCTCGTGTTCTTGACTCCAGCTTATCCTTCACTCGATCCTGCAAAAGATGCAAGGGAAAAGAAAGGTTAACTCTTCTGAAATGATTTTTCTTCACTCCTTGCCAAACGAAGCATATTGGAAAGGTTTTTGTGTTCATCATCAACTTCTTTCTTGTGTTCGTTTCTTCTTTATGGTACTTGGCATGCCAAATTCAAATCGGAAAGGATGAACTATGTATTTTAGTGTCTTTTATCTTTGAGTAAATTCTACTTGGAGAGCATGTCCAACCGAAGGAGAAAAATTTAGAGGACAAAAGGCCTCCCTAAAGTCTAACTTCCCATATTTGGCCCTCTAAATTTAGCGCCACAGATTCAATTCCCAATAACTTAGAGGACTAAAATTCTGTTTTTTTGCAAATCAAATCATTTGAACCAAAGTATCAATATTACAAACCAAAGTAAATGTAATAAATTAAATTATTCATTATTACAAACCGAATTAATGAAAGTAATAAATTGCTTCAAATCAAACAAATAAAAAACATAAAACTACTCGCCCTGGAGACGCCAGTGATGCGCAACAAGATCATCTTGTAGCTTGTTGTGTGCATCCTTGTTCTCAATTTTTCTGTGCATTTTGAGGAACTCGTGGATCATGTTTGGATCATCCTCGGGCTCAACAAGGTCTCCATTCGAGATGTTTCTAAAGTTATGTGGTATGTCTCTCTCGTCTTCAATGATCATGTTATGCAAAATGAAGCAAATGTCATTATCTGACATAGTGTTTGTGGTTTCCAATACTAGATAGGTCCACGATTCACGAGCAATGGAAAAGCGCTTCTAAAACATATCGAAGACTCTCTCCCACATCTTTCATTTGTCCCTCTTGCACTGTTGTGAAGTGTAATTTCATGGGGCTATTGATAAGATGGCGCGGTTTTTCACAAATATGGGCCATGGAGGATAGATCCTGTCAGTATGATAGTACCCCATTGTGTAGTCATGGCCGTTGACCTGATAGTTGCAAGGAGGAGCTTCACCCTGGATAAGCCTTGCAAACAATGGCTACCTCGACATCACATTAAGATCATTGAGAGAGTCAGGCAATCAAAATAACCAATGCCATATCCATAGGTCATTCGATGCAACTGCCTCAAGAATTCTTGTTGCATCTTTGCAGTGGCCTTTGTATTGACCCTTCCAACCAGCTGAACAATTCTTCCAGCTCTAATGCATACAGTAAATTGAACCAAGCATCCCAGGTCATCCTTGAGCTTCACTCTTAGGAAGTAGTCTCTCGGTGTCGTCTTCATTGGGTGCCCTCAAGTACTCTAGACCGAAGACATCAATCACAGCTTATGAAAACCTTCTCACAGCCTCCAAAACCTCCCCAATACGGACATAGTCATCAATGGCGTCAGCCAAGCAATCATATGCAAGCACCCTCACGGGCGCTACACACTTGATCACCAGGCTTGCACTCATCTCTCCCGACGCACTCCTCCGAAGCTTGAACCAATCATCATGCTCCTCCATGGCTCTTGTTATTGTGAGGAACAAGTCCTTCGACATCCGTGAAAGGGCATGTATGCCCCCATGTGTGGTTTTGGTAATTAATGACAATCTCTATGGACTAATGTGTAAATTGAGTTTCATGTAGGTTTGTCCATTGGCATCGCTTGGGCCATGTGTTGGTCTCAAGGTTGGCAGATGAAGAAATGTCCAAGGGATTTGTGCCCATTGGAATCATGAAGAAAGAAGGAGCTTAAAGGTTGATCAAGACATGTTCAAAGAGTTGCATCAAGATGGATCAACCTCAAGTAGGGATGAAGAAGGGCGAGCTCAAGATGCGCCATCTCTAGAAGATCTCATACTTGAAGCTTGCCATCCTCGTGTTCATGGAATGATGAAGACAAGTTCAAAGAAGAGGTTTCCCCATGGAGTATGTGGGAGCAATTTGCAAGTCTTCATCTTCATCAACCAAGAGAATCCAAGAAAGGTGTTCCCACTATAGAAGAACAAGACGGTCTACATCAAGTTCAAGTGGGATGCTCAAGGCAAAGGTATGTTCTTGATAGGTATTTTCTTTTGCCGATCTCGTATTGTTAGTTGGGAGGCCGGGTTTACGATAGATAGCCGTACTATCAAGAGGGGCTCTCAAGCGGATCTCTCGTTTGCATCGTTCGGAAAAGCTCAAACCTTTGCATTCATAACATCATCTTTCTTGGTTTTTATTTGGTTCTTGTCCATGAGAGGATCTAGAGCTTGTGGTCATCATCTTAACAAGGTCTAGTTCATCATCTAAGGATTTCACTTACATATCTTATTGCGGTTTTTGATCTTGCAAGTTTTCTGGCTCCACACCTTGGGGGATACTTCACATATATGTTCATGGTATTTTCTCCCAAGGTGATACCCAATATTTTTGTTGGATTCTATTCGTCGTTATCTTTCCAACAAAATTGGTTTCATCCCGTTTGGAGTTCGGATGCAAAAGTTATTGCGTTTCTGGTTTTCTGGTTTCTGGAAATTCCCTGACCGGAAGTTCCGGCTTCCCACCGAAAGTTCCGCTAGGGCATCTTTGCCGCCGAAAGTTCCGATGGAAGTTTCGGGTGTTCTTCCGCTCACGTTCAGTAACCTTCTGTTTTGGATGTGCTATTTGACGGAACTTCAGTCGGAATTTCCACCGGAAGTTCCGCTCCCACCGGAAGTTCCGGCCAGGGACCGGAAGTTCCGCTCAGGCCTAGTTGTCGCCGAAAGTTCCGGTTGAATTTCCGGCTCTTGTTCCACTCACGATTCAGTAACCTTCTGTGTTGGTTTTTTCTATTTGGCGTAACTTCCACCGGAAGTTCTGGTGAACCGGCGGAAGTTCCGACCAGGACTCATTTTTTCAGTTTTTTGCTCAGCAGTTTTTGACCGTTGGCTATGTGCCACCGGAACTTCCGGCCTCCCACCGAAAGTTCCGGCCAGGAGTCGCGAATGCCCATAACGGGCAGATCTGGGAGCCCTTTATAAGGGGCTCCTCTTCCCCTTCGTGGGCACTAGCTTTTCTTCTTGGTTCTTGGCTTTCTCTCTCTCCTCCATTGTTAACCTTGAAGAAGCTTTCCCTCTCCCTTTCCCTTCCTATGATTCTTGCATCTTTTTGAGGGATCTGAGAGAGTAGATCTAGATCTACAATCCCCCCAAGTCAAATCCCTTTGTGAAGGAATTATTGGGATCTAGATCTTGGAGAGTTCTGTATTCTCCTCTTGTGTTCTTCCTCCCTCATTCCCCCAATAGCTTTTGTAGCTTTGTTGGAATTTGGGAGAGAAGGACTTGCCCTTGCATTTGGTGCACAGGTTTGAGTTCTCCTCGAAGTTTCGGCGAGTTCAAGCTTGTGAGCTTGTTTCTCTTGGGTTCCATGGAACCCTAGACGGTTGTGTGGTTGGATTGTTGACCTTTTGTGGTCTTGTAGCCTTTTGTGGCATTGTTGGACTTTTGTGGCGTTGTTGGCCTTTTGTGGCATTGTAGCCTGTTGTGGTTTTATTGTTGGGGGCCTCCAATTGAGTTGTGGAGTTAGCCCCAATCTTGTACGGGTTCGGTGACCGCCCTCAAGCGTCCCATAGTGGAGTGAGTGCCCGCCTTTTGTGGTGCGCACTCGGGAGAACATGGTGAGCCTTTTGTGGCGTCGGTGAGTTGCGTGCTTCCGCATACGGGGTGAGGCCTTGTGTGGCGTTGGGTGAGCGTCGAGCCACCACACCTCGAGGTGAGCCATTTGTGGCGTTTGGAGAGCATTGCGCCATCGCACCTCTCCAACGGAGACGTAGCTTCTTTGGAAGTGAACTTCAGGAAATAAATCTTCGTCTTCGCGTCCATCGATTATCTCTCAACCGAGCCCTTTACTTATGCATTTTATATTGTGATAGCCATCGTGCTTGAAGTATTTATACCTTGCTATCACCTTGTTGCTTGTATTGCTTAGCATAGGTTGTTGGTGCACCTGGTGAACTTAGTGGCTAGGTTTTGTGCTCAATAAATTAAACGTTATTTTTATTCCGCATTTAATTAAGCCTAAGCCGTAATAACTTTAAAAGCCTATTCACCCCCCTCTAGGCAACTTCCTTTGTACTTTCAATCCGGAACCACCGCCAGAATTGCTTTTCTTGATAGATTGCACTAGGGTTGAAATAATCATGCATGACCCGAGCATGGCCCTCGGCTCTATTCCGGTTGATCCACGCACAGTCAAATTGAGATCCTCGCCTCGGCCTCCAAAAAATTCCATTCACAATCATCAAGCCATCTCCAAATCCTCGTCTTCTTCTTCCTCCGACGACGAAGAGTTATCGAAGATCATCTCTCTCAACCTCTTCATCTACAGCCGAAGGTGCTCTCAATCAAGCCGGTTGCAAACGAACAAAAAAGAAAATCTCATAGTGTAATTTCTTCGAACACCTTGAGTGCGGCGGAGGTGGAGTACGAGGCCAGCACAATATACTCCACGACGGAGGTGGAGGACGCCACCGGGGCTGCGCGACGACCGGACTACCCTGCATCGGTCGTGGAAAGCGCTCCGCCAGGGCGATGCGACGACTGGACGTCGACGAAGCTCGAGGCCACCGCCGGGCGCAAAGCTCATCGGAAGGGCTCCAGCGGACGTGGTCGGCCTTTTTGGTCCGCGGCGGTCGAATCTACATGTCCCCCATGCTCCTACGACCTTTTTTCCAGCCGGAGTCGACCTCGAAGCTGCCGGAATCGACCTTAAATCGGCAGCGTGCTCTGGCTCGATGCGGCGGTTCTCGGGGTCGATTCTGACGACGGCTAGCGCCGGCGAGTGGGTGGATGGAGGGGAAAGGGACGGTAGAGTTTCGGGCTACCGGCAGGGGTGGCTGGTGGTCGGCGCTGTGAACGCCAACGGGAATATAGTGGCGAGGTTGTGACAGCGAGGTGAGGACTTAATATGTCTAGCGCCGTGGTCGGCCATATTTGGGGGCCACGGAGGCCAAGGACTAAAAAATTTATCCTCTAATGGCCACTTAGGGTTCGGCTCAAATCGTCTCCGGCCGTTAGAGGTCTAAATTTTATCCTCTAAAGGCCTTTTCTCCTTTGGTTAGAGATGCTCTTTAGCCACTGTTTGACTTTTTATGCTATTTATTCCATTTAGCAAATTCCATCCTACTTACACCATTTAGCAATAGATGTGCCAATTTTTGCCGATTCTAGAAATTACGTGAGCATTTTGACACTGGATCCTCGCTGTCAGATCTACATGCTGTGCTATGTAGACACACTTTAGTTTGAATCTAAGTAAAACGTACTCGTATAAAAATTATAGAGCGGAGAGCGTACATCATTTTTGAAAAAATAAGGAGTCGCGGTACTTACTGGGAGCAGTCGATGTCAGCGGAGATGGTGAACGGCAGGGAGACGCCGCAGTCGGCCGGCAAGTCCCGCGCTGCCGTGGACTCGGCGCTGCCCTCTGCCGCGGCCGACTTGAGGCACTCGCACGCCTCCTGCCGGTCCGCCGCGTTGGCCGCCGCCGCCACAAGGCTGGACATGCCGTCGCAGCACTCGGCCGAGGGGTAGTCCTCCTCGCCCTCCAGGAAGCCCAGACACGGAGAGACTCCGGAGAGCGTGCCGGAGCACGACATTGACATGTCCGCCTCGAGCTGCTGCAGCGCGAGAGCCAGCAGGAGGAGCACGGCGAGGCTGCCGGCGTGCGCAAACCTCGAGCTCGTTCTCATGGTTGCCCTTGCTCGACTGACAGAAGATGCAGCTACTGATTGTTGATATATTAGCTGATCCTGTTAACTAGTATTAGTGACGATTCTTGTGTCGCTGGTTTTTGCGATGTGCGTCCATGGGTATTTATAGGTCGACAATATGAGTATTTAACTCGGTACATTAGGTGAGGTAATAATTAAGCTAGCTATCCAAATCCAAATATGAGGAGAACACAAGTCTGGGGGAGACACAACGTCAAGAATTGGAGCACATAGGTTGCTTTAGTGTTCCTTTCTTTTTTCAGACGAATTGCACAGTAATTTTTCAATTCAGTCAGAAGTTTCCCGGTACAGATTAACAACCTATATCAGATGAACACGTACGTTTCATTCATTTCCGTATCTAGTTCAACAACTTGCAGCCGTAACCTTCTGCAGCTTCTAGATAGAACGTATAGCGCCTCTTTAATCTAATCCTTAGTCTAATCCGTGTTCCGAATGATGCGATCTCTGATGTGAATTTGGTATACAAACCGAGCCCATCACAATAGCATTGTGATATTGTACCGCGACTAAGTATTACTACCTCTATTCCAAACTATAAGATGTTTTAGTGAGCTAAAATAGACTACCAAAATATCTTAACATTTGTTTTCGGATGTTTTCTATTGTATTTTATGATAGTGGGCGCTTCATTGCTCAAATGGGCTTATAGCTCCTATGCGACGTCTTTACATGAATTGGAAGGAAAGCGACATCGTTAAAAAGAATAGCTCGCATGCGACGGTTGTGAGGCAGCTAATATCCCAGGGCCACACGGGCCTTAAAACGGTCGTAAGGACACATTTAACTTTGTTCCAATATTAGGGTTAAGCCAAACCGGTTGGTTGGGACAGCCAGTCAAACCAACCGCTTCCGACCGAGAGCGCGCGTAACACTGACTGTAGCTTCCCCGACGGCGGCGGCGGACCTCACCCATCGTTCTCGGCGCCGGCAGCGGCGGCACGGTAATTAATTTAGGCGGCGGCGCTTTCGTTCGACGACGAAGGTGGTGAGTGCCATTTGAAAGCTAATTCCTCTCCCATTCTTCTCAATTCGAGATCTGAGCGTGCCCATTGATGCTAGATTGTGGAGGCGAGGGTGTGCTGAACGGGGCGAGGGGGAACGATATGGAGCATGGAGAGGGGACTTCTAATCGGTATATCCCGTATCTCTGCACTTAATTTCTCTAAGGTTGAGCTCTCTGTTCGCTTCCGCTAGCTCACAGTGCCCGCCAAAAACAGGGGAGACGATGTTGCGCGCCAAACCTTCGAATTTCGCATCAATTTCTTTCCCTCTAGGGCTGTTTTAGTTGATGGAAGCACGCAGATCATTAAGAGAGACACGGTTGTTAAATGGGAGGTGGAATTAGAACATGTTGATCCCCAAGAGCTAATAAACATGGGAGATGAGGCAGTAAGGAAAATGGTGGAAAAAATTGGGGATAGTGTGGTTTGGGGGCCAGAGCAAGAAGTTTCTTTGTTACGATTTGATGATTGCAAATGTGACTATGTTAGGGTTGAGACAGGGGAACATATAGTTGATGAAATCGATGAGAGAAACGGTTGGACAAGCAAAACTGTTCTGTTTTTAGCAGAGCTCATTGATCTGAAACCTGATTTGAGGGTTGGATATGTGGCCTCGAAGCTGGCTGCTCAGATGGTCGAGGATGATTGGGCTGCACAAAGGCAAGTAATGCCTATACTTACTGAGTTGGAAGTGCTAACAGTGGAGGATGATGATGCTAATGCACAAGGGGAGGCTGCAGATGGTAATGCACAAAGGATTGTAACTGTTGATTGGAATTCAGTTGAGATACATGACCGCACTGATTTGGTCATTGCACCAATAGATGACATTGAAATGGCAAAGCTTTTTGGCATTCCTATAGATGACAGAGACAAGGAGAAGAAGAGGGATGAAGCTGCAAATGATGCTGACAACCATTTAAGAGATGAAGAGGCAGATATAGATCTAGAGTTGTTGGAAAATGCTGCAGTTCATGTAGATGATGCACATGATGATGAGCTAGTAACAGTTTATGACAAAGAGGATCCAATTATTGAAGTTGGGAGATTGTTTCCAAGCATGGATGAATTCAGGATGTGTTTTAGGACATATGCAGTCAAACGTGAGTTTGCTACCAAGACTATGTGGACTGATAAAAAGAAGTTCTATGCAAAATGCATAGGTTATGATGGTGGTGCCAAGCCTTGCAAGTGGTATATATCTGCTAGACGCCAACCTGATGGAAGGACAATAAGAGTGAATCAAATTCCAAAACCTCATACTTGCATTACAAGTTCTCAAACAGTTACAAAGATGTCATCACAATTATGGGTTGCAGAAAAGATCAAGCCCATTTTAGCCACAAC
This sequence comes from Avena atlantica, assembly GCA_910589765.1. NCBI lineage: Eukaryota > Viridiplantae > Streptophyta > Magnoliopsida > Poales > Poaceae > Avena > Avena atlantica. Next base: position 478,836,276 of record OU342739.1, on the reverse strand, counting down.
ACCAAACAGCACTTCAAAGAGACTGAAAATAGACTTGGAAAAACAGTACCCCATTAAGCTGAATTATACTACAGTGTGGAAGGCAAAGCAAAGGGCAATGAAAGAGCTATATGGTGATTGGGCAAATACCTTTCGAATGCTTTATAACTTCAAAGCAGAAGTAGAGAAGAGGTCACCTGGCAGTGTTGTGGAGATAGATACTGAGGTAACAGCTGATGGGAAAGTCTTCTTCTCTAAATTCTTCATGGCTTTAAAGCCTTGCATCGATGGCTTCAAAGAAGGTTGCCGTCCATATTTGAGTATAGACTCATCTTTCTTGACTGGAAAGTGGAATGGTCAACTAGCAGCATGCAATGCTTTAGATGGACACAATTGGATGTTCCCTGTAGCTATTGGCATGTTTCAGTCTGAGACAGAGGCATCATGGACATGGTTCATGATGCAGTTGAAAAGATGCATAGGGCCAGTCTCTCCATTGGCAGTGCACACAGATGCATGTAAAGGTTTAGAAAATGCAGTGAAGATTGTTTTCCCTCATGCTGAGCAGAGGGAGTGCTTCGGCCATATGTGGATGAATTTGATCAAAAAATTCAGAGGAGATGATTTTGGACGCATGTGGCCAGCAGCAAGATCTTACACCAGGCAGACACATTCATATCACCTTGAGAAGATTAAGGCGGCATGCTCTGAGGAGGATAGGGTCAAGTTTTGTACATGGTTGGAAACCTACCATTCTCTTTTATGGTACAGGTCTGGTTTTAACACTGCCATCAAATGTGATCATATCAACAATAATTTGGCAGAAAGTTTCAACAACAAAGTGAAGGAGTTAAAAGACTTGCCTGTCCATGACATGGTTGACCAGATCAGGATCATGATCATGAGGTTGTGGGAATTGAGAAGAAGGCTTGGTGATGTTCTTCAAGGAGATAAGCTTCCTGATGTTGTGCAGCAGGTGGTCAACAGGAGCAGAAATCTTGCACATTTGTGTGTTGAGAAATCCTCATTGTGGGGTGCTGAAGTCAGAGATACAAAGACTGGCAGGAGGCATGTTGTTGACACTCAATTGCATGAATGCACATGCCTTGAGTGGCAACACACTGGGAAGCCTTGTGAGCACGCCATACTTTTCTTGGCCTCCAAACACAAGCTAAATATGCACCAATATTTGCATGAGTATTATTCTGTAGCAAAATTCAAGGCTGCATATGTAACACCAATTCCAGCACTTACAGATCAGTCTCAGTGGCCTGAAGTGGACATTCAGTTCTCCTTGTGTCCTCCTTTGATGAAAAGAAAGGCTGGCAGGCCCAAGCAGAGTAGATTCAAGGCTTGGTTTGAGAAAGGTGGGAGCAGCAAGAAGGGAAAGAAAGATGAAAAGAAAGATGCCAAGCCAAAAAGGGCCCAAAAAGGTAACAAGAATAGATGCAAACTCTGTGAAGAACTTGGACACCGAGCTGGCTCTACCAAGTGCAGATACACTGCTGAAAAGCCAAAGTATGTTCATCCAAAATCTATCCCATTTCTTGTTGATGATTTTTCTCCCCCAGCTAAATTGCTTGTTTTCAGGAGGAAGCGTGGAGAAAAAGGCCCACCTCTTGTTGTTGACGAATGCTGGCCAGTGAAAAGGGCAAGAATCAATGGCCAAAGAAAGAAGAGAACTAACCAGATCATGTTTGGTGCTGCTGAGGTGCAATCTGAACTTGTTTTGGAGGATGATGTGAAAACTGTTGAGGCTTTAGGGCACACCGTTTCTGATTTGGAAGCTCTGGTGCAAAATGAGGGGCAAAATGAGCCTGTTGTTGAGGCTCTAGTGCAAAATGAGCCTGTTGTTGAGGCTCTGGTGCAAAATGAGCCTGTTGTTGAGGCTCTGGTGCAAAATGAGCCTGTTGTTGAGGCTCTGGTGCAAAATGAGCCTGTTGTTGAGGCTCTGGTGCAAACTGACCAAGTTGTTGAGGCTCTGGTGCAAAGTGACCATGTTGTTGAGGCTCTGGTGCAAAGTGACCATGTTGATGAGGCTCTGGATCATGATCATGAGGTTATTGAGGAGGTGCAGGAGGTGAAGGAGACTCTTGGACGTGCTGTGGGGAGGCCAGATGGTAATGGTAAGAAAAATAAGAGCATAAACCTATTGTGTGGTGTGAAACTTGTGAAGGAGAAGAAAACGAGGGGTAAGAAGAGCCAAAAGAAATAGACATTTGTTATTGTAAACATTTGTTATTGTTGTAAACATTTGACACTTGTTGTTGTAATAATTTGGCACTTGTTGTTGTAAACATTTGTTATTATAATAATTTGTCACTTGTTGATAATTTGGACAAAATTCAAATATGATGGTAAATTTGAATTTCAACATATGTAGCTATGTCACTTTTCTATGTTTGTATGAGCTTCCAACGTTTTTCTCATATGTACAATACAACTCATCCTCACCCTGATCCCTTTTGTGAAGTACAACTCACCCTCACCCCAAAATGGGGTAGAAATGGGCTCCAAAGCTAGGGTAAACCACCCCATTTCTAAGCAAGTTTTTTTTCGACCATTTCTAAAACCAAGTTAGATATTTTTCCTCAGAACTATGTCACATAACATGACACCATGCGAAGGTTTTGTATTTTTTTGATTTTTTTGAATTAGTTATGCACATTTGAATGTCTGGTCAAACTTGAAGGGTTTTCATAAATATTCTTAGCTAGGGGCTGAGGCTCGCAAAACTAGCATTGGATCTCTGATGAAATAGCATGTTGTGAACCTAAAAATTATTTTTACAAAAAATCATCAGCATGGAATCATGTACCTGTAGTTCATATCTTACCCACTTCCAGCCGATTCGGCAGGATTTGTCTTTTTCACCAGGGATGGAATAAAAGGTTTGAGATACTCAGGTTGGGAAATTGTACATTCTAGGTGGTCTAGTATTTTTGAAAAATAGGATGTTACCATTTTGAAACTTCAATTTGGTGGTTGCTTCACAAATCCCCCCCTCTTTCGGCACTCAGAAAATAGAAAATGATTTTTCTGTGCATCGAAAAGGAAAACTGTTGGAGATATGCCCTAGAGGCAATAATAAATGTAGTTATTATTATATCTTTGTGTTTATGATAAATGTTTACATTCATGATATAATAGTATTAACAAGGAAACATTGATACTTGTGTGATTTGTAAACTTAATTTGAAGTCCCTAGTATAGCCTCTATACTTCACTAGCTTGTTGGTTGATAAATTATTGTGGTTTCCCTATCATGAACATTGAGATGTTATCAACAACAAGATCATATCGTTAGGAGAATGATATGGTGGACATACTCCTATAGATAAGTGTAGCATAAAGATCAAGTCATTTCAATAGTTCAATTGCTATATGCTTTCTAATACATAGTAACCTAATTCCTTCGACCATGAGATCATGCATATCACCTTTACCGGATGGATGCTTTGATGACATCAAACACCACACCGTAACTGGGTGGTTATAAAGGTGGCATTGAGTGTTCGGAAAGTATTGGTTGAGACACATGGATCAAGAATGGGATTTGTCCATCCACATGACAGATAGATATACTCTGGGCCCTCTCGGTGGAATGTAATCCAATTAGCTTGCAAGCATGTGACTTGGTCACAAGGGATCACATATCACGGGAACGAGAAAAGAGTACTTATCAGTAACGAGGTTGAACTAGGTATGCAGAGATACCGACGATCATAACCTCGGATAAGTAACATATCGTGAGACAAAGGGAAATTGGTATGTAAGTGGTTCATTCGATCGCAAAGTAATCGTAGAAATATGTGGGAGCCATATGAATTTCCAGATTCCTCTATTGGTTATTGTTCGGAGAAGTGTCTCGATCATGTCCGCATAATTCACGAACCGTAGGGAGACACACTTAAGGATTCGACGTTGTTTGAGTAGTTATGGTATTATGAGAAAGAGACCGAATGTTGTTCGGAGTCTCGGATGGGATCCGGGATATCACGAGGTGATCCGGAATGGTCCGGAGAATAAGATTCATATAAGGGAAGTCCCGTTTTGGAGTTGCGGAATGATTCCGGTGTTTTCATCGGGAATATTCTAGAAGGTTCCGGATTGTCCGGCACTCCAGGGGGGGAGGGGTACATGAATGTGTCATTACATATTGGAATGATTGCATCATGTACTAAGTGTTCTTGCTGTCCCAAATAAAGGATTAAATTGAATCCTAAAACAGAAAAGTCAAATGTCCAGTTTGAAAGTCAAACGGCTAAAACAAGAAACTGTGGGAAACAAGCAAGAGGAGTTGGAACCGACTTGGAGGAGGAGTTTTCTCTCCTCCAAGCCGGCGGCCAGCCCTAGGCCGAGTTGGGGAGGGACTCCCTCCCTCCCTGGCGCGCCAAGCCCCCTCCCATCTATATAAGGAGGGGCAGGGCTCCCCTCCTAGCACACACAAGTTCCTATCTTCTACCTCCGGTTTAGAGCCGTTTGGGTTTAGAGCTTCTAATTGCTTTAGCCTTCGGTTTAGAGCCTTCTAATTGGTTTAGAGCCTTCTAATTTGTGTGTCTAATTACTAGACCACTAATAGCCTCTCTCATACTCCACCATACTCGCACCGGCTTAAGGCGAAGCCCTGCGGGATTTCCCCTCTACTTCCGGTACCACGCCGTTGTGCTGCCGGAATCGCGAGGAGAGTGCTACAACCTCCGCTGCCTGCTGGAACAAGGGAGAGGAAGGTCTTCGTCGAGTACCGAACGTGTGACCGACTGCGGGAGCGTTGCCGGAACGCAGCGCCAGAAGGATCGTCTACACGATCTTGAGATCGGGAAGAGTACGACTACATCATCCACGAGAATCCGCTCTCGTTAAACGCTTTGGAATCTTCGAGGGTAAGTTATTCCATCAACTCGTTGCTACAATCTAGTAGATAGATCTTGGCTTGTTTGTTTGTGTGCGATAGAAAATTTTTGTTTTCCATGCTATGAACCCCTACAGTGGTATCAGAGTCATGTCTATATGTAGATCTGTTGCACGAGTAGAACACAATGGTCATTGTGGGCGTTGATGCTTTTATTGTCGATTGCTTCTTGTGTACTTTGCATCTTGCGGTATGTTGCAATGAAGCGGCCCGGGCTAACCTTACATGACATCGTTCATGAGACTTGCTCCACGCTTGACATGCAACTTGTATTGCATAAGTGGCTTTGCGGGTGCCTGTTTCTCCTAGCATAGTTAAGATCCAATTTACAACGGGTGATTAACAATACTAGTATCAATGTTGTGGTTCTTGTTCGTAAGTTAGAACGACACTTATCGAAAGCCCCAAACCACGTAAAATATGCAAAGAAAGTAGAGGCGTCTAACTTTGTTTTGCAGGGGTGTGCAGTGATGTGATATGGCCATGATTGTGATTATATTTGATGTATGCAATGTTCCTTATTGTAAGTCGGCAACCGGCAGGAGCCATATGGTTTTCTTTAATTTATGTTAAGACCCGCGTGTCTATTCAAAGTAGTTGTAATAGTTGAAGCCGGTGGACGACAACCATGGAGTAGCGTCATTGACCTTGATGCAATGCCGGTGATGATGGAGATCATGTTCGTGCTTGAAGATGGAGATCGGAAGCACAAAGAAGAAAGGCCATATCATATCACATATATATTGAATTGCATGTGATGTTAATCCTTTATGCATCTTGTATTGCTTAGTAGACGACGGTAGCATTATAAGATGATCCCTCATGCACATGAATTTCAAGTCATAGAGTGTTCACCCTTAGTTAGCACCGTTGCTAAAGCTTGTTGTTTCGAAGCACCACGTGATGATCGGGTGTGTTAGATTCCGCAAGTGTATACAACGTGAGCAAGCCAGATTTGCTCATGCGGAAACTAAGGTTTGATCTTGACGAGCCTAGCATGTACAGACATGGTCTCGGAACACGGATCACCGAAAGGTAAAGCATGAATCATATAGTAGATATGATGAACATGACGATTGTTCGCCATTGAAATTATATCAACTCTCGTGATGATCGGTGTTGATGTAGTGGATTTGGTTCGTGTGATCACTAAAACAATGTGAGGGATATTGTTTTGAGTGGGAGTTCACCTAGTTTAATTACATTAATTAATTTGAACTCAATTTGTCATAAACTTAGTCTAAACTATTGCAAATATGTTGTAGATCAATGGCAGCCCCTACCATCAATTTTAATGCGTTCCTAGAGAAAGAAAAGTTGAAAAACGATGGAAGCAACTTCGTGGATTGGTTCCGCAATTTGAGGATTGTCCTCACAGCTGGTAATTTGACCTATGTGCTGGATGCACCGCTGGGTGACCCACCTGCAGCTGATGCTCCCGATGAAGTAAAGAATGTTTACCTCGCTCGGAAGAATCAGTACTCCATAGTTCAGTGTGCTATCTTGTATGGTTTGGAATCGGAGCTTCAGAAAAGGTTTGAGGATTCAGACCCATATGATATTGTCGAGGATCTCAAATTGATTTTTGAGACTCATGCGGCAATTGAAAGCTATGAGGCTTCTGAAAAGTTCTTTAACTGCAAGATGGAAGAGGGCAGCTCCGTCAGTGAGCATGTGCTTAAGATGTCTGGGCACGCAAACAAACTTCAAAGGTTGGGTATAGTGATTCCTAATGCTTTGGGGATTTACCGTGTCCTCCAATCACTACCACCAAGTTACAAGAACTTTGTGATGAACTACAACATGCAGAACATGAACAAGACGTTGCCAAAACTCTTTGCCATGTTGAAATCTGCAGAAGTGGAGATCAAGAAAGAGCACCAAGTGTTGTTGGTCAATAAGACCACCAAATTCAAGAAAGGCAAGTCTAAGCAAAAGGGACACTTCAAGAAGGGTGGTAAAAAAGTTACCACGCCGACGAAGAAGACCAAGGCTGGACCTAAGCCTGATACTGAGTGCTTTTACTGCAAGGGAGAAGGTCACTGGAAGCGGAATTGCCCAAAGTACTTGGCGGATTTGAAGAACGGCAACATCAAGAAGAAAGGTATATCTGATATACATGTTATTGATGTGTATCTCACTAGTACTCGTAGTAGTGCCTGGGTATTTGATACTGGTTCGGTTGCTCATATTTGTAACTCGAAACAGGTGCTGCAGAATAAACGGAAGCTAGCGAAGAACGAGGTGACGATGCGCGTGGGAAACGGATCAAAGGTTGATGTGATCGCGGTCGGCACGCTACCCCTTCATCTACCATCGGGATTAGTTTTATACTTAAATAATTGTTATTTGGTGCCTGCATTGAGCATGAACATTATATCGGGATCTTGTTTATTGCGAGACGGTTACTTGTTTAAATCCGAGAATAATGGTTGTTCTATTTATATGAGTAATATGTTTTATGCACATGCACCTTTGATAGATGGTCTATTCTTATTGAATCTCGATAGTGGAAATACACATATCAACAACATTGAGGCTAAACGTTTGAAATCAAGCGATAATTCGACCTATATGTGGCACTGTCGTCTTGGTCACATCGGAGTGAAACGTATGAAGAAACTCCATTCCGATGGACTTCTTGAATCACTTGATTTTGAATCACTTGAAAGATGCGAAGCATGTCTGATGGGAAAAATGACTAAGACTCCATTTTCTGGTATGATGGAGCGAGCTACGGACTTATTGGAAATCATACATACCGATGTGTGTGGTCCAATGAGTGTAGCATCGCGCGGTGGTTATCGTTATGTTCTTACCTTCACGGATGACTTGAGTAGATATGGGTATATCTATTTCATGAAACATAAGTCCGAAACTTTCGAGAAGTTTAAGGAGTTTCAAAGTGAGGTAGAGAATCAATGTAACAAGAAGATTAAATTTCTACGTTCTGATCGTGGAGGTGAATATCTAAGTTACGAGTTTGGCGAGCATTTGAAGAAGTGCGGAATACTTTCACAATTGACACCGCCGGGAACACCACAGCGTAATGGTGTGTCCGAACGTCGTAATCGAACTCTCTTAGATATGGTTCGTTCTATGATGTCACTTACAGATTTACCGCTATCATTTTGGGGTTATGCATTAGAAACAGCCGCATTCACTTTAAATAGGGCACCGTCTAAATCCGTTGAAATGACACCGTATGAATTATGGTTTGGGAAGAAACCTAAATTGTCGTTCCTTAAAGTTTGGGGATGCGAAGCCTATGTAAAGAAGTTACAGCCGGACAAGCTTGAACCCAAAGCGGAAAAATGCGTCTTCATAGGATACCCGAAGGAAACTATTGGGTATACCTTCTATCATAGACCCGAAGGCAAAATCTTCGTTGCCAAGAATGGATCCTTTCTAGAGAAGGAATTTCTCTCGAAAGAAGTGACTGGAAGGAAAGTAGAACTCGACGAGGTTGTCGAACCTTCTCTCGAAATTGCGAGTAGCGCAGCACCGGAAGAAGTTCCTGTGGTGCCTGCACCAATAAGAGAGGAAGCTAATGATGGTGATCATGAAACTTCGGTTGAAGTTGCTACAGAGCCTCGAAGGTCAACGAGAACTCGTACCACTGCAGATTGGTATGATTCCGTTATGAATGTCATGTTGGTGGACAACACCGATGACCCCGAGACATATGAGGAAGCGATGATGAGCCCAGATTCCAATAAATGGCAAGAAGCCATGAAATCCGAGATTGGATCCATGTACGAAAACCAAGTATGGACTTTGGTGGACTTACCGGATGGCCGGAAGGCTATCGAGAATAAATGGATTTTCAAGAAGAAAACAGATGCTGATGGTAATGTTACTGTCTATAAAGCTCGACTTGTTGCAAAAGGGTTTCGACAAATTCAAGGAGTTGACTACGATGAGACTTTCTCACCGGTAGTGAAGCTAAAGTCTGTGAGGATTATGTTAGCAATCGCTGCATATTATGATTATGAGATATGGCAGATGGATGTCAAAACAGCATTCCTCAATGGAGACATTGATGAAGAGTTGTATATGATGCAACCCAAAGGTTTTGTCGATCCTAAAGGTGCTAACAAGGTATGCAAACTTCAACGGTCCATCTATGGATTGAAGCAAGCATCCCGAAGTTGGAATCAACGTTTTGATAAGGTAATCAAAAGTTTTGGTTTTATACAAACTTATGGAGAAGCTTGTATTTACAAGAAAGTGAGTGGGAGCTCTGTAGCATTCTTAATACTATATGTGGATGACATATTGTTGATTGGGAATGATGTAGACCTTCTTAATAGTGTCAAAGAATATTTGAATAATAGTTTTTCAATGAAGGATCTTGGCGAAGCAGCTTACATATTAGGCATAAAGATTTATAGAGATAGATCGAAACGCCAAATATCATTGTCACAGAGTACATATTTGGACAAAGTTCTAAAGAGGTTTGGAATGGAAGAAAGCAAGAAAGGGTTCTTGCCCATGTTGCCCAATACGACCTTGAGTAAAACTCAAAGTCCGACATCGGCAGAAGATAGAGAAAGGATGAGTAAGACTCCCTATGCCTCAGCCATAGGATCTCTAATGTATGCCATGCTATGTACTAGACCCGACATTGCATATGCTGTTAGTTTAACTAGCAGATATCAAAGTGATCCAGGAGTGGATCATTAGACAGCGGTCAAAAACATCCTTAAGTACTTGAGAAGAACTAAGGATATGGTTCTTTCTTATGGAGGTGATGAACAGCTCGTTGTTAATGGTTACACCGATGCTAGTTGGAACACAGATCCGGATGATTCTAAATCACAATCCGGATACGTATTTATTTTGAATGGTGCAGCAGTTAGCTGGAGGAGTGCAAAGCAAAGCGTTGTGGCGAGATCTTCAACTGAATCGGAATACATGGCTGCTTCGGAGGCTTCACAAGAAGCGATATGGATGAAAGAGTTCATTACAGAGCTGGGTGTGGTTCCTAGTGCGCTGGACCCAATGTCTATCTACTGTGATAACATGGGCGCCATAGCCAATGCGCAAGAACCAAGGTCACACAAGAAGCTGAAGCATATCAAGCTACGTTTTCACGCTATTCGAGAACATATCCAGGATGGGGATATAAAGATTTGCAAAGTACACACAGATCTGAATGTGGCGGATCCGTTGACTAAACCTCTCCCGAGGGCAAAACATGACCAACACCAAACTGCCATTGGTGTTCGGTATATTACCATGTAATCTAGATTAGATGACTCTAGTGCAAGTGGGAGACTGTTGGAGATATGCCCTAGAGGCAATAATAAATGTAGTTATTATTATATCTTTGTGTTTATGATAAATGTTTACATTCATGCTATAATAGTATTAACAAGGAAACATTGATACTTGTGTGATTTGTAAACTTAATTTGAAGTCCCTAGTATAGCCTCTATACTTCACTAGCTTGTTGGTTGATAAATGATTGTGGTTTCCCTATCATGAACATTGAGATGTTATCAACAACAAGATCATATCGTTAGGAGAATGATATGGTGGACATACTCCTATAGATAAGCGTAGCATAAAGATCAAGTCATTTCAATAGTTCAATTGCTATATGCTTTCTGATACATAGTAACCTAATTCCTTCGACCATGAGATCATGCATATCACCTTTACCGGATGGATGCTTTGATGACATCAAACACCACACCGTAACTGGGTGGTTATAAAGGTGGCATTGAGTGTTCGGAAAGTATTGGTTGAGACACATGGATCAAGAATGGGATTTGTCCATCCACATGATGGATAGATATACTCTGGGCCCTCTCGGTGGAATGTCATCCAATTAGCTTGCAAGCATGTGACTTGGTCACACGGGATCACATATCACGGGAACGAGAAAAGAGTACTTATCAGTAACGAGGTTGAACTAGGTATGCAGAGATACCGACGATCATAACCTCGGATAAGTAACATATCGTGAGACAAAGGGAAATTGGTATCGTATGTAAGTGGTTCATTCGATCGCAAAGTAATCGTAGAAATATGTGGGAGCCATATGAATTTCCAGATTCCTCTATTGGTTATTGTTCGGAGAAGTGTCTCGATCATGTCCGCATAATTCACGAACCGTAGGGAGACACACTTAAGGATTCGACGTTGTTTGAGTAGTTATGGTATTATGAGAAAGAGACCGAATGTTGTTCGGAGTCTCGGATGGGATCCGGGATATCATGAGGTGATCCGGAATGGTCCGGAGAATAAGATTCATATAAGGAAAGTCCCGTTTCGGAGTTGCGGAATGATTCCGGTGTTTTCATCGAGAATATTCTAGAAGGTTCCGGATTGTCCGGCACTCCAGGGGGGAGGGGTACATGAATGTGTCATTACATATTGGAATGATTGCATCATGTACTAAGTGTTCTTGCTGTCCCAAATAAAGGATTAAATTGAATCCTAAAACAGAAAAGTCAAATGTCCAGTTTGAAAGTCAAACGGCTAAAACAAGAAACTGTGGGAAACAAGCAAGAGGAGTTGGAACCGACTTGGAGGAGGAGTTTTCTCTCCTCCAAGCCGGCGGCCAGCCCTAGGCCGAGTTGGGTAGGGACTCCCTCCCTCCCTGGCGCGCCAAGCTCCCTCCCATCTATATAAGGAGGGGCAGGGCTCCCCTCCTAGCACACACAAGTTCCTATCTTCTACCTCCGGTTTAGAGCCGTTTGGGTTTAGATCTTCTAATTGCTTTAGCCTTCGGTTTAGAGCCTTCTAATTGGTTTAGAGCCTTCTAATTTGTGTGTCTAATTACTAGACCACTAATAGCCTCTCTCATACTCCACCATACTCGCACCGGCTTAAGGCGAAGCCCTGCGGGATTTCCCCTCTACTTCCGGTACCACGCCGTTGTGCTGCCGAAATCGCGAGGAGAGTGCTACAACCTCCGCTGCCTGCTGGAACAAGGGAGAGGAAGGTCTTCGTCGAGTACCGAACGTGTGACCGACTGCGGGAGCGCTGCCGGAACGCAGCGCCGGAAGGATCGTCTACACGATCTTGAGATCGGGAAGAGTACGACTACATCACCCACGAGAATCCGCTCTCGTTAAACGCTTTGGAATCTTCGAGGGTAAGTTATTCCATCGACTCGTTGCTACAATCTAGTAGATAGATCTTGGCTTGTTTGTTTGTGTGCGATAGAAAATTTTTGTTTTCCATGCTACGAACCCCTACAAAAACTTTGTTCTACAACATTGTTAGTCATCCCATTATAGACATGCATGCCAAATATGGGCACATTATCACAAACTATGCCTTGATTCTAGCCATATCATTGGTCATTTGACCCGAAAGCCAGAAAACCTCGGAGGAGATAGGTCATTTTGTGAAGGGTTTTTTGAAATATGATCAATAGACCAAGTTTGATATTTTTCCTCACAACTATGTGACATAACATGACACCATGCGAAGGTTTTGTATTTTTTTGATTTTTTTTGAAATAGTTATGCACATTTGAATGTTTGGTCAAACTTGTGAAACCCCGTTGACTGCATCCTAAACCCCGCTAACCCTAAGGCCGAATGAGGACCGTAGATCTAACCCTAGCGCGACACTGTGGCCGTCCGATCGCGTCTTCTAGAAGGATTCCGGGGGTGGCTCTGGGCGATCCGTGGAAGGGCTTGTTCTGCAACCTGATTGGTTGGCGTCTCTTAGAAGGATTTCGTGGCTAGCTCTTGGCGATCCGTGGGATGGATGATTCTGGAATCTGATTGGCTTCATCGTTTTTGATGTGCAACAGCGTGGCATGCGAGGGCGCTGGGCGGGGCGGGCTGCACCATGCGGGCATGCAGCTGCCCCTAGCGTCGCAGTCTAGCTATTTTATGTCCAACAGCGCTGCAGCGTATTTACTCCCTCCGTCGCATTAAATAAGTTTACGTGTAACAACTTTCTCCAATCAAACTTACTCCCCTCAGGTTCATTGTAATAAATGAGACTTTGCATGATACCACATCTATGTTATTTTGGCTTGTGGATAGCCTTAGGCTGGTCATAGTGCTAAGTAACTAATACTAGTAACTTGCACATGTTACTAGTTGATGTTACTACCTTCATAGTGGGTGATAACATATGTATGGTGTCATGCAAGAGCTAATTAATTAGGTTGTAGACTCATATGATCTTGGTATGTGTGATGTTATGGTAACTAGCTAAGTTACTACCTCTCTCTCTTTCTTCATTAATTGTCATGCCATGTCACCAATTTGCCTAATTGGCATTGCATGTACATGCATGTTACTACCTAAGTTACTCCCACTATGACTAGTCTTATGGACTACTTTTTGGCTTGTGGATAGCCTTATGGACTATATAGTGGATGCCCAAGTGCATTGGAAAGGTAGAAGTACATTTTTTGTGGATAAATTTTGAAGCCAAACGTACACTTATTTATGGACAGAGGGAGTATGCATGTCACTATGACCAGCAGAAAAAATATCAAAATCTAAAATATGTAATAAATATAACGTACAACGTTGGCACACTCGAGACCGTTGGACCGAGCGTGGCATGCGAGGGCGCTGGGCGGGGCGGGCTGCACCATGCATGCAGCATGCAGGGTCGGGGGCGGCGGTGCAGGGGTTACAGTACGTCGCATCCTAGCTATTTTTTTTCTCTCTTTCGCATTGATCACACCCGCTGCCCCGCTTCCCGTCTCTTTCGCATTGATCATGCATGCAGGGGCAACGCAACGCACGCGTCTCGTCTCGGCGTCTGCGCCAACGTGACGCTGGATTCCCACGCCGCCCTTCACGCTCCGCCCTCAATAAATAGGCAAAACGCCTTTGCCTCCTCATCTCATCTTGCCCCTCATCTCTTCAACCTCGAGCCCGTCCCTTTGCCTCCTCCCAGCCGCCCCCCAAACACCTCCGACCATGGCGACCTCCCCCTTCCGCCTCCCTTCCGACACCGAACTCAGCGACGAGGACAACCACCCAGACCACAAGCAGTGGTGGGAGCGGGAGCCCACGCGCCGCCCCAAGCGTGGCAAGAAGGAGAAGTCCCCGCCCTGCCCCTGGGGAGACCAGGGCCCCATCGTCCACAACCCCGTCCCCAACCTCCCCGGCGGCGGCGACCTCCCCTCCGAAGCCTACTGGGCTAAGGCGGCGAAGGAGGAGGCAAGGCAGGAGGCTCGCATCGCCAGGTGGGAGGAGAAGGAGGCCCAGCGCGCCTTGAAGAAAAGGCGCAGATGGCAGGAGGAGGAGCAACGGGAGGCCAATGGCCGGGCCTTCTGGGAGGAGCAACGGAAGCGGGACCAGCGGGAGAGGCTGGCGGCGTGGAATGCGGCCCGGAATGCGGCTGCACCGGCACCGCCTCCACCGCCGATGGAGTAGGGGGTTAGGGTTTAGGGGCTAGCCCAGGGTTTAGGGGGGGCGCCTATTCCGCCCCTTCTATATTATTGTACCTTTTTATTTTTATTGTAATGTTATCGATCCCCCTATCTAATATAAGTAATGTTATCTGTGTTTTATTGTAATATTATTGCGCCTATTCCATCCCTTGTTTCATTGTAATCTGTGTTTTATTGTATTGTCATTTGTCAAAACACCCAAAACAACAAGTGTATAAAACAAAAGACACAAAAACAAGTTCATATAATACTCGTGCAATATTTATATATTTACAAGTGTATAAAACAAAAGACACAAAAACAAGTTCATATAATACTCGTGCAATATTTATATATTTACAAGTGTATAAAACAAAAGACACAAAAACAAGTTCATACAACACATGGTTCATTTTCAAATAAGACATTTACATATTTACATAAGTTAAAGGAGCGCCCAAGTTATGTTAGTTAAATGGATGTCCTTGGACTTCATTTATATATTTATTTTTGCAAAAAAAAAGATTGCAACCTGAGCACGAGTATCTGCAGATCCACACGTTCCTATTTAGATTGTAACGTGAGTACCATTTTTTTTGCCCAATCAACATATAGATACTATTGAGCCTGGATACGTCCATTTTGGCATGGCTAAGTTATATTTGGGCCTGGCCTTTTTCAATCCTCGTCAATTGTTTTTTTACTTTTCAACCCCTCCCCCTCCCCTGCACACGGGCGCCCCCTGCACACTGATAAAAGGAACACTGACGAAACTGACGAAACTGAAGAAACACTGATTTCGAAAACAGAGCAGCTCAAAATTAGCCCGAATTTGTGTTGCATTTTATTCAAGCCAAAGACATAGACCATTACATCCATTACAAAGCATCACTCGAACACTGACTGCGCTGTCTAATGACTAACAATGAGGAGATAAACTAATCCGAGAGAAATTACACAAAAATAAAAAAACCGGCCATCAGATTTTCCTGCTTCTTCAATTCGATGATTTGCCTTAGCTACTTGTTCATCTTCTTTAGCTCGGCCTTCACTTCCGCATCCACCGTAGTACCAGCGGAAATGGGGTTGCCACATCCCAATTGCTCCACCACGGACGGGTTTTCGAGCTCCCGGGATGCTACCTCCACCCCAATTCGCTCGATGTACTCATCAAGCCACTCAAAATGCCCACATTTTGGCAGTTCCTGAAATCGCAGAGATGAACCCTAAATCCCAAATTCGATGAAATGCATGAAATTTCGAAAGAAAAGCGAGAAATTGGCGCTCGGAACACTCAGATCTCACCTTTCCCGGCTCGGGCTTGCTCTCACACTTCACAAATTCCCGACCAATGTTGCCGTTCTTGTCGGTGGATGTGACAAGCCGCTTCAGGGGCGCGGTACGGGGGCAATCGGGGCACCTCCTCATCGGCACCGCACCATACCGAGGCCATGAGCGGTGGGAGGAAGCAGAGCTCGACATCCCTCGCCGGCGTTGCCTCACTTGCTCGCCGGAGAAGAAAACAGAAGGGGATGAGATGCTGGAACGGTGGCGGGAGTGCTCGGGTGCGGGGACGGATCGGGGCCAACGGCTCTCTTCAACCACAGGGTGGGTCCCACGATATGAGGTGGACATTAGGTGAGTTCCGCCGTGACGTGGAGAGGCTGTGGGTCCTACTGTGCTCAGCTGATTCGAACTCGTTGACGGTCTCGTGGGGTTAAGTGGAAGTATCGCACGGGAGCTATTTGCCGCTTCAGAAGTGTCGCGTGCGAGCTATTCTTTTCAACGATGTCGTGTTCCTTCCAATTCCATGTAAAGACGTCGCATAGGAGCTATAAGCCCTTGCTCAAATATAGCATCGCGGGGATACAATTCATAAGAATTTGCATCCGGTATCTGCATAGTTAAGTTGCACGCAAAAACAAAAATAAAATGCAAGAGCCATATGGAGCTTGTGACGTCTATGTTGCTAGATGTGTAGAGTTGCGCAGCATCGGAAAAGTGTTCTGGAGGCAGCAACAATGCACATGGCTCACGTGCCTCAAAGGTTGTGGTTATGAAGGTCAAAGTTTCTGTTGAACCAAGTAGGTCGAGTAAACAATCAAATACCAAGATTTGAGGGTTGAATCATTATTTGAGAATAATGAACGTACTACATGCAAAGAAGCGATGATGGGCCCTGACTCCGTCAAATGGCTTGAAGCCATAAAAATCCGTGATAGTTCCATACACGAGAAATCAAGTTTTGAACTTGAAGGACCCTCGAGAAAGGTGTAAGACCTTACAGTTGTGTTTGGATCAATAAATAAATAGACATGGATATTGTACATCTATGAAATAGTCGACATGTTGGGAAAGAGTTCACAACAATGTTCAAGGGTTTACTATGACAAGATTTGATCTTTCATAGCGATATTTAGTCTAGACGGATAAATGTAGCAACCACTACATATAATTTTGTTATATGGTAGTTGAATAAACAAAACAAGTTCTTCTAATAGAATTATTACCTAGGACGTGTGCATGACACGGTCCATAGGGTTTTGTTAAATCAAAGGATGCTAGAAGCATATGCAAACTTCAATGGTTGAAGTGAGCATCGCGGAGTTGGAATCTTCACAATGATGAAATTGTTAAAAGAGTTTAAATTCATCAGAGACAATGAAGATGCTTGCATTTGCAAGAAATTAAGTGGGAGCGCTAAAGACATATTTATAATACATTATGTAGGAGACATATTGTTGATTGGAAGTGATGTATCTTTTTATTAACACAAGATAAGAATTTCATCTCGATGAAAGACTTAGGCAAAACCCAAATATTTGGCATCAATAGACGCTAATATGGTTGTGCCAGAAGTACATAGACAAGATATTGAATGAGTTCAATATAGAAACTACAAGAGAGGTTCTTGTCGCACAGAAAGGATTGAATGAGTTCAATGTTGATGATATATTCAAGTGTATTGACATTTGGTAAAGTGAAACAAATAATCAAGTATAGATTGATACTTGATGTATGAAATCACAAAGAGTATTTATATCAATTATGCTGTGATATGTACAAATCCAGATATGTCCTATGCTCTAAAAGGATGTGAGCATATACCAGAATGATTCATAAGATGATCATTGGACAATAGTAAGGATATTCTTATGATCTTTTGGAAGAACTAAGAATATATTGTTTGTAGAAGTGACAAATAGATGGTTAGTTCATTGTAAAAGTACTACATTGATACTAGTTTTGTCACAAAGTACAAATTAAGTTTATCTCAATCTAAACTAAGGGTGGCACAATATAATGGAAAGTAAGTTCCATAATGGATTTGGATGAGTTCCAAAGTTAAAGACATTGTGACAGATACTACAACAAAAGGCTAAATATATGACTGCTACTATAGCAGCAAAAGAGGGCATTTGTGTCAAGTAGTTTGTTATCAAACTGGGTGTATTTCACAGAGGGATAATACTATGAAGATATATTGTGCGACAATATTATCAACATGTTTTAACCCCAAAGAACTAAAGGTCACACCGAAAGACCAAATTTATACAAAGCCATCTCATTAGAGAATGAGTGATGCGTAGAGACACAAAGACATGCAATTACACACGGACCTGGAAGTGTCAGATCCAGAGATCAGTTGACCACTAGCGAACGTGTACTTACAACACTGGAAAGCCATAGGTGTTGAATACACAAAGGTTTAAAACTAGATTATTGACTCTAGTGCAAGTGGGAGACTGTTAGAGATATGCCCAAGAGGCAATAATAAAGTGGGTTATTACCATATCTTCATACTTATGATAAATGTTTACATACCATGCTATAATTGTATTAACAGGAAACATTAATACTTGTGTGATTTGTAAACATAAAAGAGTCCCTAGTAAAGCCTCTTGTTAAACTAGCTTGTTGGTTAATATATGATCATGGTTTCCTGATCATGAACATAGAGATGTTATTAACAACAGGGTCATATCATTAGGAGAATGATGTGATGGACATACTCCTATAGATAAGCGTAGCATAAAGATCAAGTCATTTTAAATAGTTCAATTGCTATATGCTTTCTGATACATAGTAACCTAATTCCTTCGACCATGAGATCATGCATATCACCTTTGCCGGATGGATGCTTTGATGACATCAAACACCACACCGTAACTGGGTGGTTATAAAGGTGGCATTGAGTGTCCGGAAAGTATTGGTTGAAACACATGGATCAAGAGTGGGATTTGTCCATCCATATGACGGATAGATATACTCTAGGCCCTCTCGGTGTAATGTCATCCAATTAGCTTGCGAGCATGTGACTGGCTCACAAGGGATCACATATCACGGGAACGAGAAAAGAGTACTTATCGGTAACGAGGTTGAACTAGGTATGCAGAGATACCGACGATCAAAACCTCGGATAAGTAAACTATCGTGAGACAAAGGGAAATTGGTATCGTATGTAAGTGGTTCATTCGATCGCAAAGTAATCATAGAAATATGTGGGAGCCATATGAATTTCCAGATTCCTCTATTGGTTATTGTTCGGAGAAGTGTCTCGATCATGTCCGCATAATTCACGAACCGTAGGGAGACACACTTAAGGATTCGACGTTGTTTGAGTAGTTATGGTATTATGAGAAAAGAGACCGAATGTTGTTCGGAGTCTCGGATGGGATCCGGGATATCACGAGGTGATCCGGAATGGTCCGGAGAATAAGATTCATATAAGGAAAGACCCGTTTCGGAGTTCGGGAATGATTCCGGTATTTTCATCGGGAATGTTCTAGAAGGTTCCGGAATGTCCGACACTCCGAAGGGGGAGGGGTACATGAATGTGTCATTACATATTGGAATGATTGCATCATGTACTAAGTGTTCTTGCTATCCCAAATAAAGGATTAAATTGAATCCTAAAACAGAAAAGTCAAATGTCCAGTTTGAAAGTCAAACGGCTAAAACAAGAAACTGTGGGAAACAAGCAAGAGGAGTTTGAAACCAACTTAGAGGAGGAGTTCCTCTCCTCCAAGCCGGCGGCCAGCCCTAGGCCGAGTTGGGGAGGGACTCCCTCTCTCCCCTGGCGCGCCAAGCCCCTCCACCCATAAAAGGAGGGGCAGGCCTCCTCCTCTAGACACACAAGTTCCTATCTTCTAATCTCCGGTTTAGAGCCGTTTTGGTTTAGAGCTTCTAATTGCCCTAGACTTCGGTTTAGAGCCTTCTAATTGGTGTGTATAATCCCTAGACCACTAATAGTACTCTCTCATACTCCACCATACTCACTCCGGCTTAAGGAGAAGCCCTGCGGGATCTCCCCTCTACTTCCGGTACCACGCCGTTGTGCTGCCGGAATCGCGAGGAGAGTGCTACAACCTCCGCTGCCTGCTGGAACAAGGGAGAGGAAGGTCTTCGTCGAGTACTGAACGTGTGACCGACTGCGGGAGCGCTGCCGGAACATGGCGCCGGAAGGATCGTCTACGCGATCTTGAGATCGGAAAGAGTACGACTACATCACCCACGAGAATCTGCTCTCGTTAACCGCTTTGGAATCTTCGAGGGTGAGTTATTCCATCGACTCGTTGCTACAATCTAGTAGATAGATCTTGGCTTGTTTGTTTGTATGCGATAGAAAATTTTTGTTTTCCATGCTACGAACCCCTACAGTGGTATCAGAGCCGTGTCTATATGTAGATCTGTTGCACGAGTAGAACACAATGGTCATTGTGGGCGTTGATGCTTTTATTGTCGATTGCTTCTTGTGTACTTTGCATCTTGCGGTATGTTGGGATGAAGCGGCCCGGGCTAACCTTACATGACATCGTTCATGAGACTTGCTCCACGCTTGACATGCAACTTGTATTGCATAAGTGGCTTTGCGGGTGCCTGTTTCTCCTAGCATAGTTAAGATCCAATTTACAACGGGTGATTAACAATACTAGTATCAATGTTGTGGTTCTTGTTCGTAAGTTAGAACGACACTTATTGAAAGCCCCAAACCACGTAAAATATGCAAAGAAAGTAGAGGCGTCTAACTTTGTTTTGCAGGGGTGTGCAGTGATGTGATATGGCCATGATTGTGATTATATATGATGTATGCAATGTTCCTTATTGTAAGTCGGCAACCGGCAGGAGCCATATGGTTGTCTTTAATTTCTGTTAAGACCCGCGTGTCTATTCAAAGTAGTTGTAATAGTTGAAGCCGGTGGACGACAACCATGGAGCAGCGTCATTGACCTTGATGCAATGCCGGTGATGATGGAGATCATGTTCGTGCTAGAAGATGGAGATCGGAAGCACAAAGAAGAAAGGCCATATCATATCACATATTATGAATTGCATGTGATGTTAATCCTTTATGCATCTTGTATTGCTTAGTAGACGACGGTAGCATTATAAGATGATCCCTCATGCACATGAATTTCAAGTCATAAAGTGTTCACCCTTAGTTAGCACCGTTGATAAAGCTTGTTGTTTCGAAGCACCACGTGATGATCGGGTGTGTTAGATTCTACAAGTGTATACAACGTGAGCAAGCCAGATTTGCTCATGCGGAAGCTAAGGTTTGATCTTGACGAGCCTAGCATGTACAGACATGGCCTCAGGAACACGGATTACCGAAAGGTAGAGCATGAGTCATATAGTAGATATGATGAACATGTTGATTGTTCGCCATTGAAGCTATATCAACTCTCGTGATGATCGGTTTTGATGTGGTGGATTTTTCGTGTGATCACTAAAACAATGTGAGGGATATTGTTTGAGTGGGAGTTCACCTAGATTAATTTAATTATTAATTAGAACTCAATTTATCATAAACTAAATCAAAGTGAATTTGCATAGTTGTTGTAGTCATTGGCATCCGTTTACCACCTTGCGCTTAGTTATAATTGAGATGATAGAACTATAGAATTCTGGTTAGTTACTTTACGAACTGGTATCGTATTGTTTTGAAGTGTTAATCTAAAGTTTAAAGTCCTATTGCAAACTTTCAGTAAGTTCCGGTTACTCCATGAAGTTTAATAATTAGTATTAAATCAAGAGTAACAATTCCAAGTGTTAGTATATAAGTATCATGTTTGTCTCCATGATTCTTGATATTCAAAGGATTCTCTTAATATCAAGGTTATCTAGGATCTGAAAGAGTTTTTTCAGAAACCATGGTGGTGGAAGATATTGTGATATCTGAAACGAAGTTTTGGTTGCAACATGATAGAGTATAATATGGCAAAGTTCATGTTCTCATATTTTGATGAGAATTTGCAAAAGGTTGGAGACACTAGTTGTCCTAATCCACCAAAAGGTTTTGGATAGCAACATTATACTCACGATTCATCTTTATAAGCTAAAAGTAGCTTGATCATGGATAATTCCATGATAAGGGTGAATATTTGATGTAGGTAAAAATATTACTATACCAAGAGATTACTAAAGAAAGGAATTTGAAAGAACACCAAACATTTGATGATGGTGATCTACTTCAAAGTGCAAGTCCAAAGACATTGGTATTTAATTATACACACTTTGGATTATATGTCATATGTATGACTCCACTATTGATGTTGATAGATTCTTTCAAACAGAAAAGGAAATACTGAAAGAGAATCTCATAAATATATGGCAGAAAATAA
Organism: Avena atlantica; assembly: GCA_910589765.1. Taxonomy (NCBI): domain Eukaryota; kingdom Viridiplantae; phylum Streptophyta; class Magnoliopsida; order Poales; family Poaceae; genus Avena; species Avena atlantica. The sequence continues at coordinate 478,814,396 of OU342739.1, read as the reverse complement.
AAGACTAGAATTGTTCAGTTTAAGTATATAGATGATATACATGTTATGGCTATATTCTTTGCTTATTAAACAATGTGGTTCTTAAGTATTTGATACTGAATTTGTTGGTATGAATCGTCATACAAAACAACAGAATTCATGAACTACAGTGGCCTAAGTAATTAGCAAAAGAATATGTGATGATGTTCATCGAGAACAAATAAAGGGTTATTGTGTTGCTCGTTAAACATCAAAGCTTGCCTTCAAGATTTGTTTTATCAGGTATTATGAGAACAAAAGGGTTGTTCAAATAATTGCCGTAATCCATAAAAGATGGATGATTCACAAATCTCGTTAGAAAAATCACACCCATAAAGCTAATGCTAAAGATGTCGAAAGACAAATTGATTGAAAGATCACTTAGGAAGTGACATCGCCGTTTAAATTATATTGGAAAGAAAACATGAAGAAACTCCATATGTATGGAATTTTGGAGTCTTTTGATTTTGATCAAATGACGCTTGTGAAACTTTCCTAGACATAATTAAAACTTCGTTCATAGGCCAAAAGGGAACGAATGACTAGCTTATTGGAATTTGTACATATTTTTGTACGAAGTCCATTATGTGTAGTCGAGAGCGATGGATTTCAACTTCATATGCTTTCTCCGAAAATTTGAGTGAATATATGAATATTTACTTAATAAGGATGAAGTATGAAACATTTGAAAAGTTCAAAGACTTTCAAGATGAAGTGCAAAATCATTGTAACAAGAATATAAACAGTTTATGATAAAGATCATAAAGGAAGATATTTGAGTTACAAAGTTTAGCATAATACCTAAGATTTATGGAATCGTTCCGTGGATTTGCATTTCCCGAAATACCATAAGAGTATGGAGCGTTCGAGATATGTAATTAAACCTTGTTTGACATGGTAAGATCGAAGGTGTAATTCATAAAACTGCCATTGTATTTTAAAGATTAAAAGCTTTAGAGATTACCGTTTTTCCACTGAAAAGAGCTCCATCATAATCCGTTGAAATGACACCATATGTTATGGTTTGGGATAAAACCCAAGTTGTCCTTTCTTAAAACATTGGTATGCTATGCATAAGAAAGATGTTTGCAACCAAAGTCGGATGAACCTGTCTTTGTTAAGTATTCCTCCATAACACCGGAGACAAAAGTGTTTGTCACTTAGAACGTCAAGTTTCTTTTAGAAGGAATTTTTCGTGAAAAGTTAAGTGGGAGGACAATAGAACTTTGATAAGGTTAAAAGAACCCTAGCTATATGTGTAGAGTTGCGCAGCATCGGAAAAGTGTTCCGGAGGCAGCAACAATGCACATGGCTCACGTGCCTCAAAGGTTGTGGTTATGAAGGTCAAAGTTTCTGTTGAACCAAGTAGGTCGAGTAAACAATCAAATACCAAGATTTGAGGGTTGAATCATTATTTGAGAATAATGAACGTACTACATGCAAAGAAGCGATGATGGTCCCTGACTCCGTCAAATGGCTTGAAGCCATAAAAATCGGTGATAGTTCCATACACGAGAAATCAAGTTTTGAACTTGAAGGACCCTCGAGAAAGGTGTAAGACCTTACAGTTGTGTTTGGATCAATAAATAAATAGACATGGATATTGTACATCTATGAAATAGTCGACATGTTGGGAAAGAGTTCACAACAATGTTCAAGGGTTTACTATGACAAGATTTGATCTTTCATAGCGATATTTAGTCTAGACGGATAAATGTAGCAACCACTACATATAATTTTGTTATATGGTAGTTGAATAAACAAAACAAGTTCTTCTAATAGAATTGTTACCTAGGACGTGTGCATGACACGGTCCATAGGGTTTTGTTAAATCAAAGGATGCTAGAAGCATATGCAAATTTCAATGGTTGAAGTGAGCATCACGGAGTTGGAATCTTCACAATGATGAAATTGTTAAAAGAGTTTAAATTCATCAGAGACAATGAAGATGCTTGCATTTGCAAGAAATTAAGTGGGAGCGCTAAAGACATATTTCTAATACATTATGTAGGAGACATATTGTTGATTGGAAGTGATGTATCTTTTTATTAACACAAGATAAGAATTTCATCTCGATGAAAGACTTAGGCAAAACCCAAATATTTGGCATCAATAGACGCTAATATGGTTGTGCAAGAAGTACATAGACAAGATATTGAATGAGTTCAATATAGAAACTACAAGAGAGGTTCTTGTCGCACAGAAAGGATTGAATGAGTTCAATGTTGATGATATATTCAAGTGTATTGACATTTGGTAAAGTGAAACAAATAATCAAGTATAGATTGATACTTGATGAATGAAATCACAAAGAGTATTTATATCAATTATGCTGTGATATGTACAAATCCAGATATGTCCTATGCTCTAAAATGATGTGAGCATATACCAGAATGATTCATAAGATGATCATTGGACAATAGTAAGGATATTCTTATGATCTTTTGGAAGAACTAAGAATATATTGTTTGTAGAAGTGACAAATAGATGGTTAGTTCATTGTAAAAGTACTACATTGATACTAGTTTTGTCACAAAGTACAAATTAAGTTTATCTCAATCTAAACTAAGGGTGGCACAATATAATGGAAAGTAAGTTCCATAATGGATTTGGATGAGTTCCAAAGTTAAAGACATTGTGACAGATACTACAACAAAAGGCTAAATATATGACTGCTACTATAGCAGCAAAAGAGGGCATTTGTGTCAAGTAGTTTGTTATCAAACTGGGTGTAGTTCACAGAGGGATAATACTATGAAGATATATTGTGCGACAATATTATCAACATGTTTTAACCCCAAAGAACTAAAGGTCACACCGAAAGACCAAATTTATACAAAGCCATCTCATTAGAGAATGAGTGATGCGTAGAGACGCAAAGACATGCAATTACACACGGACCTGGAAGTGTCAGATCCGGAGATCAGTTGACCACTAGCGAACGTGTACTTACAACACCGGAAAGCCATAGGTGTTGAATACACAAAGGTTTAAAACTAGATTATTGACTCTAGTGCAAGTGGGAGACTGTTGGAGATATGCCCAAGAGGCAATAATAAAGTGGGTTATTATCATATCTTCATACTTATGATAAATTTTTACATACCATGCTATAATTGTATTAACAGGAAACATTAATACTTGTGTGATTTGTAAACATAAAAGAGTCCCTAGTAAAGCCTCTTGTTAAACTAGCTTATTGGTTAATATATGATCATGGTTTCCTGATCATGAACATAGAGATGTTATTAACAACAGGGTCATATCATTAGGAGAATGATGTGATGGACATACTCCTATAGATAAGCGTAGCATAAAGATCAAGTCATTTTAAATAGTTCAATTGCTATATGCTTTCTGATACATAGTAACCTAATTCCTTCGACCATGAGATCATGCATATCACCTTTGCCGGATGGATGCTTTGATGACATCAAACACCACACCGTAACTGGGTGGTTATAAAGGTGGCATTGAGTGTTCGGAAAGTATTGGTTGAAACACATGGATCAAGAGTGGGATTTGTCCATCCATATGACGGATAGATATACTCTAGGCCCTCTCGGTGTAATGTCATCCAATTAGCTTGCAAGCATGTGACTGGCTCACAAGGGATCACATATCACGGGAACGAGAAAAGAGTACTTATCGGTAACGAGGTTGAACTAGGTATGCAGAGATACCGACGATCAAAACCTCGGATAAGTAAACTATCGTGAGACAAAGGGAAATTGGTATCGTATGTAAGTGGTTCATTCGATCGCAAAGTAATCGTAGAAATATGTGGGAGCCATATGAATTTCCAGATTCCTCTATTGGTTATTGTTCGGAGAAGTGTCTCGATCATGTCCGCATAATTCACGAACCGTAGGGAGACACACTTAAGGATTCGACGTTGTTTGAGTAGTTATGGTATTATGAGAAAGAGACCGAATGTTGTTCGGAGTCTCGGATGGGATCCGGGATATCACGAGGTGATCCGGAATGGTCCGGAGAATAAGATTCATATAAGGAAAGACCCGTTTCGGAGTTCGGGAATGATTCCGGTATTTTCATCGGGAATGTTCTAGAAGGTTCCGGAATGTCCGGCACTCCGAAGGGGGAGGGGTACATGAATGTGTCATTACATATTGGAATGATTGCATCATGTACTAAGTGTTCTTGCTGTCCCAAATAAAGGATTAAATTGAATCCTAAAACAGAAAAGTCAAATGTCCAGTTTGAAAGTCAAACGGCTAAAACAAGAAACTGTGGGAAACAAGCAAGAGGAGTTTGAAACCAACTTGGAGGAGGAGTTCCTCTCCTCCAAGCCGGCGGCCAGCCCTAGGCCGAGTTGGGGAGGGACTCCCTTTCTCCCCTGGCGCGCCAAGCCCCTCCACCCATAAAAGGAGGGGCAGGCCTCCTCCTCTAGACACACAAGTTCCTATCTTCTAATCTCCGGTTTAGAGCCGTTTTGGTTTAGGGCTTCTAATTGCCCTAGCCTTCGGTTTAGAGCCTTCTAATTAGTGTGTCTAATCCCTAGACCACTAATAGTACTCTCTCATACTCCACCATACTCGCTCCGGCTTAAGGCGAAGCCCTGCGGGATCTCCCCTCTACTTCCGGTACCACGCCGTTGTGCTGCCGGAATCGCGAGGAGAGTGCTACAACCTCCGCTGCCTGCTGGAACAAGGGAGAGGAAGGTCTTCGTCGAGTACTGAACGTGTGAACGACTGCGGGAGCTCTGCCGGAACGTGGCGCCGGAAGGATCATCTACGCGATCTTGAGATCGGAAAGAGTACGACTACATCACCCACGAGAATCTGCTCTCGTTAACCGCTTTGGAATCTTCGAGGGTGAGTTATTCCATCGACTCGTTGCTACAATCTAGTAGATAGATCTTGGCTTGTTTGTTTGTATGCGATAGAAAATTTTTGTTTTCCATGCTACGAACCCCTACATGCCCTCCCCTCATAGCTCGATGATGTAGTAGTCTTCCATGTGGAGATCCACTCGAAGCCAGCGCAGATCATTTTGACGTGAGCGCCAGAGGATTTTTCAGTCTGTCGATCATCTTCTCCATGAAGAGGGCGATCTCCCCCTCCAGGTCCTTGAATGGTTTCTGCCATACTTTTAGGAAGGAGAGGACCAGGCGCCAAACCTGTTTCATATTAATCCAAGATGTCTTATTAAAGACAATGCTATTTCTATTATTCCAAATGCTCCAAAGAGCAGCAGAAGAAACAACATTTAAATGAAGATGTTTCTTATTAGCAAGCCATTTTGAAGCAAGCGATTCATAATCTACAATACAAACATCAAAAACATCTTGAACATCTTTCCACAGTAAACTAGAGACTAAGCATTCAAAAAATAAATGATGAACAGATTCTATTTCTTTGCAGAGATTACACTCCAAGGGTTTTAGAATCCCTCTAGCTCTAAGATTATCTCTAGTCAGAATCTTATTTTGAGAAAATAACCAAAGAAAAATCTGGACCCTGGGTGGAATACGTAGTTTCCACACAACATGGAGATAAACCTGGGTAGTGCCTCTAAAATTGACCAAAGAATACATAGAAATGGAAGAATATCTACCCTTAGATTCATGCTGCCAAATTAATTGATCCTCCTCCTCAGAGAATATAATTGACTGAACAATTCCTAAAAGCTCATGCCATTGCAGCATCAAGTGCTCATTAAAAGTCCTCATAAAGTCACATCTAAGATGTGTACCATCCCATAGATCAGCTATTGTTTTAGTCTGTTGGTTGGAAATCAAATAAATTTCCTAGAATTGAGTAGCTAAGGTAGAGTTGCTAAACCCAATGTCTTCCGAAAATCTAATATAGTTGTCATTCCCTACATGCCATCTATATCCAATCTCAACCTCCCTAGAGGCCCACATGATCCCTTTCCAAAAAGTAGATGGGTGAACATCATGAAAACAGAGGATATTAGGGGAGTTAGTCTTATATTTGGCATCTATCACTTTTTTCCATAAATCCTCCTCTCCTTGAATATATATTTTCACCCAGGAGCCAAGGAGGCATAAATTCAAATCATGGAGGTTTGGGATACCCAAGCCTCCAAAATCTTTCTTCATGCACACCGAAGACCAATTATCTAGATGTAACTTATGATTACCTTCTTCATCATTCCAGAAGAAGTTAGCTAAATGGGAGTCTAGAAGTTTCAAAGCCCACTTGGGGAATTTAAAGAAGGATAACAAATAGATAGGGATACTAGAAAGGCAGGCTTGAATAAGCACCTTCTTAGCAACATAAGACAGAAGTTTTGTCGTGGTGGTGGCACGGCAGATGCCATGGGTAGGCTAAAGTATGGGGCCAATGGATGCTAGAGGGATCCGGGGAGGGAAGATGTAGTGATTTCTACACTCAACTGACCAATAAGTAGATCTGTATTCCTCTTCTCAAGAACTACAAGTGCTCCTAGAGCTGTATCATAGAGAAGAAGAAAACTACTACACGAGCCTTTCGGTGTGTAATGAATCGATCCCCCTCTCTGGAGCCAGTGCCCCTCCTTATAAATCGGTTCCTTGACTCCTTCTAGGGATGATGTGGCAAGCATATTCTTGGAATATGCTTGTCCCAAAGTGGTAACTCGGCGGGCTCCTTTCCGTGGCCCCCTTCTATCGGTGGCAATGTTCCAGAGATCCTCACATGTGTGCCTTGGGCTTCCACACTGTCACCTCCGTGACGCTTGTCTGCCCCTCTGCAGCCCTGCTCTTTGTCCTTAGCGCTTGGCTCTGTCTAGATTCCTCCTAGCCAGAGACTAGGGTTTGACTATAGGCTGCTCCTTCTCCTACAAGTCTCACATTACTTGGCCTTATCTCGCATAACTCGTATCGGCCTTCACCTGCATATAGATCGATCAGCCTTATTCGGCCAGCATAGCTCATACGTTGGCCGAGTAAGGTGTTACTCGTCCTATATTTGCCAAGGCCTAACTTATCCCGGCCGGATCTTTTATGATCTGGCTGACACCGTTAGTAATTCGGCTTAGGGTAAGGGAGACTCCTTTCTTCTTTCCCCTATCATGACCCTATCTGGGGTCACCCCCCCAACATTAGTCCCCGAAGCTGGTGCGGACCTGCCGGAAACCTTGGTCGGGCCACATCAGTTTCCAGACTTTTATCTTCTCTCTTTCTCTCCGAGGTATTTCATAGCCGACGTTCTTTTCCGTTATCCTCTTCCTCATCTCATCCTTTTCTGCTATGGGTTACATTCCAAGTTATCTCCTTTCGTTTGAGATATTTTCTTGGCTTCCTGGATAAGCCTCGTCTTACATGTCCATATCATCATTGTTCTCTAGTTTTTTGTTCTTCTACAGTGTCCACTGACACGCTACAGTGATTACTGCGCCCGTCGCGTCGGCGCAGTGACGCCTTGAGTACCGCAGCCGTCAGAAGGCCCGATCCCCTCCTGTGCCATGTGGTCTTGGGTGTGGCTCCACTACCTGCGAGCGGTTAAGCCACGCACGCGATTATGCGGTTATCGGGGCACAACCACGATCCCACTACGGTTTACCTTACGCGGTTATAAAGAGGGGAGCGGGGTTGGATGATTCACTTTCCCCCTTTCGATTCCCTTCATCTTCTTCCCCACGCCGCCGCCTCTGTTCGTGTTCCAGTGGTCGTGCCACCATCGCCCCCCTCGACGGTCACGCTGCGGTTCTCTGGCTCCCGCGACCTTGCCGCAGCGCCTCCGCTTCGGTGTTCCCGCCGGTGAGTTTCTCTGCAGCGCCGCAGCTAGGTTCCAGCGCTAGGCATTTTCCTAGTTTTCCAAGATTCCCCGCGGCGGTTATTTCTCTGTTCCGCCGCTCTGTTCGTCATCGTCGCGATGGGCCCCTGCACCTCTAGGCTTCTCCCTGTCGCCAGTTCTTCCTCGGTAGATTTCTCCGACGAGCCTATGTCTAGCTCCGCCAGCGGTGCTCTCGTCGGGGAAGATGACCTTGCGGCCGGTCCAGAGCGCGGTTCCTGGCGCCGGGAGGTAGAATGGTTGATCAAAACGCGCCGAATTCCTGCTGAGGTAAGTTGTCGCTTACCCGGCAATGAATCATCCCTTGTACTCAATGAGGGCGAGTACGTAGTTTTTATGTCCCACTTTTCTCGTGTATTTGGCCTCCCTCTTAGTGATTTTGCTAGGAGCTTCTTAGACTACTTCGGCCTTCAGCCGCATCACCTGCCGGCTAATGCCGTAGCTTCTCTGTCAGCCTATATCTCGGCTTCAGAGGGGTATTTCGGCCTCTGGCCTTCCATAGATGTTTGGTCCAAATTCTTCCAAATCCGAGCTAACGTAGCGCTGGATAAATCTCTTCATCCTTCTGAAAAGCCTCTCACCCAATGCGGGGCTGCATCCATTACACCTCGGAAAAACTCCGTGTTCCCTCGAGTCGCCGGCCTTGAATCTTGCAAGAAGTGGAATAAATCATTTTTCTATGTCAAGAATACTGGGAAGGAAGACAAGATTTGGCTCCCTGCCTTCTCCATCGGTCCTCCCTCAAAGAAGAACTGGATCTACAATCCGAGGAAAAGCCATGCTCTTGCCGAGGCATTGAGCTCCAGCTCAAGGAACTGACTCGTGCTGGGCTCCGAGGTGAAGATTTGATGACTGCATTCGTCAGCAGCCGAATCTGCCCCTTCCAGCTTCGCTCTCACAAGCTCTGTTACATGAGCGGTCCTCTGGATCCCAACCGAGTTTCTACGGTTGAGCTTGATAATTATCAAATCTACAAACATGTCTGAGCTATTTTTAAGACTGAGATGCCCGAGGAATGGACATGGGGACTAAGGCCATTTTCTCGCGGGAATCCTCCTCCTCAGGTGAGTTAAACATAGGTGTTTTCTCCCAAGATGTTTTTCCATTGTTCTTTTGCTAGGTCTTATTCAATTTTCTTGCAGAGGTTTGAGGAGCAGCAGACAGAAGATGCCGAGGTTTTGGCTCTTCCTTGGACCACTGACCGCAATGCCCCGGACAATGGAGAGCCTGACCCGGAGGAATTTGTCCCTAAGTCGGATGCTGCTCTTGTTCGTCCCCGGAGCAAGACCTCGACCCATGCGGATGAAGGTGATTCGGACGACGTACAAATTCTTGAGGTAGTTGCCGCGGTGCCTATCTCTTACGCATTTCCGGCTCCTTCTTTCCCAGGTAACCAAGCTGGTCAGGTACACGACGCCAAACCTCTTGCTTCTGAGGCTCCTGTTGCTTCGAAGAAGCGCACCGCTTCGACGGATCCTTCTGATGCTGCCCCAAAGAAACGAGTCAAGAAATCTGCTCAGCATATCCCGAGGCGTAAGACCATGCCTGGGGTTACTGGGTGAGTTTATTTTCATTTGTATTTCTTGTTTCTCTCTTTCTGTTTCTGACTCAACTTTTTCTCTCTTGCAGAGCTCCTCTCTCCGCAAAACCAAGCGGTCTGAGTATGACAAGCCATACTACTCGCCCGTCTTCTCCCCCACCTCCGGAAGATACTCGGGTTCCCAGTCCCTTTCGTGTTGATTCTCCTCCTGCGTTGACTAATGTATCACCTTGTCACATCCCAAGATTTTCCAAATCTTGTAATGTGAAAATAAATGAATAAAATAAAACTTTGTTTGATTTTTAGAGCCAGAAGAAACTTTTTGAATTCAATTGGAACTTCAAACCCATTTGAATTAAATAAAACCTAAAGGGATTTAAAAAGATAAACATTTAATAAAAGGAAAAATAAAAACATTTGGAAATCCTATTTTGAAATAATTAAATGAAAAGAATAGTTTGCAAATGAAATAGAAGTTTTACAAATAAGGATCATTTTATAAAGCCAATTAAAAACTTGGCCAAGCTTTGGAATTAAAACATTTTATTTTTAATAAAATTAGCAAAAGTTTATTTAAATAAATTAATAAAGATTTAATATCCAACTTTATTTAAATAAAAGGTTTTACCAATTTAAATTGAAACATCAAAACTTATTAAATTATTTAAAATAAGTTTTCCTAATTATTTGATATTCACAAATAAAAACTACTAAAGTGTTTAGGCTTTATTTTAGATTTCAAATAAATATCCCAATAAAACAAATCCTATTTGATTTAATAATAAAAATCTATTAAATGTAATTAATAATGGACACTAAAATAAAAGATTATTTGGTTTTAAAAACAAGTTTCCAAGTATTTAATATTTAGGTTTTGAAAATATTTAGGTTTCAAATAAATATTTTATTAATAAAATCAAACTCTATTTGATTTAATAACTAAGGCCCATTTTATTTATTTATTAATGGACCCTAAAGTAAAAGGATTATATTATTTTAAACAAGTTTTTGCAAATATTCTTTATTTTCAAAGGAAACCTACTGATTTGGTTTTTGAAAATATTTGGATTTCAAATGGGGATTTTACTAATTAAACCAAACCCTATTTTATTAATAAACCATAGTACATTTTATTTAATTAATAAATGGAACATAAAAAGATTATTTTATTTTGGAGTGTTGGATTATGTGGATGAACAGAACCAAAAACACAATGCAAAGTTTAATGATTGTTTGAATTGTTGAATTATTTGAATGCTTGAATAATTGTTTGAAATAACAAATCAGGAAATAGAAATGGAAAAAGAAAAAGAATTAGACAGAAAAAAAATAGAACAAAACGAGCAGCCCAACCATCTGGCCCAGCTCCAGCCCATCTAGCCCAACTCCCCTTCCCGAACCGTTTTCTTTTCCACTCAGAACCGCACCCACCCAGCAACTGACTGGTGGACCTCCCCCCTTTCTCTCCTTTTCTCACTGACAGAGGACCCCACACCCTACTGCTCTTCTTCCCCACCCCGCGGACTGGTTCTTCCTCCCTTCGCCACCGTTGCAGGCTATTGAATCACGGCATCAATACGCCTTAACGCAGCCACCTTAACTCGCAGTAATCAAGCTCGATAAAATGCCAGCACGTCCTCTCTCGTTTCCCTCTGACCCCTCCCTCAAGCGCGCCTCCAGGCCGAAGAATTTTGCCAGACACTTCCCTGTCTCCGACGACCTTCCCCGCCAAAGTCCGACCAGCACACACCACCCCGAGCCCCCTCGAGCACCCTGGCATCTTCCCCACTCCCAGACCTTCCTCCCCGTACCACCCATTTGACCGCGGGCGCCCAGAGCATCGGCTTCGACAACATCTGACCGCGCTGCCGTCTGTCTCGCCTCCGACGAGCTCCTCCGGTAATTCTAGACCACCCCGACCCCTCTCGTTCATGCACACGTCATCTCCGTGGCCCCCTGCATCTGATCACGACCTTTTCTTGCCTTCTGGTGAACCACAGAGCCGTCTTCGACCTCGACCGAGCGCATCCGTCGCCGTTCCCAACTCCAACGAGGGATTGCAACTTCCTCTGAGCGCCCCTTGTCAAGCCAGCAGTACCCCGAGCTTCGCCGTGACCCCCTGAGCCCGGTGAGCATGCCCATTCTCTCTCTCGCTTCATGTATCGCCGGAACCGTCATCGACTGGTCGCTCCGCCGCCAGCAGCCGCCGCAGCGCCGCCCGTCTACGGTCGAGCACCTCACAACCGTTGGATCTAGATCAGACGCACTGGACAGAATCACTTAACGCCGAAGTGGTATGCGTTCAGAGCCGCACGATTAGACTTAATCCAACGCACCAGAGCGTGATCCGCAGCGAATCGGTATCGCCCAATCAGAGTGTGCCGCGTGTCACCTGTCTGTTTAAAAACAGAAATTGAAATCAGAATTTGATGCCATTTTCAAACCCTTATATCTTTTGATCCACACGTCCAAATTTGACAAATTTTATATCAATGAATTCAGGAGAACAAGCCCTAGCCAACCATGCCCTTAGTTTGGCAAATAGTAGCTGTTAGCTTGTTTGAATTTACAGATTCATTTGTATGCTTGTTTAGAGTATAAAAATTGTTTAAAATTGAATTTAAGGATAAAACCTTTGCAAATTGGTTTGTTATGATCTTACTGACCCTAGGAACCAACCCATGGTTTGGAAAATAAATTTGGAAAAGTTTGGATTGGATTAATTAGTTTAGTCCATTTCTAGCCAAATAAAATTGTGATTTTATTATGGAAATGTTTAAGGGAAGAAAACTTTGAGTAGATGGTTTGGACCAAACCTACTGACCCAAAAACACCAAGTTTTGCAATAGCAACTCATTTGGTGAACAACTTAAGAGTTTTGCCTTAATAAAAACATTTTTCACCACATGAAATGATGAATGAATGTAAAAATAGTTTTTGGACAAAACCCTCTTGCTAATGACTTTGCCACTTTGGTAAATGACCAAATTGGATCTTACAAAGTTTAGAAACCCATAGAGACCCCCTTTGCAAAATAAAACTATCTTGTGCATGCTCCCATGCATGACTTAGATCCCATTACTTTGTGTGTGTGAAGAATTGTTTGTTTGACTTGGTTGGAATGTGGATTGAATTTGTGTTTGCTTGTTTGACTTGTAGTGAAGTGTGAGACTAGCAAGATCAAGGAGTGAACTACCATTTCCTTCCAAAAAGGCAAGTGATGCTTCATACTTTTTGTCCCATTACTTTCACTATGCATTAGTGATTTTGCTAAGTAAAACTTGCATGTATTTTGCTAAGTATAAACCTTGATATAGGAAACCTAGTAGATGAATCCTTAGTAGGATTTTCCTAAGTTAAAGATTCCTACTACTATCAAGCTTAGCCTAGCTAATAGAAAACATGGGTGGAAAACATATTCACACTATGGAAAAATATTCTAAGTCTGAAGACTTATGTTTTTGTTTAATAAAACAACTAAGTTAATAAATCACCTGGGTGGAATGGAAGGATTGGGTTATGTTGAGTGGTTACACAAGGCCAGGAACCTTGTGTATCTCACTTGAGGAATGCCACCCAGGAAACAAAGGGATTTGAGATGTCAAATGTTGAGAAGCTTCAAGTGCAACCACTTGGCAATATGGGCTCTGCCATGATCATATAGGTTGCAAGAACTTAGCCATATGGACAGTGGGTGGTAGTGTTTGATAGGTTGGAACGCGTCCATTTTGGTCTAAGGGAAGGCTTCTGAAAGATTTTGTCTTGGGAAACCAAGTCTTGTGGGTAAAGTGCACCACCTCTGCAGAGTGTAAAATCTAAGTACTTAGCCATGTCCCTGGTAAAGGACAATTTGAGCATCAAGACATGGAAGCAATCAAGAATCTCATCATTCCAATTTCTAAATTAAAATCTTGTGGTTTGAACAAGGGTTGTTTGAATTCTTCAATCATTGATGGAGAGATGGCTTGGTACAAGGATCTTGAAATCTTTGATTGAGGAAAATGATTTTGTCAAGCAAAAACTTAGTATTTTCAAAATGATAAGAAAAATCTATTTTGAGCAATGCAAGCCTCAACTCCACTTAGCCAAATGCATATAGATGATAGACTCCACTATACTACCATAGTATCACTTGCCAATACAATTCAAATGTATTGAACCTTTGTGGCTGTAACTTGTGTGTTGCAGGTTTGATTGATTTTAGTGAAGATTGTTTGATTAGGATTACAAAGTCTACAACCAACATCTGCCTGTGGCACTTTGAAGATGATGGACCCCATGATTATAATTATTCCGCTGCAATGTAATGTAATAGCCAAATGAGCTGTGTTTGATGTAATAAACTTATGTTATTCCTGGTTATAAAGTTATATTATGACCTTTGTTTCTTGATATTACATCTAAACTGTGGATGCTAGCTATTGATCCAGGGACTAGCATTGTAAAACACAGGAGGAATCTACCTTATCAGGTTGGGACCCCTACAGATGGTATCAGAGCATTGTGTTGCCTGTAGGATTTGTAAACCCTAGGATTGGACAAAAACCCTTAGAAAAATAGGAGTTGTATTTGTTCCAAAAACTTATTTACAAAACAATCTTGTAAACTCTTTCCTCAACCATTTTGGTTTCAACTCTACATCTCTTCTACTTCAACTTGATGGAAAAGCCTACCCCATGACCAAAGACTACACCATGTGCAAAAGACTTCTTCAACTTCTTCAACTCTAATGATTTCAACATCTTCAACTCTAATGACTTCAACATCTTCAGCATGTTCACCAAGGACTTCCAACTTGGAAACTACTAAGGACTACAAGTGAAACAAGGAAATCTTGCTCAAGAATTAGAGACTGAGGGAATGCAAAATAAGAAGGAGCCATCAATAACTTTGAACTTTTGTGACCAAGAGTTTTTCTCAAAGAAACCATGACCTCATACAAGAAGAATCAAGAAGGAAGGAAAGACCACAAGTGAACCATATAGATGGACCACCATAATTTAGTTAAGTCAAACCACCAACTTATGTGGTGTAACAAAAATATTTTTTTGTCTAAGTATGTGCTTGAACCTTGTTTGAGTGAAATGTTTGTTTGTGATTGCTTGAACATTGCTTGTGTGAATTGTGATGTGTGTTATTAGAAATATTTCCTTAGAAATATTTTACCTATTCTAATCCCAATCCAACCCAAACAGATGACTACTCCAAGAGACACCAACACCAACCAAGAAGACAACATGAGATAACTTATAGCAACCCAAAACCAGTTAAGCCAAGAGACAACTCAGCTTTTAGCCAACAACAATGGACTAGACCCAGCCATACAAAGGATTTTGAAACTTCAGTCCCAATTGCTGCAAGGATTAGTTACTCAAATGATCAACATGAGAGAAAACTTTTCCCAAGGTGCTAATGACAACAAGGATGACAAAGAAGCTAATCTAGAAGGAACCCAAGCTAGCAATAATTTTAGAGACAAGGATCATGCATCCAAGGAACATGAAGATCAATGCCTCAACAAGAGAGAAAGATCTCCCACTCATGAAGAACATGAACTGGAAGAACTCCTAGCTTTGGAGAGACCCAACAAGAAGAAGAAAGACATAAGCCAATTGCAATGTTACAATTGCAAAGAGATGGGACACTATGCCAGTGAATGCCCAGAAAAGAAGAAGAGACAAGAAGACAAACAAAATCTAGTGAAACCCAAGATAAGGAATGATTTTAGCCAAGTGATGTGCAAACACTGCAAAGAGTTAGGACATTATGCAAACTACTGTCCAGAAAAGATGAAGCATAAGATAAACCAGCCTATGAGGGATCTCAGCCTTGTCACATGTTTCAAATGCAAGGAACTAGGCCACTATGCAAACAATTGTCCAGAAAGGATGGAGAACAAGTTAAACAAGACTATGAAGGATCTCAACCTTGGCCCATGAGTCAAGTAAAGAAACCAAGGACACATGCAATTGTTGCTTAGAGAAAATATTTCCCATGATCCCAAGAAGGACAATATGTAATTTTTGTTTGAAAATTTTTAAGGGTGGTAGTACCCTAGTTGTTTTTAGCCTACTTGTAACCCTAGCCTCCCCAAATCTCGGGACAAGATTTATTTTAAGGGTGGTAGCCTGTCACATCCCAAGATTTTCCAAATCTTGTAATGTGAAAATAAATGAATAAAATAAAACTTTGTTTGATTTTTAGAGCCAGAAGAAACTTTTTGAATTCAATTGGAACTTCAAACCCATTTGAATTAAATAAAACCTAAAGGGATTTAAAAAGATAAACATTTAATAAAAGGAAAAATAAAAACATTTGGAAATACTATTTTGAAATAATTAAATGAAAAGAATAGTTTGCAAATGAAATAGAAGTTTTACAAATAAGGATCATTTTATAAAGCCAATTAAAACCTTGGCCAAGCTTTGGAATTAAAACATTTTATTTTTAATAAAATTAGCAAAAGTTTATTTAAATAAATTAATAAGGATTTAATATCCAACTTTATTTAAATAAAAGGTTTTACCAATTTAAATTGAAACATCAAAACTTATTAAATTATTTAAAATAAGTTTTCCTAATTATTTGATATTCACAAATAAAAACTACTAAATTGTTTAGGCTTTATTTTAGATTTCAAATAAATATCCCAATAAAACAAATCCTATTTGATTTAATAATAAAAATCTATTAAATGTAATTAATAATGGACACTAAAATAAAAGATTATTTGGTTTTAAAAACAAGTTTCCAAGTATTTAATATTTAGGTTTTGAAAATATTTAGGTTTCAAATAAATATTTTATTAATAAAATCAAACTCTATTTGATTTAATAACTAAGGCCCATTTTATTTATTTATTAATGGACCCTAAAGTAAAAGGATTATATTATTTTAAACAAGTTTTTCCAAATATTCTTTATTTTCAAAGGAAACCTACTGATTTGGTTTTTGAAAATATTTGGATTTCAAATGGGGATTTTACTAATTAAACCAAACCCTATTTTATTAATAAACCATAGTACATTTTATTTAATTAATAAATGGAACATAAAAAGATTATTTTATTTTGGAGTGTTGGATTATGTGGATGAACAGAACCAAAAACACAATGCAAAGTTTAATGATTGTTTGAATTGTTGAATTATTTGAATGCTTGAATAATTGTTTGAAATAACAAATCAGGAAATAGAAATGGAAAAAGAAAAAGAATTAGACAGAAAAAAAATAGAACAAAACGAGCAGCCCAACCATCTGGCCCAGCTCCAGCCCATCTAGCCCAACTCCCCTTCCCGAACCGTTTTCTTTTCCACCCAGAACCGCACCCACCCAGCAACTGATTGGTGGACCTCCCCCCTTTCTCTCCTTTTCTCACTGACAGAGGACCCCACACCCTACTGCTCTTCTTCCCCACCCCGCGGACTGGTTCTTCCTCCCTTCGCCACCGTTGCAGGCTATTGAATCACGGCATCAATACGCCTTAACGCAGCCACCTTAACTCGCAGTAATCAAGCTCGATAAAACGCCAGCACGTCCTCTCTCGTTTCCCTCTGACCCCTCCCTCAAGCGCGCCTCCAGGCCGAAGAATTTTGCCAGACACTTCCCTGTCTCCGACGACCTTCCCCGCCAAAGTCCGACCAGCACACACCACCCCGAGCCCCCTCGAGCACCCTGGCAGCTTCCCCACTCCCAGACCTTCCTCCCCGTACCACCCATTTGACCGCGGGCGCCCAGAGCATCGGCTTTGACAACATCTGACCGCGCTGCCGTCTGTCTCGCCTCCGACGAGCTCCTCCGGTAATTCTAGACCACCCCGACCCCTCTCGTTCATGCACACATCATCTCCGTGGCCCCCTGCATCTGATCACGACCTTTTCTTGCCTTCTGGTGAACCACAGAGCCGTCTTCGACCTCGACCGAGCGCATCCGTCGCCGTTCCCAACTCCGACGAGGGATTGCAACTTCCTCTGAGCGCCCCTTGTCAAGCCAGCAGTACCCCGAGCTTCGCCGTGACCCCCTGAGCCCGGTGAGCATGCCCATTCTCTCTCTCGCTTCATGTATCGCCGGAACCGTCATCGACTGGTCGCTCCGCCGCCAGCAGCCGCCGCAGCGCCGCCCGTCTACGGTCGAGCACCTCACAGCCGTTAGATCTAGATCAGACGCACTGGACAGAATCACTTAACGCCGAAGTGGTATGCGTTCAGAGCCGCACGATTAGACTTAATCCAACACACCAGAGCGTGATCCGCAGCGAATCGGTATCGCCCAATCAGAGTGTGCCGCGTGTCACCTGTCTGTTTAAAAACAGAAATTGAAATCAGAATTTGATGCCATTTTCAAACTCTTATATCTTTTGATCCACACGTCCAAATTTGACAAATTTTATATCAATGAATTCAGGAGAACAAGCCCTAGCCAACCATGCCCTTAGTTTGGCAAATAGTAGCTGTTAGCTTGTTTGAATTTACAGATTCATTTGTATGCTTGTTTAGAGTATAAAAATTGTTTAAAATTGAATTTAAGGATAAAACCTTTGCAAATTGGTTTGTTATGATCTTAATGACCCTAGGAACCAACCCATGGTTTGGAAAATAAATTTGGAAAAGTTTGGATTGGATTAATTAGTTTAGTCCATTTCTAGCCAAATAAAATTGTGATTTTATTATGGAAATGTTTAAGGGAAGAAAACTTTGAGTAGATGGTTTGGACCAAACCTACTGACCCAAAAACACCAAGTTTTGCAATAGCAACTCATTTGGTGAACAACTTAAGAGTTTTGCCTTAATAAAAACATTTTTCACCACATGAAATGATGAATGAATGTAAAAATAGTTTTTGGACAAAACCCTCTTGCTAATGACTTTGCCACTTTGGTAAATGACCAAATTGGATCTTACAAAGTTTAGAAACCCATAGAGACCCCCTTTGCAAAATAAAACTATCTTGTGCATGCTCCCATGCATGACTTAGATCCCATTACTTTGTGTGTGTGAAGAATTGTTTGTTTGACTTGGTTGGAATGTGGATTGAATTTGTGTTTGCTTGTTTGAATTGTAGTGAAGTGTGAGACTAGAAAGATCAAGGAGTGAACTACCATTTCCTTCCAAAAAGTCAAGTGATGCTTCATACTTTTTGTCCCATTACTTTCACTATGCATTAGTGATTTTGCTAAGTAAAACTTGCATGGATTTTGCTAAGTATAAACCTTGCTATAGGAAACCTAGTAGATGAATCCTTAGTAGGATTTTCCTAAGTTAAAGATTCCTACTACTATCAAGCTTAGCCTAGCTAATAGAAAACATGGGTGGAAAACATATTCACACTATGGAAAAATATTCTAAGTCTGAAGACTTATGTTTTTGTTTAATAAAACAACTAAGTTAATAAATCACCTGGGTGGAATGGAAGGATTGGGTTATGTTGAGTGGTTACACAAGGCCAGGAACCTTGTGTATCTCACTTGAGGAATGCCACCCAGGAAACAAAGGGATTTGAGATGTCAAATGTTGAGAAGCTTCAAGTGCAACCACTTGGCAATATGGGCTCTGCCATGATCATATAGGTTGCAAGAACTTAGCCATATGGACAGTGGGTGGTAGTGTTTGATAGGTTGGAACGCGTCCATTTTGGTCTAAGGGAAGGCTTCTGAAAGATTTTGTCTTGGGAAACCAAGTCTTGTGGGTGAAGTGCACCACCTCTGCAGAGTGTAAAATCTAAGTACTTAGCCATGTCCCTGGTAAAGGACAATTTGAGCATCAAGACATGGAAGCAATCAAGAATCTCATCATTCCAATTTCTAAATTAAAATCTTGTGGTTTGAACAAGGGTTGTTTGAATTCTTCAATCATTGATGGAGAGATGGCTTGGTACAAGGATCTTGAAATCTTTGATTGAGGAAAATGATTTTGTCAAGCAAAAACTTAGTATTTTCAAAATGATAAGAAAAATCTATTTTGAGCAATGCAAGCCTCAACTCCACTTAGCCAAATGCATATAGATGATAGACTCCACTATACTACCATAGTATCACTTGCCAATACAATTCAAATGTATTGACCCTTTGTGGCTGTAACTTGTGTGTTGCAGGTTTGATTGATTTTAGTGAAGATTGTTTGATTAGGATTACAAAGTCTACAACCAACATCTGCCTGTGGCACTTTGAAGATGATAGACCCCATGATTATAATTATTCCGCTGCAATGTAATGTAATAGCCAAATGAGCTGTGTTTGATGTAATAAACTTATGTTATTCCTGGTTATAAAGTTATATTATGACCTTTGTTTCTTGATATTACATCTAAACTGTGGATGCTAGCTATTGATCCAGGGACTAGCATTGTAAAACACAGGAGGAATCTACCTTATCAGGTTGGGACCCCTTCACACCTCAACAAGATGAGCCTGTTGCTCCCCCCGTTGTTGCCGACGTAACCCCTATACCGGATCACCCGGCTGAGCCTGTTGTCCCTCTTAAGACTCCCGAGGTTTCCCCCAGTGATCCTTCGATTATCGCATCTCCAGTTCCTACTCCAATCCCTACGGGGAGCACCACTACCTCGGCCCCTTCAAAAACTATAGCACCTCCTGCCGCCAAGGGCGTGATTCCCAGTGCTGAAGTTGTTGCCCCTGCCGAAGTCTCTACTAAGAGCAAGAAAGTTGTTGTTACTAAACCCTCGGCATCTCAGAAGGGGCCAACTAGCTCTTCTCAGCCCAGCATTGCTGATGTACTTCGTAAGGGAGCTTCCTCTCCTAAACCTAGCGTCGCCCTTGCTGCCGACACTCAGCTTACTCTTCATAAGAGTCCGGCAGCAGCGGTAGTTACACAACGGGCCCGAGGTAAGGTGTTGACCCGTACTGAGAGCAGGAACAACCTCGACTCTCTGGTGGAGTATTCCAATAACTGGAATGCCGCCGATCAACTTGAAGGCAATCCGAGTAGCCAACCATTTTAGCTTTCCGACATCAGCAGTCGCTTGCACATGGCTGCTAAGATTGTCCTTGATAGTGACAAGATGAATGAGGTAAGCGCTTTCGTTGATACTTTGTCTATTATTCAGATGGTATTATATACACACTAGTCCCCGAAGCTTGTAACCGGATAATTTGTTGTTCGTTTGGAAGCTTTATCAGGTTTCAAATGCATTACTTGCTAAGTCAATTCTCTTCGTGACTCGGATTAGCTGTGGTCCAGAATATCACACCATTCATATCCGAGTCAAGTTTTGCTTGATTCGGAATTGCTTTATCTTTGAATATCCAGCCACCTAGATCCGAGTCAAGTTTTACTTGATTCAGATCTGTTTTAGCTTTGAATATCCAGCCACCTAGATCTGAGTCAAGTTTTACTTGATTCGGATCTGTTTTAGCTTTGAATATCCAGCCACCTAGATCTGAGTCAAGTTTTACTTGATTCGGATCTGTTTTAGCTTTGAATATCCAGCCACCTAGATCTGAGTCAAGTTTTACTTGATTCGGCTCTGTTTTAGCTTTCAATATCCAACCACCTAGATATGAGTCAAGTTTTACTTGATTCGGATCTGTTTTTAGCTTTGAATATCCAGCCACCTAGATCTGAGTCAAGTTTTACTTGATTCGGATCTGTTTTATCTTTGAATATCCAGCCACCTAGATCTGAGTCAAGTTTTACTTGATTCGGATCTGTTTTAGTTTTGAATATCCAGCCACCTAGATCCGAGTCAAGTTTTACTTGATTCGGATCTGTTTTAGCTTTGAATATCCAGCCTTGTAACTTGCTTTTGTATTTAGGTTGCCCATGATCGGCGGACAACCGAATTTCAAAGGTTGCTCTTTGCGCACAAGAAATTTCAAGACAAATATGAGCAAGTTATTCCTGTTGTGAAGAGAACTGGTAAATTATTTTGTCTGTTTGGTTCATCTTTCCCCTGTAAAAGATTTTGATTCTGTGCTAATCCATATCTTGCTGATATGCAGCTAGTGTCAACAATTTGAATACTCGTCTTACCAAGAAAGTTGGAGCTCTTGAAGGTTAGTTACTCCTTTTGCCTTTAATTTGTCGATTCTTTGTTTGAGGTAAATCTTGGGTATCTTACGATCCCCCGGCTTTGCTATAGCCGAGTTACAAATCCTTGCAGCGTCGCATCAAGAATGCATATCTATGCCTGATATGATGCTACATTATTTAGAACAAGCTGCCACTCATTCGGCCCTTCTCAAAGAAAAGGATGACAAGATAACCCGGTTACGTGCCGAGGTTGAGTCTCTTAAGCTCTCCCAGAAGTCTGAGTTGGAGAAGGTTGACCAGGAGTTTTCCGAGTAAAAGAACCGACTGAGCCTGCGGCTTCAGAAAGGCAAAGAACTTCTTGACGCTGCCGAACTAAAAAATCAGGCGATGAGCGAGGAAATCACTCGTTTCGAGAAGATTAGGGCCGATTGGTCCCTGTATCTCCAGAAAATGCTGAGTTATATCCATCGTAAGTTTCCATCTCTCGCCGAGTTATTTTCTTCCCTTTCTTATCTTTAACTGATTTGACTTCCTTTCGTGTAGATCATTTTCCAGAAGCTAAACCTGTTAGATCCAAGGCTGTGATTGCTGCTCGTGAGCGCCGAGGTGTTCCCGTTGCTCCGAGTCAAGAATATTCGATGGAAGACTTCCTGATTACCGTTGGTGCTGCCATTGGACCAATGAAAATTATGGGAAGAGATCTGGTGCAAGTAGCTACCCGAGCCTACCATGTCCTTTGGCCGAATACGCCGGATATTGATGAGGTAGAAGTGCTTGTGGCAAGGCTGATGGAATCTTAGACTCAACTCAATCTCTGGAGGGAATCTGCTGGAGGGGCTGGTGCTGATATGGCGCTTACAGTTGTTTTGTCATGGTATGAGGATATTTCCCTCGATATCCTAATGAATTTGCACACTAGCTTGAGAATCCGGAGTTTGTTACTCACCGTTAGGCCCATGCCTACCAACTTATCGAGTACGCTGACGTGCATCATTAGATTGAGGGGCCTAGTTTTCTTTCCAACCCGGCTGATGACGCTGAAGCTGAAGATGCATCTGGTGGTGATTCGGCTGATCAAGATGGATCAGAGGATGGCTCGGATAATGCTGATGATTCCAATGATAGCTCGGGTGGAGATGGCGATGCTCGATCGTCTTCCAAAGGAACCAAAGCTTCTCGAGCCTAAGGTGATGTCTCCCAGCAGCCAGAGCTTGGCTCAGGTGTTACTATGGCGTCCGTCGATGCCGAGGTAACCTCTGCAGAGGCACATCCAACCTCGGAGCACCCAGTTCCTAAGGAAAAACCTCTGAAGGAAGCCGAGGCTATTCTGCCTGCGTCCGAGATACCCGCGTCCGAGACTCCTGGTCCTGCTACTGCCCCTCTATAGGTGATTTGGCCTCTGCCGGTGTCTAGGTTCAATAAAAAACTCTTAGTCGTTTAAGTCCCCGGTATTGTCGGGCGTATGATGTCTTTGAAACAATTGTCCCCCTTTTGATATAGTGTGAACCATTTTTCCTTGTGCCTTTGAGGCACTGGTAATGGTAATTGTTGTTAGTTTATCTAACTGAATCTATTTAAATCGTATCTTTGCTTTGCCAAACTTTAACTTCATAGATCCGGATCATATTTTCCCATATGACTGATTTTCGTTCGTCATCTATCTTGTGTTCCTTATGTAAACTTGGTTGTCTAGTTGTTGTTTTCGCAACTTCTCCTTGAAGTACTATGTTCTAAGCTCATAGATTGGCTTACCACCGTCCCCGAGGTATTCATTGGTAAAATGGTATAGGTAGGGTACGTCCCTTATTATGCCTTGACTGGCTGAGGTTATCATTCTTGATACTATGATTTTAGACATCGTTAGTTGTTTCCTCCTTGTTATTCCTTTGATGGCTGAAGCAAGCTTATATCGCATCTTGCGATTTGTGATCAACAAGTCGGGGAAGTCCCCGAGTTTCTGCTTGAGTTACTGAACTCTTATGTGTATGGCAAAAATCAGCGGGTAATATAGGTCAGTCCCCGAGTTGTCGGTCGGGTTATTGAAGATTCACACATGCTCAAAAAATATCGAACAACATGAAGCAGTCCCCAAGTTATTACTCGGGTCGTCGAAATGCAATTCATAATTCAACACAAAGAACATCATGGGGCAGTCCCCGAGTCACTGCTCGAGGTGCCGAAGTTTAATACCTAATTCGAAATAAGAAATAACATGGGGTAGTCCCCGAGTCACTGCTCGGGGTGCCGAAGTTTGATACATAGTTCAAAACTAGAAATAATATGGGGCAGTCCCCGAGTCACTTCTCGGGGTGCCGAAGTTTGATACATAGTTCAAAACTAGAAATAATATGGGGCAGTCCCTGAGTCACTGCTCGGGGTGCCGAAGTTTGACGCATGCTTGATATTCTGACTTGGTGCGTCACGTCACAATATGCAATATAGGGATTCTAAGTGTAGAATGGGCGAAGCAAGGCTATGTTCCATGGTCTTTTTGATTCATCTCCGGCCTTGTTTTCCTTGTTCTTTTCTGGTGACTGAGCGTCGATCGGGTAGTATGCATCGTTGTGCAATGCTTTAGTCACGATGAATGGTCCTTCCCATGGGGGTGAGAGCTTGTGCATGCCGGCTGTGCATTGCACTAGCCGAAGAACTAAATCTCCTTCTTTAAAAACTCTTGGGCTGACTTTTTTTCTATGATATCGTCTGAGCTCTTGCTGATAAATAACTGATCTTGATAATGCCAATTCCCTTGCTTCCTCCAGCAGATCCACATCATATTGCCGCGATATCTCGTTTACCTCGGCACTTGTGTACTGGACCACTCTTGGCGAGTCATGCATTATGTCGGCTGGAAGTACAGCTTCTGCCCCGTATACTAGAAAGAATGGGGTATACCCCGTCGATCTATTTGGGGTGGTCCTGAGGCTCCACAGTACTGCTGGAAGCTCCTCAATCCAGCATCATGCCGACCTTTGCAGTGGTTCGATTAGCCGAGGTTTTATTCCTGACAATATCAGTCCATTTGCTCTTTCTACTTGCCCATTCGATGCCGGGTGAGCCACCGAGGCAACATCTAGTCTTATGTGTTTCTCTTGGCAAAATCTAGCAAAATCTCCTTCAGCAAAGTTTGTGCCATTATCCGTGATAATACTGTGTGGGTATCCATATCTCAAGATAATATCTTTGAGGTATTTCACCGCTGTGGGTCCGTCACATTTTCTAATTGGTTTCACTTCTATCCACTTTGTGAATTTATCCACCATGACCAGAATATGAGTCATTCCGCCTCGGGCAGGCTTGAATGGACCGACCATATCCAAACACCATACATACAAAGGCCAAGTGATTGGTATTGTTTTTAACTCGGACGAAGGCGGATGTATCTTGCTGGCGTATCTCTGGCAACCATTACACCTTTCTACCAATTCTTTTGCTTCCTTCAGCGTAGTTGGCCAATAAAATCCATGCCTAAATGCTTTGGCCACTAGGGCTCTGGACGAGGCGTGATGTCCACATTCTCCCTGATGTATATCCAAAAGTATTTCCTGCCCTTCTGCCGAATCAACACATCGTTGTAGTATGTTAGTTACACTTCTCTTATATAGTTCATTGTTTATGATCGTGTAGGCTTTTGCTCTTCTCACTATCTATCTAGCCAGGACCTCATCACTCGGCAAGATTTCTTCTTTAAGGAATGAGAATATGGGTTGTGCCCATGTCCGCGTAACTTTCTCCGGGGAAATTATATTGTCAATTTCCATAACTTACTGCCGATATAACATATCTGGGCTTTTCCATGTTCACCTTGGTCAGCCGAATTAACTGTTAAATGATTCGGGTCATATTCTTTGTCAATTTCCATTGGGACATTTCCTTCTATATGTTTTGCCGAGATACGAATTGACTCGGAATCTGGCGAAGGTGTAATTGATGGTTTTCTCAGGTGCTCCAGAGCTATGCCCGGGGGAATTGACTGCCTAGTTGATCCGAGTTTTGACAGTGTATCTGCAACGTCATTTTCCGCCCGAGGTATGTGATGGAACTCGCACCCGTCAAAATAACCACTGATTTTTTGCACATGAAACCTATACAGGGCCATATTTGCATCTAGCGCGGCCCAATTGCCTGATACTTGCTGTAGGTCTGAATCCCCGTAGCACAAGATCTGACGTATACCAATCTCTTTTGCCATTTTTAACCCATGGACGAGCGCTTCATACTCGGCCACATTGTTTGATGCAGCGAAATGTATCTGCAGCACGTATTTCAGCTGATATTTTTTGGCGAAGTTAGTACTATTCCTGCCCCTAGCCCATTTCTCAGCTTGGACCCGTCAAAATGCATTGTCCAATAGTTCGGATCTGGAAATGGGGGCTCATATTGTACCTCGGCCCAATCCACAAAGAAGTCAGCCACTACTTGAGATTTGATTGCATCTCGCCTATCAAATTGCAGAGCATAAGGTGATAACTCGATTGCCCATTTTGATATTCGGCCACTTGCATCTTTGTTGCTTAATATCTCGGTTATGGGTGCTTCACAAATCACTTTTATCGGATGCTCTTCGAAGTAGTATCTGAGTTTTTTCGCCGACATGTATACTCCATAAGCCATCTTCTGGTAGTGCGGGTAGTTCTACTTCGAGGCCAATAATACCTCACTTAGGTAATATACCGGCCTTTGTATTGATTTATCCCCTTCATTCCGCTCCACAACAACTACCGCACTTACCACTCTGTTAGTAGCTGCCACATAGAGTAGCATAGGCTCTTTTGACAATGGAGAATCCAAAATCGGTGTTGTGACCAACATCTTTTTTAATTCATGAAATGCACTATTGGCCTGCGGTGTCCAGATGAACTTGTCAGATTTTTTCATCAGTTGGTATAGAGGTAATGCATTTTCCCCTAGGCGACATACGAATCGACTCAGAGAAGCCAGACATCCTATAAACTTTTGTACATCGTTCAGACACCTCGGCAGTTCCATTCTTTCAACTACTCGGATCTTAGTTGGATTTGCCTCTATACCTCGGCTAGACACTAGGAAACCGAGTAATTTCCTAGCCGGCACACCGAAGGTACACTTTTCCGGGTTAAGTTTCATTCGGAACCTTCTCAGGTTTGCGAATGTCTGCTGAATATCCTCCAGGAGCGTTTTGCTTTCTTTGGTCTTTATAACCACATTCGTTCCTATCTGGTCATGTAGACATTTTTGCATGCATCTTTGGTATGTTGCTCCTGCATTACGCAAGCCGAATGGCATGGTGCGATAGCAATAAGCCCCGTACGAGGTAATAAACGTAGTCTTTATTTGATCAGCCGGGTTTAACGGTATCTGGTGGAAACCAGAATACGTGTCTACAAATGATAACATCTCACATCCAGCGGTCGAATCAATGACTTGGTCTATCCTAGGTAAAGGAAAAGGATCTTTGGGACACGCCTTATTGAGGTTCGTGTAATCGATGCACATTCGCCATACGACGGCTACATTTGGGTCATCCTTTTTCTTTTCTACCAACACCAGATTTGATAGCCAATCCGTGTGAAGCACCTCCATGATGAACCCGGCCGCAAGGAGCCGAGCTATCTCATCCCCTATTATCTTTCTCCTGTCTTCGACGAAGCAGCGGAGAGGTTGTTTCACCGGCCTTGACCCTGGCCTTACATGCAAAGAGTGCTCAGCCAACTCCCTCGGCACACCTTGCAGGTCCTGAGTTGACCACGCAAAGATATCCCGATTCTCACGGAGGAAGTTGGTGAGCTCGCTTTCCTATTTGGCATCTAGGCCAGCACCAATCGTGATGGTGCACTCTGGGAACTGATCATCCATCTGGATCTTTTTCGTCTCTTTAGTCGGCTAGAAATATACACTCCCATGCAGGTTGGCTAATGCCGGCATATTAAGCTGTGCCGACTGAGCCAGAGCAGCTACTTCCTGAATCCTTCTTTTCTCCCTTGCAATTACCAATGATTCGGCCAGGTTTGACCCGGCTGAAGCACATTCCATTGATTTTTTGTAATCCCCGACCACTGTTATTACCCCCCCAGGCCCTGGCAACTTCATTTTCAAGTAGGTAATGTGACAGCTGCTCATGAATTTAGCTAGTGCTGGCCGTCCTAGTAAATCATGATAGCAACTTTCTAGGTCAACCACCTCAAACTCCAGATTCTTCGCTCTGCAATTCTCCCTTGTGCCGAATAACACATCTACTCGGACTTTCCCAATGGGCTCGCACGAGAGCCCCGTCACTATTCCATGGAATGTGGTCCTTGTGGGCTGCAACATATTATGTGCTATTCCGAGCTTGTGCATTGTGTCCTTGTACATGATGTTGATACTACTTCCATTATCTATGAGTACCTTTGAGAATTTCACATTGATGTTAGGCCCGACAAATGTCGGATCCAGTACCAATGCGTACGACCCTGGGTTCGGCATTATTTTCGGGTGATCCTTTATGCTCCAGGTTATATCTTGGTCAGACCATGACACGTATCTTGGAACTGCCGGCATAACCGCATTCACTTCCATATGCCGACGTTGTACACTCTGTCTATCTTGCTGTTCTGTTGTGAACACACAATACGATTGATGATGCTCCCTATAATCATTACGCCCATTGTTCCCGGGGTTTTCCCTTCCATCATTATTTTGATTTACCACTTAATGTATTGCATACCTTCAGTCCGGGTTATCATACCTCGGAGGGGGCGGTGGTAACATTAGCTGCTGTGCATTTGCCCCAGTTAGCTGTGGCTGCTACTGTTGATGTGCTTGATGAGAAGGTGCTTGCATTCCTGCCGGGTTTCCCATTGCATTTTTCATCCAAGCACATTGACGAGTGGTGTGATTAGCTGGCTTGGCCGGGTTTGGGGTGTGGAACTTACACGGTTGATCCAGCATGGATTCAAATGTGTACTTTGGCCTTTCCTGCCATTGCTTTTTCTGTTCTGGTGTCCACTGTCTTTTCCCTTCATTCCTCGGCGTCCACTGCTGAGTACCATTATTCTATCGCTGATTGTTCCCATGACTCGGTTGATCCTGTACAACCGCTGCCACTTGATTGGAAGCATATCTGTAATCCGGCCTCTCTTCCCTTCTTCTACCTCAGTACTCATTGCGCCGTGATGATCCGGCTACATCCCTGGCATACTGATCTTGGTGCTCCCGATGCTCTGCCGACATTAACTCCGGTTGAGTCGGATCGCCTAAGGCATATGAATCTGCTATCC
Organism: Avena atlantica; assembly: GCA_910589765.1. Classification (NCBI taxonomy): domain Eukaryota; kingdom Viridiplantae; phylum Streptophyta; class Magnoliopsida; order Poales; family Poaceae; genus Avena; species Avena atlantica. Next base: position 478,785,856 of record OU342739.1, on the reverse strand, counting down.
TGATGGTTTCTGCCAATGTGGTTGGCATATCTCTCTGCAACCTTTGCCACAATACGCTTGCATATCGGCAACCCTGAGCAAACCAGGCTATCGCTTGAGATTCTATGACCCCTTCGCATGAATTTCTGAGGTTGCACCACTGAGTCAAGAATTATCTATCTGTTTCATTCGGCTTCTGCTTGCACATCGCGAGCTGTTGAGGCCTGTTTGGCCTCTTATAGGTACTAGTGAAATTGCTGACAAACATTTCTTCAAAATCGAACCAACAGTTGATACTCCTAGCTGGCAAATTGTTTAGCCATACTCTAGCTGGTCCTTCCAGCATCTGGGGGACATATCTTACCGCCCATCGTAAATTTCCACCAGCTATTTTCACTGTTGTGGCATAGTCGATTAACCAATCTTGTGTCTTTGTACTCCCATTGTATGTTTTGTCCCCCTTGCCAACTGGAACTTCGGAACGGGTGGTTCGCCCATGATCCGAGTGAAGGGTTTCGCGGCATCGTAAATCAAAATTTTCTACGGATGCGAACAGAGGGAAAGCCAAGATCTAATCTAGGAGATGCAATCAATGAGAGAGATTGGATTAGATCTTCATACCCTTGAAGATTCGCACAGCGGAGCGTTCGTCGGAACGTGGGTGATGTAGTCGTACTCGCTTCTCCTCCTCGCGATCCGATCCGATCTAGCACCACAAGTGGCGATGCCTCCGTGAGATGCACACGTGCAGCACCTCGACGTCTCCTCCTTCCTCGGACCAGCAAGTATGGTGGAGAGATAGGTTCGATCTACAACACGACGGCGTGGTGTATATGGTGGAGAATTTCTGCAGCAGGGCTTCGCCTACAAACAGTCGGGAGGGAGAGAGGAAAGCTAGCAAGGCGGCTAGGGTTTGGAGGATAGGTGTAGGGGGTTGGTGCGCCCCCACCCCTCTTTATATAGAGGGGGGGCGCAGCCCTAGCCCCTCCCCCAAGCCCAAAGGATAAGGAGTGCGGGGCATGGACTCTTCCCTCTTCTAGAAACCCTATCTCTAGTTTAAACGATTTAAACTCTCTAGGATCGGCTAGGCCCTATGGGGCCTTGTGCCCCTGGCCCAAAGCGGCCAGGACACTCCCTCATAGGCCCATGCCCCCTCCCGGAAGGTGGGGCCACGTTGGTCCCCTTCCGGAAGGTTCTAGAAGCTTCCGGTACAATACCGATTAACCCGGAACAATTCCGAACTCCAAAAACTGCACTGCCTTATATGAATCTTATTCTCCGGACCACTCCGGAACCTCTCGTGATGTCCCGGATCCCATCCGAGACTCCGAACAAAAATTCATAAACCAATTATCCAATCTATCCTAGCGTCGAGACACGTTAAGTGTGTGACCCTGCGGGTTCGAGAATATGCAGACATGATCTTCTATCAATAATCAACAGCGGGGTCTGGGCACCCATATTGACTCCCACACATTCATCGATGATCATATCGGATGAACCACGATGTCAGGATTCAAACAATCCCATATATATATATATTCCCTTCGTCTCGCGATATTTTACTTGCCTGAGATTCGATCGTCGGTACCGACATACCTAGTTCAATCTCGTTCATAGCAAGTACTTTACTCGTTCCGTAATCCGATATCACTTTGTGATTAACTCCTTAACTACATGCTTGCAAGCGGTGTTGATATCGATTACCGAGTGGGCCCGAAGTATATCTCTCCGACTTGGGAGGGACAAATTCCATCTCGATACGTACAACCCAACAGATACTTTCCGATCACCTGAGAGACACCTTTATGATCACCCTCTCATAGGATGACGTTTGATGACCTTAAAGCTTTCTTCCGATACCAGGGAGTTGTATTATCTCATGGTCTAAGGAATACAATATTTGACATAGTAAAAGCTTCGCAAAGATGAACACGATGATACGATCTAATTGCTTCGCTTAGTTTGGGTCTGTCCATCATATCATTCTCCAATGATATGATCTCATTATCAATTGACAACTCATGTCTATGGTTAGGAAACCTTAACCATCATTGATCAATGAGCTAGTCCATAGAGGCATACTAGGGACACGGTGTTGTTCACAAACCACACAAGTATAAAAGTTTCCGCTTAATACAATTCTAGCATGGAATATAAACTTTATCATGAACAAGAATTATAATAATAACATCTTTATTATTGCCTCTAGGGCATAATTCCAACAGTCTCACACTTGCACTAGAGTAAATAATCTAGTTTACATCTGGCAACAATGTCACACCCATGGCACTGAGGTGCTGATCATGTTTTACACGTGGAAGAGGTTTAGTCAATGGATCTGCGACATTCAGATATGTATGTACTTTGCTAATCTTCAGATCTCCATCTACAATATAATCTCGGATTATATGAAACTTGCGGTTGATATGCTTGGTCTTTGGATGATATCTTGGTTCCTTAGCAAGTGCTATGGCGCCAGTGTTGTCACACAATATCTCCAGTGGGTCCAATGCACTTGGAACCACGCCAAGCTCAGTGATGAAGTTTATGATCCAAACTCCTTCACTTGACGCTTCTGCAGCAACCATGTATTCCGCTTCCACTGTAGATCCCGCGATCACGCTTTGCTTGCAGCTTCTCCAGCTCACAGCTCCTCCATTCAAAATATAAACGTATCCTGTCTGAGATTTGGAATCATCCTTGTCGGTGTCAAAACTAGCATCGACGTAACCTTTTACGACAAGCTGTTCATCACCCCCATAGACTAAGAACATTTCTTTAGTCCTGTTTAGGTACTTTAGGATGTTCTTCACGGCTGTCCAGTGTTCCACTCCTGGATCACTTTGATATCTGCTCGTCAAACTAAGAGCATTGGACACATCCGGTCTAGTACACAGCATGGCATACATGATGGAACCTATGCCGAGGCATACGGCACTTTGCTCATAGCTTCCCTATCATTTACCGTAGCTGGACACTGAGCCTTGCTCAATATCTTACCTGACAACATAGGCGCTGAACCTTTCTTTGCCTTATCCATTCTGAACCTTTTCAGAACTTTGTCTAGGTATGTACTCTGGCTTAAAGCTATCAGGCGTCTTTGTCTATCTCTATAGATCTTGATGCCCAATATATAAGCAGCTTCACCTAGGTCTTTCATTGAAAAACATTTGTTCAAATAACTCTTCACATCGTTAAGCATGTTGATGTCATTTCCGATAATCAATATGTCATCCACATATAGTACCAGAAACATCACCGAGCTCCCACTCACTTTCTTGTAGATACAAGATTCGTAGCAATTTGGAACAAATCCAAAGCTCTTGATCACTTGATCAAAACGAAGGTTCCAACTCCGAGATGCGTGCTTCAGTCCATAAATGGAACGCTGAAGTTTGCATACTTTATCAGCATCCTTAGGATCGACAAAACCTTCGGGTTGCATCATATACAACTCTTCATCAATGTTGCCATTGAGGAATGCAGTCTTGACATCCATCTGCCATATTTCATAATCATGAAACGCAGCAATTTCTAATAAAATCCGAATGGTCTTGAACATCGCTACGGGAGAGAAAGTCTCATCGTAGTCAACACCTTGAACTTGTCGAAAACCTTTTGCGACAAGCCGTTCTTTATAGACGGTAACATTACCATCCGCGTCCGTTTTTTTCTTGAAGATCCATTTGCACTCAACGGCCTTTCGGTCGCTAGGAGGGTCCACCAAAGTCCATACTTGGTTTTCGCTCATGGATCCCAATTCGGATTTCATGGCTTCCAGCCATTTCTCAGAGTCTGGGCTCATCATCGCTTCCTCATAGTTCGTAGGTTCACTGTCTTCTACTAACAAGACAGTCAAGACAGGGTTGCCGTACCACTCAGGAGGGGCACGCGACCTTGTCGACCTGCGACGTTCAGTAGCCGCATCGTCCGAAGCTTCATGATCCTTGTCATTAGCTTCCTCTATTGTTGGTGCAGGCGGCACTAGAACAATTTCAGGTGCTGCGCTACTCTCCAATTCAAGAGAAGGTTCAATAACCTCTTCAAGCTCTACTTTCCTCCCACTCACTTCTTTCGAGAGAAACTCCTTCTCAAGAAAGGAACCGTTCTTTGCGACAAACACTTTGCCTTCGGTTCTGTGATAGAAGATATACCCAATAGTTTCCTTAGGGTATCCTATGAAGACGCATTTCTCCGCTTTGGGTTCGAGCTTGTCCGACATCAACTTCTTGATGTAAGCTTCGCATCCCCAAACTTTAAGAAACGACAACTTAGGTTTAGCACCAAACCATAGTTCATACTGTGTCGTCTCAACGGATTTAGATGGAGCCCTATTTAAAGTGAATGCAGCGGTTTCTAATGCATAACCCCAAAATGATAACGGCAAATCAGTAAGAGACATCATTGATCGGACCATATCTAATAGGGTTCGATTCCGGCGTTCAGACACACCATTGCGCTGTGGTGTTCCGGGTGGCGTGAGTTGTGAAACGATTCCACTTGCTTTAAGATGCGTGAGAAAATCATAACTCAAATATTCACCTCCACGATCGGATCGTAGAAACTTAATCTTTCTGTTACGATGGTTCTCCACTTCATTCTAAAATTCCTTGAACTTTTCAAATGTTTCAGATTTATGTTTCATTAAATAGATATACCCATATCTACTTAAGTCATCGGTAAAAGTGAGGAAATAGCGATATCCACCGCGCGTCGAAACACTCATCGGTCCGCATACATCGGTATGTATGATTTCCAACAAGTCCGTTGCTCGCTCCATCATACCGCAGAACGGGGTTTTGATCATCTTGCCCATGAGGCATGGTTCGCATGTGTCAAATGATTCAAAATCAAGAGACTCCAAAAGTCCATCAGAATGGAGTTTCTTCATGCGCTTTACACCAATATGACCTAGACGACAGTGCCACAAATAAGTAGTATTATCACTATCTACTTTGCATCTCTTAGCCTCAATGTTATGGATGTGTGTTTCATCCCTTTCGAGATTTAGAAGAAATAAACCATTCACAAGAGGTGCATGACCATAAAAGATGTTACTCATATAAATAGAACAACCATTATTCTCCGATTTAAATGAATAACCGTCTTGCAATAAACACGATCCAGAAATAATGTTCATGCTCAACGCAGGCACATAATAACATTTATTAAGGTTTAAAACTAATCCCGAAGGTAAAACTAAGGAGAGCGTGCCGACGGCCATCACATCAACTCTTGATCCGTTGCCAACGCGCATCGTCACCTCATCCCTCGCAAGCCATCGTCTATTCCGTAGCTCCTGTTTCGAGTTACAAATATTAGCAACTGAACCGGTATCAAATACCCAGGCACTACAACGAGGGCTAGTAAGGAAAACATCAATAACATGTATATCAAATATACCTTTGATGGTGCCAGCCTTCTTGTCCGCTAAGTACTTCGGACAGTTGCGCTTCCAGTGACCCTTGTCCTTGCAATAGAAGCACTCAGTGTCGGTCTTAGGACCAGACTTGAGCTTCTTCTCAGCAGGAGCATTGCGCTTGCCGCCGCCCTTCTTGAAGGGCTTCTTTGCTCCCTTACCTTTTTTAAAGGAGGGTTTGTTGACCATCAACACATGATTATCCTTCTTGATGTCCACTTCTGCAGCCTTCAGCTTTGCGAAGAGCTCGGTGATCGTATCAGTGGAACCAATCTGATTATGTGTCACTACAAAACTTTTGTAGCTGGGAGGGAGTGATTGCAGAACCCTGTCAATCTTGAGCTCCTCTGGAATCGTGCATTCCAGTTGCTCAAGGCATTGAGTGTAGCCCGACATCTTTATGGCATGCTCACTAACGGAACTCCCTTCCTCCATCTTGCAGTTAAAGAACTTCTCAGAGATCTCATATCTCTCAGAACGGGCTTGAGTCTGAAAGATGGTTTTCAGCTCCTCGAGAATCTCAAAGGGCCCGGGATAGGTTTCAAAACGATTTTGAAGTTCCGGTTCCATAGCAAACAACATGGTGCTCGTAATCACACCATAATCATCTTTGCGCGACTGATAGACAGTTTTCTCATCAGCCGGCGCAGTTGCAGCAGGGGGGTCACCTAACGCTTTACCAAGGACATAGTCCTTTTGTCCGCCAGACAGAATGATTCTTAGATTGCGGAACCAATTGGTGAAGTTAGACCCATTGTTTCTAAGCTTTTCCTTCTCAGCAAAAACGTTGAAGTTGAAGTTGGATTTGGCCATGTGATCTACAGTATTAGCAAGTACAATTTAGACTATGTTCATGATAAATAGTTCAACTTAATCAAATTACTAGATGAACTCCCACTAAATTCAACATCCCTCAAGTTGTTTAGTGAACACGATCCAAATTCACCACACCTAATCCGATCATCACGAGAAGAGATGTGGTTTCAATGGTGGACAACAAAGTGTCGATCATATCATTCATATGACTCATGCTTAACCTTTCGGTTCTTGTGTTCCGAGGCCATGTCTGTACATGCTAGGCTCGTCAAGCTAGACCCAAGTATTTCCACGTGTGCAAAACTAGCTTGCACCCGTTGTATGTGAGCGTAGAGTCTATAGCACCCCATCATCACGTGATGCTTGGACACGACAAACTTTCGCAACGGTGCATACTTGGGGAGAACACAATTTTTATCTTGATCTTTAAGTGAGGAATCATCTTATAATGCTACCATCGCGATCTAAGCATAATAAGACACATAAAAGGATAAACATCACATGCATATAACTTTATGTGACATGGTATAGCCAATCCTCGCGCAATGATCTCCATCTTGTGCGTTCCGGCATGATCTCCATCACTCCACCATGATTGCCTCCACCATGAATAGCAACTACAACTATTGCTAGCTACTTAGCGATAAAGTAAAGCTATTACATGGCGTATAAGAAGTTGACTCGCAGGTCATACACAATTATAAAGACAACCATATGGCTCCTGCCGGTTGTGTACTCATCGACATGCAAGTCGTGAAACATTACAAAACATGATCATCGCATACAATATACACATCATATCTTGGGCCATACCATATCACAGAAAACACTCCCTGCAAAAACAAGTTAGACGCCTCTACTTTGTTGTTGCATGTTTTACGTGGCTTATGGGAGTAGATGCTAAGAACGATTCTTACCTACGGAAATCCACAACGGTGATATTATGGTTGCCAAACTCCGGTGTTAATCCCATGACAACTATAGTGAGAGAAACTGACATCCACCAGCCGCATGTGTGGAACAAGCCACACGTCAAGTGCGGAGCCGGTCTCGCGAACGACGTCGCGTAAGGTTGGCCTGGACCTCTTCAATCTCACTATCCCGCATCATAAGAAGAACACAAACAAGAGGCTTGCAACAGAAAACATCAACGCCCGCAACAACCATGTTGCGTTCTACTCGTGAAACACATCTACGCATAGATCTAGCTCTGATACCACTGAAGGGTTTCGCGGCATAGTAAATCAAAATTTTCTACGGATGCGAACAGAGGGAAAGCCAAGATCTAATCTAGGAGATGCAATCAACAAGAGAGATTGGATTAGATCTTCATACCCTTGAAGATTCGCACAGCGGAGCGTTCGTCGGAACGTGGGTGGTGTAGTCGTACTCGCTTCTCCTCCTAGCGATCTGATCCGATCTAGCACCACAAGTGGCGGTGCCTCCGTGAGATGCACACGTGCAGCACCTCGACGTCTCCTCCTTCCTCGGACCAGCAAGTATGGTGGAGAGATAGATTGGATCTACAACACGACGGCGTGGTGTATATGGTGGAGAATTTCTGCAGCAGGGCTTCGCCTACAAACAGTCGGGAGGGAGAGAGGAAAGCTAGCAAGGCGGCTAGGGTTTGGAGGAGAGGTGTAGGGGGTTGGTGCGCCCCCACCCCTCTTTATATATAGGGGGGCGCAGCCCTAGACCCTCCCCCAAGCCCAAAGGATAAGGAGTGGGGGGGCATGGACTCTCCCCTCTTCTAGAAACCCTATCTCTAGTTTAAACGATTTAAACTCTCTAGGATCGGCTGGGCCCTATGGGGCCTTGTTCCCCTGGCCCAAAGCGGCCAGGACACTCCCTCATAGGACCATGCCCCCTCCCGGAAGGTGGGGCCACGTTGGTCCCCTTCCGGAAGGTTCTAGAAGCTTCCGGTACAATACCGATTAACCCGGAACAATTCCGAACTCCAAAAACTGCACTGCCTTATATGAATCTTATTCTCCGGACCACTCCGGAACCTCTCGTGATGTCCCGGATCCCATCCGAGACTCCGAAAAAAATTCATAAACCAATTATCCAATCTATCCTAGCGTCGAGACACGTTAAGTGTGTGACCCTGCGGGTTCGAGAATATGCAGACATGATCTTCTATCAATAATCGACAGCGGGGTTTGGGCACCCATATTGACTCCCACACATTCATCAATGATCATATCGGATGAACCACGATGTCAGGATTCAAGCAATCCCATATATATATTCCCTTCGTCTCGCGATATTTTACTTGCCAGAGATTCGATCGTCGGTACCGACATACCTAGTTCAATCTCGTTCACAGCAAGTACTTTACTCGTTCCGTAATCCGATATTACTTTGTGATTAACTCCTTAACCACATGCTTGCAAGCGGTGTTGATATCAATTACCGAGTGGGCCCGAAGTATATCTCTCTGACTTGGGAGGGACAAATTCCATCTCGATACATACAACCCAACAGATACTTTCCGATCACCTGAGAAACACCTTTATGATCACCCTCTCATAGGATGACGTTTGATGACCTCAAAGCTTTCTTCCGATACCAGGGAGTTGTATTATCTCATGGTCTAAGGAATACAATATTTGACATAAGAAAAGCTTCGCAAAGATGAACACGATGATACGATCTAATTGCTTTGCTTAGTTTGGGTCTGTCCATCATATCATTCTCCAATGATATGATCTTATTATCAATTGACAACTCATGTCTATGGTTAGGAAACCTTAACCATCATTGATCAATGAGCTAGTCCATAGAGGCATACTAGGGACACGGTGTTGTTCACAAACCACACAAGTATTAAAGTTTCCGCTTAATACAATTCTAGCATGGAATATAAACTTTATCATGAACAAGAATTATAATAATAACATCTTTATTATTGCCTCTAGGGCATAATTCCAACACCGAGGTCCAAAACACGCTGGGCCAGGAGGACCCTGTTCTTCTAACATTTCAGACCGATACGGCATGTCCAGCTTTAATCTTGCGTCAGTCGACGGCAAGTTCCTATAGACAACTCTCTCTTGTATTCCATAATGGTTATGCCCACCATGCTCTGCATGCTCCATATCCGAGTAACCATCATTGTATCTATCATTTTCCTAATTATGGTGAGCTGGTCTCGCCTCTCGTTCTTGCTGAGGCTCATATCTCGGCTGAGGATCTGGTGGAGGGTTCCTCCTCCCTTCCGCCAGATTATTGTTTTCATGATTTCCCGTTCTGAGGTTTCCATGATCTTTATTTGGACATCCGGGGTTTCTATCTCCATAGTTACCTCGGCTCCCATTGCCTCTATTCTCATTGACTTTCCCGGCCACTGTCGGATCATATGGAACAATTTGCTTATTTATTTTTCCCGAGGTCACCGCTCTATCTCTTCGGGCATTGTTTCCAGATGAGGACTCTGCTGCCGCAGATAGTGCGGGGGCTTCTCCTGCAGAATGAACCATGCGCGAAGCTCTTGGCGTCACCAGGTCAGCCCTAAGCATTTCATCATTCTGCTGGTTCGTGATGCGCACCAGCTCATATACTCTTTCTTGCTGTTTTTGCCGGGCTTCCCCTCTTAATCCTTCCAACTCCAGGGCTGCGGAATTTGCCGCCCTGAGGTTCTTTGCCGGGGTACTATACCTCGGCAAGCCTGGATCGACTAAATCATCTGGACGAGCCTCATGCTCTTTGTTGATATCATTTATGAGGTTCTTTCCTCTTAATCTCAATTCTTCTACTCGGTTAGGGGCCAAATCTAGTTTGTTTACCCTAGCATATTCTCACAGGGTCCTGTTTAAGGATTCCCGCAAGGCCGACACCTTTTTTGCCTCTACTAGCACTTTCTATCCAGTTTCTTCTAAATCCGCCTGTGCGTTAGCCGGATCAAGTATCGGCGCCACAGGCGTAGTTAGATTATCTATAGTTGCCTGAAGGATATTTTCTGGCCTCTCCAGAGGTGGCCATCTTACCCTTGCCGCCTTTGGGGTCACCTCCTGCACCTCGACTGACTTGGTTGCTGGTGGATCTACCTCGGTGGGCTGCAGAGCTGCCTGTTTCGTGGCCACTTGTCCTCATGTCGCCGGGTCCCTGCTTGGTCCGACGCCTGCTCCTGCTGCTGGTGCCGAGGCCGTCATCATCACCTCCACACTGCCAACGGGGCGTACTCCACGCGGACCTCTAGCAGCACAGATGGGAGGTTCTCCTGCCTCAAAGACTCGGTGCAGGTAGACGCGGGATGTGTCAATGCCGACGTAGACCGTGTGAGCGCCCAGGTTGATAAAGATGTCGTTACGCGGAGGTGCCTTCCTCCTAAAGCTGCATGCATTATCGCTGACATAGTCCCAGATATCAAATCTTTGGACTAAGCCAGAGACAACCCGCTCGCCGGTGTGGATGAAGTTTCCCATCCGGATCTTGACTCCAGCTAGCACCGCTGCTGGCCCCATGGTGGGCGCCAACTGTCATGGTGGTGGCACGACAGATGCCATGGGTAGGCTAAAGTATGGGGCCAATGGATGCTAGAGGGATCCGGGGAGGGAAGATGTAGTGATTTCTACACTCAACTGACCAATAAGTAGATCTTTATTCCTCTTCTCAAGAACTACAAGTGCTCCTAGAGCTGTATCATAGAGAAGAAGAAAACTACTACACGAGCCTTTCGGTGTGTAATGAATCGATCCCCCTATCTGGAGCCCGTGCCCCTCCTTATAAAGGGGTTCCTTGACTCCTTCTAGGGCTGACATGGCAAGCATATTCTTGGAATATGCTTGTCCCAAAGTGGTAACTCGGCGGGCTCCTTCCCGTGTCCCCCTTCTATCGGTGGCAATGTTCTAGAGATCCTCACATGTGCGCCTCGGGCTTACACACTGTCACCTCTGTGACGCTTGTTTGCCCCTCTGCAGCCCTGCTCTTTGTCCTTAGCGCTTGGCTCTGTCTAGATTCCTCCTAGCCAGAGACTAGGGTTTGACTAAAGGCTGCTCCTTCTTCTGCAAGTCTCAGATTACTCGGCCTTATCTCGCATAACTCGGCTCGGCCTTCACCTGCATATAAATCGATCAGCCTTATTCGACATAGCTCATACGTAGGCCGAGTAAGGTGTTACTCGTCCTATATTCGCCAAGGCCTAACTTATCTCGGCCGGATCTTGCATAATCCGGCTGACACAGTTAGTAATTCAGCTTAGGGTAAGGGAGACTCCTTTCTTCTTTCCCCTATCATGACCCTATCCGGGTCACCCCCCCCCCCCAACAAGTTTACCCCTCCAACCTGTAATTCTATTCAACAGGTTTTCTATCAAAGGTTGTAAGTTTTCTCTCTTCAGCTTCTCAAAGTGAAGGGGAATCCCCAGGTATTTAACAGGAAAACTACCCATGATGCATTCAAAAATGTCTAGAAAGGGTCTAGTGTCTGTCTCAGTCATATTAGTGGGAATAAGCTCACTTTTATGATAGTTAATGCGCATCCCAGAAATCTGCTCGAAACAGGTAAGAATCCACTTCAGATTAACAGCTATTGATTCATTAGGTTCTAAGAAAAGAAGTGTGTCATCTGCATATTGCAGACAAACAATCCCTCTTGGAATGAAATTAGTACAGAGACCTCTAATGGCTCCACCAATAGTCCCCTTAATTAACATCCTAGAAAAAACATCAATCATAAGATTGAATAACAGGGGGGCTATAGGATCCTCCTGTCTAAGACCTTTACCAGTCAAGAAAAAATCACTCTCAAAATCATTGATTTAACCCCTACAGAACCTCCTAAAGTAATCTGCTTAATAAATCTAATAAAGGTAGGACAAAAACCTCTATTTTCTAAAACCTCAAACAAAAAATCTAAGTTAACTCTATCATAAGCTTTCTCATAGTCTATTTTAAGGACTAAACCCTGCTTCTTACTCTTGTGTACCTCATGAACAACCTCATGGGCAGTGACCACACTCTCAAGAATAAATCTACCCCTAATAAATGCAGACTGATTAGGAGAAATTAATCTTCCAATAAAAGTAGCAAGCCTGTTAGTCAGAACCTTAGTAAAGATTTTAAAAGAACAATTCAAAAGACTAATCAGCCTAAACTTTTTCATTGTCCTAGCATCATTTTCTTTAGGGATCAGAGTGATCATAGCAAAATTAAGCCTAAAAATACTTAGTTGATCTTCATGCCAAGACTGGAACATAGCAACAAGATCATGCTTAATGATATCCCAAAAAGATTGATAAAACATAAAGGAAAGACCATCAGGACCAGGGGCCCCATCAGCATAAGAAGTAAAAATAGCTACTCTAATTTCTTCTTCAGAAAAAGTAGCACCTAGATTCAAATTCTCACCCTCACTCACCTTTTCGTCCTCAGAGAAAAAATCTTGCTTGAATATTGGGCCTAGGTTCCCAGGCAAAAAGATCTCTATAATAATCAGTTGCCACCTTAAGCATATCCTTAATATAAGTAACAGGACCATCAGGACCCTCTAAAATATTGATTAGTTTCTTCCTCCTGCACTGGTTGGCCACTGCATGAAAGTAAGCAGTGTTCCTATCCCCTTCCAGTACATTCCTATCTCTAGATCTTTGTCTCGCTTTAGTCTCCTCTAAAATCCAGTACTTATGGAGCTCAGCATACACAAAATCTAACCTACCTCTTTCCTCATCAGACAAAGGTTGAGTCTCAGACTTAATGTCTAAACCATCATATTCCTCCATCAAATCTCTCTTATTCTTCCTAACAGCTGCCTCTATATTGATATTCCAACCTTTTGCCAGTTTCCTAAAAAACCTAACTCTTTTTTGCCAAACTTCTACTGGATCATCACTTTCTACTTTCAGAGACCAAGGCTTAATGACAATCTATCTAAAGTCAGGTCTACTAAGCCACCACTTCTCAAATTTAAATCTAGTTGGCTTCAGCAAAAAAAATTCTCCTGAATCCCACACAATTGGAGTATGATCACTCCCAATTCTAGTCAAAGCTCTAGCACTAGCTAAAGGAAATTGATTATCAAAACCAGTAGTACAGAAAATCCTATCTAGCTTACACATAATAGGCTCAACTTGATTATTGCCCCAAGTATAAGATCTACCGGTTAAACCAATCTCCATAAGGGCCCAGAGATCAGCCCAAACATTAAACTTATCCACCCATTTATAATCTAAATTTCTAGAGGATTTATCATCAGGGGATCTAATAAGGTTGAAATCACCCCCAATCATAGCAGGGCCATCCCAACCTATGAAAAGATCATGAAGCTCAGAAATAAACTCTTGTTTTTTTATCATAAGCAGACCCATAAACAGTAGTAATTCTACAAGTGAAAGCAGTAACTTTATTCCTAAGGATAACACTAACAGAAAAGGATCTAATATCCCAAGACACAACATCAAAAAGATCTAGATTGACACCAACTAAGATGCCACCAACAGTTCCCTGAGAAGGGAGAAAATTCCAGGCAAAGTTTCTATTACCTAGAAGATTCTTCAAGAAGGAATTACTAAAACTATCTTTCTTAGTTTCCTGAAAACCAATATAGTCTACCTTAAGAGGTGAGATATTCTCAGAAATAAATTTTTGTCTACCAGGAGTACTGAGACTCCTACTATTCCAAAAGTGACTAATCATATTTTGTTTTTCCTGGGGTGCTTGCCCCGAGATTTATTTAAGACTTCTATCCATCCCTCTGCCACATCCTCCTCAGTAGAAGATCTTGCACACAGAGGAGAACTATGCAAAATAGCATTAGAACTAACAGATTCATCAAAAGTAATATCTACCCCTATACTATCAGTTAAACTTTCTATACAGTGATAGAGAGCACAGAGAAAGGATTTGTAGACATTATACCTTTCATGCTCTTTGGAACCTCCAGATTAGTAACCTTTTTCAGATTCATAGCTTTCTCAAGAATAGTCTTGGACCTATCCACTCTGGAACTCTGCCTAGTTGGTTGCACAGGGCCCCATTGCTTCTGTTTCTTTGCAGCTTTCTGGAAAGTAGTCAAATCCTCTCTTTCCCTTACCACCAACTCCTTAAAACTTGGCATGATGTCATCAGGGAGAGCACACACTTGATCAACCACCATCTGTGCTGACTCAGTTACTTCCCTTCGAGAGAAATTCAACTCTTCAGACTGACCATCTATCCAGAATCTCTAAGCTTCTTCCTCAGCCCCAGGAGACAGAGGTGTTCTATCCCAGATAAAGTTACCTTCAATATCCACAAGTCCTATTTGCACTAGCAATTGGAAAACAGCACTAGAGCCATTGGGAGAATCAGCATCCATTCTAACCCTATTAGAAGATTGGCCACCATCTCTAGCAGGAAGGATACCACTTGCAAGTGAAGAGGCACCATTACTAGGCAGGCCCACTTGACCACCATTACCATTATGTCCAGTTGAGTCATCATCATTGCTTTTATCTTGCCCACCTTGATCATCAACTCCTAAGTTCCCAGTCTCCTCAATCAGTGGAGCAGCAGAATCTAAAGTGAATCCTAACTGAAAAAGCTGATCCTGGAAATTGAAGAGCCTACTAGCAGGGAGCTTGTTTGGATCCTTACACTTGATGCAAACCCTAACTTCTTTAGCATTGTTTCTGAAGATACTTAGCCAATCTACCTCTTCTAGGATGCCACATGTGGAGACAGCCTGATCCAAGGTATTCCACTCACACCACTTAGTCTGCAAACCAGTAATTATCACCTAGATTTTCTTCAAGACTTCAACTGGCTCAGGATCATCACTCCAAGCTTCCACTTTGACCCAGACCCCTGGTTTAGAAACACTAAATTTTGGGTATCCAATCACCTGTTCCACCACAATATGTGGGGAAAACTTGACCAGGAAAGTGTTCTCAGAGCCTAGCTCTAATCTTCCAGGGCCAATTAGTCTTGTATATCTTAGAAAACTCAGCAGCTAATTCTTGTTCAGCCAGTGAGCCTTCTTCCACCAGAACAATCCCACAGTTCTTAGTAGAGGCAATAGGATTCATCACATTTTCAGGCATCTCAATATGATGGAATCCCAAGCCTGGAGCACCACTACCTACATACTTTGCTACCTAGTGTGGCCTCTTTCTCACAGGACACTTATCCACAGTGTGTGCAGAGCTTTTGCAGATGAAACAAACTAGAGTTTTCTCACAGCTAGCTTGCACATGACTAGGTTCTCCACAACACAGGCAGATAGCATCAATATAATTCCACTGAGCACTAACAATTCTGGGGTAAAATATTTTCCTTCTGACCAACAGGCTGCTTCTTATTGCTTTTCTGCTGACCCTGGGCTTTTGTTTTTTCACCCTGCTCACCACCCTGGGAAGTTTGCTGTTGAGGAGGAGCAATCCACTGATTGGACTGCATACCAAATTGCTGTTGGGGTGGGAAAGGAGGAAAGGGATTACTGAATTCCCAAGGAGGTGGCATGTTACCTGGGGGGAAACCCAAATGGAAACTGGTGGGGGAAGAACTGTGGGTTGAATTGCCCAAACTCATAGGGATTTTGAGCAGGGTGTTGTTGTTGCTGCATCTGAGGCTGCCCACCTTGCTGCATCTGCTAGTTTTCCTGGCCACTGTTCCCTCCCCTCCCTTTTCCTTTGCCTCCTCTACCTCGGTCTCCCATCTCCAAAGCACCTGGAGATTCCACACCAGTAGAATCCTCTAGTCCTAGACACTGCAATGCCGAGGTAAGCTCAACCACCGCCTCCACAATGAGGGGGGAGGAATGAGCTCTAGGGTTTTCACTCCTATGGTTCTTATAAGTGGGGGCAGGTGGCCTCTTGTGAGTGGGTGGTTGATGTTTCTTCTGGTGTCACATGGGCTGCAAGGGGGAATCCATAGCTGAGAAAAGAAGCCCTCCATGCCTCCATCTGTAAAGCAATCCTCCACCCCAACCACCTGACTTTTCCATAGAATGAATTTCCTATACTGTCCTTTTCTAAACTTGGAAGTTTCAGGCTCCCGCCAACCTCCATACTCCACTAACCTCACTGAGCTTACTGCAACGAGTCCAGAACCTTGCTGAAGAGGGTTAGTTGCAGATTGAGGTCCAACAAACCCATAGCTGCCCCTAATTCCTTCCTCGAGAACTCCTGCACCATCGAGACCAGGTTGCAAAGCTTCAGGAAAGGGATGCGCATTTTCTGTTCCAGTCTCGATAAGTGGGAAGACGCTCTCCTCGATCTCCCTTGCTTTGCCCTCTTCACCTCCACTCTCTCCAACCACACAATGAACGGTGGCGCAGATTTGTTGGTCAAACTGAGTTTTCTCAGGGATTTGGTTTTCCGCTTCAACCTGGACCTCCGACTCATTGCGGGTTTCTCTTCCACTCGCTTCAATGGTGATAGGAGCAAAGGAGCCAATACAGAGGTCGAAGCTTCTAGAACCTGATGCCCGGGAAGATTCCTTACCGAGTGGCGTTGTTGAGCTCCCCAGACAGGGCCGAAAACTCTGTTCTCTGGACACCCCTTCCAATCCTCGCTCAAACTCGCCCTTCTCCGATCCTGCGCTCTGATCCGTTCCGCTGCCCTTCTCATCGGAGCATCCATCCGAGAAGACCGCCAGGGTCAAACGCGGAGCAACCCCAGATCAGATTTTGATGTGATGGGTTATCGAAGGGACGCTCGAGAGCTCACCGGAGACGCGAACGGGTGAGGTGGGCGAAGTGGGGTAGGTTGCATGAGCATCTAGCACATGCTCCTTGGTTAAGATTCCTCGGGGCCCGCCGTGAGGGGGAGGGAGGCCCCCGCCATGAACAGGACCTTCGCGCTCCACGGGAGGGAACGTGTCGGAACGCGTCATCCATCCTCTCATTGCCGCACCATCTATTTTTTCTAATACAAAATGCAAACAAGAAGAAATGCAAAAACCCTAAACCCTAATCTTTCCCCCTCTATTTGACATTAATTCAAAATGGTTTTGAATTCTGAAAACTACAAAAGGTGTGGAACCCAAACAGTAACCAGGGTCCCTACAACGTTTTCAAAAAAATTACAAAGCCCTATGGTATTTATAAAATGCCTAAAACAGTTTTGAAATGGTTTTAAAAAGGGAAAATGAAAAACAGAAAAAGGAAAAGATTTTGGAAATAAAAATAGAGCCAGAGAGAACCAGGCCGCAACCCAGCTCTCTCTCGCGCTTCCTGCAACCTCTGCCGCAGCCCAGCCAGCCTATACCCCTTCGTCGTTCTTCGTCTTTGTTCCTCCTTGCGCTGAGGCCAAGCAGCTCGGTGGCTGCGCCTCTGCCACCCGTCGTCTCCAGGCTGTGTGCTTCGCGTCAATATACTCGCCGATGTTGTTCGCCGCCTACAAGTACCCCTGCCACAGACGAAGAGCTCTATCTGCTTCCTCTCTTGCCCAATTCCTCTCTAACCGATGAACCCTAGACGTAGGTGCTCCGGTGCCCCGCCAGTTACGACCACCTCTTGCATCTCCGAGCTAGCCATCATGATCCCCGTGCTCTACTTGTTCTTCTCGCTAGAGCGCGCAAGCCGAAGCTTCCCCAGGCGCTTCAATCGGCACCTCCTTCCCGACTCTGGCCGTCCTCATCCCTACGATCCCGACCTTCCCTGAGCTACCTGACCACTCCTTGAGCTTCAAGGTGATATGGTGATTCTCCTTATGCCCGCTCCCTTCCTCGAATCCTGCTTCGCTCTACCGACGATCGCCTGCAAGCTCCACCGCCGTATGTCGTCATAACCACTACTCCGGCGGTTAAATCAGATGCAAGATGATGACGATGCTCAAATGCAATGTGGCATGATGACATGAGCATGCGGTCATGATGATGCAATGCACAAAAACAACGCGATTTTCTAGTAGTGGTTTTTGCGGGATGCCACAATTCGACACCACTAACAATGGATCTCGCCCTCGAGATCCGCCTCATGGTACCGGAAGGAAGGTCGGCGATTGCATCTTCGCACTTCGTGTAGATCTTCGCGACACCACTAACGAGAGTTCGTTGTCCGAGATCGTCGAGAGAACACTCCGGGACAAAAGGTCGAAGGTAGAGGTATCAACAAATAAAGCCACCTCTAGCTCCGATAGGAAGAGGGAACCGATGCATTCTCATCCACTTCAATGTACAAAAGCAAATAGAGTGAGTAGTCGGCATGGGGGCCAATCCATCTCGCACCCAAACTATTACTCCGCACCATCAGTAGAAGGGAGTGCAACCATTCTCGGACTCAGACTGAAGATCTTGACAAACGAGGGTCGGAACAAAAGAGGGATGGACATTCTCATCAGATCTGATGTAGAATACTTCGTCGCGTCGGAAAACACCGGAAGGCACAAACAAAGAACAAAGAATGGTAACACCGTAGACGGATTCATCAGGCAGCTGGAACACCGGATGGCAGAACACCGTTATCGGAGGAGGAAGCGAAACCCTGAAGGTACGACGGAAACCCAGCCACGAGAGATCCTGGACTCGAAGAGAGAGAAGAGAGCGGATTCAAAACACGTGGAGATAAGAGGAGAATAGCAGAGGGGTAAGGAGTAAAATCAGACCTAATCAGAACTATCCAACCGATTTTCAAAAATAGTTTTGACACTCTACTTCGGCCGTTAGCTAGGTTATCCTACAGGCTGGACTTGTGGGGTATCGCAACTGCTGGGCTCTGATACCACTCTGTAACACCCTCAGAATCGGACCTATGCAAGTTTGAGCAAAATTCGCCAAACCCGCATAGAAACGATTCAAAGGTGCCCACCAGGCACTTTCGTGCGGGTGGAGAACGAAGTAATAACATTACACAACAGTCCTCGATGGGACCCACAGAACAGATATATATATACAAGCGACTCCATGAGTCAAGAATACAGGTATTATATACAAAGATCCAAATCACCTTGAAAACGATAGAGCGTCCAGCTACGGACAAGATGCAAATGGGGCTAAGAGCCCTGAAGAATAACCAATGGCGTCCATAACCCTGCCCAGGCCAAGCCGGAAGGGCAACCCTGCTAACGGCGTCGGTCTCAAACCTGCTTAAACAAAAGGGGTGCCGACAAGGGCAAAGGAAAAAAAAGAAGGAGCGTCAGTACTGAGGCCAGTACACGGCGAGGCTAGAATTCGGCGGTCCTCGCCTACATAGGTATGGTGGACTGAAGCGGCAGCGGCAGCATGCACTAAACAACCTATAGAGACTCGATACAACTGGCGGTTATCAGAGAGGGGTAAGAATGACCTATCCGGATCCAACCTGAAACTGACACCAAACAAACCCATCCTGGTGTTTCCCCCTCGAGACCAAACGAGGAAGTCAACCGAGGAACTCACACAGTTGGCAGTTTTATTTATTCAGTTATAGTTGCGACAATTACTAGTCAGGTTTAGATAATCATCCTGATAAAATAAGCAGTGGGTCATTTTATTTAACCATTCCGTTATAGTTGCAGCAATTACTAATCAGATACAGATGGCATGATATAATCCCAAAACCAGCAGTTGTTGGTACTTTTATTCAGCCATTCCGTTGTAGTTGCAATACTTACTAGTCAGGTACAATGGTCGCAAGCGACACGCCAAACAAGCAGTTGTGGACAGTATTAATTAGCCATTCCATTATAGTGAAGCTGATTACTAGTCATTATAAAGTCAAATTTATAGCAATAAACTTTAGTTATGCTTGTCTATGATCGAGATACTGTGCTCCAAGTCGTCCATAACTGCGGACACGGCTTTCAGAAAGTTTTAACCCGGCCGGGGTGCACAAATAGCAACACACACACGATCAACCTCGGAAAAACCAAATCAAAACCCAACGAGGTCTTCACGACAGAGCAATCACAAGATTCAGAAATATTTCAGGGGGCCACCCCTTGGAGTACACCCGCAACAAAGTAAGCAAGCTCCGAGACGGACTCAAGGTTGTGGGGACGGCTGTGAACGACTGGGAACCCAAAACTGGGCTTGTCGACACCGCGGAATCGTGCCAACATCCTAAACAGTACAGTGTGCTCCTCGCACAATCGTAAATAAAGCAGTAGCATGGCATAAGTACAGGATCGTAAATAAAACCTCAAACTAGTTTGTGGCCCCAAGAAATAAGACGGAATCAAGCTCTGGCTAAGGGGGGCCCATACTCCCCATATGTGGATAGCGCGATAAATCAAGGAACAGGTATCAAGTACTCGGGGTCCTACGGGACACAAGTGGGCGTTCGGAAACCAAATATTATCTATCACCCACCGATGCCTCTGCTTATTTCAATTTTAGTTGTTAAACAGAAATTAAAGTGAACAATAAGTAAAACTATGATCATCTCCAACATCAACATGCGGCAATACATGAACAACTGTGGCACTTGACGACACGCAACAGCACTTGAGCAAGCGACTACGACGCGCAAGTCCAACTATCTACCAAACAATAGGTAATAGGATGTGTCCGAGGCAATATAGGGCTGCAAGGGATATCACGGGTACGGAAAACTAGAGCATCGCAACACAGATAGCAATAGATCAATAGGAGGGAAGTAAATACTATAAAAGTAAGATAGGTAGAAAGGGGGAGATGCTCGCCTGAAAACATTGCCGAAGGTTCAACCGAGGATCGGGGCGAAGCTCACATCAACTCAACGGCCTTATCCGCGAAGAAGCAAAACACTAGAATAAACACCGGATGCAATATTTAATAAAACGACAGAAGATCGGCATGATGCATGTATGATGGATGACATGGCAAAGGTGCGATGCAATTAGGTCATATTAAGCGGAACCGGGGTCCCGACAATTAATTGGATGGTTCAAGTTGTTTAGATCCCCCGCAAATTAAATGTTGTATTAGCAAGACAAAAGATGGCACCGGTTCGCTACACAAGTTTAAATGAGGCCGATATGAGACTATATTTGCCCGCATATGGGCCCCATATTTAATTATGAGGTGAATCGGCATAAGGCCCCCAACCCACATGATATGCATGCAAGATGAATGTTTAAGATGCGACAAGTTATTATTATATTATGAAATAGGGTTTTCGAGAAGGGGTTCACACATTAGGGGTTTCGACGATCTTGGTCCGGGGTTCGGGGTTCGACAGGGTCCGGGGTCCGGTCTCAGGGTTCAGGGTTCGACGGAAACATTCTCGGCGGAAGCGTTCTCGGGTTTCTGGGGTAGATCTTGGCGTTCCGAGAAGCCGGACTTGGTTCGGTGTCGGGGTTCATCGGATCTTCCGGGTCGGTGCCGTTCTTGTCGTCGCGCAGATCTTGTCGGGTCCCACAGGGTCGATCTTGCCGTTATGAGGATCTTGTCGGGCTCGCGCCATCGAGGCGGTGTTAGCACTCGGGAGCGTTCTCGTGGCAATCTTGGCGTCCTGGGGCGATCCTGTCGCATCCGCGGTCGTGACGGCGGTCTTGTCGTTCGGTGAAGCACTTGTCGCATCCATGTGGGATCCTTGACGATCTGTGGCGATGATCTCAGGTTCGGTTCTCCGGGGTTCGGGGTCTCGGCGTCCGGGACGAAGATCATGGCGGTCATCGGGTTTGGGAGGGAGAACATGGCGTCGGTGTGGCGGTCTTGTTGTTCCGTGTAGAATACCTTCGGGTTCGGGGCTTCGGATCCGCGAAGGCCTCGACGTTCCGGACTCCGGTGGTCGATGGAGAACTTGTGTTACCCATTGGTGCGGTCTTCGAGTGGCACCGATGGTAGACGAACTGGACGTAGCACGAAGGTCTTGTCGAACCGACTGATCCCATAGTCCTGGACGCGTCCTACCATCTTGTTGACGTTGGACCAGGGTGCTTGCGGACCCACGGGCCAAGTTCCGCGCAGCCACTGCTCGAACACCCTACAGACTTGGTGACGACGAAGCAAGGCACGGCAGGGCGGCGCCACTCGAGGCCGAGGCGAGCTGGAAAAACGGCAAGGGTGGGGTCTGCAGGCAGCGACACACCAGAGGGTGTTGGGCCCGACGGGGGCGACCTGGCGCGGCTGACGGGGCGGTGGCCGGCGGGTCGTTGCGACGGCAGCCACGGCAGAGCTTGGCTCGAGCGGGGAGGGGCGAGGCGGCTGTGGGCGGGGAGGCGAGCTCGCTGGCGGGCGCGAAGCAGGGGCGGCGCGGCCGACGGGGTCGAGGACGGGCGGCCTCGGGGCGGCGATGCCGGTGGCGGGGACGCGCGGGCCGGAGCGGGCGCGGCGGAGGATGCTTGACGGAGGAGGCGGTGGTTATGGCGTAGATGGCGGAGGGGAGGTCGGCTCTGGCGGCGCGGGGCCCGGCTCGCTGACGGGGGCAGAGGCTCGGCCGACGCGGTCCCGGCGGGGCGGCTTGCGCGCGAGGCCGGCCGGAGGGCGGCGGGTCCGGGCCGAGGAGGAGGAGGGTGCGCCGAGGGGAGGCGAGGGCAAGGTGGGGCGCGGCCGCGTGGGCGCCGGCGGCGGAGGAGCGGCGTCGCGCCGGTTGCCGGGGTGGGAGACGAGCGCGTGAGGGAGGCGGACGAAGCGGGGCAGGAGAGAGGTAGGTGGGCGCGGACGTGCGTGGGGAGGCGTGCCTGGGGGCGGTAGTTGGTGGAGGGGAGGTGGGACCCAGGGCGTGGGGTCGCGCCCAGGTGGAGAGGCTGTCGGTGGGTGGAGGCAGGGTGAGAAAAGGCGGTGGGAGACGAGCGCGTGCAGTGCGTGTGTTGCGTGGCAGGAGAGAGAGGAGGGAGAGAGAGATGGGATGAGGTGGCAACACCTGGTTGGTTGGGGGATAGGGGGAGGGCGAGGTGGCACAAGGGGATTGGCCAGGGTGATGTGGCCAGATGGTTAGGTAGAGTTTCAGGTGGGTTTAGGATTAGATAAAGGTGGCCCGATTTAAATCATGGGGCGGTCGTTCGGGTCATTCGGCCCGTTCGACTGCCCCGCTAAAATAAATTAAATATTTTTTTTTAATGTTTTAAACGAGGCTTTTGCAAACCGATGCTAGACAAAATAAAATATTCCGGACAAGCCCGGGTTTTGCGTTTGAATAAAGATGAGGCGTTTAGAAAACAAAAAATGGGATTTTCTGCAAATAGTTTTGTACAATCAGATGCAAGATGATGACGATGCTCAAATGCAATGTGGCATGATGAAATGAGCATGCGGTCATGATGATGCAATGCACAAAAACAACGCGATTTTCTAGTAGTGGTTTTTGCAGGATGCCACACCGGCAGCCTAGAATCTATGCACTAGGACATCATCATTATGCTCCAAGCCTGTTAGGCCATTTGTTAAGTTTTGTATACTTACTAGCATATTGCCTTTCGTTGTTTGGTGTTTGTGATAAGTGACCTCTGCTTGTATTAATTTGGTTCTATTCTTAGTTATAAGCTCATTGTAATAATTTTGTGTCGTAGGGTCACTTCTGTGTTACTAATTCTTCACTGGATATCCTTGACCCCAAGGTTAGGATTATGTTAGGCTAAGGTCTGGGATTTGTTTAACCCTGATCTTGGGGGTGTCACAAACATTTGCCACACTGCATGGCAGATACAAGTCATAACCTATTTGGATTAATAATCATATAGAATGCCAAAACTACAATGGATGAACAAATGCTTATTATCTCATTATGACAGACAAAAAGCATAGTTTGTACTCCCATGTGAGTTGCATTTTACAAGGTTATCCTTGGTAAGTATTATTACTACTTCATTCTTTTAGATTTTCTTATTATTATCGACATGTACATATGAATGGACAAGTTCTCTATACATCAAATCAATCGAGAATTTACCACTCTTATGTAGATTCCAATGTAATTCACCAAAGCATTTCATGTCGCAATTTAGGACCAATTTAACCTCATCAGAACTTCATATTTTGTGGTGATGACTCCAAGACCATAGCGATTGTGTTGCTATTAAGGCCAACAATATTATATGGAGCTAGATATTGTTCATGGATTGTGGTTTTAACTAACCACTTCTCATAATCTAATTTTTGAGTCATCCTTAATAGAAAATGATCCAAAGTGCGAGAAATATTTCTTCATCAACATTAGACCAGCCAAAAAATGTGAGTCGCCCGGTTTCAAAATAAACCAATGAAGAAGCTTTTGAGCCTATGTATTTCCATTTTAGGAGAGTTTGTCAAACCCCATATTTGATAAGAAGTTTGAAAAACCATTTCCCAAGAAAGTATGTGCTTTTAACCTCAAGGTCATGAACACCCACTCCCCCTGATATTTTGGTCGGAAAACTGCATCCCATCTAGCAAGTTGGTATTTTTCTTTCACTATCCCTGCCGTGGTATTGCCGACGAGTACGCCATGGTGGGGTCCTCACAGTGCGTGTTTAGAGACGTGGGGGAAGGCGGACGGTTGACGGGTACGAGGTAACACAACTTACCTAGGTTCAGATCTCACAACAGCGGCGGAATCCTACTCCTTCTATAAATCACTATAATGGCAATACACCGAGTTACAGAGATAGGTTCGATGTGCGAGGTGTATCGTAGTCGACACTAGATCGCCTACGATTGTCTAAGGTTGTGCCCTAAAGGCTCTCATAGGCCCGACTTATATAGTCGCCAGGTCCTAGGGTTACAGGGAAAAGTCCTAGCCGGACAGGTTACAGAGTCCTACACTGTCTATTACTAGTCTAGCATGTCTTGCACTCCAAGGCTCTGGGAACGCTCGTGACTCCACAGTAGCCTTCCTTTATCCGTCATGGGCCTCCCTTCTCGATCCATATAACTGGGCCGCCGATCAGGCCATGGGCCATGCTACCAACTGTGGGCCACCTGGGTTATCCGGATAAGAGACATGCTATGAGGATACCCATATAGCATATCCCCAACAGTAGCCCCAGAGAACTCTGAGATCTTGCCCCGTCTTGCCTCTTCAGGTTAAATGCTCCGTCTAGATGGATGTCGGCAATTTTTAAGCAATATCTTGTAGTCCTCCCAAAGAACCATGCATGGTTTTCTCCGTATTCAATTTGTAAGTCGGAGAATTGCTGAATCTTCTATCGTACTCTTCCATAGCCGGACTAGATCCGTCCATGCCGGAATCTTCCGATGTGATGGTTCATCTGCCTATGACAGCTAGGGCGACGTAGACATAGGTCAGCAACGCCTCGTAACTCACACATGCAGAGAACGCAATCATGTCCACTTTTCCCACGCGAGCGATATGAACCGATGGCGGCGACGGTTGGTATGTGGCGAAATTTCCGCGCACGTCTCCGCACACGTCGTCTACGCGGCAACCATTCGATCAAGCTACACGAATCTTGATGCCGAAGACCATAAATAGTAACTGCGGTGGAAAATTTACTTTTTCACCTCATTCTCCTCTGCATCGTCTTCTTCCTCTAGAGAGCGCCTTCTCGAGCTCTCCGCGCAACGTGCGAAAAACCCTAGCTCCCCAATCTTCCCCAGTCACCACCGAACACACCCAATGGCCAGCAGCAGCTCCTCCCCTTCCATGGCGGCGGTGGGCGAGGCCGCGGAGAAGCCGGTGAGCTCCGTCGTCGTGCTCCCAGAGGGCCTAGTCATCCCCAAGTCCGCGGTGGTCGAAGCCACCGGCGGCGACCATAATCCAGCGGCGCTGGAGCTGCTGGAGGAGGAGTATGATTCGCACAAGGGCGAATGGCGCGGTTCGGATATCACGGACCGCGACATCAAATAACTGATCAATGAGGGATACCTCCCCGCGACGGAGGGGATCGCTTGGCGGGCGGCGCCGGCCGGCAAGGTCACACCTTCTCCCCAAGCCGGAGAAAAAGTGTACCTCCGAAGAACGCCCATAGGGGAAAGTATGGCCGGCATCCTAGGTAGCACTCATAGAACGCCACGAAGATGGCGAGCTGCTCGATGCTGTGCGGTCCCAGGTCCGACAGCTGGATGTCGTAGTAGGCGTAGAAGCGTCGGAAGAAAAGGGAAGTGGGGAATCCGAGCCCCCGCTCCAGGTGGCTGGTGAAGCAAACGAATTCCCTTTCGCGCGAATCCGGAATCACTTCTCCGGCCGCGGGGATGCGCCATCTCCCGGCGCGGAGGATCCCCGCCTCCGCGAACGATCTCAGCAGCGCCTTCATGCACTTGGATCTGCCCCATGGTTCCGCAGGAGGGGCCATCGACTAGGGGATCGAGGTTTGTGAATCGCTCTGGTCGCTGCGCGGAATGGAGGAACGAGAATGCACAAGTTCGGAGGGAGTGAGGGAAGCACTTTTCCTTCACTCGTCACTCTCCTTATATAGTGTTCGTTACCTGCCATTTTCGGAGAACCGTTACCATGCGGTAATTACGCTGATATTACCGTTGGATTATCCAACGGCTGGTTTGACCAAGCTGACGGTCCACCTTCGTCCACTCTACTCGCTATCTTCAGCAACTCGACGATTCGCTAACCCGATCACTATAACAGTGACTTGATTATCCGCTAACCTGTTCGCCAAGCTGCGATCTGATCAGGCGCTGTTATTGCGATTCAAATGACTAGTTCTTTCCTTTGTTCAGGAGTCCGCCGCTGATTCGACTGGGCGTCCAAATTGGACCCACATACTCCGACTGCCAACTAACTCCTGCGACGAATCAACGACGGCCTCAGGGACTACTGATGGGGATATGCCTACCGGGGTATGCCCAGCATGACGTTTCCTATTGGCCCAAGCTGCCAGCGAGTGGGCCTGCAGGACAGTGACTGGATCGAGACTTGGCGAGGACTCAGGCGACTGGAAGCTGGAGGCCCAGAAGCGTAGCTAGGCCTAGTCAGACTAGGTCAAATACCCTCCGAATCCTTAACCAATTCGGTTGTAGATCTGTAAACCCTAGCGAGGTGAGCTTATATAAACCTCCCTAGGGTACGCATAGAGGACAAGTTCCATCATACACCCGAGCGACTCGCCGCCTAGTCGTCGAGTTCGCCCTTGTACTCTCTCCATAATACAATCTAGCAGGAGTAGGTATTTACCCTCCGGGGGGGCGAACATGGGTAAACCCTTGTGTCTCCGCCCTCATCTCGCACCGCAGATGGCTGGACGCCCTTGCCCCATGTTCTACTACTCGCTGCCGATTGCAGCATCTGCCGTGGCCATTCCCACGATAGTACCTCAAAGCACAGATGGTACGCGGCGTCTCCCTGCCCATATCTAACTTTTTCCTTGCTGTCCTGAATTATTACTGAGTACATCCACAGAACCTCTCCCCCAAAATCATGTTTAGCGCTCAGCAACTACGCGGCGCTATGCGAGGGTTATTTAGGGATTAGGCCTAGGCTAGATCTCTTCATATATTTCTTTACCATCAAGCGCGAAGCCGGAGCCGGTAAGGACGCTCAGAAACTGTGGCACCATTAGTTTTAAGATCCGGCCTGGCCGGCGCTTCCCCAACATCGTCGGCCACGAGTCCTGCAAGAACTGGCAGCGTACGTACTTCTACGGCCCAGATATCCCTCTGGCTGCCCGAGAAGTCACGTACCCGGACTTCGTCAATAGAGCAGCCGCTGAAGCCCCGACATGGAGATCCCAGGCCTCCCTTCCCTCCGACATCGACGCTTCCCGCGCTATAAGGCGGATAGAGTGGTTCGTAGATACGGGTTTGAGAGGATTGGACCTAGCCATGTGTTGGTTCATCAGGCGAATCCAGCCTCTGCAGCACCACTCAAAGCTGATGCACGAGTATTCCAACGATAGAAGGGATAGCCTCCGCATCTCCGAGGATAACTTCTCGAGCGACTCCGTCAAGCTTCGCCTCAAGGACATCGTCAAGGTGAAGGATAGGAAGCGTGGCTTCACCATCACCTACGACATGTTCGTAGAGAGCAAGTGCCCAAAGGTACCTATTTTATTTTCCGTGTATGACATATACTCTAGTTCTTCAATCTAGCCATTACCATCTCATCTAACACGGTAGCCTTTCACTTAACAGCTTAGCAATCTAGAGGAGGATAGCATGGCTCCAAATCTATGATCCAAAGATGAAGGAAGTCACGGTCGTGTCTGACAACGATGTTCCGTTGTCGCGAAAGCGGAAGAGCTCCACCTCTAACGCTGGCGACGGGGGCAAGAAGAAGAAAGCGGAGGGTGGAGCCTCCAAGAAGACTACCGCCACCCTGGAGGCGGAGAAAAGAAAGATTATAGGGATCCCCTTTGTCAAAGAACCCCCTCTTGTGTAAGCTTCTTTCTCTCCGACATTGTCCATTGCCTGTCTTATCCCGTGCTTATGCATTTGCACGTTTCAGGAAGAAAGCCACAACCAGCTTGAAGAAGACCTCCAAAACTTTGGGGGCTTCTAGAACCATAAAGGATATGCTGCATCGCGACGTATCTCCCGCCATCGCCCCTGTCACTCCCATCGTCCAGCCCTCATCTGCCCCGACAAGCTCTCAAGCTAAAGAAGCATCTGGCCCTTCCGCCATGGAAGTGGATTCAGGCGCCTCCACAGAGCTCGCTGTTGTCAATGAATAGGCGACGCAGGAGAGTGCCACAAACCAAATGGCTGAAGATTCGTCTAAGAATTCCATGGGTAGCGGTAAGGCGGTGGTGGAAGGTGGTACATCTACCGAAGGCGGCGCCTCCACACACAAGAAGACCATAGAGTTTCCGAAGATAGTCTATCTGGCGCTTACGCCGGGTAGCACTTCTCTGGTTCCTGGTGCGGCACCGACATCTCCAACATGAGGTCTCGAGGAGCTTCTCTGGCAAGCAGAGATCTTGCAAGGAAATAGCATATCCTTCGGCAAGTTGCTTGCTGAGAGTGCTACCAACCTCAAGATCATTGCACTTGTAAGTTTTATTTGCCTTTTGCATTTCATATGAGTATCCCACAATAGCCCCCGAGGGTTTATACGGAAAACCATAGGTCTTTGCGTCTAAATGCTCTAAGAGTGACTAAGCTAGAAAACTTCTCACTGTAGCCCCCAAGCATATAGTTTGAATGAATTATTCCGACTAGATGCTTTAAGAGTAGCATATGCAGTGTTTATAAATTTCGATATTGTAGCCCCCAAGCTTCTAGTTGTAACTGAATTAGTTCTGACTAGATGCTTAAAGAGAAGCTAAGCATACATCTGAGTTAAAAACTTTATACTGTAGCCCCCAAGCTTCTAATCGAAAACTGAATTAGTTCCAACTAGATGCTTAAAGAAAGACTAAGCATATTGCTAAGTTAAAAACTCTCGCTGTAGCACCCGAGCGTCTAGGTGGAAATTTTCCAGCTAGATGCTCCAAGTAGACCAAACAACGTTTAACTTTCTTCTTTCCACAGAATGAGAATGCTCGGAGGGGCATGGGCAACGACAAGTACCAGAAGATGCGTGCTGATTTGGAAGCCGAAAAGGGTAAAACTGCTTTCTTGAAGGAACAAATCACCAAGAGCAAGCGTCTGTTTTTCCTTTATTTTTCGCACTCCGACTTGGTCTTGCGCCAACATTCTCCGGGTACTCACCGTGTACTGGTCTTTTCTCCTACATGCAGAAACTATTTCCAAGGCCAAGGATATTGTCGAGCAATCCAAGCACATTCAGCAGCTGGATAGAGAAAACAAGATCCTTAAGCAGGAGAGGAAGGACATGCCGAAGATGCATGAAGACTCGATGAAAGCCCTGCAAGACTCCGCCAACGAGGAGATGAACCGCTTGAAGGAGGAAATAGCAATCTTAAAAGATCAGAAGAAATCTGCCGATGAGCAAACTCAACGCCATCATGAAGCGTAAAAGATCCTCTGACAAGAATGGGACTCCATGGCGGAGATTATCCAACAAGCTATTCTTCAGTAAGTGATTCTCCGTCTTGGATTTCTGTAAGCTGAATACTCTGAATTTTTGAACTCATGCGCTCCTTTGTCGGAAATTTGCAGCTCCTATGGGTCTAACACGGTCGCCTCCTCCGCCAAAAGAATGCATGGTTCTTACCGGCAACTTTATCAACACCGCCATCACGCAGACCAAAGATATTGCCAAGCTCCTCCAGATTAATATCAAGGCATCGGACTCTGTGGCGAAGTTCTCGGAGATCCTGCGTCACTGAGCGTATCTCAAGACGGAAAGCTTCATGTGCACGGGCCGGCGCCAGGATGGCATTGTCAATGGTGAAGGCACACTACGAGAATGCCGACATCGACACGGTAACCTCCGGTATCCCCGACGTAGATGACGAAGGCCAAAAGATAAACCACGAATCTATCTTGGCATTGCTCGTGGGTTATGACACCAGAGTCTCCGAGTTGAAGACAAAAGTCAGAGTATTCTCCGCCAAAAACGCAGAGTCGCGGGTTAACGTATTTTTCCCCCTGAAAACCATTGAAGACAAAAGTCAAAGCTCCTCCGAGTCCCTCAATACTGCCAACTTCGAGGGAGGTGACTCTCCTGCTGCCGATGATGTTGCTTCCAAGTCGCCCGCGCTAGAGAATAAAAACAACTTGTAATAATTGTTTCCTCTGTAATGTGTTATGCGGAAAAAACTATGTGTTAACTTAATGCGGAAAACAATTGTGTATGTCCTGCTACTTAAGAACTAGTTCCATCATGTATATATTTTTTAAGCAAGTGTTGGCTTATCCATTACTTTGGATTTTATGCTTGACTTTTCGTGAGTCGGAAGACTCGTTGTCGGAACCATGCGCTCAGGCGATGATGCCCAATGGCACCGTCAATAACCTAAGCACAAGATCGCCGACAATAAGTGCCAAAATTCACTACTCCAAAATCCACATAAAAGCGACAAAGAACGTGTAGACCAGAAAACTTAAGCTAACGCATGTAGACAGAATTTTCACAAGTACAAACGCAAAGCTTATGCATAGAGGTTTTATACGATCAAAAAATGAACACTAAAGGAGGTAAAAGACTCAGAAATATGAGTGAACCAGAGAACTTTATTTCATTGATCATATAAGAGGTACACAATAGATAAAAACATGCTAAGTGTAGAAAGGACGTAGCTGTGTTATGTTCCATGGCCGATCAAGCTCTGGGTAGTCATCATCCGGGTCACGTCGCTTACGCTTATGATCCTTGTTGGGTATATCCTTCAGTTCACGATTGTCAACGAGGTAGTAAGACCCATTGAGTAGCGCCTTGCTTATGATGAATGGTCCTTCCCATGGCGGGGATAATTTATGTGACATCTTCTGCTTAAGTCGGAGCACCAAATACCCCTCTTTAACCGAGCGATGTCGGACGCGGCGACTATGGTAGCTGCGCAGCTTCTGCTGGTAGATGGCGGATCTTTGGCATGCCAAAACGCGCTCCTCCTCGAGAAGGTCCGCATCTAGGTGTCTAGATTCTTTAGCGTCATCTTTGTCGTAGGCGGCAACCCTTGGTACATTGTGAAGTATGTCGGAAGGTAGGATGGCTTCTGCTCCATATACCATGAAGTAAGGGGTGTAGCTGGTGGATCCGGTGGGTGTAGTTCGTAAACTCCACAGCATAGATGGCAATTCTTCCACCCAGGCTCCAGCTGCTCTATGTAGTGGTGCCTCAAGACGTGGCTTGATTCCCTGTAGAATTAATCCATTGGCTCTCTCAACCTGACCGTTGGATTGTGGGTGTGCCACAGATGCAAGGTCAAGTCGGATGCCCTTCTCCCAACAATAAGCTTTCACTTCTCTGAGTGACAAGTTGCTGCCGTTGTCGGTGATAATGCTATGTGGGAGACCAAATCTCACCACTAGATCTCGGACAAACCTAAGGGCAGTTGCCCCGTCAAGCTTTCTTATGGGTTTAGCTTCTATCCATTTGGTGAATTTATCAACTGCTACTAGCAGATGCGTAAATCCACATGGTGTCGTTTGTAACGGTCCCACCATGTCTAGCCCCCAGACTGCAAACGGCCAAGTTATTGGTATTGTTCACAATTCTTCAGCAGGAACATGTGGTTGTCGGCCATAATACTGGCATCCCTTGCATGTTTCAACCAACTTGTCGGCGTCCGCCTTCGCGGTCATCCAGTAGAATCCTTGCCGGAAGGCTTTCGCGACTAAAGATCGGGGAGTGGCGTGATGCCTGCAATCTCCGAGATGGATTTCGCGTAGGATTTCAATACCTTCTTGCTGGGAAACACACTTAAGGTATACACCAGTAGTGGTCCTTTTGTAGAGCTGTCCATTTATTATGGTATAGACCTTTGCTCGTCGTACTATTTGCCGTCTTTCGACTTCATCGCTGGGCAAAGTTCTGTGTTCGAGATATTCCATGAACGGTTTTGTCGAAGCCGGAGGGACCTTTGCCACAATGTGGATGAAAGAGTCTACTCTGTCCGGGTTGTCGATGTCTGCTCCCTTCACGGATGGTGTCCATAGATGCTCTAGGAAAACTTCTGGTGGAATTCGCTTGCGCCCTGATCCAAGCTTAGATAGCAGATCAGCCTCCTCGTTTTGGTCCCTAGGTACATACTTGACCTCGTATCCCAAGAAGCTCTTGGCTCTATCGTCCACTTCGTCTCGATATGCCGCCATCATAGGGTTCCGCACGTTCCAGGTGCCAGCCACCTGCTGGGCAACCAAGTCGGAATCTCCACAGCAAACTATGCGCTTGATGCCAATATCCTTGGACACGTGTAATCCGTGAATGGGTGCTTCATACTCCGCCAGGTTGTTCATAGCCTCGAAGTGGATCTGCAGATCGTAATGTAGCTTGTCACCAGTTGGCGACTGTAGCAGTACACCAGCCCCCGAGCCGTTGAGCATCTTTGATCCGTCAAAGTGCATCACCCAGTATTCTGGTTCCGGCAATGGGGTAGCATCTGGCATCTTCGTCCAATCTGCGATGAAATCCGCCAAGGCTTGTGACTTGATAGCGTCGCGTCTCTTGTAGGTGATCTCGAAGGTGGCAAATTCAATGCCCCACTTCGCGACCCTTCCTGTAGCGTCACTGTTGTTCATGATGTCAGACAGTGGAGTCTTGCTCACCACTGTGATGGGGTGCTCCTGGAAATAGTGCCTCAGCTTCCGAGAAGCAAGGAATACTCCATAACCTATCTTCTGG
This sequence comes from Avena atlantica, assembly GCA_910589765.1. Classification (NCBI taxonomy): domain Eukaryota; kingdom Viridiplantae; phylum Streptophyta; class Magnoliopsida; order Poales; family Poaceae; genus Avena; species Avena atlantica. The sequence continues at coordinate 478,752,741 of OU342739.1, read as the reverse complement.
TAGTGCGGGTAACGCTGCTTGGACTCCGTCAAGACCTCGCTTACATAGTAAACTAGTCGTTGAACTCCATGCTCATAGCCTGGTTCCTTCCGCTCTACTACGACAACGATGTTGATTACCCGGTTGGTGGCCGCCATGTAAATTAGCATGGGCTCTCCAGGTTCGGGTGCTGCAAGGATAGGCGCTGAGGAAAGAATCTCCTTGAGCTGCTTCAATGTTGCATCTGCTTCGTCCATCCACGTGAATTTGTCCGCCTTCTTCAGCAACTTGTATAGTGGCAGAGCCTTCTCTCCTAGTCGGCTGACGAACCGACTAACTGCTGCAACACAACTTGTTAGTCGTTGAATGTCCTTTAGGCATGTCGGACGGTTTATCTTTAAGATGGCCTTGATTTTCTCCGGGTTGACTTTGATTTGACGCTAGGAAACGATGAAGCCCAACAATTTGCCGGCTGGGACCCCTAAGACGCACTTCTTAGGGTTAAGCATCATATTGTATTTCTAGAGATTATCAAAGGTTTCTTTTAAGTCGAAGATTAAGTCGTTTGACTTTTTAGACATCACCGCTATATCGTCCATGTAGACGTGAACGTTCTGACCAATTTGATCGTGTAGGCAATGTTGCATTGTCCGCTGGTACGTAGCACCTGCGTTTTTCATCCCAAAGGGCATCGTAACATAGCAAAACGTGTCGTAGGGGGTAGTGAACAAAGTGGCCAATTGTTCCGACTTCCTCATCTTGATCTGGTGGTATCCTGAGTATGCATTGAGAAAACACAAAAGCTCTGAGCCAGCCGTCGAGTCAATGACTTGGTCAATGCGAGGCAAAGCAAACGGATCTTTAGAGCATGCTTTGTTCAAGCCGGTGTAATCAACGCACATTCTTAATTCTTTGGTTTCCTTTTTGGGGATAAGTACAGGATTGGCCACCCATTGGGTGTGAAGGACTTCTCGGATAAAACTAGCCTTAATTAACCTAGCTATCTCTTTGCCTATGGCGCATCTCTTCTCATCTCCAAAGCATCGTAGAGGTTGTTTCACTGGTTTACATTTTGGATCAATGTTTAAGCTGTGCTCGGCAAGTTCCCTAGGTACACCTTTTATGTCGACAGGTTGCCAAGCAAAGATGTCCCTATTCTCACGGAGGAACTCGACGAGCGTGCTTTCCTATTTGGGATCCAGGTTCATCCCAATGGAGGTGGTCTTGGAGGCATCGCCTACCACAAGTTCCACCGGCTTGGTCTCGATGGCGGACTTGAATGCTGGAGAGGAGTCGGAAATCTATTTCTTCGACGCGGGAATCTCCGAGGCATCGACCTTTCTCTGGATCTCTTTGAATTCTTCGCTGTAGAGGACAGCTTCCGCGTAGGCTGCTTCTCCAATCTCGCAGTCTCTAGCTTTGGCAAAGCTTTCGGATACGATGATGACACCGTTTGGTCTGGGTATCTTGAGTTTTTTGTAGATGAAGCATGGCTTGGCCATGAAGGTGTGGAATATGTCGCGGCCGAATATGATGTGGTACACGCTCTTGAAGGGGACAACCTCAAAGGTCATGCGCTCTTGGCGGTAATTATTAACATCACCAAAGTGTACCTGAAGTGTGATGCACCCAAGGGACCGAGCCTCCCGACCAGGAACTCCGCCGTGGAAGATGGTGTTGGTCCTCCTTAGGTTTGCCTCCGTCAAGTTCATCTTTTGAAGTGTATCCAGGTACATGATGTTGATGTTGCTTCCACTATCCACCATACATTTGGTGAACTCATTGCCGTCAATCAAAGGGTTGATGACCATGGCATATTGGTTCTCCGTAGGGATAAGGTCTGGGTGATCCTTCCTGTCCCAAGTAATTGGAATCTCCGACCAGCGCAGGAACCAGGGAACTGGGGGTAGAGTAGCCATCAATATCCTCATAGAGGTCTTCTGTTGTCGGACGGTGGGGGTGCCAAGGAAAGTATGGAAAACTGTCGCCTTCTTATCGAAGGAGTTCTTGCCTTTGCCGTCGCTCTTGGAGGCATGCTTGGGGTCAACGTCCTCGTCCATGTCACTGGAATCCTTGGACTCCTCCTCCTTCTTCTTCCCCTTGCCCTTGCCTCGCGGTCTGTTCTTTCGACTTCGCTTGTAACCGTACTCCGGGTCCTCCTTGAAGCCATTGACGAACTTGCAGTGTCGCGGTACTCCTCGTAGGTTTGGGGAACGCGGAGCGCTGCCGAGGTAGTTTCACTTCCTCGCTGCTGCCCTCGACCAGCTCCCCGTCCTCGGCCATGTTGTCCGCCATCACCTCGTCCTGCGAAGGTAATAGCGACCATGTCGGGAGTTTGCTTTTCTTCTGGAGCGGTTTTCCGGTCTGTGTTGCTGTTACTCCGAGCCTGAGTTGGAACGGCCATTGCCGACAGGGAGCCGCGAGCATCGTCGTCGGCAACTGCGAACTCATTGGCCAACTGAATCATCTGATTCAAGTCTAGCTGGTGATTGTCCTGCAAGCGTTTCAGCTTATATCGGAGCAACGTGCCCCTTTCCAACCCATCGATGAAGGCGGCCATGGCGGTCTGAGCGTGCACTCCTGCGCATGAATTCTTCATATCCAGCCAACGGGAGAGGTAGGCGCGAGATGTCTCATCTTTCTCTTGCACGCACCGCTATAGATCGCCAACAGTGCAGGGACGTTTGTACGTACCCTCGAAGTTCTTGGTGAACGCTTCTTGCATGTCCAACCAATTGCAGATGGATTTCTCCGGCAAGTCGTCAATCCATTGACGGGTCGTGCCCGCCAACATCAATGGGAGGTACTTGACGGCATTGGGGTTACCCCTGGCGATCTCCACCACGTTGCCGTAGTCCTGCAACCATGTAGCTGGCTTAGTGGTTCCGTCATAGGGCTTGATGGTCTTGTCAATTCGGAAACCTTTGGGGTAAGTTGCAGACCGTATCGCAGGTCCGAAGCAACGTGGTCCCAGGTATGGTCCTTATCGGGCCTCCTGGATCTTGTCTATCCGCGAACGTGCATCGTATGGCTCCGGGTTTCTTTTCTTGTTGTCAACAGGGGATGGGCTGCATGAACGACGTGGGCCCCCTCCGCCATGGTGACTGCTAGGTGGCGATGGAGGCGGAGGTGGCGGTGGGTTAGCCTTCATGATGTTACCCTCCTGCAATGCCTCACGCTTGTCACGGTTGCTTGTCGGACACGGAGGGTCATGGCGCGACCTGCTCTTGTGTCCCTGGTTGCGCTCTCCGTCATGACGGGTCTGTTCCGTGTTGCAGCGGATGACGATGCCGCCCTGCCTTGGCGGGGGCATATCCATATGACGGTGAGCCTTGGTGTCTTCGCGATGTCGGGGTGAATAGGGTGGTGGCGATGGCCGACGAGGTTGGGCTTTTCCTCCATTGTCGGAGGATATAGGGATAGCATCCTTCCTGTTGCGCGCATCCCTCCGTCTTCGTTCTGACGAACCCGTCTGAGACCCGACATCAAGAGGAGATATGTACCTTGGCTGCTTATGTTGGCTGGACTGGCAAAACGCTGGGTTAGACTCAAGCCTCTGAGGGGTGGCCTTTTCCTGCTGCTTCACCACCTTGGCCACTAGGTCATAGACCTGGTCCACCGCCTCAGGCGATCTATCCTGCTCCAGAAGGGTCTTAGCGACGGCGAGGTTGAGGAGAGGAGTGGGCATCACCTTCCTGCCTTCACTGTCAATGTATGGCTTGGCATGTGCCGGCTTCGGGGGAGCCCATCCTAGGTTTCGACGTACACCAGGATCGTTGATTACACGAGTCGGAGCTTTCTTAGCCTTCTGATGCTGCAGCAGAGTCTTGTACTCGGCCTCCATTGCTCTAGCTTTCTCTATGGATTTCTGCGTGTTGACCAGATCTCGATCTAGCTTAGCGCCTTGCTCCGCGATGGCCTGCGCTTCCTCCAGCAGCTACTGGCGCTTCTCGTCAAGCTGGGTCACGTTCCGTATATGAGCTACGGTCAGTGGCTCGACGAGGAGATTGTCGTACATTACTCTATCAGCTGGAGTAACTTGGGCGGCAGCAGACGTAGATGCCGGAGGCGGAAAGTTTGCGGTGTTGTTGTTGCTCAGGCCGGTACCGAGTTCCTGCGGCCGTTGTACTAGGCTAGGCGGCGGGGTCATGACATTTGCGCGATCTTTGTCGGCAGCAACAGGTGGTCGCTTCCCTTTGTCCAGAGCTGTAGGCGGAGCTCGTCCAGGCTGATCTTCATCCATCGCCGTCCCAATGGTGATGAACACCTCTCGGGACGTGACGGCGTTGTTGGCCTGCTCGTCGCGCGTGTACTCCTCCTCCATCTCCTACATGGCGGAGTCTAGCTCCTTTGGACTGAAATCCATCTCCTCTGAATCTGCACTAAAGTCGGCGTATAGCGCGTCAATCACAGAGTCGGAGGGTGCCAGGACTTCCTCGATGATGGGGGGTGGAGGTGCAATAGCATCAACGATGACTGAAGGTGGTGGTGCGACTGCGGCGATGGCGGCCGGAGGCGGTGGTGGCGGTTGCTGAGGCGTCGGCGCTCCGCCAATGAGCGCAAGATCCGCCTAAGCTGCCCCCTCGGCCTCCGTATAGCTGTTGACGGTGTTCACCATGCTTTCAAAGGTGAGGCGTCCTGAAGCTTGTTGCCGCCTTAGAGAATGTCGGAGAAGCGTTCCCTGGTCCAGTCCTTCCACAAAGTGATACATAGCATCATCATTGGGGTAGTGGGCCAGATCGGCTCATATACGGAGCCACCTGGCAAGGTAATCGCGGGGGGTTTCGCCCTCTCTCTGAATGCAACGCGCCAGATCGAAGATGGTAACCACGCCGAAGAACTTGGATCTCTGCTGTCCAGAGGCACGGACGAAGCCGGCGGACTTGCAGTGATCTTCCACCGTTATATCCTGCACATGGGCGATTTGGGTAGGCCTTGAATTTTTCCGACCTTTGCCGGCAAACTCCGAAGAGAGATCCGACATCGATCCTTCCGCGAAAATATCCTTCCCGTAGGCGGTCCGTGCGGGTCTTGATGCTCCTCTGACTCCCAGGGAACTAGTGCCTGCCCGAGTCGGTTTTGCCAATGAAGAGGTGGATGTCTCCGATAGGAACGATCAAACACCGCGTGGGGTTCATCTTCGCCGGAATCCATAACTCGTCGGGAGGGACGATCAGAACGTTGCCAGAGAATAGAACGCGACCGATGGCCACGGTTTCGCCGATTCCCCCGAAGATCTTGGTCCTCGCCCGCTGAAGAGCCTGAAGCGCCTCTTGCCCCATGGTGGGCGCCAACTGTCGTGGTATTACCGACGTGTACGCCATGGAGGGGTCCTCACAGTGCGTGTTTAGAGACGTGGGGGAGGAGGACGGTTGACGAGTACGAGGTAACACAGCTTACCCAGGTTCAGATCCCACAACGGCAGTGGAATCCTACTCCTTCTATAAATCACTATAATGGCAATACGCCGAGTTAAAGAGATAGGTTCGTTGTGCGAGGTGCGTCGTAGTCGACACTAGATCGCCTACGATTGTCTGAGGTTGTGCCCTAAAGGCTCCCATAGGCCCGACTTATATAGTCACTAGGTCCTAGGGTTACAGGGAAAATTCCTAGCCGGACAGGTTACAGAGTCCTACACTGTCAATTACTAGTCTAGCGTGTCTTGCACTCCAAGGCTCGGGGTATGCTGGTAACTCCACCGTAGCCTTCCTTTATCCGGCATGGGCCTCCCTTATGGATCCATCTAACTGGGCCGCCCAGCAGGCCATGGGCCATGCTACCAACTATGGGCCCCCCGGGTTATCCGGATAAGAGACATGCTATGAGGATACCCATATAGCATATCCCCAACAATCCCCTTGGCAAAACAATATTGATCATAAGTATATATACAAGAGTCCTTTTGGTAACCGGAAGAAAGAAATCATATGTAGTACCATGTTACTAGTACAAAATTAATAAAAACTAATCTTCCTCTAAGAGTTAATAATTCTCCTTTCCAATTTCTTAGCCTTTTTAGCTTGTGAAATTTGTTTCTTGTACCAACATATGTTCCTCCCAATGGCATTCTCAGCCGACAGAGTTTTAGGTGGCGCTATTGGTGTGATCTTTGTCTCTTCATGTGTTTCAGTTTGTCTATTTCTTCCTTTGTTTCTATTGTGGGGTAAGCCACGAGATGGCCCGACCTTTCATGATTCTCAGAGATAATCGGGGGATTCGCGAGGGAATAGGGAGATGAAGATGCAATCGAACTCACACACAAAGAACCCGGAGAACACACGCAACACAAATGCAAATACTAGTTGTTGGCTCATTCCAATGGCTACCGGTCCAATACAATCTCTCGGACCGGTATTGGTCAATGCACTCCCTTGAACCCAATCGGTGAGGGATAAGAACCTTGGTGAGATCTTGATAGCTTTCAAAGAGCCAGCTCAATTGAAATATCTTGTACAACTTGGATGCTCAAAGGGCCAAATCCAAAGAGATGGGGGATAATATGTCTTCCTTGGAAGGAAGGTGAGACCAAACTAGATAAATTCCTCTAAGGAGTACTCTTGTAGTTCTATTATCAAGTCTAAGGGATAAGGGTGAGACTTAGGAATTATTTATAGTACTTGGGGCGAATGGATAGGTAAAGGGAATATTCTAGGAAATCAAACACAGATGTGGGTGCAGCTAGGCAATTCTGGTTGTAAGTCGGTCTAACTGGTACCCAGACTAGGTGGGTCGGTGTGCAAGCCGGTGGACCAGTTCTGTTGTCGATACTCCTTAGTATACCAACCCGGTATAGTCTAGGTTATCAAACCAGTCGGTCCGGTCCGTGGGCCTGTGCACCAGTGCTGGCACCGGTTTATCATGGGCGCGTGCGTTAGTCGGTGGACGGATCGGTCATCCGGCACTGGTGCCAAGGCCATTGATGATGGGGCTGATTGGACCAGTGCTAGAGCCGAATTTCCTGCTAATGCTCGTCGCTGTTGGGTCTCATCTCCATCTTGGCTTGGTGTTCCGCCTTGGAGATCATAGCTCAGAATACACAGAGTATTTGCATGAAGTAGCAATCCATTCAAAGGAGTATCAAAGTCACACACGAATAGAAGTGAGTTGAGCTTATCTTGTAGAAGCTTGGCTCGGGCACGGGTCGTCGGTCAACTTGGGGGACTTGGTGATGTCGATGTAGTATCGTCTGTAGGACGGGCTGCATCCGTTTCAGTTCTCAAAACACCATGAACTTACTTCTTTAGTGGAAACAATAGGTACTTGTTGTGAGAGAGTGAAAAACCATGACAACAAGATGGGGAGCATAGGCTTCAGATTGTATCAATATTCTCCTCGAAACAGGCTTTTGCCCAGCTTTATAAATAAAGCACACATGTGAGACCGCTGCTGGGCTAGATAACATAACGCCCAAAGAGACACCACACGATACAATAAGCTGGGTCGAACCCAATCCCAAACAAAAACAAGAAGAAGAAAAAGAAAGGGAAAAAATAAAGTCAAGCCGACATCAGCGGTGCGACGAGAACGAAGGTAACTCCCCACCAGTGCACCCTATGGATGAATACCACCACACGACCAGCAATGCAAATCATCGCATACCAAGAAACACCTCCAAGAAGGGGAGTGACGACAATGACACTGCTGCCCGGATAGGTCCTAGGGTTTCCCCCGATATGCCACAAGAGGTGGGTGGGAGGTACACCCGACAACCTTCAAGAAGGACAGCGATACCCACAGGCGTCACCGTGTCAAGTCAAAGAGACAAGTATTTCTCCCGACCTACCCACCGAATCACACTCTCAGACACTTTGTAAAGCACCACCAAGCTCGTCGCCCACTTGAACGCGCCACCATTGGCCTGAGTCACCATCTCCATCACACCGTGAGCCACGAAGCGAGGCCGGTGAGACCGAGCGATCTGAGCCATTGGCAAGGGTCGGCATGGCATCAGCACGCGGGAGGGGTCTACCTCCGCCGCCAGAAGACGATAGCCGACCGGATGTAGCAGTATGACAAACCAGGCCCTCTGGCCCGGACGAACCTGAGTAGGTTCGTGAAGTCTCACTGCCACAGTGCAGCAAGGATGCCACTTCACGCACCAACCTCGGCACGAGGTCAACTCCCCCGGCCACCAAGGGCTCCGCCACCTCGCTAGATCCCAGCCGTCAAGCAACAGCTCCGTTGCCACCAGACTCACTCGAGCAAGCCGGGCTTCCGTCAGACTAAGAAACATCAGCGCATGTCGCCTCCTGGAGCCGCCTCTGCCGAAGGGACGCCCAAACATACCACCTTTCGGGGCCACCGCCCCGACATCCGCGGACTCGCACCCACCGAGCCAGGTTTGTTACATGACCTTCAAGGCGGGGTAGGTCTGGTTGATATAGGATGGCGGCCGTGGCACAGCCGCGTGTAGAAGATCGACCTCCACCACCAATGGCGGTTGCCGTACGGACACGGTAGTAGAGACACATCAGGTCTCGGGCCTGGCCAGGTCCAAAAAAGGGCATGTAAAGTCTTTGCTGCAGCCGCCGCCGCCCTCCTACCCACCCCACATCGCCGCCCGCCTCCAGAGGGTGCCAGCATCGTGCAAGTCCCGCCCCGGGCCCAGATCTGGGCTAGCCAAAGCTCTCCGAGGATGAAAACCCGCACGGCTCTACCCTCCCGGCTCCTTCCGATGACCCCGCGCCGCCACCACGAACCCCAGGTGCCGAGCCAACCCCAACCCGCTTCACCTGTCGCCCCTTCCACCTGCCGATGTGGATAAGGCCCAACGCAGCCATGCGGACCCCGACCCTCGGCGCCTGCCATGGCCAGCCGTCGCCACCCCTGGAGAGCGCGCACTGCCGATGTGCAACCCACCACGCCGTTGCACCCAACCGCATCTGGGTGAAAGCCGCCACGCCCCGCGCGTCATAGTGCCTCCCGCCGCCGGTGCTGGCCCGCGCCAGCCCCTGCCGTGCAGAGGGGTGAGGAGGCCCCACCGCCGCCGGCACCGGTCGGGCTTCGCTCGGTCACGCCCTTTGGAGGCGAAAAGGGGGGAGGGCGGAGCGGGGAGGGATCTAGGCCGGTGGCGGCGCTAGGGTTTATCCCGACCGCTCGTGGGAGCGACATGGGAGAGGGACTCTGTTTTTTAAAATTTCCTGTAATATCATATGGGTGTCCAGCTTGTGAACTAGGAGTTGAGAAAAGTGACTGAGGTAGGACTATATCCATATTTTTCAAGGATACGTCCTGGGAGATGTGTCGATTTCATAGAAGAAAGGCCAAGAGGCCAGAATTTTTACAACACATCGTGGCACAGACGCCTCGAGTGCAAGAAACCCCAGACTGCCGCATGGAGATCACACACACTAGCTAACTACTCGCGACATCTCCACTTGTCCACCGGGCTCAGGCAGTCTCGAAATAGTCGCGCGGTTCTCCACAGCTCAGCCTCCCTGGAGATCTTCTGAATGACCACTGCGGAGGAGGGGGTGGCTCCCTCGAAAATGATGTCGTTTCGGTGACGCCACAGCGTCCAGCAGACCAAGGAGATACCTGTCCAAAGGTCGTGCTCGCAACCCTTGCCACCACGCCTACTCTGTAGCCAAGCGACAAGCTCTGTATCGTGATCGGGCATCCATCGGTATTTGCCCCACCAACTAAGGCAGGTTCTCCACACTTCTCGGACGAGGACACATCCCATGAGGAGATGGTCGATGGACTCTCCACACTGGTCGCAGAAGGGCATGCCGTCGGGTGCTGCAGGCCGCGGCGTCGCAACCTGTCAGCGGTCCAGCACCTGTTACGCACCGCCAACCAAAGCGAGATCTTGCAGCTGGCGGGGGCTCGAGAGCGCCAGATCTGCAGCACCCCTGCCATCGAGGTCCGACCAACAAACAGGGCTTCGTAGCAAGACTTGGCAGAGTAGCAGCCGGAGGGGTTCCATCTCCACTTGAAAACATCCTGAGTCCCTTCCGTCAGGGTGATCTCTTCCAGCCGGTCAGCGATCTCAAGGAGCTCTCTAATGGCCGCCACACTAAGGTCAGGGGTCAGGGGGACGTCATGCAGCCAGGCCCCACCCAGGCCCTCTCTCACCCGGAAAGTTGTGATCGCGCTTGCTGGGACAACCGCGAGTAGGTTTGGCGCAATGTCCCTGATCCGTCCACCTGGCAGCCACTTGTCTGACCAGAAGAGAGTATTGGCTCCATCCCCGAGCACAGAGGCCGTCGCGGCGTCGAATAGATGCTCTGCGAGGACCGGAACCCGAATGTCAAGGCCCTGCCATGGCCTGTCCACGTCCACTCGTTTCAACCATAGCCACCTGGCCCTGAGCGCGACATTCATGAGCCGCAAGTTGGGGATGCCAAGCCCTCCCAGCTCCTTGGGCATGCACACGCTATCCCAAGCCACTAAACAGTGTCCGCCGTGGACATCCTTCCTCCCTTTCCAGAGGAATCCACAAATGATCTTCTCAATGGCGATGATAGGGATATCCAGGGACATCATGGCGAAGATAGGGATAGCCGACAATGTACTCTTTACAAGATCGAGGCGCCATCCTCTGTTGAGCATGGAGGCCTTCTATGATGGCAATTTGGCAGCCACCAAGTCGACTAGGGATCGGAGCTGTGCCGCTGACGGTTTCCTTAGGGAGAGTGGAAGCCCCAGATAGCGGAGCAGAATGGGCAAGATTGGTCAATGTAGCTCCCGGGCGACTAGGTCTCTGTCCTCAACGGAGCACCTGATCAGGTTGGCCGAGCATTTGTCGAAATTTGTACGTAGACCTGATGCCACGCCAAAGTCCTCAATGATCCCAGAGATCACCTGGAAATCCACTATCGACGGTCTCAAAAAAGTGACCACGTCATCTACGTAAATTGAGGTCCGGTGCTGGAGGCCATTGGCTGCGTGCCTAGCGAGGAGGCCCCGACTCTCTGCTCTCACAATCATTAGGTGAAACACCTCCATGATCAAGATGAATAGCTGCAGAGAGAGGGGATCCCCTTGCCGGAGCCCTCGTCTGTTAACGACCTTAGCACCCAGGCATCCGTTCAACAGGACGCGAGTGGTGGCCGTAGAGAGTAAAGCGCATATGCATGCCAGGAGCCGTTCGCCGAAGCCGAGTTTCCTTAGGACTTCCAACAGGAAAGCCTAGTCCACTGTGTCAAAAGCCTTCGTGATGTCCAACTTGAGTAGCACTTAGAAGAGAGTATCCAATTCAACACACTGTATTGGCAAGGTGCCTCCGATTAGTTGTAAAATTGAGCCATGTAAGCACAGCCTACTGAGTACATGTTGTCCTGCATCCACTACGAAGTGATGAAGTCCTCCTATCAAGTTTGATCGAGTTTTTTTTTATATCAATATCTTGAACATAAATATAGTTTTGTTACATTAATCGTACAATGAATGCCTGTACTATATACATTTGCCGTTGTGGATATTGACACATTTTCATATGACTTTGGTCAAGTTTAGAGTACTAGTTTAACTTAGAACAAACCTAAAACGTTTACCCCTGGATGGAGTATCTATTTTGAAAGGAAGGGGACAGTAAATAAATAACCTCCCGAACCTCAGCCTGACAGTTTGCAACTGTCCATCACAAAATGACAGAATTGACGGCATGCTTCCTTACTCAGACCCTTGCACGAGGTTTTGAATCCAGTTGCTCTCAGTCAAGGTTCCTTGGGGGCTGTTGCTCCGTTTTTCTTGCTGAAGCTACTCCGATTTGCGCCATCTGCGACTCTTTCTTCTGCCCAAAACTAGCAGCAGAACCTACAGCCCATTCTGCCTCTGTAGCATGCTTCCCTGTTTCTCTCCTCTGAACAGGACATTGGCTTGCTTTCAATCCGACAGCTGCGACACTTCGATCTTTTCCTCGGAGAAATTCCGGTGCCCTGAGGCTACTGACAGGCAAGAAATGCAGCGATTTATAAGGTTGTCTGGTTCCAGGCTAGCCACCTACTACCTCTTACCCAACCTGGCATTGCCTTCCTGGATGGCTGGACGGAGTCATGAACGAGCGAGTGTGTTAATGCCTACCTCGTGGATGTCTTTGTTAGGTTGACAGTACTACTGTACTAGGATGGTACTCACAGCGAATTATGTTACCTTTCAATTCTGCAAAAATGTATTCATGGAGCACTCGCCTCTGTGGTGCTACAGTATAGAACATGTGTGTATAATTGCCAAACTAAAAGCAATGATGAGCATGTAGCAATACTAGAGTTGCACACGTGAACATAGGTAATGAACTGTATATCGAGAGGGTCCATTTGGACCCGTCCTATATGGAGGAATTTTTTTCGAAAAATTCAAATTTAAAGTTTTAGAAAAATCAGAAAAAATACATGGATCTAGATAATGATTTTTAACATGCGCGTGCACAAAATCATGTGAAAAAAGTTTGTATTTCCACCTCAGCAAAAAAAAAGAAAATTTTAACTCTAGACGTGCATGGTGCAATTTTGAATGAGCCTCCATTTTTCCAAAATTCGCCATATTTATCTTTTTTGTTGAGCCCAAAATACAGGGTATTTTCCTTTAAAAATTTGCAGATTAATATTTCATATTGTTGCCTAGTGGTAGAAAATTAGAAACAAAATTACTTCAATTCACCAAGAGAAATGTGCGGTTAAGGAGGGTGGTAATATTCCGAGTTACGCTTCTAATTTTACAAAAGAAATATTTGGTCTTGTAGAGAACATTGCTCATGTTTCCTTAGATGTTCCGATAGATATGGTTTTAGATGATGATGATGATGATAGAGTTGCCTTCGATAAGGAGTTTTCCTTATAAGAAATTAAACAACTACTTTTCAAATGAAATAATAAAGCACCCGGTCCAGGTGGTTTCCTCTTAGAATTTTATTATCATTTTGTGGCACTTTTTTTTTGTCTTGACTTGTTTTAATTTAATGAATCTTTTCATGGTAGATTGGACATATCTATACTTGATTATGGAGTGTTGACTTTGTTACCTAAATGTTTTAGAGCAGATAAGATATAGTTGTACATACCCATTTGTCTGCTAAATGTCTTTTTTAAAGCCTTTACTAGAGTACGTAATAATAGGGATCATATTTGAGTAATGTTCTTTTTAACATGTTGGCTATGTCCATTCAGGCTAAAGGTCCTTGGGTTTAGAATGGGTGATTTGGGCGTGTGTGTGTGTGTGTGTGTGTGTGTGTGTGGGGGTGGGGGGGGGGGGGGGGGTGTGGATGCAGCTGTTAAGAAAGTCTTTATTTGGTTAGCTAATTCTAGAAACAACATTTGGATAGCACATATCTTGTTATATCGCGCTTGAACCGGTGGCACGAAAATGCATGTTTTGCAATAGAGTTGAAACTATAGATCATATTTTTCCTTACATTGTTCCGTCACACCTTATATATGGAGAATTGTGAAGTGCTATTTATTCTAGTTACAATGCCTAGTAATTTTGTTGATATTCTTATCCAGGTTCAAAGTTTTCCTGGAAATCAAATGTCACTATAGTGTTAATTTCAGTCGATGCCTGTTCTCGAAGAGGAGTTCCCTCAATAACTAACAAGTACTTCCTCCGTCCTGAAAAGGATATCGCAAAGTTTTCTAAATTTGAATGTATCTATATATTAAAATATGCCTAGATATATTTAAATTTAAATTTAGACAAATCTGTGACATCCTTTTTTTGAACGGAGGGAGTATAATGTTTCAAATTTCTCAATAGGTTTTTTTCTGGCCTGCTATTCAGAAACAAAATTTGTGAAAACTGCAACACAGCGGAGCAAAGTCGCTAATGTTTGCGGCTTCTGAGTTCTTCCATCAAAGGCAAGGCTAGGCGCCGATGGTCTTGCGTCAAGTTTGTGTAGCTGTTACTAAAAACATCTTATATTCTGAAGCAGATGCAATGAGTGTGAACAAAGTTCAGTTATTGTTATCTTGGCTCTCTTTTTGTTGCCCAGTAAGCTGATTGATGGTTGTCGAGATACGGATGCTACGGATCATGTCTTATCAATTTCATGGGCGTGCGATGTGGGTGTGAGTGCAGTGACGCTTGTACATGTCATCACCCTTGTAATCAGGGAAATGGACTCTGTTCATATGCTCTGGTAATTTATTTAATTCACTCGAGCCTGAATCTAAGCCGCTGTGTCTGCCCCTCTGGCTCAAAGAACCATGCTGGTCAAAACCCGTTCTTACAAGTGAGGCAGATAAGATCGCGCTATCTTGCAAGCGGCTAGCTGCACTGCACTGCACCCCCACACGGGAGAAGCAAGATCAAAAGCAACCAGAGCCATCGTTCTCCTCGCATGCAGCCATTGCTTGCCACGCGCCTTCTTCCTAGTTCCTTCTTCTCCCCGTGCGTCCGGCTCTGATGGCTTCTTCTTCCTCCTCCGTCGCGCGGCCCCTGCCCATGGTGCTGGCCACCGTCATTCTCCTGCTCTCCTCCATATCCGTCCTCGCGGCCGAGGAGCCACTGCGTGCCTCGGCGCGACCACCCACTGTCGCGACGGGGCGCTCGCCGCAGGACTTCCTCGTGGCAACGGCGCCATTGCCCGATGCAGGCGTGGCCAAGAAGGGCCCGGAGAGACGACCGATCGGCGGGACGAGGATGAGGGGAAGGAGGAGGCGGCCGGACCGCGGCCGCGGCGGAGGCACCGGTGCGTGGGCTTTCTCGGCCATGCTGCCCCGGGTGCGCGTGCCGCCGTCAGGCTCGTCGGCGTGCCACAACAGCATGCCGGCCGCCGCCTACGCCCAGTTCTACGCCTGCGGGGGCTCCGCCGGGAGCCCGTGACGAGAGCGGTGGCTAATGTTGCCTGCTTCGACCGAAAAGGATGATCCTGGTCCAAGAACGTATACGAAGCCGCAGAGGTATCTTCTCTTGCTACTTCTCAAGGGGTTCTTTCAACTACATGGAGTGGTGAGGTGACGCTCTTCTTCTCCAGTTGTTCCTGAAGACATGGGTCTCTCAAGTCTGGATCACCGAGGCTAGCTCGCGTCCCTGATGTGTCAGTCCTTATGTCTGGACTCTGGACTGTGGACTCGTTCTCCATGCCCTTCTTCACAAATGTGTAAATTCTTCCGTGTTTCTTGGAACATTTTGATACTATAGTCTAATCTCTGCTCCCTCTGTTATTATCATCGAATAACGAGTCGAAAACAACGGGTACATCTCCGATACGATTGCCAATGCGTCTGCAAAGGGATTTGATAACTGAGAACAGATGAATCTTTTTTGGTGTTCTTGCCTTTTTTCTAGAGACCAGACCAGCACCTGTAACGTTTCTTTGTTGTTCCATTTCTTGCTTGCCAGTGCATCTCTGTCTATCTTGTCCTTCTTCATCAGGTTTGTTGCTACATTTATCATTTCAACTCACTGACTGTCAGTAAGGGCTGCTGTTACGTACACTCCCCGTTGCAACTCACTGCTGTAACTATTGCAAGTATAGGAGCCTGGAACCGATGAATGGACCGAGGGGAAATCCGTCAACTAGTTCACATGGAGTGATGGAGTAATTCATCCTTGGACTAGGTGTAATTAAGCTGCATGCAAAGCTCAACATCTTGGAATTCCTGGCGGGCAGGTTAGCAGGAAGGAAGCAGGGAACTGTGGGTGTTAAAGCGTGCGAATTGAGGGAATGAAAAAACAAGGTTGGTCGATTAGAAATTAGAATGTGTGGTTTGAATTACCAGGAGGGGTTCATTCGAGGGTGATTGGTGAGTCTCTATGAACCTTGATCGATCGAAGTGTTAAATATTAATCTAAAGCATGTCTCTGGTTCCGTGGCGTCTACTCCATGGCTCCTCTTTTAACAGCCCCGCTGACCGACCTCTCGGCATTATCGTCCACCGAGAACATATCAGGTACACTAGGCACCCCCCCAAGTCCGGAATCATCACACAGAAACTAGGAGTTCTTTTTTTTTTTTTTTTTGAAGAAGAAGAAGGCATAGAAACTAGGAGTAATAAAAGAGTGAATTCATTTTTTTCTTACCTCCTACTTATGCATTCATGACACTAATTAGTCGTCGGTAAAAATTTGCCTATATTACCCCCTTTATAAGCTTTGGAACTTTTTTTCTCATACCTGTACATTGAGTAAAATGTGACGTGATGACCAGTGTTCGAAAATATTAGGACGAAAACAAGAAATGCAAAATGGATGAATAAGAGAAGTATGGAAAAAAAGTTTAGTCAAACAACCGCTTACGGGGATCTCGTGTCGCTCCCTAGGGACGGCATCGGGGCAAACCCTAGCTGCTGCCAGAAAAACCCTCCCCAGTGTAGTTCTTGGCTAGGGGGCTATAGAAAAGAGAGATGAGAGAAAAACTGAAGAAACTGAATTATGGGCCATCCTCACAGCACCTCACAGCAGTCACATAGTTTATACATATTTATTCTTCAGCTCTGAGTTAGGCAGCACCAATAGTCGGCAGCAAAGGGCATGTAATGGTATTTTTTTAGTTTTATCTTAGTAATGCCATGTAGGATGATTTCTGAGTTGAAAAAAGAAAACAAAAAAGGCGTTTGTCTTCTTTTAGCTAAGAGATAATCTCTATTATCTCTTAGCAACGATATGTCTCACTATATATTTAGTGATATCTATCATTAAAGATAAGACTAAAAATAACCATTATGTATCATGTCTTGTTGTCATATCAAAATTATGTGGTATGTATAAGATAGGACTTGTCTTATCAACCATTGTAAATGTCATAAGTAACTACACACATTTATGTGTTTATTATCAAGTATATGGAAGGGTTTTACTTCTGATTCCCTGATTCCTTTGGTTTTCTTTCATGTGTTCCAAACAGTCTTGTGTGGTCCTTTCATGTGTTTCGGTTCCCATGGTTTACACATGTATTATTTATCTTTTCATGTGTTTTTCTTGTTTTATCATGCTTTTCAAACAGGGATAAGAGTCAACACATAAGACTAGTGGAGGCCATTTGGACCGGATGGAGGGGTGCTCCTGCGAGCCCGCAGGCGACCCTGCAATCCCACCGGTGGCCACCGCTCTAGCGGGCACCGGCCACTTCTTTGAGCCTAGGAATAGCCACCTCATCCCTCCGGACGCCCGTCCCTCCTTCGGGCATGTCCCTGAAGTTCTCTCTCCAGCGGGAACCTGCTCGTCTCCAGGGGAAAAGCAAGGCTTCCTCGATGTGGACCCCCTTGGATGCTGAAGCTGGACCCGATGGACTTGCCCCCTTTGTTCGAATGCACCGGCGAAGCCTTCCTCCAGTTCACCTTGGAAAATTTCAACTCCATGGTATGTTCTTCGGCTGCTCGAGGGTCTAAGCTCTTTGCGCTCTCGCTTGTGCTGGTCGTGATCGCCCACGGCCTCGGCAACCCCGTCCCATGCTCCTCCGTTTGCAATTTGCTTTAGTTTTGCCTAGGATCCAAGTTTGAAAATCTCAAGGTTAGTCAGATTAGCGATTCTAGTTTTCGTTTGTTAGTTTCGTCACCCCGGTTAGCTTGCTTCCTAGTGTCCTTGGTCGGGATCCGCCATGGCTAGCTTCGTGCTCTGTTTTCCCTCCCCGCCCCTCTGGCTCCTTCACTGCACGTCACGCCTCATGTCACCACCTCTGGGCTTCTCTGCCATTCAGCCACTCCGTTTCCTCTAGACAGCCCAGCCTGGCTCTAGGAGATGTTGGGCCTGTCTCGCCTCGTCACCCTTATGGTCATCGCCTACGTAACTCTGCCCTGCTCACTAGGCATCTTGTCCGTATCCACCACCCTCCCATGCGTCGCCACCCCCTCTATGTCTCTCACTACTAGCCAACGACATCCTACTCTCCTCCTTGGGGCCGATGTCATGGCTTGTCCACTCGACCAGTGACTCGCCCACCCCTTTCCCTTGCGCACCCTTCGCCTCGCCCAATTTCCCCGCCTACCTCTGACCACCTTACCCTTCCGTCTTCCCCCTCTCCCCCTCTCCCCTGGTTGTGCCAGTGTCGATGGCTCCCTCCCCCTTATGATTCGCAAGTGGCAGCCTTCCCCATCTAAACCCATCCACCTCTCTCCCCTCGCACTGCATCTCCTCTCAACCCTTCAATCACCTACTGCCACCGTTGTCTGGCCTCTGACCACCTCGTCGTCGCCTATCGGGACCCATTCTGCTGTCTTCAGTGTTGCCATTCTGGCCACTGTGAGAAATAATGTAAGCTCCCTCCACCGGCCTCCCCTCTTCTATGTCACTCTGCTCCTGCTCATCCCCTTTCTCCTTTCCAATTCAGCACCTCGATGGATGCTTTCAATGCGGGTCTGCTGCCTGCTGGCGGTTCGGCCGCTAAGGAGGGAAAAAGGAACATCGGGGCTCCTCTATTGTGAATCATATTCTTCGGTTGTGACCACTCCCACTCAGACTTCCCTATGGTGCCTCCGAGCTTCGAGGATGGCCTGGCCTCAGATTATGATGAGGAGGCACCGGTGGAACTAGTGTTCCAGGAACCCAGCGATGATGGGCGCGAAGGTGCGGCCGCTGCTACAACTGACGCTGGGGATGGTTTCATCCCCATCAACGATGCCCTGGACTGTCTCCCCGATCTCGTTGCACAACCGGAGCTACCAGATGCTAAGGACCTTGAGGAGCCTAGGCGCCCTGACTACCTCAACGTCTTCATGCCCCACATGGTCATGCACCATTTTGACAACCTCTCCTACTCCTTTGTTGCTTCTCCTGAGGGTAACCCTGACTCCCTCATCCTCCAAGTTGCCGATTTGGGTTGTAGCCCCAATCGGGTCTCCCTGTAATCCTCCTCCCGTGGCTCCAGGCTTGATGTTTTCTCCTCCCCTTTTGACCATGAAAATGCTATAAATCATGGCCCCTTTCTTGGTCGCGAGGTATTTATCCACTTTGACTGGCAAGATGAAACCGACAATTGTTTCCTATTCGATCATGAGACTCTAGCTGCTCTAGTTGTTGAGGATTACCCCATGGAGCATTGGTGCAAGGACCATATCATTCATTCCTATGGCCCTTTTGATAATCCCCACTCCATCGGTCCTATTTGCCTCACCGGGCTAGATTACTCTGCAGTTTACATCACTGGCAAAGCGAAAAGCCTTGCTGATATCCTCTGCAATCTGAATGTCAAAATCCACTATAGCCTTGGCACCATTGGCCGCATATCCATTATTGATTTCGAAGATCTTGTGGGCGTATCTGACCCTCCATCTGACCCTGACATCTCTCCCATCCCTGAGGCATTCTCGGACAATGAGGATCCGGATGTCATTGAAATCGAGGGGGAGCTCACTATGTTGATCTCCTTGCTGCCATTGGTGCTCCGCATCCTGGTAACCCGCAAGGGGAAACTTCCAGCGCCTCTCCTGCTGGCTCCTTGGTCTCTCGCGCTCTCACTAGCGCACCTTCTCCTATGGCGGTGGGGGAGCCTCTCGCTCCAAGCCCAAAGATGTTAAAATCTGGTTGCACTTTGGGTTCTTCGACATTTTTGTGCTGGGGTCCCTTGGCGAGCGTGCTGCTTTCCATGTTCCCTTGCACCGCCAAACTGATGTCTGATGAGTGCATATTTGCATCATGTTTTATATTATTATTTTGCACTATAGTGGTAGGATCTTGGTATTTTACAGCGTTCGCACGCATCTTTTATGTCTATTTTCACCAGGATCATAACAGATGATGGATACGATGGATACAATTCTTGGACCAATTGAATTGGAGCAAAAAGGAGTCATAAATAGCGTAAATCGCTAATTTGGGAAATATCAATAACACCAGAATAAAACCCAAGGTGATCGCAACAACCAGCAGGTTTAACGACCAACTATACGGCGGGAACACTTTTTCCGACCGTATAGTTCCCCTCGTAGAGTTGTCGCCACCACAGCCTCCTCAAATAGTTTCTCCCCGTGCAATTGGTGTTGGAGATATGCCCTAGAGGCAATAATAAATGTAGTTATTATTATATCTTTGTGTTTATGATAAATGTTTACATTCATGCTATAATAGTATTAACAAGGAAACATTGATACTTGTGTGATTTGTAAACTTAATTTGAAGTCCCTAGTATAGCCTCTATACTTCACTAGCTTGTTGGTTGATTAATGATTGTGGTTTCCCTATCATGAACATTGAGATCTTATCAACAACAAGACCATATCGTTAGGAGAATGATATGGTGGACATACTCCTATAGATAAGCGTAGCATAAAGATCAAGTCATTTCAATAGTTCAATTGTTATATGCTTTCTGATACATAGTAACCTAATTCCTTCGACCATGAGATCATGCATATCACCTTTACCGGATGGATGCTTTGATGACATCAAACACCACACCGTAACTGGGTGGCTATAAAGGTGGCATTGAGTGTTCGGAAAGTATTGGTTGAGACTCATGGATCAAGAGTGGGATTTGTCCATCCATATGACGGATAGATATACTCTGGGCCCTCTCGGTGGAATGTCATCCAATTAGCTTGCAAGCATGTGACTGGGTCACAAGGGATCACATATCACGGGAACGAGAAAAGAGTACTTATCAGTAACGAGGTTGAACTAGGTATGCAGAGATACCGACGATCATAACCTCAGATAAGTAAACTATCGTGAGACAAAGGGAAATTGGTATCGTATGTAAGTGGTTCATTCGATCGCAAAGTAATCGTAGAAATATGTGGGAGCCATATGAATTTCCAGATTCCTCTATTGGTTATTGTTCGGAGAAGTGTCTCGATCATGTCCGCATAATTCACGAACCGTAGGGAGACACACTTAAGGATTCGACGTTGTTTGAGTAGTTATGGTATTATGAGAAAGAGACCGAATGTCGTTCGGAGTCTCGGATGGGATCCGGGATATCACGAGGTGATCCGGAATGGTCCGTAGAATAAGATTCATATAAGGAAAGTCCCGTTTCGGAGTTCGGGAATGATTCCGGTGTTTTCATCGGGAATGTTTTAGAAGGTTCCGGATTGTCCGGCACTCCGGGGGGGAGGGGTACATGAATGTGTCATTACATATTGGAATGATTGCATCATGTACTAAGTGTTCTTGCTGTCCCAAATAAAGGATTAAATTGAATCCTAAAACAGAAAAGTCAAATGTCCAGTTTGAAAGTCAAACGGCTAAAACAAGAAACTGTGGGAAACAAGCAAGAGGAGTTTGAAACCAACTTGGAGGAGGAGTTCCTCTCCTCCAAGCCGGCGGCCAGCCCTAGGCCGAGTTAGGGAGGGACTCCCTCCCTCCCTGGCGCGCCATGGCCCCTCCACCCATAAAAGGAGGGGCAGGCCTCCTCCTCTAGACACACAAGTTTCTACCTCTAATCTCCGGTTTAGAGCCGTTCTGGTTTAGAGCTTCTAATTGCTTTAGCCTGCGGTTTAGAGCCTTCTAATTGGTGTGTCTAAATCTCTAGACCACTAATAGACCTCTCTCATACTCCACCATACTCGCTCCGGCTTAAGGCGAAGCCCTGCGGGATTTCCCCTCTACTTCCGGTACCACGCCGTTGTGCTGCCGGAATCGCGAGGAGAGTGCTACAACCTCCGCTGCCTGCTGGAACAAGGGAGAGGAAGGTCTTCATCGAGTACCGAACGTGTGACCGACTGCGGGAGCGCTGCCGGAACGCAGCGCCGGAAGGATCGTCTACACGATCTTGAGATCGGAAAGAGTACGACTACATCACCCACGAGAATCCGCTCTCGTTAAACACTTTGGAATCTTCGAGGGTAAGTTATTCCATCGACTCGTTGCTACAATCTAGTAGATAGATCTTGGCTTGTTTGTTTGTATGCGATAGAAAAATTTTGTTTTCCATGCTACGAACCCCAACAGTGGTATCAGAGCCGTGTCTATATGTAGATCTGTTGCACGAGTAGAACACAATGGTCATTGTGGGCGTTGATGCTTTTATTGTCGATTGCTTCTTGTGTACTTTGCATCTTGCGGTATGTTGGGATGAAGCGGCCCGGGCTAACCTTACATGACATCGTTCATGAGACTTGCTCCACGCTTGACATGCAACTTGTATTGCATAAGTGGCTTTGCGGGTGCCTGTTTCTCCTAGCATAGTTAAGATCCAATTTACAACGGGTGATTAACAATACTAGTATCAATGTTGTGGTTCTTGTTCGTAAGTTAGAACGACACTTATTGAAAGCCCCAAACCACGTAAAATATGCAAAGAAAGTAGAGGCGTCTAACTTTGTTTTGCAGGGATGTGCAGTGATGTGATATGGCCATGATTGTGATTATATTTGATGTATGCAATGTTCCTTATTGTAAGTCGGCAACCGGCAGGAGCCATATGGTTGTCTTTAATTTATGTTAAGACCCGCGTGTCTATTCAAAAGTAGTTGTAATAGTTGAAGCCGGTGGACGACAACCATGGAGAGGCGTCATTGACCTTGATGCAATGCCGGTGATGATGGAGATCATGTTCTTGCTTGAAGATGGAGATCGGAAGCACGAAGAAGAAAGGCCATATCATATCACATATATATTGAATTGCATGTGATGTTAATCCTTTATGCATCTTGTATTGCTTAGTAGACGACGGTAGCATTATAAGATGATCCCTCATGCACATGAATTTCAAGTCATAAAGTGTTCACCCTTAGTTAGCACCGTTGCTAAAGCTTGTTGTTTCGAAGCACCACGTGATGATCGGGTGTGTTAGATTCCGCAAGTGTATACAACGTGAGCAAGCCAGATTTGCTCATGCGGAAACTAAGGTTTGATCTTGACGAGCCTAGCATGTACAGACATGGTCTCGGAACACGGATCGCCGAAAGGTAAAGCATGAATCATATAGTAGATATGATGAACATGATGATTGTTCGCCATTGAAACTATATCAACTCTCGTGATGATCGGTGTTGATGTGGTGGATTTGGTTCGTGTGATCACTAAAACAATGTGAGGGATATTGTTTTGAGTGGGAGTTCACCTAGTTTAATTACATTAATTAATTTGAACTCAATTTGTCATAAACTTAGTCTAAACTATTGCAAATATGTTGTAGATCAATGGCAGCCCCTACCATCAATTTTAATGCGTTCCTAGAGAAAGAAAAGTTGAAAAACAATGGAAGAAACTTCGCGGATTGGTTCCGCAATTTGAGGATTGTCCTCACAGCTGGTAATTTGACCTATGTGCTGGATGCACCGCTGGGTGACCCACCTGCAGCTGATGCTCCCGATGAAGTAAAGAATGTTTACCTCGCTCGGAAGAATCAGTAATCCATAGTTCAGTGTGCTATCTTGTATGGTTTGGAATCGGAGCTTCAGAAAAGGTTTGAGGATTCAGACCCATATGATATTGTCGAGGATCTCAAATTGATTTTTGAGGCTCATGCGGCAATTGAAAGCTATGAGGCTTCTGAAAAGTTCTTTAACTGCAAGATGGAAGAGGGTAGCTCCGTCAGTGAGCATGTGCTTAAGATGTCTGGGCACGCAAACAAACTCCAAAGCTTGGGTATAGTGATTCCTAATGCTTTGGGGATTTATCGTGTCCTCCAATCACTACCACCAAGTTACAAGAACTTTGTGATGAACTACAACATGCAGAACATGAATAAGACGTTGCCAGAAATCTTTGCCATGTTGAAATCTGCAGAAGTGGAGATCAAGAAAGAGCACCAAGTGTTGTTGGTCAATAAGACCACCAAATTCAAGAAAGGCAAGTCTAAGCAAAAGGGACACTTCAAGAAGGGTGGTAAGAAAGTTACCACGCCGGCGAAGAAGACCAAGGCTGGACCCAAGCCTGATACTGAGTGCTTTTACTGCAAGGGAGAAGGTCACTGGAAGCGGAATTGCCCAAAGTACTTGGCGGATTTGAAGAACGGCAACATCAAGAAGAAAGGTATATCTGATATACATGTTATTGATGTGTATCTCACTAGTACTCGTAGTAGTGCCTGGGTATTTGATACTGGTTCGGTTGCTCATATTTGTAACTCGAAACAGGTACTGCAGAATAAACGAAAGCTAGCGAAGAATGAGGTGACGATGCGCGTGGGAAACGGATCAAAGGTTGATGTGATCGCGGTCGGCACGCTACCCCTTCATATACCATCGGGATTAGTTTTATACTTAAATAATTGTTATTTGGTGCCTGCGTTGAGCATGAACATTATATCGGGATCTTGTTTATTGCGAGACGGTTACTTGTTTAAGTCCGAGAATAATGGTTGTTCAATTTATATGAGTAATATGTTTTATGCACATGCACCTTTGATAGATGGTCTATTCTTATTGAATCTCGATAGTGGAAATACACATATCAACAACATTGAGGCTAAACGTTTGAAATCAAGCGATAATTCGACCTATATGTGGCACTGTCGTCTTGGTCACATTGGAGTGAAGCGTATGAAGAAACTCCATTCCGATGGACTTCTTGAATCACTTGAAAGATGCGAAGCATGTCTGATGGGAAAAATGACTAAGACTCCATTTTCTGGTATGATGGAGCGAGCTACGGACTTATTGGAAATCATACATACCGATGTGTGTGGTCCAATGAGTGTAGCATCGCGCGGTGGTTATCGTTATGTTCTTACCTTCACGGATGACTTGAGTAGATATGGGTATATCTATTTCATGAAACATAAGTCCGAAACTTTCGAGAAGTTTAAGGAGTTTCAAAGTGAGGTAGAGAATCAACGTAACAAGAAGATTAAATTTCTACGTTCTGATCGTGGAGGTGAATATCTAAGTTACGAGTTTGGCGAGCATTTGAAGAAATGCGGAATACTTTCACAATTGACACCGCCGGGAACCCACAGCGTAATGGTGTGTCCGAACGTCGTAATCGAACTCTCTTAGATATGGTTCGTTCTATGATGTCACTTACAGATTTACCGCTATCATTTTGGGGTTATGCATTAGAAACAGCCGCATTCACTTTAAATAGGGCACCATCTAAATCCGTTGAAACGACACCGTATGAATTATGGTTTGGGAAGAAACCTAAATTGTCGTTCCTTAAAGTTTGGGGATGCGAAGCCTATGTAAAGAAGTTACAGCCGGACAAGCTTGAACCCAAAGCGGAAAAATGCGTCTTCATAGGATACCCGAAGGAAACTATTGGGTATACCTTCTATCATAGATCCGAAGGCAAAATCTTTGTTGCCAAGAATGGATCCTTTCTAGAGAAGGAATTTCTCTCGAAAGAAGTGACTGGAAGGAAAGTAGAACTCGACGAGGTTGTCGAACCTTCTCTCGAAATTGCGAGTAGCGCAGCACCGGAAGAAGTTCCTGTGATGCCTGCACCAATAAGAGAGGAAGCTAGTGATGGTGATCATGAAACTTCGGTTGAAGTTGCTACAGAGCCTCGGAGGTCAACGAGAACTCGTACCACTCCAGATTGGTATGATTCCGTTATGAATGTCATGTTGGTGGACAACACCGATGACCCCGAGACATATGAGGAAGCGATGATGAGCCCAGATTCCAATAAATGGCAAGAAGCCATGAAATCCGAGATTGGATCCATGTACGAAAACCAAGTATGGACTTTGGTGGACTTACCGGATGGCAGAAAGGCTGTCGAGAACAAATGGATTTTCAAGAAGAAAACAGATGTTGATGGTAATGTTACTGTCTATAAAGCTCGACTTGTCGCAAAAGGGTTTCGACAAATTCAAGGAGTTGACTACGATGAGACTTTCTCACCAGTAGCGAAGCTAAAGTCTGTGAGGATTATGTTAGCAATCGCTGCATATTATGATTATGAGATATGGCAGATGGATGTCAAAACAGCATTCCTCAATGGAGACATTGATGAAGAGTTGTATATGATGCAACCCAAAGGTTTTGTCGATCCTAAAGATGCTAACAAGGTATGCAAACTTCAACGGTCCATCTATGGATTGAAGCAAGCATCCCGAAGTTGGAATCAACGTTTTGATAAGGTAATCAAAAGTTTTGGTTTTATACAAACTGATGGAGAAGCTTGTATTTACAAGAAAGTGAGTGGGAGCTCTGTAGCATTCTTAATACTATATGTGGATGACATATTGTTGATTGGGAATGATGTAGACCTTCTTAATAGTGTCAAAGAATATTTGAATAATAGTTTTTCAATGAAGGATCTTGGCGAATCAGCTTACATATTAGGCATAAAGATTTACAGAGATAGATCGAAACTCCAAATATCATTGTCACAGAGTACATATTTGGAAAAAGTTCTAAAGAGGTTTGGAATGGAAGAAAGCAAGAAAGGGTTCTTGCCCATGTTGCCCAATACGACCTTGAGTAAAACTCAAAGTCCGACATCGGCAGAAGATAGAGAAAGGATGAGTAAGACTCCCTATGCCTCAGCCATAGGATCTCTAATGTATGCCATGCTATGTACTAGACCCGACATTGCATATGCTGTTAGTTTAACTAGCAGATATCAAAGTGATCCAGGAGTGGATCATTGGACAGCGGTCAAAAACATCCTTAAGTACTTGAGAAGAACTAAGGATATGGTTCTTTCTTATGGAGGTGATGAACAGCTCGTTGTTAATGGTTACACCGATGCTAGTTGGAACACCGATCCGGATGATTCTAAATCACAATCCGGATACGTATTTATTTTGAATGGTGCAGCAGTTAGCTGGAGGAGTGCAAAGCAAAGCGTTGTGGCGAGATCTTCAACTGAATCGGAATACATGGCTGCTTCGGAGGCTTCACAAGAAGCGATATGGATGAAAGAGTTCATTACAGAGCTGGGTGTGGTTCCTAGTGCGCTGGAACCAATGTCTATCTACTGTGATAACATGGGCGCCATAGCCAATGCGCAAGAACCAAGGTCACACAAGAAGCTGAAGCATATAAAGCTACGTTTTCACGCTATTCGAGAACATATCCAGGATGGGGATATAAAGATTTGCAAAGTACACACATATCTGAATGTGGCGGATCCGTTGACTAAACCTCTCCCGAGGGCAAAACATGACCAACACCAAACTGCCATGGGTGTTCGGTATATTACCATGTAATCTAGATTAGATGACTCTAGTGCAAGTGGGAGACTGTTGGAGATATGCCCTAGAGGCAATAATAAATGTAGTTATTATTATATCTTTGTGTTTGTGATAAATGTTTACATTCATGCTATAATAGTATTAACAAGGAAACATTGATACTTGTGTGATTTGTAAACTTAATTTGAAGTCCCTAGTATAGCCTCTATACTTCACTAGCTTGTTGGTTGATTAATGATTGTGGTTTCCCTATCATGAACATTGAGATCTTATCAACAACAAGATCATATCGTTAGGAGAATGATATGGTGGACATACTCCTATAGATAAGCGTAGCATAAAGATCAAGTCATTTCAATAGTTCAATTGCTATATGCTTTCTGATACATAGTAACCTAATTCCTTCGACCATGAGATCATGCATATCACCTTTACCGGATGGATGCTTTGATGACATCAAACACCACACCGTAACTGGGTGGCTATAAAGGTGGCATTGAGTGTTCGGAAAGTATTGGTTGAGACTCATGGATCAAGAGTGGGATTTGTCCATCCATATGACGGATAGATATACTCTGGGCCCTCTCGGTGGAATGTCATCCAATTAGCTTGCAAGCATGTGACTGGGTCACAAGGGATCACATATCACGGGAACGAGAAAAGACTACTTATCAGTAACGAGGTTGAACTAGGTATGCAGAGATACCGACGATCATAACCTCGGATAAGTAAACTATCGTGAGACAAAGGGAAATTGGTATCGTATGTAAGTGGTTCATTCGATCGCAAAGTAATCGTAGAAATATGTGGGAGCCATATGAATTTCTAGATTCCTCTATTGGTTATTGTTCGGAGAAGTGTCTCGATCATGTCCGCATAATTCACGAACCGTAGGGAGACACACTTAAGGATTCGACGTTGTTTGAGTAGTTATGGTATTATGAGAAAGAGACCGAATGTTGTTCGGAGTCTCGGATGGGATCCAGGATATCACGATGTGATCCGGAATGGTCCGGAGAATAAGATTCATATAAGGAAAGTCCCGTTTCGGAGTTCGGGAATGATTCCGGTGTTTTCATCGGGAATGTTCTAGAAGGTTCCGGATTGTCCGGCACTCCGGGGGGGGGAGGGGTTCATGAATGTGTCATTACATATTGGAATGATTGCATCATGTACTAAGTGTTCTTTCTGTCCCAAATAAAGGATTAAATTGAATCCTAAAACAGAAAAGTCAAATGTCCAGTTTGAAAGTCAAACGGCTAAAACAAGAAACTGTGGGAAACAAGCAAGAGGAGTTTGAAACCAACTTGGAGGAGGAGTTCCTCTCCTCCAAGCCGGCGGCCAGCCCTAGGCCGAGTTGGGGAGGGACTCCCTCCCTCCCTGGCGCGCCATGGCCCCTCCAACCATAAAAGGAGGGGCAGGCCTCCTCCTCTAGACACACAAGTTTCTACCTCTAATCTCCGGTTTAGAGCCGTTCTGGTTTAGAGCTTCTAATTTCTTTAGCCTGCGGTTTAGAGCCTTCTAATTGGTGTGTCTAAATCTTTAGACCACTAATAGCCCTCTCTCATACTCCACCATACTCGCTCCGGCTTAAGGCGAAGCCCTGTGGGATTTCCCCTCTACTTCCGGTACCACGCCGTTGTGCTGCCGGAATCGCGAGGAGAGTGCTACAACCTCCGCTGCCTGCTGGAACAAGGGAGAGGAAGGTCTTCATCGAGTACCGAACGTGTGACCGACTGCGGGAGCGCTGCCGGAACGCAGCGCCGGAAGGATCGTCTACACGATCTTGAGATCGGAAAGAGTACGACTACATCACCCACGAGAATCCGCTCTCGTTAAACACTTTGGAATCTTCGAGGGTAAGTTATTCCATCGACTCGTTGCTACAATCTAGTAGATAGATCTTGGCTTGTTTGTTTGTATGCGATAGAAAATTTTTGTTATCCATGCTACGAACCCCAACAATTGGATCAAAGATATGACATATAGAACACCCAGAAATCGCCAAAAACCTCACCTCTGAAAGGGATCTGGAGGGGGAACTTGCCCATGGGATCCATCTTCGCCCTATGATACGTCCAATTTGCATCACCATTCTATATCATAATTTGCATCTACCCATTGATATATTTCATATTAAGAGGTGTTACTTATGTCTTTTCATCTGTTTTTGCATGTTGGATGATTCTTGGAGGATGAACTGTCGGTGTCAGGATTCTGATGGAAAAAGCGGTGTTTTGATGCAATTTCGTAAAGATCAGAAAAATACCAGAAAAACTACAGAAAATAATATTTTCCCGGAAGACGAAGGATGCCAGAAGGGGAGGCAGAGTTGGGCCATAGGGGGCCCACACCCCCCAGGCGCGGGCCACCCTGGGTCGCTCCTATAGGGGTGTGGCCACCCTGGCCCACCTCTAGCTCCGCCCTCTAGCCTATATCTTCTCCTCGAAACCCTAAAGTCACGGGAGCAACCACAGAAAAATTCTGCTGCCTCTGCGGGGCGGAAAACACCGAGAGAGAGAAAGAGCTCTCCGGCAGACAGATTTCTGCCGAGGAAATTCCTTCCCACAAAGGGGAGATAGTCGCCATCAACACCATCATCAAGCTAGACTTCACCGGGATCATCATCCACACCATCATCTCCACAGCACCATCGTCACCACTCCATCTCGCTGTAACAATTGTGTTGAATCTTGCATAGTTCTTAGGGGAAACTTTCTCGATGTTGATTACTATTGTAGTTGATGCTTGTGAGTGGAACCATTGAATTATTGTTTATGTTCAGTTTGTTATCCATTATCATCTCATCTCTGATCTTGATCCATATGATGTCTCATGAGTAGTTCATTTAGTTCTTGAGGACATGGGAGAAGTCATGTTGTTAGTAGTGGAATTGTGTTGAGGTATTATTCAATGGTTTAATATTTAAGGCGTGGTGCTATTCTTCTAGTGGTGTCCTGTGAACATCGACTACATGATACTTCACCATTTATTGGCCTAGGGGAATGCATTGTGTATTTGGTTACTAATTGTGGGGTTGCCGGAGTGACAGAAACCTGAACCCCCATTAGGAAACCATTGCACAAGGGAGTGTAGGATCTTAGAGTTTAAGGTTGTGGTTAGTTTTATATCTTAATTTCTTTCTTGTAGTTGCGGATGCTTGCAAGTGGTTTAATCACAAGTATGTATTAGTCCAAGTAAGGTCGGTACATTAGCACAGGTTCACCCACACAACACTTATAAAACCAAAGAAGCTTAATCAACTATATGAAACGAAATCACTTGACAGTATTCCCATGTGTTGTAGGGGTCCCAATCTTTAATAAGATAGAGCCTCCTGTGTTTACAATGCTAGTCCCTAGATCAATAGCTAGCATCCACAGTTAAGATGTAATATCAAGAAACAAAGGTCATAATATAACTTTATAATCAGGAATAACATAATTTTATTACATCAAACATAGCTCATTAGGCTATTACATTACATTGCAGCGGAAATACTATGGTCAAGTGGTCCTTCATCTTCAAAGTGCCACAGGCAGATGTTGGTTGTAGACTTTGTAATCCTAAACAATCAATCTTCTCTAAAAAACAAACCTGCAACATACAAGTTACAGCCACAAGGGTCAATACATTTGAATTGTATTGGCAAGTGATACTATGGTATTATGGTGGAGTCTATCATCTATATGCATTTGGCTAAGTGGAGTTGAGGCTTGCATTGCTCAAAATAGATTTTCTTATCATTTTGAAAATACTAAGTTTTTGCTTGACAAAATCATTTTTCTCAATCAAAGATTTCAAGATCCTTGCACCAAGCCATCTCTCCATCAATGATTGAAGAAATCAAACAACCCTTGTTCAAACCACAAGATTTTAATTTAGAAATTTGAATGATGAGATTCTTGATTGCTTCCATGTCTTGATGCTCAATTTGTCCTTTACCAGGGACATGGCTAAGTACTTAGATTTTACACTCTGCAGAGGTGGTGCACTTTACCCACAAGACTTGGTTTCCCAAGACAAAATCTTTCAGAAGCCTTCCCTTAGACCAAAATGGACGCGTTCCAACCTATCAAACACTACCACCCACTGTCCATTTGGCTAAGTTCTTGCAACCTATATGATCATGGCAGAGCCCATATTGCCAAGTGGTTGCACTTGAAGCTTCTCAACATTTGACATCTCAAATCCCTTTGTTTCCTGGGTGGCATTCCACAAGTGAGATACACAACCCAAGTCCATGGCCTTGTGTAACCACTCAACATATCCCAATCTTTCCATTCCACCCAGGTGATTCATTAACTTAGTTGTTTTATTAGACAAAATCACAAGCCCTCAGACTTAGAATATTTTCCATAGTGTGAATATATATTCCACCCATGTTTTCTATTAGCTAGGCTAAGCTTGGTAGTAATAGGAAACTTAACTTAGGAAATCCTATTAAGGATTCATCTACTAGGTTTTCCTATAGCAAGATCTATACTTAGCAAAATCCATGCAAGTTTACTTAGCAAAATCACTAATGCATAGTGAAAGTAATAGGACAAAAAGTATGAAGCATCACTTGCCTTTTTGGTAGGGAATGGTAGTTCACTCCTTGATCTTGTTAGTCTCACACTTCATTACAAATCAAACAAGCAAACACTAATTTAATTTACATTCCAAACCAATAATCACTCAAACAATCTCACACACACAAGACAATGGAAACCAATTCATGCATGAGAGCATGCACAAGATAGTTTTATTTTGCAAAGGGTCTCTATGGGGTTTCTAAACTTTGTAATATCTAAATTGGTCATTTACCAAAGTGGCAAAGTCATTAGTTAGAGGGTTTTGTCCAAAAACTATTTTTAAATCCATTCATCATTTTATGTGGTGAAAAATGTTTTTATTAAGGCAAAAACTCTTAAGTTGTTCACCAAATGAGTTGCTATTGCAAAACTTGGTGTTTTGGGTCAGTAGGGTTGGTCTAAACCATTTTTCTCTAAAGTTCTTTACTCAAAATCATTTCCATAAACAATCCATTATTTTTATTTGGCTAGAAATTGGCTAAGTCAAATAATTCAACCTAAATCTTACAAAAATCATTTTTAATACCAAGGGTTGGTTCCTAGGGTCAGTAAGGTCACAACAATCCAATTGCCAAAGGTTTTAACACTAAATTCAATTTTAAACAATTTTTACATTCATAACAAGCATACAAATGTTTCTGCAATTTCAAACAAGCTAACAGCTACTATTTGCTAAACTAAGGGCATGGTTGGCTAGGGCTTGTTCTCCTGAATTCATTGATATAAAATTTGCAAAATTTGGACGTGTGGTTTGAAAGTTACAGAGGTTTGAAAATTGAATCTACAACAGATTCAAATCTATTTTTAAAACGAAATCTGGACACATGGCTCACTCTGATTGGACGAAAACGGTTCGCACGGATCACGCTGTGGTGCGTTGGATCAAATCCCATCGTGCGGCATAGATTTATTGATACCCCTTCGGTTAAGTGAGTCTATCGTGCTCGTTGGATCTAGATCGCACGGTGCTCAGCTCGCTTGCCAGGAATGGGCGGCGCTGGCGGCGGCGTCTGGTGGCGGAGCGGCCAGACGGTGGCGAAGTCGATGCTACAGGAAGCGAGGAAGGAGGAGAGGGGGCTCACTGTGATCGTCGTGGCACGGGGATGCTCAACCTGCCACTGGTTGATGAAGGGGCGCACTATGCTGGCTTGAATCTCTCGCCGGAGTTCGTGTCCGCGTCGGGCTTCTCTGTTCTTCGTCGGAGGCGACGACACAAGCCACGGAAAAGCAAGATAACAGTTGCGTTAGATGCGTACAGGGT
Source organism: Avena atlantica (assembly GCA_910589765.1). Taxonomy (NCBI): domain Eukaryota; kingdom Viridiplantae; phylum Streptophyta; class Magnoliopsida; order Poales; family Poaceae; genus Avena; species Avena atlantica. The sequence goes on along the minus strand of OU342739.1, from coordinate 478,720,016 downwards.
CGGTGATCGTGTGTGCATCAACGAAACGGAAGGGTGTGGTCAGATATTACCTGGAGGACTCGCCGGAAAAGTAGCAGACGACGGCGGCGTATAGGTGGAGTTGTTGCCGACGTTTTGGAGCGCCCGCAGGTGAATGGTTGGTATGGACGGATGCGTCTGGACGCGTGGAGTATGTGTGCTAGGTCGACGAGGCAAGGAGCGGCGTGTGGCAGCCGGAATCGGCCGGTAAAGTTGTCGGGGACAGGGGTGTTGTCGCAAGCAATTTGCGCAGCCTGGGGGCTCCGGTGAGGTGTGGTCTGCGGAAGAAGGAAGAGGAGACTAGGGGGATTAATACAGCAGGGTCCAGGGGGAGGATTAACCATGCATTTAAACGAATTCATTCGAATTTATTTGGCCAGAAACGGCGAGGTGAGTAAAAGGGGAGGAACAGGTCCGCGGCGGGTGAGGAAGAAGAGCAGTAGGGTGTGGGGTCCGCTGGCAGTGAAAGAAAGGAAGAAGGGGAGGGGTCCACTTGTCGGTTGCTCCGAGGGTTCTTTCTACGGTGGAAAACGCTTCGCTGCGGTGGGGTGGAAATTGGGCTAGGTGGGCTGTTTGGGCTGGCTCAGTTGGGTCAGTCCATTCCCATATTTTTTCTGTCTGATTCTTTTTCTATTTTCTATTTCTATTTCCTGATTTGTTATTTCAAACAATTCTCAAGCATTCATAACAATTCAAATTTTCACCAAACATTGTAACTAAGAATTTGGTTCTGTTTAGTAACCTGAACCAAAATCCTAAATAAATTAGTTACTACTTTAATCTTTTTAGGTTCCATCCTTAATTAAATAAGTAGCCATGGTTTATTAATAAAATAGAGTTTTTGTTGTTTATTAATTAAATCTTTATTTGAAATCCAAATGTTTTCAAAATCAAATCAGTAGGTATCATTTGGAAGTAAATAATACTTGGATACTTGTTTCAAACAAAATATTATTTTACTTTAGGGTCCAATATTAGTTAAATAAAATGGGCCAAGGTTTATTAATCAAATAGGATTTGATTTTATTAATAAAATCTTTATTTGAAACCTAAATATTTTCAAAACCAAATCAGTAGGTTTTATTTGGGAAATATAGAATACTTGGGGATTTGTTTTAAAATAAAATAACATCTTATTTTAGGGTCCATTATTAATTAAATATAATAGACTTTTCATTATTAAATCAAATAGGATTTGTTCTATTGAGATATTTATTTTGAAATCTAAAATAAAGTCAAAACACTTTAGTAGGTTTTTATTAGAGAACATAAAATACTTGGAAAACCTATTTAAAATAATTTAACAAGTTTTGATGTTTTAATTAAAATGGTAAAACCTTTTATTAAATAAAGTTGGATATTAAATTCTTATTAATTTATTTAAATCAACTTTTGCTATTTTTATTCAAAACAAAATGTTTTAAATCCAAAGCTTGGCCAAGGTTTAATTTGGCTTTATAAAATAATCTTTATTTATAAATCCATCTTTTCTTTTGAATACCCAATCTTTTATTAAAAGATCCAGAATAGTATTTCCAAAAGTATTTTATTTTCCTTTATCTAAAATGTTTATCTTTTTAAATCCCTTTAGGTTTTATTTATTTCAAATGGGTTTGGAGTTCCAATTGATTTCAAAAAGTTTCTTCTGGCTCTGAAAATCAACTAAAGTTTTATTTTATTCATTTATTTTTCACATTACAAGATTTGGAAAATCTTGGGATGTGACAGGCTACCACCCTTAAAATAAATCTCGTCCCGAGATTTGGGGAGGCTAGGGTTACAAGCAAGTTCAAAACAACTAGGGTACTACCACCCTTAAAAAATTTCAAACAAAAATTACACATTGTCCTTCTTGGGATCATGGGAAATATTTTCTCTAAGCAACAGTTGCATGTGTCCTTGGTTTCTTTACTTGACTCATGGGCCAAGGTTGAGATCCTTCATAGATTTGTTTAACTTGTTCTCCATCCTTTCTGGACAATTGTTTGCATAGTGGACTAGTTCCTTGCATTTGAAACATGTGACAAGGCTGATATCTCTCAAAGGCTGGTTTATCTTATGCTTCATCTTTTCTGGACAATTGTTTGCATAATGTCCTAGCTCCTTGCAGTGTTTGCACATCACTTGGCTAATATCCTTCCTTATCTTAGGTTTCACTAGCCTTTGTTTGTCTTCTTGGCTCTTCTCCTTTTCTGGGCACTCATTGGCATAGTGTCCCATCTCTTTGCATTTGAAACATTGCACTTGTGTAATATCCTTCTTGCTAGTGCTGGGGAATTTCTTCTTCTTCTTGGGTCTCTCCAAAGCTAGGGGTTCTTCTAGTTCATGTTCTTCATGAGTGGGAGATCTTTCTCTCTTCTTGGAGCATTGATCTTCATGTTCCTTGGGTGCATGATCCTTGTCTCTAAAAATATTGCTAGCTTGGGTTCCTTCTAGATTAACATCTTTGTCATCCTTGTTGTCTTTAGCTATTTGGGAAAAGTTTTCCCCCATGTTGATCATTTGAGTAACCAATCCTTGCAACAATTGGGATTGAAGTTTCAAAATCCTTTGTATGGCTGGGTCTAATCCATTGTTGTTAACTAAAAGCTGAGTTGTCTCTTGGCTCAACTGGTTTTGGGTTGCTATAAGTTCTCTCATGTTGTCTTCTTGGTTGGTGTTGATGTCATCAACCTTGGAGTCTTTTGGTGTAGTCATCTGTTTGGGTTGGAGGAGGTTAGAATAGGCAAAATATTTCTAAGGAATTATTTCTAATCACACACATCACAATTCACACAAACAATGTGCATGCAATCACAAACAATCATTTCACTCAAACAACAAAGTTCAAGCACATACTTAGGCAACAAAATATTTTTGTTACACCACATAAGTTGGTGTGTTTGACTTAACTAAAATATGGTGGTCCATCTATATGGTTCACTTGTGATCTTTCCTTCCTTCATGATTCTTCTTGTATGAGATCATGGTTTCCTTGAGAAAAACTCTTGGTTGCAATACTTCAAATGATGTAGGTTCCTTATAACTTTTGCATTCCCTCAGCCTCTAAATCTTGAGCAAGATTTCCTTGTCTCACTTGTCCTTAGTGATAATCATGGTTGAAGTCTTTGGTGAACATGCTGAAGATGTTGAAGTCATTAGAGTTGAAGATGTTGAAGTCATTTGCATATGGTGTAGTCTTTGGCCATGGGTAGGTTTTCCATGAAGTTGAAGTAGAAGAGATGTAGAGTTGAAACCAAAATGGTTGAGGAAAGAGTTTACAAGATTTTGTAAATAAGTTTTTGGAACAAGTATAACTCCTATTTTTCTAAGGGTCTTTGTCCAATCCTAGGGTTTACAAATCCTACAGGCAACACAATGCTCTGATACCATCTGTAGGGGTCCCAATCTTTAATAAGATAGAGCCTCCTATGTTTACAATGCTAGTCCCTGGATCAATAGCTAGCATCCACAGTTAAGATGTAATATCAAGAAACAAAGGTCATAATATAACTTTATAACCAGGAATAACATAATTTTATTACATCAAACATAGCTCATTAGGCTATTACATTACATTGCAGCGGAAATACTATGGTCAAGTGGTCCTTCATCTTCAAAGTGCCACAGGCAGATGTTGGTTGTAGACTTTGTAATCCTAAACAATCAATCTTCTCTAAAAACAATCAAACCTGCAACATACAAGTTACAGCCACAAAGGGTCAATACATTTGAATTGTATTGGCAAGTGATACTATGGTATTATGGTGGAGTCTATCATCTATATGCATTTGGCTAAGTGGAGTTGAGGCTTGCATTGCTCAAAATAGGTTTTTCTTATCATTTTGAAAATACTAAGTTTTTGCTTGACAAAATCATTTTTCTCAATCAAAGATTTCAAGATCCTTGCACCAAGCCATCTCTCCATCAATGATTGAAGAAATCAAACAACCCTTGTTCAAACCACAAGATTTTAATTTAGAAATTTGAATGATGAGATTCTTGATTGCTTCCATGTCTTGATGCTCAATTTGTCCTTTACCAGGGACATGGCTAAGTACTTAGATTTTACACTCTGCAGAGGTGGTGCACTTTACCCACAAGACTTGGTTTCCCAAGACAAAATCTTTCAGAAGCCTTCCCTTAGACCAAAATGGACGCGTTCCAACCTATCAAACACTACCACCCACTGTCCATTTGGCTAAGTTCTTGCAACCTATATGATCATGGCAGATCCCATATTGCCAAGTGGTTGCACTTGAAGCTTCTCAACATTTGACATCTCAAATCCCTTTGTTTCCTGGGTGGCATTCCACAAGTGAGATACACAACCCAAGTCCATGGCCTTGTGTAACCACTCAACATATCCCAATCTTTCCATTCCACCCAGGTGATTCATTAACTTAGTTGTTTTATTAGACAAAATCACAAGCCCTCAGACTTAGAATATTTTCCATAGTGTGAATATATATTCCACCCATGTTTTCTATTAGCTAGGCTAAGCTTGATAGTAATAGGAAACTTAACTTAGGAAATCCTATTAAGGATTCATCTACTAGGTTTTCCTATAGCAAGATCTATACTTAGCAAAATCCATGCAAGTTTACTTAGCAAAATCACTAATGCATAGTGAAAGTAATAGGACAAAAATTATGAAGCATCACTTGCCTTTTTGGTAGGGAATGGTAGTTCACTCCTTGATCTTGTTAGTCTCACACTTCACTACAAATCAAACAAGCAAACACTAATTTAATTTACATTCCAAACCAATAATCACTCAAACAATCTCACACACACAAGACAATGGAAACCAATTCATGCATGAGAGCATGCACAAGATAGTTTTATTTTGCAAAGGGTCTCTATGGGGTTTCTAAACTTTGTAAGATCTAAATTGGTCATTTACCAAAGTGGCAAAGTCATTAGTTAGAGGGTTTTGTCCAAAAACTATTTTTAAATCCATTCATCATTTTATGTGGTGAAAAATGTTTTTATTAAGGCAAAAACTCTTAAGTTGTTCACCAAATGAGTTTCTATTGCAAAACTTGGTGTTTTGGGTCAGTAGGGTTGGTCTAAACCATTTTTCTCCAAAGTTCTTTACTCAAAATCATTTCCATAAACAATCCATTATTTTTATTTGGCTAGAAATTAGCTAAGTCAAATAATTCAACCTAAATCTTACAAAAATCATTTTTAATACCAAGGGTTGGTTCCTAGGGTCAGTAAGGTCACAACAATCCAATTGCCAAAGGTTTTAACCCTAAATTCAATTTTAAACAATTTTTACATTCATAACAAGCATACAAATGTTTCTGCAATTTCAAACAAGCTAACAGCTACTATTTGCTAAACGAAGGGCATGGTTGGCTAGGGCTTGTTCTCCTGAATTCATTGATATAAAATTTGCAAAATTTGGACGTGTGGTTTGAAAGTTATAGAGGTTTGAAAATTGAATCTACAACAGATTCAAATCTGTTTTTAAAACGAAATCTGGACACATGGCTCACTCTGATTGGACGAAAACGGTTCGCACGGATCACGCTGTGGTGCGTTGGATCAAATCCCATCGTGCGACACAGATTGCTTGATACCCCTTCGGTTAAGTGAGTCTATCGTGCTCGTTGGATCTAGATCGCACGGTGCTCAGCTCGCTTGCCTGGAATGGGCGGCGCTGGTGGCGGCGTCTGGTGGCGGAGCGGCCAGACGGTGGCAAAGTTGACGCTACAGGAAGCGAGGAAGGAGGAGAGGGGGCTCACTGTGATCGTCGTGGCACGGGGATGCTCAACCTGCCACTGGTTGATGAAGGGGCGCACTATGCTGGCTTGAATCTCTCGCCGGAGTTCGTGTCCGCGTCGGGCTTCTCTGTTCTTCGTCGGAGGCGACGACACAAGCCACGGAAAAGCAAGATAACAGTTGCGTTAGATGCGTACAGGGTCGGTGATCGTGTGTGCATCAACGAAACGGAAGGGTGTGGTCAGATATTACCTGGAGGACTCGCCGGAAAAGTAGCAGACGACGGCGGCGTATAGGTGGAGTTGTTGCCGACGTTTTGGAGCGCCCGCAGGTGAATGGTTGGTATGGACGGATGCGTCTGGACGCGTGGAGTATGTGTGCTAGGTCAACGAGGCAAGGGGCGGCGTGTGGCAGCCGGAATCGGCCGGGAAAGTTGTCGGGGACAGGGGTGTTGTCGCAAGCAATTTGCGCAGCCTGGGGGCTCCGGTGAGGTGTGGTCTGCGGAAGAAGGAAGAGGAGACTAGGGGGATTAATACAGCAGGGTCCAGGGGGAGGATTAACCATGCATTTAAATGAATTCATTCGAATTAATTTGGCCAGAAACGGCGAGGTGAGTAAAAGGGGAGGAACAGGTCCGCGGCGGGTGAGGAAGAAGAGCAGTAGGGTGTGGGGTCCGCTGGCAGTGAAAGAAAGGAAGAAGGGGAGGGGTCCACTTGTCGGTTGCTCCGAGGGTTCTTTCTACGGTGGAAAACACTTCGCTGCGGTGGGGTGGAAATTGGGCTAGGTGGGCTGTTTGGGCTGGCTCAGTTGGGTCAGTCCATTCCCATATTTTTTTCTGTCTGATTCTTTTTCTATTTTCTATTTCTATTTCCTGATTTGTTATTTCAAACAATTCTCAAGCATTCATAACAATTCAAATTTTCACCAAACATTGTAACTAAGAATTTGGTTCTGTTTAGTAACCTGAACCAAAATCCTAAATAAATTAGTTACTACTTTAATCTTTTTAGGTTCCATCCTTAATTAAATAAGTAGCCATGGTTTATTAATAAAATAGAGTTTTTGTTGTTTATTAATTAAATCTTTATTTGAAATCCAAATGTTTTCAAAATCAAATCAGTAGGTATCATTTGGAAGTAAATAATACTTGGATACTTGTTTCAAACAAAATATTATTTTACTTTAGGGTCCAATATTAGTTAAATAAAATGGGCCAAGGTTTATTAATCAAATAGGATTTGATTTTATTAATAAAATCTTTATTTGAAACCTAAATATTTTCAAAACCAAATCAGTAGGTTTTATTTGGGAAATATAGAATACTTGGGGATTTGTTTTAAAATAAAATAACATCTTATTTTAGGGTCCATTATTAATTAAATATAATAGACTTTTCATTATTAAATCAAATAGGATTTGTTCTATTGAGATATTTATTTTGAAATCTAAAATAAAGTCAAAACACTTTAGTAGGTTTTTATTAGAGAACATAAAATACTTGGAAAACCTATTTAAAATAATTTAACAAGTTTTGATGTTTTAATTAAAATGGTAAAACCTTTTATTAAATAAAGTTGGATATTAAATTCTTATTAATTTATTTAAATCAACTTTTGCTATTTTTATTCAAAACAAAATGTTTTAAATCCAAAGCTTGGCCAAGGTTTAATTTGGCTTTATAAAATAATCTTTATTTATAAATCCATCTTTTCTTTTGAATACCCAATCTTTTATTAAAAGATCTAGAATAGTATTTCCAAAAGTATTTTATTTTCCTTTATCTAAAATGTTTATCTTTTTAAATCCCTTTAGGTTTTATTTATTTCAAATGGGTTTGGAGTTCCAATTGATTTCAAAAAGTTTCTTCTGGCTCTGAAAATCAACTAAAGTTTTATTTTATTCATTTATTTTTCACATTACAAGATTTGGAAAATCTTGGGATGTGACAGGCTACCACCCTTAAAATAAATCTCGTCCCGAGATTTGGGGAGGCTAGGGTTACAAGCAAGTTCAAAACAACTAGGGTACTACCACCCTTAAAAAATTTCAAACAAAAATTACACATTGTCCTTCTTGGGATCATGGGAAATATTTTCTCTAAGCAATAGTTGCACGTGTCCTTGGTTTCTTTACTTGACTCATGGGCCAAGGTTGAGATCCTTCATAGATTTGTTTAACTTGTTCTCCATCCTTTCTGGACAATTGTTTGCATAGTGGCCTAGTTCCTTGCATTTGAAACATGTGACAAGGCTGATATCTCTCAAAGGCTGGTTTATCTTATGCTTCATCTTTTCTGGACAATTGTTTGCATAATGTCCTAGCTCCTTGCAGTGTTTGCACATCACTTGGCTAATATCCTTCCTTATCTTAGGTTTCACTAGCCTTTGTTTGTCTTCTTGGCTCTTCTCCTTTTCTGGGCACTCATTGGCATAGTGTCCCATCTCTTTGCATTTGAAACATTGCACTTGTGTAATATCCTTCTTGCTAGTGCTGGGGAATTTCTTCTTCTTCTTGGGTCTCTCCAAGCTAGGGGTTCTTCTAGTTCATGTTCTTCATGAGTGGGAGATCTTTCTCTCTTCTTGGAGCATTGATCTTCATGTTCCTTGGGTGCATGATCCTTGTCTCTAAAAATATTGCTAGCTTGGGTTCCTTCTAGATTAACATCTTTGTCATCCTTGTTGTATTTAGCTCTTTGGGAAAAGTTTTCCCCCATGTTGATCATTTGAGTAACTAATCCTTGCAACAATTGGGATTGAAGTTTCAAAATCCTTTGTATGGCTGGGTCTAATCCATTGTTGTTGACTAAAAGCTGAGTTGTCTCTTGGCTCAACTGGTTTTCGGTTGCTATAAGTTATCTCGTGTTGTCTTCTTGGTTGGTGTTGATGTCATCAACCTTGGAGTCTTTTGGTGTAGTCATCTGTTTGGGTTGGAGGAGGTTAGAATAGGCAAAATATTTCTAAGGAATTATTTCTAATCACACACATCACAATTCACACAAACAATGTGCATGCAATCACAAACAATCATTTCACTCAAACAACAAAGTTCAAGCACATACTTAGGCAACAAAATATTTTTGTTACACCACATAAGTTGGTGTGTTTGACTTAACTAAAATATGGTGGTCCATCTATATGGTTCACTTGTGATCTTTCCTTCCTTCATGATTCTTCTTGTATGAGATCATGGTTTCCTTGAGAAAAACTCTTGGTTGCAATACTTCAAATGATGTAGGTTCCTTATAACTTTTGCATTCATGCTATAACAGTATTAAAAGGAAACATTAATACTTGGGTGATTTGTAAAATAATTAGAGTCCCTAGTAAAGCCTCTTCATAATACTAGCTTGTTGGTTAATAGATGATTGTGGTTTCCCTATCATAAACATTGAGATGTTGTTAACAACAAGATCATATCATTAGGATAATGGTATGATGGACATACTCCTATAGATAAGCGTAGCATAAAGATCAAGTCATTTTAATAGTTCAATTGCTATAAGCTTTCTGATACATAGTAACCTAATTCCTTCGACCATGAGATCATGCTAATCACCATCACCGAAAGGATGCTTTGATGACATCAAACACCACACCGTAACTGGGTGGCTATAAAGGTGGCATTGAGTGTTCGGAAAGTATGGGTTAAGGCACATGGATCAAGAGTGGGATTTGTCCATCCATATTACGGATAGATATACTCTTGGCCCTCTCGGTGGAATGTCATCCAATTGGCTTGCAAGCATGTGACTGGCTCACAAGGGATCACATATCATGGGAATGAGAAAAGAGTACTTATCAGTAACGAGGTTGAACTAGGTATGTAATGAAGGGTTTCGCAGCATACTAAATCAAAAAAATTCTACGGATGCGACTGGGAAAGCCAAGATCTAATCTAGGAGATGCAATCAACGAGAGGGATAGATGAGATCTTTATACCCTTGAAGAAATCGCACAGCGGAAACGTTCAACAGAACGTGGTTGATGTAGTCGTACTAGCCGTCTCCTCCTCGCGATCCGATCCTACGCCGCAAGTGGCGGCGCCTCCGAGAGATGCACACTGTCACATCCCAAAATTTTCCAAATTTTGAAATGTGAAATATAAATAAACAAAATAAAATTTTGTTGAAATTTAGGGTGAGAAGAAACTTTTTGATACCAATTGGAAATATCAAAACCTATTTTGATAAAATAAAATTCTAAATGGATTTAAAAAGATAAACAATTAATAAATAAAATTATGATAGTTGGAATTACTATTTTTAAATCTTTTAATAAAAAGATTTGTTTTCAAAAGAAAAGGTAGAATTATAAATAAGGATTATTTTATAGAGCCAAGATTTTGAAATAAAATATTTCTATTTGATAAAAAGAGCAAGGGTTTATTTAAATAAAATAATGAGGATTTATTAATATCCAATTTTATTAAAGTAAAGGCTTTTCCATTTTAAATAAACATTAAAACTTGTTAATTTATTTTAAATAAGTTTTATAAATGTTTTTGTTTTTCAAATAAAACCTACTGAAATGATTTTGATATTATTTTAGATTTCAAATAGAGTTTTAAAATAAATCAAATCCTATTTGAATTAATGACTAAGGTCTATTTATTTATTGATTTGTGTTGAAAACAGAATTAAAATCTACACAAAGTTTGGCAAAGGTTTGAATTCATTTGGGTGTTTGAATTGTTTGAATAAAATCAAAACAGAAATTCCAAATGGAAAAAGAAAAAGCTTCCTGTATAAAAAAAAGAGAAACAAACCAGCCCAAAAACAGGCCCAACAAGCCCAACTCGCAGCCCATCTTTCCCCCCCTCAGCGAAACATTTTCTACGCGAACACACCCGCAGAGACGCTGAGCAGTGGACCCAACGCCCTCTCTCTCTCCCTCACTGCTAGATGGACCCCACTGCCACGCAGTCGTCTTCAATCTCGCGACCACGTCGCCCTGCCGTTGCTGCCAAGTTATTGCCGGCGTCAATACGCGTAATTGGCTGAGTAAAACCTCATTGTGATCACGCGTGTATAAGCGCCCCTCTCCGCTCTATCTTTTCCCCCAAACACCGCCTCCTCTCTGCCACCGGGCTGCTCTAATCGCGAGCTCGAAACCTTCTGCTCCGACGAGGTTTCCCGAGCAATTCCGGCCACACCCCGCCGCCTCTCGCCTCCCACTGCGCACGATCTTGTTCTCCACCTCCAGGCGCACCTGCCCGTGTGCTCCATTCACTCGTGCGCGCTCCAAAACGTCGTCTTCATCATCACCTGAGCACCGCCCCGTCTGTCCCTTCTCCGGCGACCTCCCCCTAGTAAGCCCAGACCGTCCCGAGCCCTCTCAGTGATGCTCTCATACTCCCCACACTCGTACTCGTCTAACCACACCTTTGTTTTGCCTCGGCACGATCTGCAGCCTCGCCCTCGACGACCTCCAGAGACACCCGCCGCTCGCAGCAACTCTGGCGAGCAATCGTCGCCTCTATGGTGCGCCCCTCGCCAAGCCAACGCCACCTCGAGGTTCACCTCGACCACGCGAACACTGTAAGTCATTTTCCCCTCTCCCTCGCTTCCTACAACGTCGGCAAGCACACCGTCTGACCGCGCGCCGCCGCCAGTGTTTGACCACGCAACCATGTCTGTTAGATCAGAATCCATTGGCTGAGATTAGAACTAGACGAAGGGGTATCACTCAATCTGCGCCGTGCAATCTAAATAAGATCCTGCGGTCCAGAGAGCTCGATCCACCCGAAGCGGTACCGACCAATTAGATTGCACCACGTGGACAGGGTTTTGTTTAAAAACAGAATTAGAATCTGATTGATATGCAAACTTGTAAAATTCATAACTTTAGTTATACACGTCCAAATTTTGCAAATTTTATATAAATGGAATCAGTAGAACAAGTACTTTGCAACCATGCAATTTTTTTAATGATCTGCTTCTGGAAAATTGGTTGAAATTGCATAAACATGTGTAGGCTTATTTTGAATATAAAATTGTTCTAGATATAATTTTAATGTGAAATCTTTGCAAAATGGTTTTTTTAACCTACTGTCCCTAGGAACCAACTTATGGATTTAAAAATGTATTTTGTGAAAGTTAAGGAATAAATATTTGAATTGGCTCATTTCTAGTCAAATAAAAATATTGTTTTTGTTTTAGAAATGATTTTTGAGTGAAACCTTTGGGAAATGTTTTGATTCAAACCTTCTGACCCTAAACACCAAGTTTTGAGAATTAAGATGTATTTGGTGAACCCTTTAAAGAATATTGCTTTACCAAAAGCATTTTCAACCACATAAAATATTGATTTGATTTAGAAGTGGTTTATAGATAAAACCTTTTGCAAATGGTTTTACCACTTTAGTAAATGACCACTTTTGAACTTTATAATGTTTAGAGCCTAGTGGAAACCACTTTTGCAAATAAAACTATCTTTTGCATGCTTGCATGCATGACCTTGTTTCTATTATTTTATGTGTGATAAATTGGTTGGAGTGCTAGTTGAAATTATGTTTGTTTGATTGAATTGTAGTGAAGTTAGAAGAGTGTGATATTTGCAAGATCAAGAAGTGAACCAACATTCTCTACTAAAAAGGCAAGTGACACTATCATCCATGTCCTACTATTTTCATTACACTTAGTGGATTTTTGTAGCATGCATGGAAAGGTTTACTATATTTTATACTATGCTAAATCCTAATAGGATACCCTTATATATCCCTTAGTGGAAACAATGTAGTTGTAGTATGCTTAGCCCTGCTATATATTGGGATGGGATACATGATATGATTATATGAAGAGTTGAAAAGATTTATGTTTTATATAATAAAACAAGTACTCAATGAACCACCTGGGTCGACAAGGATACTCAAGTTTTGGACAAGGTGGCAACAAAAGGAACCATGTTTATATGGCTATCTGTTTTTGTATGTGCACTAGAAGAAAACCACCTAGGGACTTAGAGATTGAACATGTTTCTCGTACAGTGGCTTCCGTGTACAGCCACATGCTAAATGGGCTCTGGCTTAGTCAACTACATAGTGGAAGACCCATGCATTGGCATCTTCAGGTTAACTAGAATTGTGTAAGGGAACTTGAAACCCTACATTGGTGCCTGAATGACAAGCTAGCATTGTGTATTGGGAGGACTCCTATGAAAAGACTTTGTCACATTCTCAATCTGCCAGTACTCCATCTTGGTGAGTACTTATCCAGCGACCACTGGTGGCATCAAGATGAGATTGTGTCATGTGGGTAAAGTGTACAACTTCTGCAGAAGATCAAATTCTAAGTACTTAGCCGTGTCCTCGGTTATGGACAATACTGAGCAACTAAGGCCTGAAGCTATGGAAGATCTCGACATTCCAATTTCTCAAAGTAAAACTTGATGGTGACAACAAGGGATTTGAAGCACTTGGAGTTTTCCAAGAAGATCAGAAAGATTTGACAAAGATCAAAAACTATTTTGAAAAGATAGGATAAAACTATATTGCTTTCTGCAAAAGAGCCTAAACCCCACTTAGCCAAATATGCATGTAATGATAGGATCTACTTATTTCTACATAGTAGTGAAACTTGCCAATACAATTCAAATGTATTGACCCTTGTGGCTGCAACTTCTTATGTTGCAGGTTTGTTTGATGTTATGTGTGTTGATTAGGATTACAAGTCTACAACCAACATGTTTGCCTGTGGCACTTTGAAGATGAAGGACCCCATGCTTTATAATTATTCTGCTGCAATGTAATGTGATAGCCAAATGAGCTATGTAAGATGTAATGAATTATTTTATTCCTGGTTATAAAGTTGTATTATGACCTTTGTTTCTTGATATTACATCTTAACTGTGGATGCTAGCTATTGATCCAGGGACTAGCATTGTAAACACAGGGATCTCTACCTTATTAAAGGTTGGGAACCTTACACACACGTACGGTGCCGAGATGTCTCCTGCTTCCTTGGTCTAGCAAGTGGGGTGGAGAGATGGATTGGATCTGCAGCACGATGGCGTGGTGCTATGGTGGATAGTTTCTGCAGCAGGGCTTCGCCTACACGTAGTCGAGAGAGAGAGAGGAAGGGCAGCAGCTGGCGGCTAGGTTTTTTGGGGTGAGGGGAGGGTGCGCCCCCTGCCCACCTTATATAGGGGGTTGGCCGGCCCCCTTGGCCCCTCCTCTAAGCCCTAGGGCGGCAGGCCCAAGGGTGGAGTGGGGGGCAAGTCTTCCCCCCTTCTAGAAGGTTTCCCTAGGGTTTCCCCTAGGGTTTGGCCGGCTGGGCCTATGGGGCCATGTGACCCTGGCCAAAAGCGGCCAGGGCACTCCCTCGTAGGCCCACGCACCCCTCCGACAAGTGGGGCCACGTTGGTCCCACTCTGGAAGCTTCTAGAACCTTCCGGTACAATACCGAACATTCCGAAACGATTCCGAAATCCAAAAACTGCTTTCCATTATATGAATCTTATTCTCCGGACCATTCCGAAACCTCTCGTGATGTCCTGGATCTCATCCGAGAATCCGAACAAAAACTCATAAACCAATTATCCATTCTATCATAGCGTCTATGCACGTTAAGTATCTGGAAACCCATATTGACTCCCACATATTCATCGATGATCATATCGGATGAACCACGATGCCAGGATTCAATTAATCCCATATATATTCCCTTCGTCACGCGATATTTTACTTGCCCGAGATTCGATCGTCGGTATCGGCATACCTAGTTCAATATCGTTCACGGCAAGTACTTTACTCGTTCCGTAATCCGATATCACTTTGTGATCAACTCCCTAACCACGTGCTTGCAAGCGGTGTTGATATCGATTACCGAGTGGGCCCGAATTATATCTCTCCGAATTGGGAGGGACAAATCTCATCTCGATACATACAACCCAACAAGTACTTTTCGATCACCTGAGAGACACCTTTATGATCACCCTCACATAGGATGGCGTTTGATGACCTCAAAGCTTTCTTCCAATACCAGGGAGTTGCATTATCTCATAGTCTAAGGAATACAATATTTGACATAGGAAAAAGCTTCGCAGAGATGAACACGGTGACATGATGTAATTGCTCTGCTTGATTTGGGTCTATCCATCATATCATTCTCCTAATGACATGATCTCATTATTAATCGACAACTCATGTCTATGTTTAGGAAACCTTAACCATCATTAATCGACGAGCTAGTCCATAGAGGCGTACTAGGGACACGGTGTTGTTCATAAACCACACAAGTATCAAAGTTTCCGCTTAATACAATTCTAGCATGGAATATAAACTTTATCATGTTCCAAAACTTATTTACAAACAATCTTGTAAACTATTTCCTCAACCTTTTTGGTTTTGATTCTACATCTCATCTATTTCAAACTTGATGGACAAAGCCTACCCCATGGCCAAAGACTTCACCATGTGCAAAAGATTTCATCAACTCTAATGACTTCAACATCTTCAATGATTTCAACTTTAGTTTCACCAAGGACTTCAACTTAGACATCACTAAGGACTACAAGTGAGAACCAAGAGTCATTAGATTGCCTACCAAAAACATTGATATCATGTCAGAGTATGGATCATATTGACCTATGAGGTATGACTATACTAGGTTGATTATTTCAAGAAAACTTGTTGTTTCCTTCAACTCATGAGTTAAGCTCATAAGTTGTTAAGTAAATAGTTTTTTGTTGATTGCTTGATTGTTTGATTGGACTTGGTTGGTTTTGAGTTGTGTGTTAAAACTTCTTAAAAACCTATCCACCAATACTTATCCCTATCAAACCAACAGATGCCTCCTCGTCGTGCCAACCCCAACCAAAACAACAACAACATCACCCCTGAGATGCAGCAGATGTTAGCAGCCCAGACACAGTTGATGCAGGAGATGACCACATACATACAGAATCAGAACAACAACAACAACAACAACAACAACAACAACAACAACAATCAGAATAATCCTCTAGCACTTGATATGCTCACCAAGTTTCTGAAACTTAGGCCTGCAAGGTTCTCTGGAACAGATGATCCAATGGAAGCCAATGACTGGTTACGTTCAGTGAACAACTCATGTCTATGTTTAGGAAACCTTAACCATCATTAATCGATGAGCTAGTCCATAGAGGCGTACTAGGGACACGCTGTTGTTCATAAACCACACAAGTATCAATGTTTCCTCTTAATACAATTCTAGCATGGAATATAAACTTTATCATGAACAAGAATTATAACAATAACATCTTTATTATTGCCTCTAGGGAATAATTACAACATGTAGAGATACCGACGATCAAAACCTCAGATAAATAAACTATCGTGAGACAAAGGGAAATTGGTATCGTATGTAAGTGGTTCATTTGATCGCAAAGTAATCATAGAAATATGTGGGAGCCATATGAATTTCCAGATTCCTCTATTGGTTATTGATCGGAGAACTGTCTCGGTCATGTCCGCATAATTCACGAACCGTAGGGAGACACACTTAAGGATTCGATGTTGTTGAGTAGTTATGGAATGATGAGTAAGAGACCGAATGTTGTTAGGAGTCTCGGATGGGATCCGGGATATCACGAGGAGATCCGTAATGGTCTGGATAATAAGATTCATATAAGGAAAGTCCTGTTTCGGAGTTGGAGAATGATTCCGGTGTTTTCACCAGGAATGTTCTAGAAGGGTCCGAAAGGTCCGGCACTCCGGAGGGGAAGGGTACATGAATGTGTCATGACAATATGGAATATTTGCATCATGTACTAGGTCACTTGGCTGGGCAAAATAAAGAGAGAAATCAAATCCTAATTTGAAAGTCAAATGCCAATTTGAAAAAGTCAAACGGCAAGTTTGCTTGGTGGAGGGAGAGTAGGAAACCTACTTGGGTGGAAGTCCCCTCCCTCCACCCGCTGGCCAAGGAGGTTGAGTTGGGGGAGGACTCCCTCCTCCCAACCGGCCACCCTCCACCTATATAAGGAGGGGTAGGGCGCCCCTACCCCTCACACCCAAAACCCTAGCCCCAAGCCGCCGCCGCCTAGGGCACCTCCAACTCGATGAGTTGGGGTTTCCCCAAACCCTAGCCGCCGGCCAAGCCCTCCCCTTGGTGCCCTCTAAACCCTAGATCACCAAGGCCTCTCTCATACTCCACCATACTCGCACCGGCATAAGGCGAAGCCCTGCGGGATCTCCCCTCTACTTCCGACACCACGCCGTCGTGCTGCCGGAATCGCGAGGAGAGTGCTACAACCTCTGATGCATGCTGGAACAAGGGAGAGGAAGGTATTCATCGAGTATCGAACGAGTGACCGACTGCGGAAGCGCTGCCGGAACGAAGCGCCGGAAGGATCGTCTACGCGATCTTGAGATCGGCAAGAGTACGACTACATCACCCACGAGAATCTGCTCTTGTTAACCGCTTTGGAATCTTCGAGGTTGAGTTCCCCTATCGACTCGTTGCTACAATCTAGTAGATAGATCTTGGCTTGTTTGTTTGCATGCGGTAGAAATTTTTTGTTTTCCATGCTACGAACCCCTACAGTGGTATCAGAGCCGTGTCTATATGTAGATCTGTTGCACGAGTAGAACACAATGGTCATTGTGGGCGATGGTGCTTTTATTATCAATTTCTTTTTGTGTACTTTGCATCTTGCGGTATGATGGGATGAAGCGGCCCGGGCTAACCTTACATGACATCGTTCATGAGACTTGATCCACGCTCAACATGCAACTTGTATTGCATAAGTGGCTTTACGGGTGCCTGTCTCTCCCATCATAGTATAGATCCAATTTACAACAGGCACTTGATAGTTCAAGCATCAACATTGTGGTTCTTCTTCATAAGTTAGATCGACACTTAATGAAAGCCCCAAACCACGTAAAATATGCAAAGAAAATTAGAGGCGTCTAACTTTGTTTTGCAGGGGTGTGATGTGATGTGATATGGCCATGATTGTGATTATATTTGATGTATGCAATGTTCCTTATTGGAAGTTGGCAACCGGAAGGAGCCATATGGTTGTCTTTAAATTCCGTTAAGACCCGCGTGTCTATTCAAAGTAGTTGTAATAGTTGAAGCTGGTGGACGACAACCATGAAACGGCGACATTGACCTTGACGCCATTCCGATGATAATGGAGATCATGTTCGTGCTTGAGGATGGAGATCGGAAGCACAAAGAAGAAAGGCCATATCATATCACATATTATGAATTGCATGTGATTTTAATCCTTTATGCATCTTGTATTGCTTAGTTAACGACGGTAGCATTATAAGATGATCCCTCAAAGCACACAAATTTCAAGTTTTAAAGTGTTCATCCTTAGTAAGCACCGTTGCTAAAGCTCGTTGTTTCGAAGCACCACGTGATGATCGGGTGTGTTAGATTCTGCGAGTGTATACAACATGAGCAAGCCAGATTTGCTCAAGTGGAAGCTAAGGTTTGATCTTGACGAGCCTAGCATGTACAGACATGGTCTCGGAACACGGATCACCAAAAGGTAAAGAATGAGTCACATAGTAGATATGATGAACATGTTGATTGTGCGCCATTGAAGCTACATCAACTCTCATGATGATCGGTTTTGATGTGGTGGATTTGGTTCGTGTGATCACTAAAACAATTTGAGGGATATTGTTTTGAGTGAGAGTTTTCCTAGATTAATTTAACTATTAATTAGAACTCAATTTGTCATAAACTTAGTCTAAACTATTGCAAATATGTTGTAGATCAATGGCGGCCCCTACCATCAATTTTAATGCGTTCCTAGAGAAAGAAAAGTTGAAAAACAATGGAAGCAACTTCGCGGATTAGTTCCGCAATTTCAGGATTCTCCTCAATGCTGGTAATTTGACCTATGTGCTGGATGCACCGCTGGGTGACCCGCCTGCAGCTACTGCTACCGATGAAGTAAAGAATGTTTACCTTACTCGGAAGAATCAGTACTCCACAGTTCAGTGTGCTATCTTGTATTGTTTGGAATCGGAGCTTCAGAAAAGGTTTGAGAACCATCACCCACATGATATTGTTCGTGAACTCAAAATGATATTTGAGGCTCACGCGGCAGTTGAGAGTTATGAGGCTTCTGAAAAGTTCTTTAACTGCAAGATGGAAGAGGGCAGCTCCGTCAGTGAGCATGTGCTTAAGATGTCTGGGCACGCAAACAAACTCCAAAGTTTGGGTATAGTGATTCCTAATTCTTTGGGGATTCACCGTGTCCTCCAATCACTACCACCAAGTTACAAGAACTTTGTGATGAACTACAATATGCAAAACATGGACAAGACGTTGCCAGAAATCTTCTCCATGTTGAAATCTGCAGAAGTGGAGATCAAGAAAGATCACCAAGTGTTGTTGGTCAATAAGACCACCAATTTCAAGAAAGGCAAGTCTAAGCAAAAGGGAAACTTCAAGAAGGGCGGTAAGAAAGTTGCCGCACCGGCGAAGAAGACCAAGGCTGGGCCTAAGCCTTATACCGAGTGCTTTTACTGCAAGGGAGAAGGTCAGTGGAAGCGGAATTGCCCAAAGTACTTGGCGGATTTGAATAACGACAACATCAAGAAGAAAGGTATATCCGATATACATGTTATTGATGTGTATCTCACTAGTACTCGTAGTAGTGCCTGGGTATTTGATACTAGTTCGGTTGCTCATATTTGTAACTTGAAACAGGTGCTGCAGAATAAACGGAAGCTAGCGAAGAATGAGGTGACGATGCGCGTTGGAAATGGATCAAAGGTTGATGTGATCGCGGTCGACACGCTACCTCTTCATCTACCATCGGGATTAGTTTTATACTTAAATAATTGTTATTTGGTGCCTGCGTTGAGCATGAACATTATATCTGGATCTTGTTTATTGCGAGACGGTTATTTGTTTAAGTCCGAGAATAATGGTTGTTCGATTTATATGAGTAATATGTTTTATGCACGTGCACCTTTGATAGATGGTCTATTCTTATTGAATCTCGATAGTGGAAATACACATATTAATAACATTGAAGCTAAACGTTTGAAACTGAGCGATAACTCAACCTATATGTGGCACTGTCGTCTTGGTCATATTGGAGCGAAGCGTATGAAGAAACTACATTCCGATGGCCTTTTAGAATCACTTGATTTCGAATCACTTGAAAGATGCGAAGCATGTCTGATGGGTAAAATGACTAAGACTCCATTTTCTAGGATGATGGAGCGAGCTACGGACTTATTGGAAATCATACATACCGATGTGTGTGGCCTAATGAGTGTAGCATCGCGCGGTGGTTATCGTTATGTTCTTACCTTCACGGATTACTTGAGTAGATATGGGTATATCTATTTCATGAAACATAAGTCCGAAACTTTCGAGAAGTTTAAGGAATTTGAAAGTGAGGTTGAGAATCAACGTAACAAGAAGATTAAATTTCTACGATCTGATCGTGGAGGTGAATATCTAAGTTATGAGTTTGGCGAGCATTTAAAGAAATGCGGAATACTTTCACAATTGACACCGCCGGGAACAACACAGCGTAATGGTGTGTCCGAACATCGTAATCGAACTCTCTTAGATATGGTTCGTTCTATGATGTCACTTATAGATTTACCGCTATCGTTTTGGGGTTATGCATTAGAAACAGCTGCATTCACTTTAAATAGGGCACCATCTAAATCCGTTGAAACGACACCGTATGAATAATGATTTGGGAAGAAAACAAAATTGTCGTTCCTTAAAGTTTGGGGTTATGAAGCTTATTTAAAGAAGTTATAGCCGGACAAGCTTGAACCCAAAGCGGAAAAATGCGTCTTCATAGGATACCCAAAGGAAACTATTGTGTATACCTTCTATCATAGATCCGAGGGCAAAATCTTCGTTGCTAAGAATGGATCCTTTCTAGAGAAGGAATTTCTCTCGAAAGAAGTGACTGGAAGGAAAGTAGAACTCGACGAGGTTGTTGAACCTTCTCTCGAACTTGCGAGTAGCGCAACACCGGAAGTAGTTCCTGTGGCGCCTACAACAATAAGAGAGGAAGCTAATGATGTTGATCATGAAACTTCGGTTGAAGTTGCTATAGAACCTCGCAGGTCAACGAGAACTCGTACCACACCTGATTGGTATGATCCCGTTATGAGTGTCTTGTTGGTGGACAACACCGATGACCCCGCGACATATGAGGAAGCAATGATGAGCCCAGATTCCAATAAATGGCAAGATGCCATGAAATACAAGATTGGATCCATGTACGGAAACCAAGTATGGACCTTGGTGGACTTACCGGATGGCCGGAAGGCTGTCGAGAACAAATGGATTTTCAAGAAGAAAACAGATGCTGATGGTAATGTTACTGTCTATAAAGCTCGACTTGTCGCAAAAGGGTTTTGACAAATTCAAGGATTTGACTACGATGAGACTTTCTCACCGGTAGCGAAGCTAAAGTCTGTGAGGATTTTGTTAGCAATCGCTGCATATTATGATTATGAGATATGGCAAATGGATGTCAAAACGGCGTTCCTCAATGGATACATTGATGAAGAGTTGTATATGATGCAACCCAAAGGTTTTGTCGATCCTAAAGATGCTAACAAGGTATACAAACTTCAACGGTCCATATATGGATTCAAGCAAGCATCCCGAAGTTGGAATCAACGTTTTGATAAGGTACTCAAAAGCTTTGGTTTTATACAAACTTATGGAGAAGCTTGTATTTACAAGAAAGTGAGTGGGAGCTCTATAGCATTCTTAATAATATATGTAGATGACATATTGTTGATTGGGAATGATGTAGACCTTCTTAATTGTGTCAAGGATTATTTGAATAATAGTTTTTCAATGAAAGATCTTGGCGAAGCAGCTTACATATTAGGCATAAAGATTTATAGAGATAGATCGAGACGCCTAATATCATTGTCACAAAGTACATATTTGAACAAATTTCTAAAGAGGTTTGGAATGGAAGATAGCAAGAAAGGGTTCTTGCCCATGTTGCCCAATACGACCTTGAGTAAAACTTAAAGTCCAGCAACGGCAGAAGATAGAGAAAGGATGAGTAAGACTCTCTATGCCTTGGCCATAGGATCTCTAATGTATGCCATGCTATGTACTAGACCCGACATTGCATATGTTGTTAGTTTGACTAGCAGATATCAAAGTGATCCAGGAGTGGATCATTGGACAGCGGTCAAAAACATCCTTAAGTACTTGAGAAGAACTAAGGATATGGTTCTTTCTTATGGAGGTGATGAACAACTTGTTGTTAATGGTTACACCGATGCTAGTTGGAACACCGATCCGGATGATTCTAAATCTCAATCTGGATACGTATTTACTTTGAATGGTGCAGCAGTTAGCTGGAGGAGTGCAAAGCAAAGTGTTGTGGCGAGATCTTCAACTGAATCGGAATACATAGCTGCTTCGGAGGCTTCACAAGAAGCGATATGGATGAAGGAGTTCATTACAGAGCTCGGTGTGGTTCCAAGTGCGCTGGACCCAGTGTTTATCTACTATGATAACATGGGCGCCATAGCCAATGCACAAGAACCAAGGTCACACAAGAAACTGAAGCACATCAAGCTACGTTTTCACGCTATTCGAGAACATGTCCAAGATGGTGACATAAAGATTTGAAAATTACACACAGATCTGAATGTGGCGGATCCGTTGACTAAACCTCTCCCGAGGGCAAAACATGACCAAGACCAAACTGCCATGGGTGTTCGGTATATTACCATGTAATCTAGATTAGTTTACTCTAGTGCAAGTGTGAGACTGTTGGAGATAAGCCCTAGAGGCAATAATAAATATATTTATTATTATATCTTTGTGTTTATGATAAATGTTTGCATTCATGCTATAACAGAATTAAAAGGAAACATTAATACTTGTGTGATTTCTAAACAAAATTAGAGTCCCTAGTAAAGCCTCTTCATAATACTAGCTTGTTGGTTAATAGATGATTGTGGTTTTCCTATCATAAACATTGAGATGTTGTTAACAACAAGATCATATCATTAGGAGAATGGTATGATGGACATACTCCTATAGATAAGCGTAGCATAAAGATCAAGTCATTTTAATAGTTCAATTGCTATAAGCTTTCTGATACATAGTAACCTAATTCCTTCGACCATGAGATCATGCTAATCACCATCACCGGAAGGATGCTTTGATGACATCAAACACCACACCGTAACTGGTGGCTATAAAGGTGGCATTGAGTGTTCGGGAAGTATGGGTTGAGGCACATGGATCAAGAGTGGGATTTGTCCATCCATATGACGGATAGATATACTCTGGGCCGTCTCAGTGGAATGTCATCGAATTGTCTTGCAAGCATGTGACTGGCTCACAACGGATCACATACCATGGGAACGAGAAAAGAGTACTTATCAGTAATGAGGTTGAACTAGGTATGCAGAGATACCGCCAATCAAAACCTCGGATAAGTAAACTATCGTGAGACAAAGGGAAATTGGTATCGTATGTAAGTGGTTCATTCGATCGCAAAGTAATCGTAGAAATATGTGGGAGCCATATGAATTTCCAGATTCCTCTATTGGTTATTGATCGGAGAAGTGTCTCGGTCATGTCCGCATAATTCACGAACCGTAGGGAGACACACTTAAGGATTCGATGTTGTTGAGTAGTTATGGAATGATGAGTAAGAGACCGAATGTTGTTCGGAGTCTCGGATGGGATCCGGGATATCACGAGGAGATCCGGAATGGTCCGGATAATAAGATTCATATAAGGAAAGTCCTGTTTCGGAGTTGGAGAATGATTCCGGTGTTTTCACCAGGAATGTTCTAGAAGGGTCCGAAAGGTCCGGCACTCCGGAGGGGAAGGGTACATGAATGTGTCATGACAATATGGAATGGTTGCATCATGTACTAGGTCACTTGGCTGGGCAAAATAAAGAGAGAAATCAAATCCTAATTTGAAAGTCAAATGCCAATTTGAAAAAGTCAAACGACAAGTTTGCTTGGTGGAGGGAGAGTAGGAACCTACTTGGGGAGGAAGTCCCCTCCCTCCACCCATCGGCCAAGGAGGCCGAGTTGGGGGAGGACTCCCTCCTCCCAACCGGCCACCCTCCACCTATATAAGGAGGGGTAGGGCACCCCTACCCCTCACACCCAAAACCCTAGCCCCAAGCCGCCGACGCCACCACCTCCTTTCGTTGCCGCCGCCTAGGGCACCTCCAACTCGGCGAGTTGGGGTTTCCCCAAACCCTAGCCTCCGGCCAATCCCTCCCCTTGGTGCCCTCTAAACCCTAGATCACCAAGGCCTCTCTCATACTCCACCATACTCGCACCAGCTTAAGGCGAAGCCCTGCGGGATCTCCCCTCTACTTCCGACATCAGGCCGTCATGCTGCCGGAATCACGAGGAGAGTGCTACAACCTCCACTACCTGCTGGAACAAGGGAGAGGAAGGTCTTCATCGAGTACCGAACGTGTGACCGACGGAACGCATCGCCGGAAGGATCGTCTACGCGATCTTGAGATCGGCAAGAGTACGACTACATCACCCACGAGAATCTGCTCTCGTTAACCGCTTTGGAATCTTCGAGGGTGAATTCCTCTATCGACTCGTTGCTACAATCTAGTAGATGGATCTTGGCTTGTTTGTTTGCATGCGGTAGAATTTTTTTTGTTTTCAATGCTACGAACCCCTACACTACGATACACCCCCTATACTTTTGGGTCATCAAGACTATTTACTGGTTCCATTGTCAGGGAGTGAAGCGCTATTGAAGAGTGGAAATGGTAAAGGAAACTTCTAATGTGAGTATTGTTTTTATTTATGTTTGTTACTTTGTTTCCAATATGGACAACCCACTTGGTTTTCTGTTTGGGAAAACTACTACCACTGATAGGGTAGTAGATGAATCACCACCTGTTGAGATGATCCTTTTAAGATACCTAGAAGTATTGTTGATCGTGTTATGGATAATTATTATTTTGGGGATGGAACTATCCATCCTGGTGATCATTTGCTTTTTATCCATGAATTATGTGGGTTGTTTAAATGTGCAGGTATCACAACTAAACAGGTGAAGAAGAAGTTACTCTCTATATATTTGAAAGGAAGAGCTGAAGAATGTTATAAGCTGCCGAAGAATGGACAATCCATGTAATGGGAGGAAATAGTACCTCTCTTTTATTCTAAATTCTATCCCCCAGTGAGATTCATAAGGATAGGAATCAAATATATAACTTTTGGCCTCGTGATGGAGAAATTACAACTCAGGCTTGGGGGAGATTGAAGTTACTAATGCTTAAATGCCCTATTCATGAACTCCCTAAGAATATTATTATCAATAACTTTTATGCAAGGCTTTATCTTCATGATAAAGATTTACTAGATGCTTCTTGTGCTGGATCATTCACATGTATGAAGGAAGAAGCTAAATGGGATCTTCTAGACCGTATTCAAGAGAACACTGAAGCATGGGAGAATAACAAAGGAAAAAAGTCAGGTATAAATTATGATTATGAATGCATTAAATCTTTTATGGGAACTGATGACTTCCGTGATATTAGTACTGAGTATGGTCTTGATTCTCAAAGTATTGCCAATTGTTTTAAGTCTTTTGCCTCTTATATAGAAATTCCTAAAAAGAGTGGAATAAGTACCATGCACCTTATAAAGATGTTGTTAATCATGTTCCTGCTAGAAATACTGAAGTTTGTACTATTGGTCATCTTTTACCTGAACCTTATGTTGAGAAAATACCTTTCCCAGCTAAGGTAAAGGAGTATTCTATGATAATTAGTGCGGTTAACAAAGGTACCAAGAAAACTGTGGAACCTGATGAGCAAATAAACATTGAACCTGTAGTAGCCATTGTGAAAGATCTTGTCACTAAAAATATAGAGGATGAGCATATTATCTTCTGTGAAGATGCTTCTAATATTGTCTCTCATCCTAGAAAAGCTAGAAAAACTAGTGTCTCTGTGCTTTCTGTTAGAATTGGTGATCATTGCTATTATGGTTTATGTGATATTGGTGCTAGTTATAGTGCTATTCCTTATGAGATTTACAGGGAAATTATGCATGAAATTGATCCTTGTGAGCTTGAGGATATTGATGTGGTTATTCACCTTACCAATAAGGAGAGCATTTTCCCTATTGGTATTGTAAGAGATGTGGAAGTCCTTTGCGGTAAGATTAAGTACCCTGCTGATTTTCTATTGCTTGGTTCAGCAGCTAGTAAAACTTGTCCTATCATTTTTGGTAGACCCTTTCTAAACACTTATGGAGCAATTATAGATTGCAATAAGGAGGAAGTTTTAACTAACTTTTATGGAGATTCTTATGAGTTTAATTTTTCTAAATTTGCTAAAGCTCCTTATGAAAATGAATTGCCTAATAAAGATTTCAGGATGGAACAGCTTGCTTCTATTGACCCAGTTTATGACCTTGGACCTCTTTTTGATGATTGTAAGTATGCTCATTTTGATGATAAAGTTGTTTCTTGTGATAGTTATATTGTCAACTTTATTCAAAGTGCTACTGAAATTTATTATGAGAGAGGGGAAACTGGTTTTATGCATCTCAATAATATTAAGTTTCCCGGCTTTATGCTGAAAGCTTTGAAGTTGCACTTGTTTTGTCTTCCTATTCTAGTGTCCTTTTGTTTCAATAATTTGTTTTCTCATGAGACCCCCTTGCATAGGAAGTGGGTTATACTCAAATGTGTTGGATATTTTCTTTTTGATGCTCTTTTTCATTTCAAATCCATATCTCATATGTGAGCATCTTTGAAATTATCAAGCCTAACTTAAAGGCATTAAAGAAAAGTACTTCTTGGGAGATAACCCAATAGTTTTATTGAGTCTTGGAAGTTATTACTTGCAATAACCTCTACTTATCCTTTTTGTTTTGGTTTTTGTGTCAAGATCAACTACTTTTGAGAAGTAGAGGAGTGGTGAAAAGTGGTTGTCCTGGGATAGATTTTTGTGCTGCATTGTAAAATTTTGTGAAGAAGCTCAGTACTTCGGATGGAGCTGTAATTTTCTATGATTGTTCTCTAAGTTGTTATCCAACTTTCATTAGTTTTGCACTTTTTTATTTGAGCAACAGAAGTTTTTTGAAAAAATCAATATTTACCTGCTGGTCTGTTTTAACAAATTTCTGCCATCATTTGCATTTGCCTCTTATATTGATTCCCTTTCAGATTATTTTTGGGCTTTTGGAAATGAGTTGCTACAATAGCTTTTGTTTTGATGGATTTCAGTTGAAGTTTGAACCTAAAGGTTTATTGTTTTTGCATACACTAATGTTGCTAATAAATATTGTGTGAGGCTTTGTATGAAAAAAATTCAGGAGATGGAGAGAAGGAATCTGCAGAGTCCGTCGTTGAATAGGTAAAAGTGGTGAAAACAGAAGGTTTGCAAAAAACTTTTTTATTTATATATTTTATGTTTTTATTACTTATGGAAGGTTACGAGACAAAACAGAGGAGGAATTGGAGCCCAGGTGGGCCACACCCACCAGTGGCGCGGGCCCCAGCTGGACGCGCCACCAGGGGTGTGAGCCCCCTGGAGTCCGTCTCTGCCTCGTTTTCGCACAATACCTTCCTTATGTAGTGAAACTTCGTAATATATAACCCCCCGGTTCCCCCGAGGTCCGTATATCGTGTTCTCGTCGTGTTTTCGTTTCGATTTGTTTCTGTCAGGAAATACTCTCAAGTTTAGAGGCACTATGGTCTCCGCCAACGACAAGGGCAAAGAGCCCGTGGAAGAAGAAAGGATTGCCGCTAGGCACAAAGACATGAGTTGGAGCATCGAGGAGAAAGTAAAGGACATGTCAGCAGGCATGGAGGGACAAGCTGCCATAGGATCAAGGGCAAGGAAACCTACTTTCGTAGGGGCAATTAACACTAGACGTGCTTTTTTTCATAATATGCAGGGTATCATGACCTCCGTTCCAGACTTTAGATCCTGCCCTGAGGCAGTGGAAGCCCTTTGAACCACTGATAAGTTTTGTGATAAGTATTGTGCTCTTAGGATGGAGGTCGATATACTTCAAGAGGAGAATAATAGGTTTTGTCAGATGCTGGAGGGTTTTCTCACCCTAAACAAGGGAACACCACCACCACCGAAGGATTAATTCGCATCAGGTTTGGCATCCCCTTGGCTTGTTCCAAGCTTGGGGGAGTGCCGCGGTATCACATCATTATCTTTTATCTTTTTACCTTTTTAGTAGATGCATATCTTGGGTAGAGAAGTTATCTTATAGGTTGGTTTGCATTGTAGAAGTATCTCTCCTTTAGTTGGTTATCTATGTATCCCTTGATGTGAGTGCCTTTATGGAATATTAATAAGAAGTTTCATATTTTACCTTTTGCACTTCTTATTTTAGTTTGCAATCTCTGTTATATGATTGATCTTGTTGATTAGTATCGGTACCACTTTGGGAGCATCAGGTATATCTAAATTGGTTTTGGCAAATCGAGCTCTAGTCAGTAGCAACACTTTTTGAGGTTTGAGAGGAAAAGAGAAAAGAACTTATAGGTATTTTGTATCATCTATTTTTTTTCTTGATTGTCTCATAAGATTAATATTCTTTATTTAAGATCTTTTGTGTCTTCGAGGAAGATTGCATGTTTGGCTTCATCACTTGTAGGTTTGTTTGTTTCCTTCAACTCTTTTGCTTGGTACCCAGCTTTGCTAGCCAAAAACGTGTGCTGAGAGGGAACACTTCTCATGCATCCAACCCTTTAAACCAATACATATGCCATTTGTGTCCACCATATCTACCTATTAGCATTATTGCTATTCCAAGTAAATTCTCAAGCTTCATCTATCTTTCAAGTTAAAAATTATTTTGTTATGTGAAAACTAGTTAGTAAAGCTATCACGAACTTGATGGCACACCTTATTTTCTTGCCCCTAATAAACTTGAACCATTGTGTCAACGAAGTTGTATATGCTTACACCTATACGTTGGAATTAGCAGAACCGTGCTGTCACGGGGAACGCTTTCAACATTGCACGTGTACACTGTACACAGTTGATATCATGCTCTTTTGTTTGCGGATGTCGTCGGTGTGAAATAAAAGGGGAACTTGTAAGTACATGGAGTTATGTATGTGTGTTAGAGAAACGCCAGGGCCGCTAGCCTAAGCTATGCCTAATCATGGTGGAAACTTGCAACATAACCATAGTGAGCAATCTGTGAAGCATCATCAATAAAAACCTATGCAAATAGAAAATAAAAAGATCGCTAAGATGCTCACTGTATGCTTGCCTTATCATTTTGATTATGGGATAGCTCATGTATCATGTGCAAGGGGTACCACGTTGCCGGTTCTTTATGACACACATGTACTTACTATGACAAGAACTTACTGGTTACTAAAGTTGAGTAGCATGACGAGCGACCCTCGTACTCAAGGGACATGAGATTGCCAACTTATATTTCGTCAAGCATATACTCCATCTTTGTTCACTTTAAACCTTAATCACCTCAAGATCCTTATGATAGGGGCAATGAGAGCTCAAAGCTAGTAAGTATCATAATCTTTTGAAAGCTCTTTATGAACTTGAAATCCCTGCTGTCCTCTATGAAGGACTTTTCTCCTACTTCTAAGTTGAGTCAGTAAACCTATTCCTCTCTGTCTCCAGCAAGCATTTGAGTTGTTGTGTTTCAAGCATTCGTATGATGATTTATTCAATCATGTTATTTATCTTCCTTGTTTGCACAAGAATCTTATCTAAATGAGTATTACTTTGAAAGCCATCATTGTGAAAAGCCTTTTATGTTTGAGCAAAGAGTACTCCTATTGTAAACCTCTTTACAAAAACTTTGCTTGAAAACTGTTTGCCAAATGTTCTCTGACCAAGAACAAATTTTGCCAATCCCAATTATGATTTATCTTTATGCATCTTTATTGTGACTCCCATACTTGTTGCAAGCTAGGTTATATAATGGTGAGTTGCTTTCTTCTATGAGTTGTGAATTGCTAAGTGTGATGCTTCTTGTCTGTATTCTTTTTATTGATACTTCACTCCATAAACCTGTGGACATGTTTACTGAGCTCATTTTTCGCTTGGGGACAAGCGAGGTCTAAGCTTGGGGGAGTTGATACGTCCAATTTGCATCACCATTCTATATCATAATTTTCCTCTATTCATTGATATATTTCATATTAAGAGGTGCTACTTATGTCTTTTAATCTGTTTTTGCATGTTGGATGATTCTTGGAGGATGAACTGCCGGAGTAAGGATTCTAATGGAAAAAGCGGTGTTTTGATGCAATTTCTCGAAGATCAGAAAAATACCAGAAAAACTACAGAAAATAATATTTTCCCAGAAGACGAAGGATGCCAGAAGGGGAGGCGGAGTTGGGCCACAGGGGGCCCACACCCCCCAGGCGCGGGCCACCCTGGGCCGTGCCTACAGGGGGTGTGGCCACCCTGGCCCACCTATGGCTCCGCCCTCTCGCCTATATCTTATCCTCAGAACCCTAAAGTCGAGGGAGTGACCACAGAAATATTTCGCCGCCTCTACGGGGCAGAAAACACCAAGAGAGAAAGAGCTCTCCGGTAGATAGATTTCTGCCGGGGAAATTCCTTCCCAAAGAGGGGAGATCGCCGCCATCAACACCATCATCAAGCTAGACTTCATTAGGATCATCATCATCCACACCATCATCTCCACCAGCACCATCGTCACCACTCCATCCGGCTGTAACAATTGTGTTGAATCTTGCATAGTTCTTAGGGGAAACTTTCCCGGTGTTGATTACTATTGTAGTTGATGCTTGTGAGTGGAATCATTGAGTTATTGTTTATCTTCAGATTGTTATCCATTATTATATCATCTCTGATCTTGATCCATATGATGTCTCGTGAGTAGTTCGTTTAGTTCTTGAGTACATGGGAGAAGTCATGTTGTTAGTAGTGGAATTGTGTTGAGGTATTATTCAATGGTTTAATATTTAAGTTGTGGTGCTATTCTTCTAGTGGTGTCATGTGAATGTCGACTACATGATACTTCACCATTTATGGGCCTAGGGGAATGCATTGTGTATTTGGCTACTAATTGTGGGGTTGCCGGAGTGACAAAAACCTGAACCTGTCGTGGTATTGCCGACGAGTATGCCATGGAGGGTTCCTCACAGTGCGTGTTTAGAGACGTGGGGTAAGGCGGACGGTTGACGGGTACGAGGTAACACAGCTTACCCAGGTTTAGATCCCACAATGGTGGCGGAATCCTACTCCTGCTATAAATCACTATAATGGCAATACGCCGAGTTACAGAGATAGGTTTGCTGTGCGAGGTGACTAGAGAGTCTAAGTTATCATGCCCTAAAGGCTCCCATAGGCCCGACTTATATAGTCGCCAGGTCCTAGGGTTACAGGGAAAAGTCCTAGCCAGACAGGTTACAAAGTTCTACACCGTCTATTACTAGTCTTGTGTATCTTGCACTCCAAGGCTCGGGTACGTTGGTGACTCCACCGTAGCCTTCCTTTATCCGGCATGGGCCTCCCTTCTGAATCCACCTAACTGGGCGTCTATCAGGCCACAGGCCATGCTACCGACTATGGGCCACCCGGGTTAGTCGGATAAGACACATGCTATGAGGATACCCATATAGCATATCCCCAACAGTAGCCCCCGGAGAACTCCAAGATCTTGCGTCGTCTTGCCTCTTCTCATGGAATGCTCCGTCTAGGTGGATGTCGGCAAATCTTCAAGCAACATCTTGTGGTCCTCCCAAAGAACCCTGCAAAGGTTTCTCCGTCTTATATGAGTAAGTCGGAGAAATGCTGAATCTTCCATCGTACGCTCCCGTTGTCGGATTAAATCCGTCCATGCCGGAATCTTCGATGGGACGGCTCATCTACCATGTCAGTTATGGCAACGTAGGCTGTAGGTCAGCGACACCTCGTAGCACACACATGCAGAGAACGTAATCATATCCGATTTTCCCGTGCGAGCGATACAAAATGTTGGCAGCGGCGGTTGGAGACGTGATGAAATTACCGCGCACGTTCACGAACATGTCGTCTACGCGGCAACCGTCCGATTAGCTGCACGAATCTTGACGCGGAGTAAGATAAATAGTAACCGTGGGACACTTGCCACTTTTCACCCCATTCTCTCGCGTCGTCGTCTTCTTCCTCCAGCCGCACTCCTCCTCGAGCTCTCCGCGGAAGACCTCGAGAAACCCTAGCCTCTCTCTGCACCAGTCGCTTCCTTCCATTCCTTCCATGGCTAGCAGCAGCTCCTCCCCATCGATGGTGGCGTCGAGCGAAGCCACGGTGAAGCCGGCGAGCTCCGTCGTCGTGCCCCCAGAGGGCCTGGTCATCCCTGCATCGGCGGTGATTGAAACCACCGACGGCGACCACAATCTGGCGGCGCTGGAGCCCCTGGAAGAGGAGCCAGACTCTCACAAAGGCAACTGGCGCGGCTCGGACATCATCGGCCGCGACATCCAAGAGATGGTTGCTGAGGGTTATCTCCCCGCGACGGAGGGGCTCGCCTGGCGGGCGGCGCCGGCCGGCGAGGTGACCCCTTCTCCCCAAGCCGGAGAGAAAGTGTACCTCAAGGCGCAATTGGTACGCGGCGTTTCTCTGCCCATCTCTCACTTCTTTCTGTCCGTCTTGAATCACTTCAAGGTCCAACCCCATAACCTCTCCCCCAATAGCATCTTAGTGCTTAGCAACTTCGCGGCACTTTGTGAGGGTTACCTAGGGATTAGGCCTAGGTTAGACTTGTTTGTATACTTCTTCACCGTCAAACGTGAAGCCGGACATAGTAGGGAGGAGCTTAGGAACTGCGGCACCATAAGCTTCAAGATCCGTCCTGGCCGGCGGTTCCCCGACATCGTCGGCCACGAGTCGTGTAAAAACTGGTAGCGGACATACTTCTATGGCCCCGACATTCCTTTGGCGGGCCGATAAGTAACGTACCCGGACTTCGTGGATGGAGCCGCCGCTGAAGTCTCCACATGGCGGTCCCATGCCTCCCTTCCTTCCGACCTCGACGCTTCTCGTGCAATAAGGCGGATCGAGTGGTTCGTAGAGGCGGGTCTAACCGGCTTGGACCTAGCCATGTGCTGGTTCATCAGGCGGATCCAACCTCTGCAGCACCGCACGAAGTTTATGCATGAGTACACCGGCAACCGAAGGGATACCCTCCGGATCTCCGAGGACAACTTCTCGAGTGACTCTGTCAAGTTCCGCCTTAAGGACATCGTCAAGGTGAAGGATAAGAAGCGTGGCTTCACCCTCACCTACGACATGTTCATATACGGCAAGTGCCCAAAGGTAGATATTTATTTTTCGTGTATGACATTGCTCTAGTTTTTCCGTCTTGCCAATACCATCTTGTCTAACACGATGATTTCTCACTTAACAGCTTAGCGATCTAGAGGAGGGCAACCTGGCTGCCCAAATCTACGATCCCAAGATGAAGGAAGTCACGATCGTGTCCGACGATGATGCCCCGTTGGCGCGAAAGCGGAAGAGCTCCACCTCTGACGCTGCCGACGGAGGCAAGAAAAAAGAAGACGGAGGGTGGAGCCTTAAAAAAGAGTACTGCCGCCCTGGAGGCGGAAAAGAAGAAAGCCACCGGGATGTTTGCCAAAGCGCCCCCCCCCCTAGTGTAAGCTTCTTATTCTCCGACATTGTCTTATTTTATCTGTCTTATTCCTATACTTATGCATTTTGAACGTTTCAGGAAGAAAGCCACAACCAGCCTCAAGAAGTCCTCCAAGACTCTTGGGGCTTCTAGAAATATCAAAGATATGCTGCATCGTGACTCCTCCCCCGCCATCGCCCCTACCACTCCTGCCGTCAATCCCTCCTCTGCACCGACAAGATCCCAAGTTCAGGAGGTACGAGGCCTTTCCGTCATGGAACTGGACTCCGGCGCCTCTACCGAACTAGCTGTTGTCGGTGAGCAGGCGACGCAGGAGAGTGCGGCTCTTCAAATGGCTGAAGCTCCGGCTAAGGATGCCATCAGTAGCGGCAAGGCGGTGGTGGGAGTTGGTACTTCTGCCGAAGGCGGCACCCCTACTCCCTAGAAACCCTTCGAGTTTCCCAAGATAGTTTACCCGGCGCACATGCCAAGTAACACATCTATGGTTCCTGGAGGAGTGCCGTCATCTCCGACGTGCGGTCTTGAGGAGCTACTCCGGCAAGCGGGCATCTTGCGAGGGAACAGCATTGCCTTTGGCAAGCTGCTGGCCGAGAGCGCTACAAGCCTCAAGATCATCGCACTTGTAAGTTTTACTTTACCTTTTGCATTTCGTATGAGTATCCCACTGTAGCCCCGAGGATGTAGACGGAAAACCATAGGTTTTGCATCTATGTGCTCTAAGAGTGACTAAGTTAGAAAAAACTCTCATTGTAGCCCCCAAGCATTTAGATGGAATGAATTATTCCGACTAGATGCTTTAAGAGTAGCACAAGAAGTGTTCATGATTTTCAATGCTGTAGCCCCCAAGCCTCTAGTTGTAACCGAATTTAGCTCCGACTAGATGCTTTAAAGAAAAGCTAAGCATTTTCTGAGTTAAAAACTTTATACTATAGCCCCCAAGCCTCTAGTCGAGAACTCAATTAGATCCGACTAGATGCTTAAATAAAAGCTAAGTATATTGCTAAGTTAAAAACTCTCACTGTAGCCCCCGAGCATCTAGGTGGAAAATTTCCGACTAGAAGCTCCAAGAAGACTAAACAACGACTTTGACTTTGTATTTGTTTCCACAGAACAAGAATGCTCGGAGGGGCATGGCCAACGACAAGTACCAGAAGATGCGCGCGGACCTTGAAGCTGAAAAGGGTAAAACTTCCATCTTGAAGGAACAGACCATCAAAAACAAGAGTCTGTTTTCTTTTTGCGCATTTCCGTCTTACTTTTGTGCCCACAATATCCGAGTACTCACTATGCACTGTGTTTTCTCCGACTTACAGAGCATGTCGCCAAGGCCAAGGATATTGTCGAGCAGGCCAAGCACATCCAGCAGCTGGACAGCGAGAACAAAATCCTTAAGAAGGAGAGAGAAGAAATGCTGAAGATGCACGAGGATTCCATGAAAGCCCTGCAGGACTCCGCCTCCGCGGAGATCAATCGCTTGAAGGAGGAGCTTATGATCCTAAAGGATCAGAAGCAAGCTGCCGATGAGCAAAACCTTCGCCATAGCGAGGCGTTTAAGCTCCTCCAACAAGAGAAGGAATCCTTGGCGGACACCGTCTGGCAGGCTAAGGCCAGCATCTTCAGTAAGTGTCCTCCGCCTTGTAGTTCTGTAGTCTGGATACTTAGAGTTTATTGAACTCATGCAATCCTTGTCGGAATTTTCAGCGCCTATGGGTTTAACCCGTTTGCCTCCTTCGGACAAGGAATGCATGATTCTTGCCGGCAACTTCATCAACACCGCCATCGCCCAAGCCAAGGATATTTCCAAGCCCCTCCAGATTTATATCAAGGCCTCGGACTCCGTGGTGAAGTACTCGGAGATTTTGCGTCGAGCCCCCGAGCGTGTCGCGAGCTGGAAAGCCTCATGCGCACGGGCTGGCGCAAGGATGGCGTTGTCTATGGTGAAGGCACACTATGAAGATGCCGACATTAACACGGTGACCTCTGGCATCCCCGACGTAGATGATGACGGCAAGGAGATCGATCACGAAGTCATCCTGTCATCACTCGCGGGGTATGATACCAGGGTTGCCGAGTTGGTAGATGTTGACGTCTTCGTGCCTAGGAACTTTCTTGATAACACCAACCCGGATTCCTCCGAGTCTCATCACAGCACCGACGCTGAGGGTGATTCTCCGGCTGGTGATGATGCAGCCTCCAAGTCCCCTGCACCCAAAGAGTAAAAGACACTTTGTAATTTCTGTTTCACCTCTGGAGTGTGTGCGGGAAAAAACTTTGTTGATGCAATGGTTATCGTATCCTGCTACTTAAGAATTAAGTTTTAGCATGTATATTTTTTAAGCAAGTGCTGGCTTATCCATTACTCTAGTTCTTATGCTTGACTTTTCGTGAGTCGGAAGACTCGTTGTCGGAACCATGCGCTTAGGTGATGATGCCCAATGGCACCGTCAATAACCTGAGCACAAAATCGCCGACAATAAGTGCCGAAAGTCACTACTCCAGAATCCACATAAAAACAACAAAGAGCGTGTAGACCAGAAAACTTAAGCTAACGCCCGTAGGCGGAATTTTCACAAGTGCGATCGCAAGACTTGTGCATAAATGTTTTATATGATCCAAAAATGAACACTAAAGGAGGTAAAAGACTCAGCAAAATGAGTGAACCAAAAAGCTTTATTTCATTGATCATATAAGAGGTACACAATTAGATAAAAAATACTAAGTGTAGAAAGGACGTAGCTGTGCTATGTTCCATGGCCGATCAAGCTCCGGGTCACGTCTCTTACGCTTATGATCCTCGTTGGGTCTATCCTTGAGTTTGCTATTGTCGACAAGGTAGTAAGACCCATTGAGCAGCGCCTTGCTTATGATGAACGGTCCTTCCCATGGCGGGGATAATTTGTGTGACTTCTTCTGCTTATGTCGGAGTACTAAATCCCCCTCTTTAAACGAGCGATGCCGAACACGGCGACTATGGTAGCTGCGTAGTTTCTGCTGGTAGATGGCGGATCTTTGGCATGCCAAAATGCGCTCCTCCTCGAGAAGGTCCACATCTAGGCGTCTGGATTCTTCAGCGTCATCTTCGTTGTAGGCGGCAACTCTTGGTGCATCGTGGATGATGTCGGAGGGTAGGATGGCTTCTGCTCCATATACCATGAAATAAGGGGTGTAGCCGGTGGATATGTTGGGTGTAGTTCGTAAACTCCATAGCACAGATGGCAATTCTTCCGCCCAGGCTCCAGCTGCTCTAT
The DNA here is from genome assembly GCA_910589765.1 of Avena atlantica. Lineage (NCBI taxonomy): Eukaryota > Viridiplantae > Streptophyta > Magnoliopsida > Poales > Poaceae > Avena > Avena atlantica. The sequence goes on along the minus strand of OU342739.1, from coordinate 478,683,468 downwards.
GTAGCGGTGCCTCAAGACGTGGCTTGATTCCCTACAGAATTAATCCATTGGCTCGCTCAACTTGACCATTGGATTGTGGGTGTGCCACAGATGCAAGGTCAAGTCAGATGCCTTTGTCCCAGCAATAGGCCTCCACTTCTCCGAGTGACAAGTTGCTTCCGTTGTCGGTGATGATGCTATGTGGGAGACCAAATCTCACCACTAGATCCCGGACAAACCTGAGGGCAGTTGCCCCATCAAGCTTTCTAATGGGTTTATCTTCTATCCATTTGGTGAATTTGTCAATTGCTACAAGCAGATGCATAAATCCACACGGTGTCGTTTGTAATGGTCCCACCATGTCTAGCCCCCAGAATGCAAACGGCCAAGTTATTGGTATTGTTCGCAATTCTTTAGCAGGAACATGTGGTTGTCGGGCATAATACTGGCATCCTGTGCATGTCTCAACCAGCTTGTCGGCGTCCGCCTTCGCGGTAAGCTAGTAGAATCCTTGTCGAAAGGATTTCGTGACCAATGATCGAGGAGCGGCGTGATGCCCGCAATATCCGAGATGGATTTCGCGTAGGATTTCCATACCTCCTAGCTGGGAAACACACTTTAGGTATACACCAGTAGTGCTTCTCTTGTAGAGTTGCCCATTGATTATGGTATAACCCTTTGCTCGTCGTACTATTTGTCGTCGTTCGACTTCATCGTCGGGCAAGGTTCCGTGTTCGAGATATTCCATGAACGGTTTTGTCCAAGCTGGAGGGATCTTTGTCACCATATTGACAAAAGAGTCAGCTCTATCCGGGTTGTCGATGTCGGTGCCCTTCACAGATGGTGTGCGTAGATGCTCTAGGAAAACTCCTGGCGGAATTTGCTTGTGCCCTGATCCAAGTTTAGACAGTAGATCATCCGCCTCGTTTTGCTCCCTAGGCACATACTTGACTTCATAGCCCAAGAAGCTCTTGGCTATCTCGTCCACTTCGTCGCGATATGCCGCCATCATAGGGTTCCGTGCATTCCAGGTGCCAGCCACCTGCTGGGCAACCAAGTCGGAATCTCCACAGCAAACTATGCACTTGATGCCAATATCCTTGGCTACACGCAGTCCGTGAATGAGTGCTTCATACTCCGCCATGTTGTTTGTAGCCTCGAAGTGGATCTGCAGAACGTAGTGCAGCTTGTCTCCTTTTGGTGACTGTAGTAGTACACCAGCCCCCAAGCCGTTGAGCAACTTTGATTCGTCAAAGTGCATCACCCAGTACTCTGGTTCTGGCAGTGGAGTAGCATCCGGCTTCTCCGTCCAATCTGCAATAAAATCCGCCAAGGCTTGTGACTTGATAGCGTCGCGTCTCTTGTAGGTGATCTCGAAGGCGGCAAGTTTGATGCCCCACTTCGCGACCCTTCCTGTAGCGTCGCTGTTGTTGATAATGTCGGATAGTGAAGTCTTGCTCACTACTGTGATTGGGTGCTCCTGAACGTAATGCCTCAGGTTCCGAGAAGCAAGGAATACTCCATAAGCTATCTTTTGGTAGTGCGGGTAACGCTGCTTGGACTCCGTCAAGACCTCGCTTACATAGTAAACTGGTCGTTGAACTCCGTTCTCGTAGCCTGGTTCCTTCCGCTCTACCACGACGATGATGCTAATAAACCGGTTGGTTGCCGCCATGTAAATTAACAGGGGCTCCCCAGGCTCGGGTGCTGCAAGGATAGGCGCTGAGGAAAGAATATCCTTGAGCTGCTTCACTGCTGCATCTGCTTCGTCTGTCCATGTGAATTTGTCTGCCTTCTTCAGCAACTTGTAGAGCGGCAGAGCCTTCTCTCCAAGTCGGCTGACGAACCGACTAACTGCTGCAACACAACCTGTTAGTCGTTGGATGTCCTTTAGGCATGTCAGACGGTTTATGTTTAATATGGCCTTGATTTTCTCTGGGTTGGCCTCGATTCCGCGCTAGGAAACGATGAAGCCCAATAGTTTGTCGGCTGGAACCCCGAAGACGCACTTCTTAGGGTTGAGCATCATGTTGTATTTCCGGAGATTATCAAAGGTTTCTTTTAAGTCAGAGATTAAGTCGTTTGACTTTTTAGACATCACCGCGATATCGTCCACATAGGCGTGAACGTTCCGACCAATTTGGTCGTGAAGGCAACGTTGCATTGTCCGCTGGTAGGTAACACCCGCGTTTTTCAGCCCAAAGGGCATTGTGACATTGCAAAACGTGCCGTATGGGGTAGTGAACGAAGTGGCCAATTAGTCCGACTCCCTCATCTTGATCTGGTGGTATCCTGAGTATGCATCGAGAAAACAAAAAAGTTCCGAGCCAGCTGTCGAGTCAATGACTTGGTCAATGCGAGGCAAAGCAAACGGATCTTTGGGACATGCTTTGTTCAAGCCGGTGTAATCAACGCACATTCTTAATTCATTGGTTCCCTTTTTGGGGACAAGTATAGGATTGGCCACCCATCGGGTGTGAAGGACTTCTCGGATAAACTCAGCCTTGAGTAACCTAGCTACTCTTTGCCAATGGCGTGTCTCTTCTCTTCTCTGAAGCGTCGTAGAGGTTGTTTCACTGGTTTACATTTTGGATCTATGTTTAAGCTGTGCTTGGCAAGTTCCCTAGGTACACATTTCATGTCGGCAGGTTGCCAGGCAAAGATGTCCCTATTCTCACGGAGGAACTCGACGAGCGCGCTTTCCTATTTGGGATCCAGGTTCGTCCCAATGGCGATGGTCTTGGAGGCATCGCCTACCACAAGTTCCACCGGCTTGGTTTCGATGGCGGCCTTGAACGCAGGAGCGGAGTCGGAGATCTGCTTCTTCGATGCGGGCATCTCTGAGTCATTGACCTTGCTCTGGATCTCCTTGAATTCTTCGCTGTAGAGGACAGCTTCTGCAATGGCTGCTTCGTTGATCTCGCAGTCCCTTGCCTTGGTAAAGCTTCCGGATACGGTGATGACACCGTTTGGTACGGGTATCTTGAGTTTGTTGTAGAGAAAGCATGGCTTGGCCATGAACGTGTGGAATATGTCGCGGCCGAATATGACGTGGTACACGCTCTTGAAGGGGACCACCTCAAAGGTCATGCGCTCTTGGCGGTAATTATTAACGTCGCCGAAGGCTACCTAAAGTGTAATGCACCCAAGTGACCGAGCTTCCCGGCCAGGAACTACGCCATGGAACACGATGTTGGTCCGCCTTAGGTTTGCCTCCATCAAGTTCATCTTCTGCAGTGTATCCAGGTACATGATGTTGATGCTGCTTCCACTATCCACCATGCATTTGGTGAACTCCACGCTATCAATCAATGGGTTGATGACCATGGCGTACTGGTTCTCCGTGGGCACAAGGTCTGGGTGGTCCGTCCTGTCCCAAGTGATTGGAACCTCCGACCAGCGCAGGTATTGGGGAACTGGGGGAGAGTGGACATCAGGATCCTTAAAGAGGTCTTCTGTTGTCGGACGGTGGGGGTGCCAAGGAAAGTGTGGTAGACTGGGGCCTTCTTTGCGAAGGGGTTCTTGCCCTTGTCGTCGCTCTTGGCGGCGTGCTTGGGGTCGACGTCCTCGTCCATGTCACTTGAATCCTTGGACTCCTCCTCCTTCTTCTTCCCCTTACCCTTGCCTCACGGTCTGTTCTTCCGACTTCGCTTGTATCCGGACTCCGGGTCTTCCTTGAGGTCGTTGACGAACTTGCAGTGTCGATTGGTATGGGTGGCCTTGCCGTTGACATCGAGGTGTACGAGGCACGGCATATCGCGGTACTCCTCGTACGTTTGGGGAACACGGAGTGGCGCCAAGTTGGTTTCACTTCTTCGTTGCTGCCCGCGGCCTGCTCCCCTTCCTCAGCCACGTTGTCCGCCTTCTCCTCGTCCTGCAAAAGTCATAGCGACCATGTCGGTAGATTACTTTTCTTCTGGAGCGGTTTTCCGCTTTGTACTGCTATTCCTCCGAGCTTGAGTTGGAATGGCCGTTGCCGGCAAAGAGCCACGAGCATCGTCGTCGGGAGCTGCGAACTCACTGGCTAACTGAATCATCTGATTCAAGTCAAGCTGATGATTGTCCTGCAAGCGCTTCAGCTTATGTCGGAGCAACATGCCCCTTTCCAACCCATCGATGAAGGCGGCCATGGCGGTCTGGGCGTGCACTCCTGCGCAGGAATTCTTCATATCCAGCCAGCGGGAGAGGTAGGCGCGAGATGTCTCATCTTTCTCTTGCACGCACCGTTGTAGATCGCCCATAGTGCAGGGACGCTTATATGTACCCTCAAATTTCTTGGTGAATGCTTCTTGCATGTCCAGCCAGTTGTAGATAGATCTCTCCGGAAAGTCGTCGATCCATTGACGGGTCATGCCTGCCAACATTAACGGGAGGTACTTGACGGTGACGTTGGGATTGCCTCAGGCAATCTCCACCGCGTTGTTGTAGTCCTGCAACCATGTGGTGGGCTTGGCGGTGCCATCATAGGGCTTGATGGTCTTGTCAATCCGGAAACCTTTGGTGTAAGTTGCGGACCGTATTGCAGGTCCAAAGCAACGTGGTCCTAGGTATGGTCCTTCCCGGGCCTCGTGGATCTTATCGATCCGTGAACATGCATCGTACGGCTCCGGGTTCTTATTCTTGTTGTCAACAGGGGACGGGCTGCGTGAATGACGCGGGCCTCTTCCGCCATGGTGACTGCTTGGCGGCGATGGAGGCGGAGGTGCGGTGGCTTAGCCTTCTTGCTGTTACCCTCCTGCGACGCCCCACGCCTATCACGGTTGCTTGTCGGACGCGGAGGGTCATGGTGTGACCTGCTCTTATGTCCTTGGTGGCACTCTTCATCATGACGGGTCTGTGCCGCGTTGTCGCGGATGACGATGCCGCACTGCTTTGGTGGGGGCATATCCGCACGATGGTGAGCCTTGTAGTCTTCCTGACGTCGGGGGGATTGGGACGGTGGCGATGGGCGGCGAGGTTGGGCTCTTTTTCCGTGGTCGGAGGATATGGGGATAGCATCCTTCCTGTTGCGCGCATCCCTCCGTCTTCATTCTGATGAACCCGTCTATGATCCGACATCCTGAGGAGATCTGTCCCTTGGCGGTTTGTACTGGCTAGATCGGCAGAGCGCTGGGTCAGACTCAAGCCTCTGGGAGGTGGCCTTTTCCTGCTGCTTTACTGCCTTGGCCACTAAGTCATAGACATGTTCTACTGCCTCAGGCGATCTATTCTGCTCTAGAAGGGTCTTGGCGACGGCGAGGTTAAGGAGTGGGGTGGGAATCACCTGTTTGCCTTCACTGTCAATGTATGGCTTGGCCTGTGCCGGCTTCGAGGGATCCCATCCTAGGTTGCGCCTTACACCAGGATCGTTGATGACGCGATTTGGAGCCTTCTTAGCCTTCTGCTGCTGTAGCAGAGTCTTGTACTCGGCCTCCATTGCTCTAGCTTTCTCTATGGACTTCTGCGCGTTGACTAGATCTCGATCTAGTTTGGCGCCTTGCTCCGTGATGGCTTGCGCCTCCTCCAGCAGTTGCTGGCACTTCTCGTCAAGCTGAGTGACGTTCCGGATATGATCAACAGTTAGTGGCTCAACGAGGAGATTGCCGTACATCACTCTATCAGCTGGAGTGACATGGGCTGCTGCCGACGTGGATGCTGGAGGCGGCAACTTTTCGGTGTTGTTATTGCTCGGACCGGTGCCGAGTTCCTGCGGCTGTTGTACTGGGTTAGGCGGAGGAGGCATGACCTTTGCGCGATCATCGTCGGCAACAATAAGTGGCCCCTTCCCCTTTTCCAGTGCGGTAGGCGGAGCTTGCCCGGGTTGGTCTTCATCCATCGCCGTCCCAATGGTGACGAACACCCCTCGGGACATGACGGTATTATTAGCTTGCTCGTCGCGCGAGTACTCCTCCTCCATCTCCTGCATAGAGGAGTCTAGCTCTTCTGGACTGAAGTCTATTTCCTCTGAATCTGCACTGAAATCAGCATAAAGCGCGTCGATGACAGAGTCGGAGGGTGCCAGGACTTCCTTGATGACGGACGGTGGAGGTGCAATGGGCTCGACGATGACTGGAGGTGGTGGTGCTGCTGCGACGACGGCGGCCGGAGGCGGTGGTAGTGGCTGAATCGGAGGGGCTCCGTCAATGAGCGCAAGCGCTGTTTGAGCTGCCGCTTCAGCCTCCGCATAGTTGTTGACGGTGTTCACCATGCCTTCGAAGGTAAGGCGTCCTGACGCCTGTTGCCGTCTTAGAGAATGTCGGAGGAGCGTGCCATGGTCTAGTCCTTCCACAAAGTGATAGATAGCATCATCATTGGGGTAGTGGGCCAGATCGGCTCGTATACGGAGCCACCTGGCCAGGTAATCGCGGGGGTTTTCGCCCTCTCTCTAAACGCATCGCCAGATCGAAGATGGTAACCACGCCAACGAACTTGGATCTCTGCTATCCAGACGCACGGACAAAGCCGGCGGATTTGCAGTGATCTTCCACCTTTATATCCTGCACGGGGGCGGTTTGGGTGGGTCTTGAATTTTTCCGATCTTTGCCGGCAAACTCCGAGGAGAGATCCGACATCGATCCTTCCGCGAACGTATCCTGCCCGCAGGCGGTCCGTGCGGGTCTAGACACTCCTCCGACTCCCAGGGAACTAGTGTCCGAGTCGGTTTCGCCGATGAAGAGGTGGATGTCTCCGATTGGAACGATTGAACATTGCGTAGGGTTCGTCTTTGCCGGGATCCAGAAATCGTCGGGGGGGACGATCGGAACGTTGCCGGAGAAGAGAACATGACCGATGGCTACGGTTTTGCCGATTCCCACAAAGATCTTGGTCCTCACCCGCTGAAGAGCCTGAAGCGCCTCTTGCCCCACGGTGGGCGCCAACTTTCGTGGTATTGCCGACGAGTACTCCATGGAGGGGTCCTCACAGTGTGTGTTTAGAGACGTGGGGTAAGGCAGACGGTTGACGGGTATGAGGTAACACATCTTACCCAGGTTCAGATCCCACAACGGTGGTGGAATCCTACTCCTGCTATAAATCACTATAATGGCAATACGCCGAGTTACAGAGATAGGTTCGTTGTGCGAGGTGACTAGAGAGTCTAAGTTATCGTGCCCTAAAGGCTCCCATAGGCCCGACTTATATAGTCGCCAGGTCCTTGGGTTACAGGGAAAAGTCCTAGCTGGACAGGTTACAAAGTTCTACACCGTCTATTACTAGTCTTGTGTATCTTGCACTCCAAGGCTCTAGGTACGTTGGTGACTCCACCGTAGCCTTCCTTTATCCAGCATGGGCCTCCCTTCTGAATCCACCTAACTGGGCCGCCCAGCAGGCCACAGGCCATGCTACCGACTATGGGCCACTCGGGTTAGTCAGATAAGAGACATGCTATGAGGATACCCATATAGCATATCCCCAACAGAACCCCCGTTAGGAAACCATTGCACAAGGGAGTATAGGATCTCAGAGTTTAAGGTTGTTGTTAGGTTTATATCTTAATTGCTTTCTTATAGTTGCGGATGCTTGCCAGGGGTTTAATCACAAGTATCTATTAGTCCAAGTAAGGTCGGTACATTAGCATAAGTTTACCCACACAACACTTATAAAACCAAAGAAGATTAATCAGCTATATGAAACGAAAGCACTTGACAGTATTCCCATGTGTCCTCGAGAATGTTTGGTCCTCATTAGTACTTCTACCAGCTGTCGTTTGCTAAGAAAGGTTTGAGCCACTAGCTGTAATTGTTTGTTGTCTTTATTTACTTGCACTTTATTTCCTTGCTTTATCAGAAAACCCATCCGTTTTCTAAGTATTTACAGAGATTTCTTGCTTCGTACCACTAGTCAACACCTTCTGCTCCTCATTGGGATCGACACTCCTATTTATCAAAAGTATTACAATACACCCCCCTATACTTTTGGGTCATCACCCTACGTAGATCTGGGATGACAAGGCATCGATCTTCATCTTCATCAACCGCTGCATCACCAACATCGCCATCCATCTCATCTACACCCCATCTAGATCTTGTTGTAATTCACATACTAGTTGTGGATTTATACAAGAACTATTCATCTATAATTGTTTCCATTATCATTGCCATGATGTTGTTTGCCTCCATGTCTGAGTAGATCATTAGTTCTTGGGGAGGTGGAGAAACCCTAGCATGTAATTGAGATAAGACATGGATTATCATGTTATACATCATTATGTGTATGTGTTAATTGTCTTCATCTTGATGTTGAGAGGTGTACACCTATTAATATTTGCCTCTTATGGGGACTTGATGAAGGGGATTACTTGTTGGTAGACGAAGGGATGATAACACTTACTGTGACTATAAAGCTATTATCATTCTTTGCGTGCTAAATTGGGGAAGCAAGGAGAACTCATTAAGCCATGTCCATGCCATGGGAGAAATCCCTTAATAGCGATTTAATACGATTGATGTCGTTTACCTGTCAGCTATGGTTATGACGGATGATGTGTGCAGTGGTTGTTGCCTATTCGTCCATATATGGAGCTCCTCCCACAAACATATATGTCATGAGAATATTTTCTATATAATCTTGATTACTCTATCTAAATTTCAAGCAGTGTATCCACCATTCCCCGAGAATGCCTTTTTTCCCTATTGTAGTTCCAAGATTTCTTACATATGCGATTCCTACTTTCTGTATTAAGTTTTATTTTAGTTTATTTAATTACTTTGCTCAATCAAAAACCCAAAAACAATCCTTAAAAAAATTCTATTTTTCTTGCATCTTAATTATTTCTTAAGTACTTTGTTCAGTTTTAGTTAAAAATATTTTAGTCTTTTGCCTACTGCTCCTTGTGAGATCGATATATTTATTTCGAAACTAGCTACCCAAATGATCTGTGCATTTGAAGTCACCAAGCTATTTTCCGACGCCGTTGCCGGGGAGCTTAGCACTATAAATTACTTTGATTTTAGTTATACTTTCATTGTACTAATCTTTGATTTAAGTTGTAGGACGGTAACAATGGACAACACTCAGTATTTAATCCAGCTAGAGGCAGTTAGGAAAATGGGTTCGCCCATGGAAACTTTTATAGCTTTCAACAAAAGCATAAATCCAGATGTTATTGAGATCCATCCTTTACTACTTGAATTGCTACACTCTAAGAAATTTGCAGGAACCCATGAAGAGAGTCCATATGGGAACTTACAATTCTTTGAAGATGTTTTTGGTTCCTTTATGTTCGATAACTGTCATATTGGTTAAAGTCCAGTTGTTTAGACAAACACTCAAAAATAATGTTTGCAACTGGTATAGATCTTTTTGTGTAGAGGCACCAAGGACTTGGACGGAATTGGTAACTAGTTTCCTATCAAAATATTACTCAGAAAGCAAAGCTCATGGGATTAGAGGTACTATTATCAGTTTCAAAAATAGTCCTGATGAGAGTTTATATGAAGGCTATCTAAGGTATACAGGTTATCTAGATAATTGCCTCCATCATCGTTTGCCTGATTGGTTAATCACTCACACTTTTTATGGAGGGCTTAATGATAAAAATAGAAAGAGCTTAGATACATCTTCTAATGGTAGTTTTCTATCCTATACCTATGATGAAGCCTGGAAATTAATAATGAAAATGAGGGAGACAACAAAAAATCTTAAAGATGAGGAGATCATTATGAATAGTTCTTCTAAATATGATTGTGTTAACGATTTTCTTCTAGATGAAAAAACTTGTGCAACGATTAAAACCCTCGGTATTGATTCCTACCCAGAAAATAAAATTATTGAGAATTATGCAGGGCATCTACAGGTACCTACTGAATGGAAACCTTATAGGCCCCTCGAAGAAAAGAAGTGTGCAAGAAAAAGTGCACCAATAGTAGAGTTTTCCTCTGAACCTATTCAACAGAATATCAAGAAAAAGCATAGAGAGGAAGAACACATAAAGAGAAGATTAAAGAAACCAGAAAAGAACCCCGATGCTACTAATGCAAATATTGTTATATTGAAGGATCTTATGGAAGCACAAACTATGGATAATGAAGTGGTTACGCTCGACCTTAAAACTTCAGAATTCATCAAAGGTAAGGTACGAGGCAACAAAACTTCTAAGCCTATGACTCCTATATATTGGGGGAAACTTTCTTATACAGAATTTGTGAACCGATTTCCACTATAAATATTATACCTTCATCACTTTATGAGGAACTTCGCTATAATTTAAATAATCCAAATGTGGAACCGGTAGACACTACTATTAAATTGTCAAATAGAACTAGTATAAAACTGGAAGGTGTTATTAGAAATATCTATGTATTTATTGGAGCACTTATGTACCCCCTTGATTTTCATATTATTGATATGCCTCGAGATTCATTTTGTCCTATCCTTTTAGGCAGGCCTTTTTTCTCCATAACCAAAGATCAAATTGATAATAAGAAGGATACTATTTAAATGTTGTTTGGAGAAGAGGAAATGACATTCCACTTCACCAAACTAAAGAAGAGGCCATATGAAGAGGAAGATATCAAGGAAGGGAAAACGATTGTCAAGTTAGTCGCAATTAATTTCAGCACTCCACAAGATGAACTAGAGAGGATCCTAATTAATTGGGAGGAGGTACCAGATGATGAGGAAAGAGAAGACATGGTTGATTACCTTGATTCCGTTCCGGAAGCACAAAATCCACATGACTATGAAGAACTGGTAAGAAAAGGAGGTGAATAACCTCCGCCAATTGAATTGAAACGATGTGACACCCCCGGGATGAGGGCTAAACAAATCCCAGACCTATGTCTGACATAAGATTAACCTTGAGCTCGAGAATATCCAGTGAAGAATCGGTAACACAACAGTGACCCTACGACACAAAAATTTATTACAGCAAGCTCATAACTGAGCAAAGAACCAAATTATTACAAGAAGAGGTCACTGACCACAAACATCAAAAAATGGAAGGCAAATTATGCTATTAAGTATAGAAAACTTAACAAATGGCCTAAGAGGCCTGAAGCATAACGATGACGTCCTAGCCCATAGATTCCAGGCTGCCGGCCGGTAACCCCAAGCTACTCGTCGATGTCGATGTAGTACCAAACTGATCTTCAGGGAACACTTACTCTGCCAAAAGTATCAACAAAGCAAGGATGAGTACAGGGTGTACTCCGCAAGACTTATGGCTGGTGGATTTGTTTTGCATAAAGCCATCTTTGTTTATAAAACAAGAGAGAGAAGAAGCTCGTCTAAACAGAGTATTTTAAAAGGGGGATAAGAGAGCGACATCTCCAAAGTATTGATCATCATGTTTTGATATCCACGAAATCATCATCTCCTGAACCAGGATCAGCCCCTCGTACCCATGAGGAAGCATCCTTAATCACATGTTGATCTGCCAAGTTTTACGATTAGGTTCATGTTCTCTATGATCATCACGTCCACTCCCAAGTCGTCCATAACCGTGGACACGTCTTTATGAAAGATTATTACCCTGCAGGGGTGTACAACTTTACCCACACGTACTAACCTTCTCTTAATGCCACTTAAGATTAGCCCTCTTCCTTGGAAGGCCGGCAGAGGGTGGTTATACACGACCTTTACCTTGCTTTCGTCGAGACCATGAGTCACGCAATAAGTATGGTTTCGTTATAACGGGTCAAATCCCTAAGCTGGTACTTAAAGATATGAGGCGAGGTTGGTTCACTAGGGGCTCCATCGACCCCAAGCAACCACGACCATGCTTACCTACCTGTTATGATGCACCTTCACCCGTCAAAATGTTTTCTATGCATATGTCGAATGGAACGCCCGAACTATGTGACTCATGGAATCTACTAGGAAAGTTAGTCAATCAGGGGGTCCCCATAAACCCCGTGTGGTTGTACGCTCGTCTTGGTTCAAGAGGCAAGAACTCGGGTCCTAGTGGTGGCGAGCATGGGACTAGAAAAACCACATCCCATTGTGGCCTTCGATACAAGCCTTAGCAAGTTTATTCTCATATCACCTCTGATATCATCTTATCACGTTCTCCTGTCATACTAGATTATCTGCATCTGATACATCATTTGGATGAACTAGAACTGACAGCTATGCATGGCTAAGCAGGACACAGATATAAGCTCTAGTAGTGCACACAAGCCAAACCTAGTTATGCTAGGAGCAGTGGATCAGGTAATATAAGCTCAATGGGAGTTAATGCAACAGATAGGATATTCTATCTATCGATAAAAGACCACAGTAGAATCATATGCAACATGGCAGAATTGGAATGCTTTCAAAATCATAGGATCATATCATGGTGGGGCTATGCTTGCCTTTGCTAGTTGATAACCAATAAGCAGGTCTTCGGGAATCTTGTACTTGACTTGGTTATAGTTGGTCAAGTATTGATCTTCGATCTTCGACGGTGTTGATCTCGGTCTTCGATCTCGATCTCGACATCGTATTCTACCGGAAAGAACCAAACACCGGAAAGAAAGGGGAAACAATCAACACATGGCATCGATGCAATGCTCAAGCAAGTATGATGATATGACAATTTGAATTGTATCGAAATGTAACCCTAAAGCATGCTCGACAGTTTAATTGGGGTTCCAAGGGGTAGACACCCTAACTCGGGGAAACTCCGGAATCACCTATAAGGGGTTACTAGGTTGTTCTAATTAAAATTGCTATGAAAGTTGTTGAACAATACATGATTATATCTTAGTTAGACAGATCTCATTTTTCTGAACATTTTGATATATTATACATATTTTTTTGAGTTAATATGAATAAGTTATTAATTTTAAAACATTTCAATAGATTATGAAATTATTAAAACAATTGGTTAAACTTTTTACACTCAGGCAGAGGCTACCCATACTGACTGACTGGAGGGCCAATGCCACCTCAGCTGCCACATACGCAAGGTGGGGCCCGAGGCTGGTTTGACCGGGTATGACCCGCGCCCGACGACATCAGGACGTCGTCACGATGACGTCAGCCGGCGGGGCTCATCCCATGTCGACGACGGTGATGGCATTCGGGGGCGAGTGGGGATGCGTGAATAGGTGGGTTAGACGCAGCGCAATGCGGGCTTCCTATTGGTGGCGGCGCCTCCCTTTTGGGGTCATCGGAGCTTTGCCGGCAACCATGTCCAGCGGCGGCGCACGGCAGGCTCCAATGCGAGCGCGGCATAGAGCAACACAGAGAGGGAGGAGGGGTCCAGGAAGACCAGAAGCTCACCACGAAGCTTATTGTAAGGTTCCCAACCTTTAATAAGGTAGAGATCCCTGTGTTTACAATGCTAGTCCCTGGATCAATAGCTAGCATCCACATTTAAGATGTAATATCAAGAAACATAGGTCATATTACAACTTTATAACCAGGAATAAAATAATTTATTACATCTTACATAGCTCATTTGGCTATCTCATTACAATGCAGCAGAATATAACAATAGCATCGGGTCCTTCATCTTCAAAGTGCCACAGGCAGACATGTTGGTTGTAGACTTGTAATCCTAATCATTAACTTCACTAATATCAAACAAAACCTGCAACATAACAAGTTACAGCCACAAGGGTCAATACATTTGAATTGTATTGGCAAGTGATACTATGGTAGTATAGTGGAGTCTATCATCTATATGCATTTGTCTAAGTGGAGCTTAGGCTTGCTTTGCTCAAAATAGATTTTCCTTATCATTTGAAAACACTAAGTTTTTGCTTGACAAAATCTTTCCCAAGGCATCTCCCAATAGAAATTGGTGATCCTTCAATCCCTTGTTCACCCACAAGATTTTAACTTAGAAATTGGGATGAGGAGATTCTTGATAGCTTCCATGTCTTGATGCTCAAATTGTCCTTTTCCAGGGACATGGCTAAGTACTTAGATTTTACACTCTACAGAGGTGGTGCACTTTCCCCACAAGACTTGGTTTCACCAAGACAAGATCTTTCAGAAGCCTTCCCTTAGACCAGAATGGACGTGTTCCAACCTATCATTCCCCTACCACCAACTGTCCATTTGGCTAAGTTATTGCAACCTATATGATCCAGGCAGAGCCCATATTGCCAAGTGGCTGCACTTGAAGCTTCTCAACATTTGACATCTCAAATCTCTTTGTTCCTGGGTGGCCATCCACAAGTGAGATACACAAGGTAAACCATAGAAATGGGCCTTGTGAACCACTCAACACAAACCATTCCTTCCATTCCACCCAGGTGATTCATTCACTTAGTTGTTTTATTAAACAAAACATAAGTCCTCAGACTTAGAAATTTTCCATAGCATGAATATATATTCCACCCTTGTTTTCTACTAGCTAAGCTAAGCATGATAGTAGTAGGAATCTTAACTTAGGAAATTCTACTAAGGTTTCATCTACTAGGATTTCCCATAGCATAGTTTATACCTAGCAAAATTCCATGCAAGTCCTACTTAGAAATATCACTAATGCATAGTGAAAATAATGGGACAAAAGTATGTAGCATCACTTGCCTTTTTGGTAGAGAGTATAAGTTCACTCCTTGATCTTGCAATATTCACTCACTTCAAATCACTACAATTCAATCAAGCAAACAATATTTCAATCTACCATTCAAGCAATTCATCACATAAAATGATAGAAACAAAACAATGCATGCAAGCATGCAAGAGATTGTCTTATTTGTAAAAGTGGGTTCTAATAAGTTATGAACATTTGGTAACACCTATTGGTAATTTTATAAAGTGGCAAAACCATTTGCAAAAGTTTTTACTTCATAAACCATTTTTAAACCAAGTCATTATTTTATGTGGTGAAGAAATGCTTTTAATAAGGCAACATTCTATAGAGTTCACAAAATATGTTTTCAAAACATAAAACCTTGTGTTTAGGGTCAGAGAGTTTATTTCCAAAACATTTTCCCAAAGGTTTTCTTCCAAAACCATTTTTAATAATTAAACCATATTTTTATTTGACTAGAAATGGTTTAAATCCAAGGTTCATTCTTTTGCTTCACCAAATACATTTTTGAAACCACCAATTGATTCCTAAGGTCAGTAGGTTCAAAACAAACCATTTGCCCAAGATTTTATCCCCAAAATCATTTTAGAACAATTTTTTAAATTCTAAACATGCATACATAAGTTTCTGTAAAAACAAACAATTTAACAAAATCATTTTACTAAACAAAGGGCATGGTTGGCTAGGGATTGTTTTGCTAAATCCATTGATATAAAATTTGCAAAATTTGGACGTGTGGTTTGAAAGTTATGAATTTTACAAAATTGAACATCTAATAGGAAGTTTCTGTTTTTAAAACGAAGTCTGAGCCACGTGTCATGTTCTTACTCGCTGATACCGTTTCGCGTGGATCAGCAACATGAGGCGTTGGATCTAATGACGATCGTGCGGCACAGATCCATCCATACCCTTTCAGTTAAATGAATCTATCGCATCACTATGATCTGGATCGGACGGCTACCATCGACTTGCCACTAACTGGCGGCGCGACGACGGTGGTGCGCGGCGGCGGTGCTCGGCTAGCGGCGGAGCTGGCGCTAGAGGAAGCAAGGAAGAGTAAGGAGATGCTCACCAGGTTCAGGAGATCACGGCGAAGCTCAAGGTACTCGCGGGAAGGCAAGGGGCGCACGAGGTTGCTGTCAATCTCTCGTCGGAGTTCTCTCTGGCGACGGTTGCTCTCGGTTGAAGACGAAGGTGATGCTACGGTACATGCCATAGCAAGTAAAGGATGCAGTCAGATGCGCAAGATCGCGGTGAGCACGCGTGTGTGAAAGAGAAGGAGAGGCGCGGTCGGATTTTACCTCGAATGCTCGTCGGAGTTATGGCAGACCACGGCGGCGCTCAGACGTGGACGAAGTCGACGCTCTAGGGCACGCGCGGTCAGACGGGCGGTACTGGGAGATGCAGTGAACAATGGGGAGCACGCTCGTGTGCGCCAGGGAGCAAGGGGAGGCGTGGGCTGGCCGGAATTGCCGCCGGAAAGCGTCGGAAGCAGCGGCGGTGTAGGTGTTAATGGGGACGGCCTGGGGGCTCTTTTGCCGCGGTGTCGGAGGGGAAATGAAGGGGAGAGAGGGGTGATTAGTAGGGCGTAGTTGTAGCAGCGATTACTCGCGGAGTTAAGGTGAATTTAATCCGTGGATTTTTAGCAGAAATGGGAGAGAGGGAGAAGAAGAACTAGTCACGCGTGGTTGAAGACGCTGACGTGGTCGCAGGGCCCGCTTGACAGTGAGTGAGAGAGAGAGAGGAAGGTGGGTCCTGGCAGTCAGTGGTGGAGTGGGTGTGTTCTCTGGTTTGAAACGTTTTCTGTGGGAGAAGAGAGGAAGTGGGCTGCTGGGCCAGATGGGCTCGGCTGGGCTGGGCTGAGTCCTTTCTCTCTCTTTTTTTGTTCTGGTTGTTTTTCTTTTTCCTTTTCTAATAATCTGTTTTGATTTTGAATAAGCAATTCAAACACTCATTTGAATTCAAATCTCAACCAAAATTTGTGAAGACTTCAATACTGATTAATAGTATATTCTGAAGTCAATTTTGGAATAAAACTTTATTCTTTTTGGGGTCTTTTTATTTACTCAAATAAGCCCTTGTTTTAAATCAAATAGGATTTAATAATAATTTCAAACACCATTTAAATTCCTTAAACTTTCCAAATCTTTTCAGTAGGTTTTTTTATTTAATTATTGGGGTGTCAAAATATTCATCTTGAATTATTTGGAAAGTATTTAATATGATTCATAAATCATTTGAATTGGGTATTTGTTTTAATTCCAATGGAATTAGATATAGTTTTAATTCCCTAAATTTTATTTGTAAGATTCATTTTATTTAAATTAGTTAAACAACTTTTATTCCACTTGGGTAAATTCCAAAATACTATTTTCTCATGAATTATATATTTATTCTTATTAGAGATTTATCTTTATTAACATAGGAATAGAATGGTTAATGCCATTTTATTTTATTTTGGAAATTCTTTATCTTTTTATTTTATTTGGATTTGGATTATATTCATTCCATTTGTTTAATGGATTAGGCCAAGATTTAATTTGGTCTTTAAATATTCTTTATTTAATATTTCTTTCTTCATCATATAAAATTCATATCTTTTTATTTTTAACCCAAACTTGGTGATTCCAATTTGTAAAATTTTATTTGATATTTATTTATATTTTTAAATATATTTAGGTTTATTTTCTCACCATTTGGTATGGATTTGTAGATAGGTTCTTTATTAGCTTTGGAAATTTAATTTCCTTATCTTATTATATTCATAAGATTTTATTTATGGTTCTAAATTAAGTGAAATCAATTTCCATAGTTTTAATATATTTCTATTTATCATTCTTGATCATTTGTAAATGTTTGTTGACAAATTTTTATATGGATCAAATCCATAGGCTTGGAGATAACTTGGAAATGATTTTTATTCCATTAGGGTTTAGGGTCTGGATTTATTTTCCAAGTGTTTAAATTTCCAGATGCATTTTATGAGGAATGCATTTCTCTTGATTTGGATTTTGTTGGATTCAAACTTTAACCAAAGTTTGTTCAAGATGGGATTTTAAGTTTCCATTTAGAAACAAAAAGTTTCTTTTCACCCTAAAATTCATCAATAATTTATTTTGTTTATTTATTTTTCACATAACAAGATTTGGAAAATCTTGGGATGTGACACTTATTGAGGGGTCGGCAAGGCTGGAGAAGGTCATCAACAGCATCAATGGCGGCGGTGGAGCTCGGCCGGAGGCGGGAAAGACGCGGACGATGGTGAGGGTTTGAGGCGCCCCTGCTCGATTCCTTTGCCAGATAAGATTAGCATGGCGAGGTGGTTCTTCCAGCATGCTCAGCGGAGCTCGAGGACGGTCAGAGCAGCGGCGAACGATGGGGCCTGATAGGGTTAGGGTTTGGGATAACACAGAAGAGATCTCACGGGAGCAGGAGGAGGGGAAGTGGATAGGGGCGAGGCGACGTCGTGGCGGTCTTATCTTCTTTAGGAGCACGATGGACGGCGCAGACCGGCGATGGAGATCGACGACGCTGGCGGCGACACAGAGGTGCTTGCCGTCGTCATCGAAGACAACGGAAACAGCGAGGCCGAAGCGGTATGCGGTATGGGCCGAAGTGGGCTTTAGCTGGGCTACAGCAAGGCTGTTTGCGGCGCACGAGGGCAACAGGTAGAGAGAGAAGAGGGAGTGGGCCGACCTGGGCTGCTGCCTGCTTCTATTTTTATTTCCAAAATGACTTTCCATTTTCTGTATATGTTTTTCTCTTTTGCAAATCATTTTGAATTCTGTTTTGGTATATTTCAAAAATACCAGAGGCCTTTATAAAATATACAAAATACTGAGGGACCCCTTTAATCAATTTGGGCTCCTTTAATTTTGTGATTTCAAAATACAAAACCATTTTCAAAGGTTTTAAAGAGAGAGGGCGAAACTAGGGTTTTAGGGTTTGCATTTTATTTTCTTTGCATGCATTTTTAAGAGATGATGCTAATGATGCACAAACAAACCCTAATTATTGTTTAACTAAAACCGGGGTGTTACAAACGACTTCCAGACGATATGAGGTATGAGTTCTTATATAATGAAATAAATGTCTTGTTATTGTTAGTAAAAATTTATTAGAAAATGAAACAAATAAACTCATTTCAGTCTTGATCAAATATTGTGAAGCATTTGTATATACTCTAAGTGATATTAAAGGAATATATCCATCTATTGTAACACATAAGATTACAATGCTTGAAGATGTTGTACCAGTAGTTGACACATAGAGAAGGCTTAATCCGAAAATGAAGGAAGTAGTGAGAAAAGAAGTTATATACTTATTAGATATCGGCATAATATATCCTATTTCCTACAGTAAATGGGTTAGCCCAGCTCATTGCATACCAATACAAGGTGGTCTTGATGCTGCTGTGAATGAGGATGGTGAGCTAGTTCCTATAAAACCTATTGTTGGATATCGCATGTGTATTGATTTTAGGGAACTAAACCATGAGACACAGAAAAATCATAAACCTATACCATCATGGATAAAATTTTAGAAAGACTTAGTAATAACTCTTATTTTGATGGGTATTCTAGCTATTCTTAAATTTCTATACAACCAGAAGATCAAGAGAAAACAAATTTCACTTGTCCTTATGGCACATATGCTTATAGATTCTATTTGGCTTATGTAACGCAGCTGCAACTTTTCAAGAATGTGTTTATAAGTCTTTGATGATCTTGTTGAGAAGACTATGGAAGTTATAACAAATGATTTTGTTGTTTGTGGAACAACATATGATAATTGTCTCTACAATTTAACCAAAGTTTTGCAGAGATGCAGGCAGTCAATTTTTTTTTGAATTAGGAGCAATGTCGTTTCATGGTAAGAGAAGGTAAAGTTTTTGGACATAAGGTTTCAGAGAAGGGTATAGAAATAGATAAGTCTAATATAGATGATATAGAAAATCTTCCAGTACCTCAAGACATAAAAAACTTAAAAAAAATCCGGGACATGCAGGTTTTTATAAACATTTTATAAATGATTTTTTAAAAATAGATATGCCTCTCACTAACCTTATTTAGAAAGATACCCCATTCTACTTAGATCATGACTGCATTGCAACTTTTGAAAACCTTAAAAACAAATTAGTCTCAACACCTATCATGCAATCTCCAAAATGGGATGAACCTTTCAAATCATGTGTGATGCTAGTGACTATGCTTTAGGAGATGTGTTAGGATAGCGAGACAGAAAGAACTTAAATGTTATTCATTATGCTAGTAGATCTCTTAATAAGATTCAAAAAAATATGCTACTACAGAAAAAGAGTTCCTAGCTATAATTTTTGCTTGCGACAAATTTAGACCTTACATCATTAATTCTAAGGTAATAGTTCATACAGATCACCAAGTTTTGTGTCACCTCCTTGTGAAAACAGATGTAAAACCCAGGTTGATTAGAAGGGTCGTATTACTACAAGAATATGATTTGCAAATAGAATATAGGAGGGGTAAGAATAATCCTGTAGCATATCATCTCTATAGAATGGAGGGAATAATCATTGACCCCGTACCTATAAATGAGTCATTTTCATGAGAATATTTAGTGAATGTTGAAATCGCTGATCCTTGGTTTGCGGATTATGCTAACTATCTTGCAGGAAAATTTCTACCTCCTGGTATGACAAGAAATCAAAGAATGAAATTCTTTCATGGTCTTAAATATTACTTTTGGGATGATCCTTATTTATATCATCATGGACCTGATGGAATGATTTAAAAAGTGTGTTCCTAACCATGAAATGGATGCAATTTTGTAAGCTTGTCATGATAGCCCGTATGGAGGACATCATGCAGGTAAGCGAACTGCGGTCAAGGTACTTCAATCCATATTCTATTGGCCCACCTTGTTCAAGGACGCACACAAGTATGTAGAACATTGTGATACTTGCCAGAAAAGGGGTAATATAGGTAGAAGACAAGATATGGCAGTGAATTATAGTCTTATAATTGAACCCTTTGATGTATGGGGAATGGATTACATGGGATCTTTTGTAGAATCAAATGGTTACACTCATATTCTTGTTGTTGTCAATTATATCACCAAATGGGTTGAAGCTATTCCAACAAGCCATGCAGATGCATCTACTTCCATGAAGATGATCAAGGATGTCATATTCCCCAGGTTTGGAGTCCCTAGATTTTTAATCACTGACGGTGGTTCTCATTTTATGAAAGGAACTTTCAGGAAAATCCTTTACAAATATGGAGTGACTCACAGCATTGCTTCACCATATCATCCTCAAACAAGTGGTCAAGTGGAACTCTACAGTAGATAATTAAAGACCATACTCGAGAAGACGGTGGATAAATCAAGAAAAGATTGATCATACAAGTTGAATGACACTCTTTGGGCATACCGTACTGCGTTTAAGAATCCAATGGGTATGACACCGTACAAGATGGTTTACGGTAAGGCGTGCCATTTACCTTTAGAATTGGAACACATAGCCTTTTGGGCAATCAAGAACTTAAACTATGATTTTAAAGCAGCGGGAGAAAAATATTTATTAGATATTCATGCTTTAGATGAGTTTAGAAGTGAGGCATATGAAAATGCTAGATTTTTTAAAGAAAAAGTAAAGAGATGGCATGATAGAAAAATAGAGAATAAGGTATTTAAAAGTAGATACAAGGTGATGCTCTATAATTATTGTCTTAAGTTGTTTTTAGGAAAGCTTAGATCGAAATGGGAAGGCCCCTATGTAGTTAAAGAAGCCTATTCATCGGGAGCGGTGGTATAGTTGGTACCGCCGTAGAAGTGAAATCTAAGTCGGTTCTCAACTATACGGTGGGACATATACGGGTTGCGCCCGTATAGTTGCTCGTTATGGACGACAGCTAGGGTTTTTGACCTCCCCTTTTAAAGATGATTGCATCTAACCCTTTTCATTAAGTTTTCGCAGAGCTACAACCTCCAGCCTCGAAAAATCATCGCCACCCCTATACAAGCTCCTTCTAACAATATCCGTGCGGCGAAGCCATGCAGCCTTTTCATGTCAACAAGATTTGAAGAAAGAAGAGAATCCCTTGAAGAGGATCGAAGAAGTAGAACCTAAAGAAGCATCATCGCCATCCATCCCGGAGATCAAGCCTCTCCCGAATTGGGAGGACATGTTCCCGTAGAGGATGGAGATGATTAGACAAGCTGAGCAGGGAAAGAGCAAGAATAAGTATCCCCCTAATCCTTATCGTCACAACATAGGATCTTATTATAAACCTCCTCTCGGTCCGTCACCTCTCAAGTCTAAGAAGGTTCAGCCAGATGAGATTCATGATAAGATCTATCAATTGGAAAAAGCTTCAAAATCATGTGTTGAAACTATTGGAGAAGGGATTGACTCCTACTGGATGATGAGCAAAGACCTTGAGTAAAAGGTCAATGACATCGATGGTAGAGTTGGTTTCTTGATCAAAACTGTTTTTGAGTTGACAGATGAGAATAAATTCCTATAGAAGAATATTTTGAAGCTTCAATTCGACATGGCCGAGCTCAGCAGCCGTCTTGCAAGCATAGTTAAGGCTTGCAACACAGGGGAATAAGGCAATGTTCTTATCACCCATGAGAAGGAATAGGTACCAACAAGGAGTTATTTGATCCCACCTGGCTTGATTCCAAGCTTGGGGAGATATTTAAGACCTTGTAATCTATCTTATAAGTTTTATATTACTATTTTAGTTTTGCACTAGTTCGAGCTTAGAAATAAAATTGTGCATCATTATAATTCCCTTCAGGAATAGTCGATCCCTTTTATGAAATTCCAAGTTTATTATCATATATGGAGCATTATTGAGTTTGTGCTTCTCTTATTAGATATATGAATTTCTTGAGTATAATTTTACTTGAACTTGATGACAGCAATAGGAGTCTTCCACACCATTGGTATTAATGGAACATACAAAGATAATTTAGTCAATATGTTGTAGGTTCATGGTTTTATTTACAAAAGGAAAAACTATCTAATCAATCAAGTTGAGAAAGAAACCTTGAACAAGGGAAAATTAGAAGTGCTATCAATTTAGAGTGAGAACAAGACGAGGTAGAGTATCTAAGCTATAAAGATTCTTCATATACAATCGGAATTTGATAATTGAGATCGTCGATCTTTGAATTCCCTCATGAAGTGGAATGCATGTCTAGCTCCTTTGCACGACACTTAAACAAAAGTATGAACATATATAAAAAAAGAGAAAAGAAAATGTGCAAAGAGAAAATAGGCATACAGCACTATCTTGTGGTGAGACAAAGTAACGTTTGAGATTTTAAATCCCAAGTGAATATGTTAATACTAAAACACTTGGGACTACCTCGCTAAATCATTCGGTCGAAGCGAAACACTTTTACATCATATTGAGAGTAATCTTTTGTGAACTGTTAAATGCTAAGGTGTGGAAGCCTGCTAATATTATTCGCATGGTTCGAGTAAGGTACTATTTATGAACTTATTCCTATGTATCATATATGATAAACACATGCTGCAACTGCCTCATTTATTTTATCGACTCGGCTTCATGAATATGAGGATCACATACATTAAGATAACCTTGCTCGGGATGAGCAAGAGTCTAAGCTTGGGGAAGTTAATGAGTGCATATTTTCATCATGTTTTGTATTATTATTTTGCACTATAGTGGTAGGATCTTGGTATTTTATGGCGTTCACGCGCATCTTTTATGTCTATTTTCGACAGGATCAGAACAAATGATGGATACGATGGACACAATTCTTGGACCGGTTGAATTGGAGCGAAAAGGAGTCAAAAATAGCGTAAATCGCTAATTTGGGAAATATCAATAGCACCAGAAGAAAACTCAAGGTGATCGTAGGAACCAGTAGGTTTAACGATCAACTATATGGTGAGAACACTTTTTCTGGCCGTATAGTTCCCGTCGTATAGTTGTCGCTGTCACCGCCTTCTCAAATAGTTTCGCCCCGTGCAATTGGATCGAAGAGACGACATACAGAACACCCAGGAAATCACCGAAAAGCTCACCTCCGGAAGGGATTAGAGGGGGAACTTGCCCAAGGGATCCATCTTCGCCCTACGTAGATCTGGGAGGCCAAGGCATTGATCTTCATCTTTATCAACCGTTGCATCGCCAACATCTCCATCCATCCCATCTACACACCATCTAGATCTTGTTGTAATTCTCGTACTAGTTGTGGATTTATACAAGAACTATTCATCTATAATTGTTTCCATTATTATTTCCATGATGTTGTTTGCCTCCATGTCTGAGTAGATCATTAGTTCTTGGGGAGATGGAGAAACCCTAGCATCTGATTGAGATAAGATAGGGATTATCATGTTATTCATCATTATGTGTATGCGTTAATTGTCTTCATCTTGATGTTGAGAGTTGTGCACCTCTTAATATTTGTCCCTTACGGGGACTTGATGAAGGGGATTACTTGTTGGTAGACAGAGAGATGATGGAATTTACTGTGACTATAAAGTTGTTCTCATTCCTTACATACTAACTTGGGAAAGCAAAGAGAACTTATTAAGCCATGTCCATGTCACGGGAGAAATCCCTTAATAGCGAGTTAATACAATTGATGTCGTTTATCTGTCAGCTATGGTTATGATGGATGATGTGTGCAGTGGTTGCTGCCTATTCGTCCATATATGGAGCTCCTCCCACAAACATATATGTCATAAGAATATTTGCTATATAATCTTGATTACTCTGTCTAAATTGCTAGCGGTGTATCCACCATTCCCCGAGAACGCCTTTTTTCCCTATTATAGTTCTAAGATTTCTTACATACATGATTCCTACTTTCTGCATCAAGTTTTACTTTAGTTTATTTAATTACTTTGCTCAATCAAAAACCCAAAAATAGTCCTTAAAACAATTCTATTTTTTCTTGCATCTTAAAATTATTTACTTCATTTAGTTTTAGTTAAAAGCATTTTAGTCTTTTGCCTACTGCTCCCTATGGGATCGATATCTTTATTTCAAAACTAACTACAAACGATATGTGCACTTGCCATGGTCTCCTAGTGGTGAATTTTACATATGCTTCTATGGGTCAAATCGCCTCTATCACCAAAGTCGCTCCACAACCCTTGCAGATGACATTTTGGCCAGGGGATCCTTACCCAGCCCTGCTTTTGATGTCCCTGACTCCTTCTCCTTGGACATGCTCCACAACGTCGGCACTGCGCTCCTTGATCCTCCTGTTCTGGAGTCCGAAGCAATGTCTGAAGAGGATTCTACCACTGCTGTTGGGGCATCTCAGGTCATTTAACCACCTCGCCTTCTTGTCGCGGCTATGGATGGCTCCCCTGACCATGCCACTATCTGGACTGCAGCCCCCAAGTAGCAGATTGAGTCACGCTGCTGCTCTCGTCTTGTGATGTGCGACTCCGGAAAGTTTGTCTTTGTCATAGAAAGAGCCTGCCTCTTCTAGAAGATCAGAATGGAGGGATCTTATCAGACAGAGCCCTTCCATCTTGGGGAGCTCCCGGCCAGTGACCTCGACGCGGTTGCGCTTGAGGACGAAGGACCACTACACAATCGCGGCGTCATCAGACTGGCCACGGCATGTGATACCCCTACTGGATCGCTTGCTGACACAGCACTCACCTCTGAGGAGATCAACGAGTATCCATGATTGGGCCAAACAATCGCATCTCGGCCCCCTGGGCTACTCTCGCCATCCTCCTACATGCGACCTACCTCCAAAATGGTTCCTACATCTGCGGCTCGAGTCCTGGTTTTCATGCAAGCCTGCAATCGGCGAACTGTTTCTATTTTTAATCTTACTCCTTTCATTCATGCCACTGGGTTTGGCCTTGTAATCCTTTCTTATGTACCTGGATCCTTAAGTACTTTGCACTGGGAGGAGGTTTTAGTTCCTTTTCTATGTCTGTGTCACATTCTGTTGCACTATGGATCTGATGTTAATTAAGCTTCTTATAACCTGTTGGAATGTTAGAGGGCTCGGTCATAGACAAAAGCGCGACGATGTATAAGCTACTTTTGACTCCTTCCTCCCTTCCATTCGCTATCTGCAAGAAACTAAGCTATCGGAGATTTCTACCTTCTTTGCCTCTTCCTTCATCCCGCCTTCTCTCCGCACCTTTGTGTTCAAACCATCAATCGGTGCTTTAGGAAGGATCCTCACATCTTGGAATTCCTCTCTCCGTGACCCTGTCCACCACTCCATTGACGAATTTTCTAACACTACCACCTTCGCCTTTCGCCCTGACAACCTACTTTTATTGGTGATAAATGTCTATGGCCCTTGTACCCATTCCCTGAAACCCCTCTTTCTCTCCTCCCTGCAACAAGTTCTTCTAGGACTTTCCTCCTGAAAGTACCGACTTGATATGACTAGAGGGGGAGGGTGAATAGGCGTCTACCCAATTTTAATTTGTTTCTCACTTTTAGGCTCAACGAGAAAGAAAGTTATCTAGATGTGCAACTAAGTGAACAACCTAAATGAAAGATAACTTACAACAACCACAAGAACGGTAAATAGCAAGAAGTAAAGGAAGGGAACGAAGTAACCGGAGCGGGGACACGGAGATATAATTCCCGTAGTTCACTCCCAAGGAGCTACGTCTATGTTGGAGAGGTGTCGGGGCCACACAAGGTCACCCGAGCGCCACAAAGGCCTCACCTTCTTCTCCGATGAGCTCCCCCACAAAGGAGGCCTCACAATCCACTAACAGGTGACCTTGAAGGCGCCAACCGAAACCTTTACACCAAGGTTGAGGGGGAAGCTCCACAACTCAATTGGAGGCCCTCAACGACACCTCGAAGCTTCACAACACAAGCCTTAGCTCCGAGGATGCCCTACACTGTCTAGGGTTTCAAGAAACCCAAGAGAAACAAGATCCACAAAGGATGGGTGGGGTAATCAAGTCTTCTTTGGTGGAAGTGTAGATCTAGGTCACCTCCCTCACCTCTCAAAAGATCAAGTCATTTGAGTGGCTAGAGAGAGAGAGATCTAGTGAGGTGAAGCTCAAGCATTAATGGAGGAGAGAGAAAATTCGAAGTAGTTGGGAGGAAGAAGAGGGGTGCCTTAAATAGGCCCCCTCCACACTGAACCGTTACAGCCCCCGCGACCTCACCGGAACTTCCGGTGATACGCCGGAAGTTCCGCCCAGCATGACTCCAACGGTCATCAGACCGTTGACGCCCGCTCCAAAAGCTCAACCGGAAGTTCCGGTCATAACATACCGGAAGTTCCGATGAACTTCTGATGCAAGTTCCGACCCAAGTTCTGGCAAATAGAACGCTTTAAACAGAAGGTTACTGATCCTTCAGCGGCTTCAGCGGAACTTGGAGCGGAACTTGTAGGGGTTCGTAGCATGGAAAACAAAAAATTTATACCGCATGCAAACAAACAAGCCAAGATCTATCTACTAGATTGTAGCAACGAGTCGATAGAGGAACTCACCCTCGAAGATCCCAAAGCGGTTAACGAGAGCAGATTCTCGTGGGTGATGTAGTCGTACTCTTGTCGATCTCAAGATCGTGTAGACGATCCTTCCGGTGCTGTGTTCCAGCAGCGCTTCCGCAGTCGGTCACACGTTTGGTACTCGATGAAGACCTTCCTCTCCCTTGTTCCAGCAGGCAGCGGAGGTTGTAGCACTCTCCTCGCGATTCCGGCAGCACGACGGCGTGGTACCGTAAGTAGAGGAGAGATCTCGCAGGGCTTCGCCTTAAGCCGGAGCGAGTATGGTGGAGTATGAGAGAGGCCTTGGTGATCTAGGGTTTAGAGGCACCAAGGGGGGAGCTTGGCCGGCGGCTAGGGCTTGGGGAATCCCCAACTCGGCGAGTTGGAGAAACCCTAGGAGGAGGCGGCGACTTGGAGTAGGTCGGCGGCTAGGGCTAGGGTTTTGGGGTGTGGTGGGTGTGTGGGAGAGGGGCATCCCTACCCCTCCTTATATAGGTGGGAGGGCGCGGCTTAGGAGGAGGGAGTCCTCCCCCAAGTCGGCCTCCTTGGCCGGCGGGTGGAGGGAGGAGACTTCCCCCCCAAGTAGGTTTCCTACTCTCCCTCCACCAAGCAAACTTGTCGTTTGACTTTTTCAAATTGGCGTTTGGCTTTCAAACTAGGATTTGATTTCTCCCTTTATTTTGCCTAGCCAAGTAACCTAGTACATGATGCAACCATTCCATATTGTTATGACACATTCATGTACCCTTCCCCTCCGGAGTGCCGGACCTTCCGGACCCTTCTAGAACATTCCTGGTGAAAACACCGAAATCATTCCCCAACTCCGAAACAAGACTTTCCTTATATGAATCTTATTCTCCGGACCATTCCGGATCTCCTCGTGATATCCCGGATCCCATCCGAGACTCCGAACAACATTTGGTCTCTTACTCATTATTCCATAACTACTCAACAACATTGAATCCTTAAGTGTGTCTCCCTACGGTTCCTGAATTATGCGGACATGACCGAGACACTTCTCCGATCAATAACCAATAGAGGAATCTAGAAATTCATATGGCTCCCAAATATTTCTACGATTACTTTGCGATCGAATGAACCACTTACATACGATACCAATTTTCCTTTGTCTCACGATAGTTTACTTATCCGAGGTTTTGATTGTCGGTATCTCTACATACCTAGTTCAACCTCGTTACTGATAAGTACTCTTTTCTCGTTCCCGTGGTATGTGATCCCTTGTGAGCTAGTCACATGCTTGCAAGCCAATTGGATGACATTCCACCGAGAGGGCCCAGAGTATATCTATCTGTCATATGGATGGACAAATCCCACTCTTGATCCATGTTCCTCAACCCATACTTTCTGAATACTCAATGCCACCTTTATAGCCACCCAGTTACGGTGTGGTGTTTGATGTCATCAAAGCATCCTTCCGGTGATGGTGATTAGCATGATCTCATGGTCGAAGGAATTAGGTTACTATGTATCAGAAAACTTATAGCAATTGAACTATTAAAATGACTTGATCTTTATGCTACGCTTATCTATAGGAGTATGTCCATCATACCATTATCCTAATGATATGATCGTGCCATTAACAACATCTCAAATGTTCATGATCAAGAAACTATGATCATCTATTAATCAACAAGCTAGTATTATGAAGAGGCTTTACCAGGGACTCTAATTTAGTTTACAAATCACACAAGTATTGATGTTTCTGGTCAATACTGTTATAGCATGAATGTAAAAATTTATCATAAACACAAAGATATAATAATAACTACATTTATTATTGCCTCTAGGGCATATCTCCAACAGTCTCCCACTTGCACTAGAGTCAACTAATCTAGATTACATGGTAATATACTGAACACCCATGGCGGTTTGGTGCTGGTCATGTTTTGCCCTCGGGAGAGGTTTAGTCAATGGATCCGCCACATTCAGATCTGTGTGTACTTTGCAAATCTTTATGTCACCATCTTGGACATGTTCTCGAATAGCATGAAAACGTAGCTTGATGTGCTTCAGCTTCTTGTGTGACCTTGGTTCTTGCGCATTGGCTATGGCGCCCATGTTATCACAGTAGATAGACATTGGGTCCAGCGCACTTGGAACCACACCGAGCTCTGTAATGAACTCCTTCATCCATATCGCTTCTTGTGAAGCCTCCGAAGCAACTATGTATTCCGATTCAGTTGAAGATCTTGCCACAACGCTTTGCTTTGCACTCCTCTAGCTAACTGCTGCACCATTCAAAGTAAATACGTATCCTGATTGAGATTTAGAATCATCTAGGTGTTCCAACTAGCATCGGTGTAACCATTAACAACGAGTTGATCATCACCTCCATACGAAAGAACCATATCCTTAGTTATTCTCAAGTACTTAAGGATGTTTTTGACCGCTATCCAATGATCCACTCCTGGATCACTTTGATATCTGCTAGTCAAACTAACAGCATATGCAATGTCGGGTCTAGTACATAGCATGGCATACATTAGAGATCCTATGGATGAGGCATAGGGAGTCTTACTCATCCTTTCTCTATCTTCTGCCATTGCTGGACTTTGAGTTTTACTCAAGGTCGTATTGGACAACATGGGCAAGAACCCTTTCTTGCTATCTTCCATTCCAAACCTCTTTAGAACTTTGTACAAATATTTACTTTGTGACAATGATATTAGGCATCTCGATCTATCTCTATAAATCTTTATGCCTAATATGTAAGCAGCTTCGCCAAGATCTTTCATTGAAAAACTATTATTCAAATATTCTTTGACACTATTAAGAAGGTCTACATAATTCCCAATCAACAATATGTCATCTACATATAGTATTAAAAATGCTACAGAGCTCCCACTCACTTTCTTGTAAATACAAGCTTCTCCATAAGTTTGTATAAAACCAAAACTTTTGATTACCTTATCAAAACATTGATTCCAACTTCGGGATGCTTGCTTCAATCCATATATGGACCGTTGAAGTTTGCATACCTTGTTAGCATCTTTAGGATCGACAAAACCTTTGGGTGGCATCATATACAACTCTTCATCAATGTCTCCATTGAGGAACGTCGTTTTGACATCCATCTGCCATATCTCATAATCATAATATGCAGCGATTGCTAACAAAATCCTCACAGACTTTAGCTTTGCTACTGGTGAGAAAGTATCATCGTAGTCAACTCCTTGAATTTTGTCGAAACCCTTTTGCGACAAGTCGAGATTTATAGACAGTAACATTACCATCAACATCTGTTTTCTTCTTGAAAATCCATTTGTTCTCGACAGCCTTCCGGCCATCCGGTAAGTCCACCAAAGTCCATACTTGGTTTTCGTACATGGATCCAATCTCGAGTTTCATGGCATCTTGCCATTTATTGGAATCTGGGCTCATCATCGCTTCCTCATATGTCGCAGGGTCATCGGTGTTGTCCACCAACATGACACTCATAACGGGATCATACCAAACAGGAGTGGTACGAGTTCTCGTTGACCTGCGAGGTTCTGTAGCAACTTCAACCGAAGTTTCATGATCATCATCATTAGCTTCCTCTCTTATTGGTGTAGGTGCCACAGGAACTACTTCCGGTGTTGCGCTACTCGCAAGTTCGAGAGAAGGTTCAACAACCTCGTCGAGTTCTACTTTCCTTCCAGTCACTTCTTTCGAGAGAAATTCCTTCTCTAGAAAGGATCCATTCTTGGCAACGAAGATTTTGCCCTCGGATCTATGATAGAAGGTATACACAATAGTTTCCTTCAGGTATCCTATGCAGACGCATTTTTCCGCTTTAGGTTCAAGCTTGTCCGGCTGTAACTTCTTTACATAGGCTTCGCAACCCCAAACTTTAAGGAACGACAATTTAGGTTTCTTCCCAAACCATAATTCATACGGTGTCGTTTCAACGGATTTAGATGGTGCCCTATTTAAAGTGAATGCGGATGTTTCTAATGCATAACCCCAAAACAATAGCGGTAAATCTGTAAGTGACATCATAGAACGAACCATATCTAAGAGAGTTCGATTACGACGTTCGGACACACCATTACGCTGTGGTGTTCCCGGCGGTGTCAATTGTGAAAGTATTCCGCATTTCTTTAAATGCTCGCCAAACTCGTAACTTAGATATTCACCTCCACGATCAGAACATAGAAATTTAATCTGCTTGTTACGTTTATTCTCTACCTCACTTTGAAATTCCTTAAACTTCTCAAAAGTTTCGGACTTATGTTTCATGAAATAGATATACCCATATCTACTCAAGTCATCCATGAAGGTAAGAACATAACGAACACCGCGCGATGCTACACTCATTGGGCCACACACATCGGTATGTATGATTTCCAATAAGTCCGTAGCTTGCTCCATCATCCCAGAAAATGGAGTCTTAGTCATTTTACCCATCAGACATGCTTCGCATCTTTCAAGTGATTCGAAATCAAGTGATTCAGGAAGAACATCGGAATGGAGTTTCTTCATACGCTTCACTCCAATATGACCAAGACGACAGTGCCACATATATGTCGAGTTATCGCTCAATTTCAAACGTTTAGCTTCAATGTTATTAATATGTGTATTCCCACAATCGATATTCAATAAGAATATACCATCTATCAAAGGTGAATGTGCATAAAATATATTACTCATATAAATCGAACAACCATTATTCTCGGACTTAAACAAGTAACCGTCTCGCAATAAACATGATCCAGATATAATGTTCATGCTCAACGCAGGCGCCAAATAACAATTATTTAAGTATAAAACTAATCCCGATGGTAGATGAAGAGGTAGCGTGCCGACCGTGATCACATCAACCTTTGATCCATTTCCAACGCGCATCGTCACCTCGTTCTTCGCTAGCTTCCGTTTATTCTGTAGCACCTGTTTCGAGTTACCAATATGAGAAACCGAACCAGTGTCAAATACCCAGGCACTACTATGAGTACTAGTGAGATACACATCAATAACATGTATATTGGACATACCTTTCTTCTTGATGTTGCCGTTCTTCAAATCCGCCAAGTACTTTGGGCAATTCTCCCTTGTAGTAAAAGCACTCAGTATCAGGCTTAGGCCCAGCCTTGGTCTTCTTCGTCGGTGTGGCAACTTTCTTACCACCCTTCTTAAAGTTTCCCTTTTGCTTAGACTTGCATTTCTTGAATTTGGTGGTCTTATTGACCACAACACTTGATGCTCTTTCTTGATCTCCACTTCTGCAGATTTCAACATGGAGAAGAGTTCTGGCAACGTCTTGTTCATGTTTTGCATATTGTAGTTCATCACAAAGTTCTTGTAACTTGGTGGTAGTGATTGGAGGACGCGGTAAATCCCCAAAGCATTAGTAATCACTATACCCAAACTTTGGAGTTTGTTTGCGTGCCTAGACATATTAAGCACATGCTCACTGACGGAGCCACCCTCTTCCATCTTGTAGTTAAAGAACTTTTCAGAAGCCTCATAACTCTCAACTGTCGCGTGAGCCTCAAATATCACTTTGAGTTCACAGACAATATCATGTGGGTCATGGTTCTCAAACCTTTTCTGAAGCTCCGATTCCAAACCATACAAGATAGCACACTGAACTGTGGAGTACTGATTCTTCCGAGTGAGGTAAACATTCTTTACTTCATCGGTAGCAGTAGCTGCATGTGGTTCACCCAGCGGTGCATCCAGCACATAGGTCAAATTACCAGCATTGAGGACAATCCTCAAATTGTGGAACCAATCCGCGAAGTTTCTTCCATTGTTTTTCAACTTTTCTTTCTCTAGGAACGCATTAAAATTGATGGTAGGCGCCGCCATTGATCTACAACATATTTGCAATAGTTCAGACTAAGTTTATGACAAATTGAGTTCTAATTAATAGTTAAATTAATCTAGGTGAACTCCCACTCAAAACAATATCCCTCACATTGTTTTAGTGATCACATGAACCAAATCCACCACATCAAAACCGATCATCACGAGAGTTGATGTAGCTTCAATGGCGAACAATCAACATGTTCATCATATCTACTATATGACTCATGCTTTACCTTTCGGTGATCCGTGTTCCGAGACCATGTCTGTACATGCTAGGCTCGTCAAGATCAAACCTTAGCTTACGCATGAGCAAATCTGGCTTGCTCACATTGTATACACCCGCAGAATCTAACACACCCGATCATCAGGCGGTGCTTCGAAACAACGAGCTTTAGCAACGGTGCTTACTAAGGATGCACATTTTGGAACTTGAAATTTGTGTGCTTCAGGGATCATCTTATAATGCTACCATCGTTAACTAAGCAATACAAGATGCATAAAGTATTAACATCACATGCAATTCATAATATGTGATATGATATGGCCTTTCTTCTTGTGCTTCCGATCTCCATCTTCAAGCACGAACATGATCTCCATCATCACCGGTATAGCGTCAAGGTCAATGGCGCCGTTTCATGGTTGTCGTCCACCAGCTTCAACTATTACAACTACTTTGAATAGACACGCGGGTCTTAACGGAATTTAAAGACAACCATATGGCTCCTGCCGGTTGCCAACTTACAACAAGGAACATTGCATACATCAAATATAATCACAATCATGGCCATATCACATCACAACACACCCCTGCAAAACAAAGTTAGACGCCTCTAATTTTCTTTGCATATTTTACGTGGTTTGGGGCTATCAATAAGTGTCGCTCTAACTTACGAACAAAAACCACAACGTTGATGTTTGAACTATCAAGTGTCCGTTGTAAATTGGATCTATACTATGATGGGAGAGACAGACACCCGCAAAGCCACTTATGCAATACAAGTTGCATGTTGAGCGTGGAGCAAGTCTCATGAACGATGTCATGTAAGGTTATCCCGGGCCGCTTCATCCCATCATACCGCAAGATGAAAAGTACACAAAAAGCAATTGATAATAAAAGCACCACCACCCACAATGACCATCGTGTTCTACTCGTGCAACAGATCTACATATAGACACGGCTCTGATACCACTGTAGGGGTTCGTAGCATGGAAAACAAAAAATTTCTACCGCATGCAAACAAACAAGCCAAGATCTATCTACTAGATTGTAGCAACGAGTCGATAGAGGAAATCACCCTCAAAGATTCCAAAGCGGTTAATGAGAGCAGATTCTCGTGGGTGATGTAGCCGTACTCTTGCCGATCTCAAGATCGCGTAGACGATCCTTCCGGCGCTGCGTTCCGGCAGCGCTTCCGCAGTCGGTCACACGTTCGGTACTCGATGAAGACCTTCCTCTCCCTTGTTCCAGCAGGCAGCGGAGGTTGTAGCACTCTCCTCGCGATTCCGGCAGCACGACGGCGTGGTACCGAAAGTAGAGGGGAGATCTTGCAGGGCTTCGCCTTAAGCCGGAGCGAGTATGGTGGAGTATGAGAGAGGCCTTGGTGATCTAGGGTATATAGGCACCAAGGGGGGAGCTTGGCCGGCGGCTAGGGCTTGGGGAAGCCCCAACTCGGCGAGTTGGAGGAACCCTAGGAGGCGGTGGCGACTTGGAGGAGGCCGGCGGCTAGGGCTAGGGTTTTGGGGTGTGTTGGGTGTGTGGGAGAGGGGCAGCCCTGCCCCTCCTTATATAGGTGGGAGGGCGCGGCTTGGGAGGAGGGAGTCCTCCCCCAAGTCGGCCTCCTTGGCCGGTGGGTGGAGGGAGGAGACTTCCTCCCCAAGTAGGTTTCCTACTCTCCCTCCACCAAGCAAACTTGTCGTTTGACTTTTTCAAATTGGCGTTTGACTTTCAAACTAGGATTTGATTTCTCCCTTTATTTTGCCTAGCCAAGTAACCTAGTACATGATGCAACCATTCCATATTGTTATGACACATTCATGTACCCTTCCCCTCCGGAGTGGCGGACCTCCCGTGATATCCCGGATCCCATCTGAGACTCCGAACAACATTCGGTCTCTTACTCATCATTCCATAACTACTCAACAACATCGAATCCTTAAGTGTGTCTCCCTATGGTTCGTGAATTATGCGGACATGACTGTCACATCCCAAGATTTTCCAAATCTTGTAATGTGAAAAATAAATAAACAAAATAAATTATTGTTGATTTTTAGGGTGAAAAGAAACTTTTGTTTCTAAATGGAAACTTAAAAATCCCATCTGGAACAAGCTTTGGTTAAATATCTGAATTCAACAAAAATCCAAATCAAGAGAAATGCATTCATCATAAAATGCATCTGGAAATTTAAACACTTGGAAAATAAATCCAAAACCCTAAAACCCTAATGGAATAAAAATCATTTCCAAGATATCTCCAAGCCTATGGATTTGATCCATATAAAAATTTGTCAACAAACATTTACAAATGATCAAGAATGACAAATAGAAATGTTATAAGACCATAGAAATTGGTTTCACTTAATTTGGAGCCATAGATAAAATCTTATGAATTTAATAAGATAAGGAAATTGAATTTTCAAAGCTAATAAAGCCCTTATCTAAAATCCATACCAAATGGTGAGCAAATAATCCTAAATATATTTAAAAGGATAAATAAATCACAAATAAGATTTTACAAATTAGAATCACCAAGTTTGGATCTATAAATAAAAAGATATGGATTTTATAAGATAAAGAAATAATTATTAAATAAGGATTATTTAAAGACCAAATTAAATCTTGGCCTAATCCATTAAGCAAATGAAATGAATAGAATCCAAATCCAAATAAAAGAAAAGGATGAAGAATTTCCAAATAAAATAAAATGGCATTAACCAATCTACCCCTATTTTAATAAAGACAATTCTCCAATAAGAATAATTATATAATTCTTGAGAAAATAGTATTTTGGAATTTACCCAAGTGAAATAAAATTTGTTTAATTCAACTTAATTAAGATTAAAGAAATCTTACAAATAAACTTTAGGGAATTAAAACTATATTTAAATCCATTGGAATTAAAACAAATACCCAATTCAAATGATTTATGAATCATATTAAATATATTCCAATTAATTCAAGGTGAATATTTTGACACTCTATTAAACAAATAAAAACCTACTGAAAAGATTTGGAAAGTTTAAAGAATTTAAATGGTGTTTGAAATATTATTAAATCTTAATTGATTTAAAACAAGGGCCTAATTAAATAATTAAAAGACCCCAAAAAGAATAAAATTTTATTCCAAAATTGACTTCAGATTATATTACAGATAAATATTTAAACCTACACAAATTTTGGTTGAGGTTTGAATTCAAATGAGTGTTTGAATTGCTTATTCAAAATCAAAACAGAATAAAAGAACAGGAAAAAGAAAAAAAGTCTGAACAAAAAAATATGAAAAGGACCCAGCCCAACCTAACTAGCCCATTAAGCCCAACAGCAGCCCACCTGCCCGCCCTTGCAGCGAAACGTTACACACTCAGGATAAAACCCACACAGACGCTGACTACGTGACCCCACTCCCCCTCTCTCGCTTGGCTGAAAAAGCGGACCCACACAGCCAGCTCACCATCGTCTACCTCGCGGTGACCACGCCCCTCTTTCCTCCTTGCCGTTTCTGGCCGTTGAAGCCGGCGTCAATACGCGTTAATGCCTGTGTTACTCCATCCCGCGACCATGCACTCTTATTCGCCTGCCTTCCCTCTCTCTTTTCCCTCCGTCGCCTCACCCTAGCGCGCCCCCAGGCTACCCAATTTCTCTCTGCATCGCCCTCTGTCTCCGGCGAGCTCACCGAGCAATCCCAGCAGCTCCTCGCCTCCCCTCGTTCCCTCGACCACTCGAGCATGCTCACAGGAACCAGACGCACATCCCAGCATCCCCAGTTCACCTGTGCACGCTCTGGACACTCGCCTTCGTCTTGAACAGAGCACCACCGTCGACTACTACCAATTCGGCGAAGTCTCTGGTAAGAATCTGACCGCGCCGCCCCTTCTCTGTGAAGCTCCCGCACTCCCTAATCTTCTACGCATCTAACGCCACTGTTATCTTGCCTTCTCGTGCGCTGTAGCCTCGCCCCCGTCGACGTCTGACCGCACCCGACGCCAGGAGCATCTCCGGCGAGGAATTCTGACGACGCTCATGCGCCCCTTGCCTCCTCGCGAGCACCTTGAGCTTCAGCATCACTCCGCGATTCTGGTGAGTATCTCCTTCTTCTCCCTCGCTTCCTAGACTCACCGAACCACTGCCACCAGACACGCCGCCGCCACTCGCCGCCGCCAGCGCCGCCCACCTTTGGTCAGTCGCACAGCAGCCGTCCGATCTTGATCTTGAGGCTTAGATAGAATCACTTAGGTATGCGATCTGTGCCATGCGATGTAATTTAATCCAGCGGTCCACAGTGCATGATCCGAACGAATTGGTACCAGCCAGTAGAAAAGCGACGCGTGGCCAGTGTGTTGATTTAAAAACAGAATTTGATCTATTGAATTAGTAAACTTGTAAAATCCATAACTTTCAAACCACACGTCCAAATTTTGCAAATTTTATATCAATGGATTCAGAAAAACAAGTACTTTCTGACCATGAACTTTTTTTAGTAAAATGCTTCTGTTAAATTAATTGTTTTTGCACAAACTTGTGTATGCATGTTTAGAATATAAAAATTGTTCTAAAATGATTTTTGAGATGAAACCTT
Organism: Avena atlantica; assembly: GCA_910589765.1. Taxonomy (NCBI): domain Eukaryota; kingdom Viridiplantae; phylum Streptophyta; class Magnoliopsida; order Poales; family Poaceae; genus Avena; species Avena atlantica. The sequence continues at coordinate 478,645,971 of OU342739.1, read as the reverse complement.
TGGCAAATGAATTATTTTGAACCTACTGACCTTAGGAATCAATTGGTGGTTTCAAAAATGTATTTGGTGAAGCAAAAGAATAAACTCTTGATTTAAACCATTTCTAGTCAAATAAAAATAATGTTTATTTATTAAAAATGCTTTTGGGAGAAAATATTTGGGAAATGTTTTGGAATAAACTCTTTGACCCCAAACACCAAGTATTATGATTTGAAAATATATTTGGACAACCCTACAAAGATTATTACTTTGCTAAAAGCATTTTCAACCACATGAAATAATGATTTGGTTTAAAAATGGTTTGGAGATAGAATCTTTTGCAAATGGATTTGCCACTTTATAAAATGACCAATAAGTGTTTTAGAATGTTTATAACCTATTATAAACCACTTTTGTAAATAAAACAAAGATTGGCATGATTGCATGCATAGTTTTGTTTCTATTATTTGATGTGATGTTGCTTGAATGGTAGATTGAAATTGTCCCTTGCTTGATTGAATTGTAGTGATTTGAAGAGTGCGATCATTGCAAAGACAAGGAGTGAACTTATATTCTCTACCAAAAGGCAAGTGGTGCTTCATGATATTTTCATCCCTATGTTTTCTACTAAGCATTAGAAGTATTTTGCTAGTCTTGCATGTTATATTTTGCTTATATGCCATGTTGGGAAATCCTAGTAGTTATAGATTTGCTAGAAATTCTAAGTTAAGATGCTTATCTATGCCATGCTTAGCCTAGCTAGTAGCAACCAAGGGTGGTGAAATATACATGCTATGATAAAATATTTCTAAGTCTTTGGACTTGTGTTTTGCCTAATAAAACAACTAAGTGAATGAAACACCTGGGTGGAATGGAAGGAATGGTTTATGTTGAGTGGTTACACAAGGCCCATTTCTATGGTTTACCTTGTGTATCTCATTTGTGAAAAGCCACCCAGGAACAAAGAGATTTTAGAGGCCAAATGTTAAGAAGCTTCTAGTGTAGCCACTTGGCAATATGGGCTCTGCCAGGATCATATAGGTTGCAATAACTTAGCCATTTGGACAGTTGGTGGTAGTGGGATGATAGGTTGGAGCGCGTCCATTTGGTCTAAGGGAAGGCTTCTGAAAGGTCCTGTCTTGGTGAAAATCAAGGCTTGTGGGGAAAGTGCACAACCTCTGCAGATGGAAGAATCTAATTACTTAGCCATGTCCCTGGCAAAGGACAATTTGAGCATCAAGACATGGAAGCTATCAAGAATCTCCTCATCCCAATTTCTAAGTTAAAATCTTGTGGGTGAACAAGGGATTGAAGGATCACCAATTTCTATTGGGAGATTGTGGCATCCCGCAAAACCACTACTAGAAAATCGCGTTGTTTTTGTGCATTGCATCATCGTGACCGCATGCTCATGTCATCATGCCACATTGCATTTGAGCATCGTCATCATCTTGCACTTGCTCGCATAAAACTATTTCGGAAAAACCCAGTTTTGTTTTCTAAACGCCCCGACTTTGTTCACACACAAAACCCCGGGTGCTGCCGGATACTTTGTTTGTCTAAAAACTATTTGCAAAAGTTCATTGCAAATTAAATAAAAGTTTGAATTATTTTTAGTGGGGCAGTCGAACGAGCCGAAATGACCCGAACGACCACCCCAGGAAAATAAAACGGCCCACCCTATTAATCCTATTCCTACCAACCTATCTACCCATCCCTCTGGCCACATCACCCCGGCCAACCCCGTCGCGCCACCTCACCCCCTCCCTATTCCCCAACCAACCAGGAACTGCCACCTCAGCAGCCCCTGGCCTCTCCCTCTCATCCCACACACCACACCACACACGCAGCACACACCCGGCCCCTCCCAGCTCGCCCCACTGCCAGCCGTCCCCACCCAGGCCACTCCTTCCTTTCCACCCTGTCCACCCACCAACCGCGGGTCCCACCTGTCCCAACCGAGCCCACCTGCTGCCCCTGTTTCTCTTCCCCCGCACGCAACCCGCGTCCGGCCCGAGGAGCACCACCTGCCCCAGATCGATCCCCAGCCCCGCGACCCCGCCGGACTTCCCTCACCGCGTCGCTCCTCCCTCGCTTCCGCTCCCGCGGACCGCCCAGCACCCCTCCCCGGCGCGCCGAGCTCGGCCTCCCCTCTACCGTCGCCGCGCCCCTCCGCCTCGCCGCCCCGCCCTCAAGATCCTCCGGCCGCTCCAGGCGCGCCTCCCCGCAGCCGCCCTGGCCCGCGCGGCCCCTCCACCTGCTCTGCCCTCGCCCCGACCCCGAGCCGGCGCAGTCGCCCCAGCGCGCCTCCCCGCCGGCGCCGTCCCCGCAGGAGCTCCGCCGGCCGCGGCCCCCTCGCCGCCTCTCCTCTCCAGGCGCCCGCCCGCGCGTCATCGCCCCGCCGCCGCCCGGGCCCCCTCCTCCGTGCGCCTGCCCCACCCCCGCAGGCCGCAGCAGCAGCACCCGCCTCCGCCTCTCACCCAGGCCCCGCCTGGCCGGCCTCGCCTCGTCCTCCGACCACCACCGCACGTCACCGCCACCGCCGCGACCTCCTTCCCCCACCGCCTCCTCGTCGCCCGCCTTCGGCCCGCGAGCCCGCTCCCCGAGCCCTCGCCTTCCCCTGTCCGCGTGCAGCAGCCGGCCCCGCCGGGACCTACCTGCCCCGCAGAACCCACCCCGTCGTCAAGATGCCATCCGCCTCCGACCGTGCAGCAACCCCCTCCAGTCTCTGCGTGTGTGCTCCTGCGTGTATGTGTTGGTGCTTGTGTGTTGTATCAAGTCAACGCCCGAACCCCTGGTTACAGTACCCGTTCTCTGTCTCAAGCCCGTCAATGCCATCTACACCGAGAGCCGCGGTGCCGGGAGGACGACATCAAACCGAAGCGCCAAGTCGCCGGGACCCCGTCCCCGAAGGCCTCCGACAGGGAACCGACAAGATCTGCATCACGGACGCACCACGGACGCGGAGAAACCCTCGGACGCCAAGATCTTCTCCACAGAACATCGGGAATTCCCCCAGACGCCAAGATCGACTCGATGGCGCGGACCCGACGACCGCCAAGAACGGCACCGACCAGAACGAATCCGATGCGCCCCGACACCGACCCAAGTCCTTCGTCCCGGAACGCCAAGATCTACTCCGCTATCCGAGACCGACCCCGTCAAACCCCGAACCCCAGATCCGGACCCCGAGACCGACCCCGAACCCCGGAACCCTAAGTTCGTCGAGACCCCCTAATGTGTGAACCCTTTCCCGCAAACCCTATTTTATAATATAATAACAACTTGTTGCATATTGAATTGTCATACTCGCATGCATATTTGTGTGGTTTGGGGGCCTTATGCCGATTCACCTAATAATTAAATATGGGGCCCATATGCGGGCAAATCTAGCCTTATATTGGCCTCATTTAAATTTGTGTAGCGAACCGGTGCTATCTTTTGCCATGCTAAAACCACATTTAAATTGCGGGGTAGATAAATAACTTGAACCATCTAATTAATTGTCGGGACCCCGGTTCTACTTAATATGACCTAATCGCATCCCATCTTTGCCATGCCATGCATCATACATGCATCATGCCGATCTTCTGCCGTTGTATTAAATATTGCATCCGGTGTTTCTTCTAGTGTTTTGGTTCTTCGCGGATAAGGCCGTTGAGTTGATGTGAGCTTCGCCCCGATCTTCGGATGAACCTTCGACAATGTTTTCAGGCGAGCATCTCCCCCTTTCTACCTATCTTACTTTTATAGTATTTATTCCCTCCTATTGATCTATTGCTATCTGTGTTGCGATGCTCTAGTTTTCGTACCCGTGATATCCCTTGCAGCCATATATTGCCTTGGACACATCCTATTACCTGTTGTTTGGTAGATAGTTGGACTTGCGCGTCGTAGTCGCTTGCTCAAGTGCTGTTGCGTGTCGCCAAGTGCCACAGTTGTCGGAGTATTGCCACATGTTTGATGTTGGAGATGATTATAGTTTTACTTATTGTTCACTTTGATTCCTGTTTAACAACTAAAATTGAAGTAAGCAGAGGCATCGGTGGGTGATAGATAATATTTGGTTTCCGAACGCCCACTTGTGTCCCGTAGGACCCCGAGTACTTGATACATGTTCCTTGATTTATCGCGCTATCCACATCCGGGAGGTATATGGGACCCCCCTGAGCTAGAGCTTGATTCAGTCTTATTTCTTGGGGCCACAAACTAGTTTGAGGTTTTATTTACTATCCTGTACTTATGCCATGCTACTTCTGTATTTAAATTGTGCGACAGATAGCACACTGTACTGTTTAGGTAAGCGGAGTGATTACGCGGTATCGACACCCCGAGTTTTCGGGTTCCCAGTCGCTTACAGCCATTGTCGCAAACCTTGAGTCCGTCTCGGAGCTTGCTTACTTCGTTGCGGGTGTACTCCAAGGGGTGGCCCCCTGAAATAATTCTGAATCCTGTGATTGCTTTGTCGTGAAGGCCTCGTTGGGTTTTGTTTTGGTTTTTCCGAGGTTGATCGAGTGTGTGTTGCTATTGGTGCACCCCGGCCGGGTAAAACTTTCTGAAAGCCGTGTCCGCGGTTATGGACGACTTGGAGCACAGTATCTCGACCATAGACAAGCATAACTAAAGTTTATTGCTATAAGTTTGACTTTATAATGACTAGTAATCAGCTCCACTATAACGGAATGGCTAACTAAAACTGCCAACAATTGCTTGCTTGTGTGGTCGCTTGCGACCATTGTACCTAACTAGTAAATATTGCAACTACAACAGAATGGCTGAATAAAAGTACCAACAACTGCTGGGTTTTGGGGTTATCTCATGCTATTGTATCTGATTAGTAAGTGTTGCAACTATAATGGAATGATTAACTAAAAGTGCCCACTGCTTATTTTATCAGGATGATTATCTATACTTGACTAGTAATTGCTGCAACGACAACTGAATAAATAAAACTGCCAACTGTGTGAGTTCCTCGGTTGACTTCCTCGATGGTCTCGAGGGGGAAACGCCAGGACGGGTTTGATTGGTGGTAGTATCAGGTTGGTTCCGAATAGGTTTTTCTCACCCCTCTCTGATTGCCGTCAGTTGTATCGAGTCTCTATAGGGTGTTTAGTGTATGTTGCCGCTGCCGCTTCAGTCCACCATACCTATGTAGGCGAGGACCGCCGAATTCTAGCCTCGCCGTGTACTGGCCTCAGTACTGACGCTCCTCTTTTTCCTTTGCCCTTTGTCGGCACCCCTTTTGTTTAAGTAGGTTTGAGATCGACGTCGTTAGCAGGGTTACCCTTCCGGCTTGGCCTGGGCAGGGTTATGGACGCCATTGGTTATTCTTCAGGGCTCTTAGCCCCATTTGCATCTTGTCCGTAGCCGGACGCTCTTTCATTTTCAAGGTGATTTGGATCTTTGTATATTATATCTGTATTCTTGACTCTTGGAGTCGCTGTTATATATATCTGTTCTGTGGGTCCCATCGAGGACTGTTGTGTAATGTTATTACTTCGTTTTCCACCCGCACGAAAGTGCCTGGTGGGCACCTTTGAATCGTTTCTATGCGGGTTTGGCGGGTTTCGCTAAAACTTGCATAGGTCCGATTCTGAGGGTGTTACAGAGATGCCTTGGGAAAGATTTTGTCAAGCAAAAACTTAGTGTTTTCAAATGATAAGGAAAAACTATTTTGAGCAAAGCAAGCCTAAGCTCCACTTAGCCAAATGCATATAGATGATAGACTCCACTATACTACCATAGTATCACTTGCCAATACAATTCAAATGTATTGACCCTTGTGGCTGTAACTTGTTATGTTGTAGGTTTGACTGTTATTAGTGAAGTTTAATGATTAGGATTACAAGTCTACAACCAACATGTCTGCCTGTGGCACTTTGAAGATGAAGGACCCCATGCTATTGTTATATTCTGCTGCATTGTAATGAGATAGCCAAATGAGCTATGTAAGATGTAATAAATTATTTGATTCCTGGTTATAAAGTTGTATTATGACCTTTGTTTCTTGATATTACATCTTAACTGTGGATGCTAGCTATTGATCCAGGGACTAGCATTGTAAACACAGGGATCTCTACCTTATTAAAGGTTGGGAACCTTTCAGATGGTATCAGAGCATTGTGTTGCCTGTAGGATTTGTAACCCTAGGATTGGACAAAACCCCTTAGAAAAATAGGAGTTGTATTGTTCCAAAACTTATTTACAAATAATCTTGTAAACTCTTTCCTCAACCATTTTGGTTTTGACTCTACATCTCTTCTATTTCAACTTGATGGATAAAGGCTACCCCATGGCCAAAGACTTCACCATGAGCAAAGGACTTCATCAACTCTAATGACTTCAACATCTTCAACCTTGGATATCAACTCTAATGACTTCAACATCTTCAACTCTAATGACTTCAACATCTTCAACATTTTCACCAAGGACTTCAACCTTGGATATCACTAAGGACTACAAGTGAGACAAGTAATGCTGCTCAAGACTTGAAGACTAAGGAAACACAACTTGGGAATCATCATCACCTTTGAAGTATTTGTGACCAAGAATTTTTCCAAGGATACAAAGATCTTGTTCAAGAAGAATCAACCAAGAAGGATGTAAAGATCTCAAGTGAACCATATAGTTGGACCACCATATTTAGTTTAAGTCAAACCCACCAACTTATGTGGTGTAACAAAAATATTTTTGGTTGCCTAAAAATATGCTTGAGACTTGTTGTTTGAGTAGAATGTTTGTTTGTGATTGCTTGCACATTGCTTGTATAAATTGTGATGTGTGTGATTAGAATTATTCCCTTAGAAAATATTTTGCCTATTCTAATCCCAATCCAACCCAAACAGATGACTACTCCAAGAAACTCCAACATCAAGGATGGTGACAACAACAACAACCAAGAGGACAATATGAGAGAACTCATAGTAACCCAAACCCAGTTGAACCAAGTGACAGCTTAATTTATAGCCAACACCAGTGAGGTAGATCCAACCATGCAAAGGTTTTTGGAAACCCAAACCCAATTGTTGCATAAGGTGACAAATCAAATGATCAACATGGGAAACAACTCTTCCCAAGTAGTTTATGACAACAAGGATGACAAAGATGATATTTTAGAAGGAGCCCAAGCTTGCAATATTTGTGGAGACAAGGATCACACTTCCAAAGAGCATGAAGATCAATGCCCTAATTGTGAAGAGAAACATCCAATTGACCAATGCCCCACATCCCAAGCTACTTGTTACTTATGTGAAGGAAATAATCATGTCCCTATCCAATGCCCCATCTATTCCATAGTTCAACAAAGGAAACAAGGCTGTGTTCAAACTCGAATTCCATAAAGCTCTTGACTCTACCAGCTAGGAGGCTCTCGATCACATCCTCTGGGAAAAGGGTTTCCCGGAGCTATGGATTCAATGGATTTAAGACACTAAAAGATTCTAGTCAAACTGTTGTGCTCCTCAACGGAGTTCCAGGTCCCTGGATCCAGTGTCGTCAGGGGTTGTGACAGGGAGACCCCCATGTCCCCCTTCCACTTTAATTTTATTGTGGACGTCCTTCAACAACTTATTCTGCAGGCTTCTCGTGATGGCCTCCCGTTGCACTGTCTTGTGGGCGACCTCACGTGCCCCATAGTTCAGTATGCGGACGATACCCTCATTATTATCCGGGCTATCCCCTCTCATGTTGTCAATCTCAAAAAACTCTTAGATGATTTCTCGGCAGCTTTGGGCCTTGAGATTAATTTTCATAAAGCACCTCCGTCCCTATTCGAACCGAAGAAACTATGGCTTCCTGCATGGCCTCCTCTTTCAGTTGTGAGGTGTCTTCCTTCCCCCAAACTTACCTTAGGCTCCCCTTATCTACTCATAAACTTCGCTTCTCTAACTTTGCCCCTATTATCGCCAAAATCGGCATTCGCCTTTCGAGCTGGCATGGGCGATCTCTGCCTATCGGTTGGCGCCTTCTTTTGGTTAATTTTGTCCTCACTTCCATGCTTACCCATGCCATGAGCGCTGGACTTCTCCTTGCTAGGGTCATTGAAGCCATTGACAAGTGTCACCGAGCCTTCTTATGGACTGGCGAGGAAACATGTTCCGGAGGCCGGTGTAAAGTTGTCTGGCAAGATGTTTGTACCCCCAAGGAGAATGGGGGTCTGGGAATCCTCTCCCTCCCGTCTCAAAATTCAGCTCTTCTCTCTAAATTTCTCTCCAAACTTTAGTCAAACTCTTCCGCTCCTTGGGTCTGTTGGTTCCGCCGCCAATATGGCTGGTCTCCAGGCAAGGATCTAGGTTATAAGCACCCTCTAGACATCCCCACCCATTTGGAAGGATTTGAGGGCTGGGCTCCCCTCCTTTCGATCCCTCGTGAAAGGGCATGTATGCCCCATGTGTGGTTTTAGTAATTAATGACAATTCCTATGGACTAATGTGCAAATTGAGTTTCACTTGTAGGTTTGTCCATTGGCATCGCTTGGGCCATGTGTTGGTCTCAAGGTTGAAATATGAAGAATTGTCCAAGGGCTTTGCGCCATTGGAATCATGAAGAAAGAAGGAGCTTGAAGGTTGATCAAGACAAGTGCGAAGAGTTGCATCAAGATGGATCAACCTCAAGAAGGGACGAAGAAGGGCAAGCTCAAGATGCGCCATCTCTAGAAGATCTCATGCTTGAAGCTTGCCATCCTCATGATCATGGGGTGATGAAGACAAGTTCAAGGAAGAGGTTTCCCCATGGAGTATGGGGGGAAATTTGCAAGTCTTCATCTTCATCAAGCAAGAGCAAACAAGAAAGGTGTTCCCACTATAGAAGAACAAGACGATTGACATCAAGTTCAAGTGGGATGCTCAAGGCTTCTTGATAGGGCTTCTCTTTTGTCGGTCTCGTGTTGTTAGTTGGGAGACTGGGTTTAGGATAGATAGTCGTACTATCAAGAGGGGCTCTCAACCGGGTGTCTTGATTGCATCGTTCGAAGAGAGCTTAAACCTTTGCATTCATAGCATCATCTTTCTTGGTTGTTATTTGGTTCTTGTCCATGAGAGGATCTAGAGCTTGCGGTCATCATCATAACAAGCTCTAGTTCATCGTTTAAGGATTTCCCTTGCATATCTTATTGTCGCTTTTGATCTTGCGAGCTTTCCGGCTCCACACCTTGGGGGATACTTCACAATATATTCATGGTATTTTCTCCCAAGGTGATACCCAATATTTCGATTCTATTCGGAAGTTCCGCTAGGGCTTAGGGTTTTTCGGCTCCACACCTTGGGGGATACTTTTTGTTGGATTCTATTCGTCTTATCTTTCCAACAAAATTGGTTTCATCTCGTTTGGAGTTCGGATTCAAAAGTTATTGCATATCTGGTTTCTGAAATTTCCCTCATCGGAAGTTCCGGCTTCCCATCGGAAGTTCCACTAGGGCATTTTTGCCGCCGGAAGTTCCGGTTCTTCTTCCGCTCATGTACTGTATCCTCTCTATTTGGTTTGTTGTATTTGATGGAATTTGGGCCGGAAGTTTCGGCGGTTTTACCGCCCCCACCGGAAGTTCCGCTCGGGCCTAGTTGCCACCGGAAGTTCCGATTGAAAATCCGGCTCTAGTTCCACTCACGATCAGTAACCTTCTGTTTTAGATGTGTCTATTTGACAAAACTTAAAATTCTGGTGGACCGGCGGAAGTTCCGACCAGGACTCGCGTTTTCAGATTCTCGCATCGCAGTTTTTTACCGTTGGATGTGTGCCACCGGAACTTCCGGCCTCCCACCGGAAGTTCCGGCCAGGGTCGCGAATGCCCATAACGGGCAGATCTGGGAGCCCTTTAAATGGGGCTCCTCTTCCCCTTTGTGGGCACTAGCTTTTCTTCTTGGTTCTTGGCTTTCTCTCCCTCCTCCATTGTTAACCTTGAAGAAACTTTCTCTCTCCCCTTTCCCTTCCTATGATTCTTGCATCTTTTTGAGGGATTTGAGAGAGGAGATCTAGATCTACAATCCCCCCCAAGCCAAATCCCTCCTTTGTGAAGGAATCATTGGGATCTAGATCTTGGAGAGTTTTGTTTTCTCCTCTTGTGTTCTTCCTCCCTTATTCCCCCAATAGCCTTTGTAGATTTGTTGGAATTTGGGAGTAGGACTTGCCCTTGCATTTATTGCATAGGTTTGAGTTCTCCTCGGAGATTCGACGAGTACAAGCTTGTGGGCTTGTTACTCTTGGGTTCTTGGAACCCTAGAAGGTTGTGTGGTTGGATTGTTGACCTTTTGTGGTCTTGTTGACCTTTTGTTGTCTTGTAGCCTTTTGTGGCTTTGTTGGCATTTTGTGGCATTGTAGCCTTTTGTGGCTTTGTTGTTGGGAGCCTCCAATTGAGTTGTGGAGTTATCCCCAATCTTGTACGGGTTCGTTGACCGCCCTCAAGCGTCCCATAGTGGAGCGAGTGCCCGCCTTTTATGGTGCGCACTCGGGAGAATAGGGTGAGCCTTTTGTGGCGTCGGTGAGTTGCGTGCTTCCGCATCCGGGGTGAGGCCTTGTGTGGCGTTGGGTGAGCATCGAGACACCACACCTCGAGGTGAGCCATTTGTGGCGTTCAGAGAGCATTGCGCCATCGCACCTATCCAACGGAGACGTAGCTTCTTTGGAAGTGAACTTCGGGAAACAAATCTTCGTCTCCGTGTCCATCGGTTATCTCTCAACTGAGCCCTTTACTTATGCACTTTACATTGTGATAACCATCGTGCTTGAAGTATTTATTTCTTTCTATCACCTTGTTGCTTGTATTTCTTAGCATAGGTTATTGGTGCACTTAGGTGAACTTAGTGGCTAGGTTTTGTGCTCAATAAATTAAACGTTAGTTTTATTCCGCATTTACTTGAGCCTAAACCGTAATAATTTTAAAAGCATATTCATCCCCCTCTAGGTGACTTCCTTTGTACTTTCACCTCACCTTTGTTCGGGTCGGAAATGGGTGCTCCACTGCCTTTTGGTTGGACTCTTCGCTCGACTCTGTCACGCTCAGGGACCGTTTTCCCGCCCTTTTCTCACTCTACTAGACCTAATGCTAGTGTTGTAGACACCTTTCCCCTTGGCATCACTGGGCACCTCACCCCTCGCATGTCCTATGCCGACACCTCGAAATTTATCTCCCATAAGAATGCCTTGGCAGCCTTCTCTCTTCGGGCCGATGCTACTAACGAACATAACTGCACAACCACTAACCGTAGCCTTTTTTAACAAAGATTTCTATGTAAATTCTTTTAGGCACCTGTAAAAGGATGACCAAGCAGCTAAGGCATGGGAAAGTGCTGCCCCTCTCAAGTGCAAAATATTCGTTTGGCTCGCTTGGCGTCGTTGCCTGCCTACAAATGAGCGCCGCTTAGACATCGGTTGGAGGATGCTGCTACTGGACCATCCTGCGACATGGATGAAGATACCGATCACCTGTCATCGTGCCCGGGAGGTTTGGAGTTTCTTCCTCCCGGACCCCCCGGATAGTCTCGACCTGGCTCTATCTATGACCTCCTGCTCCTTTGAGAAGAGAAATGTAGTCATGACTATGGCCTGGAATATTTGGAAGCGTAGAATTTCTTGGTCTTCAATGCAACTAACGAACCTCTGCAGATGGTGGTGCGCAGCTGCTTGGATGATGTTCGACTCTGGGCTAACAGATGTAGTACCTCTTCCTCGGTCTTCAAGCTACAATTTTTGTGTAATAACTATGAGCCTCCTTGAGCCTCTCGATGTAATACCTCCGTACCCACCCCCTCCTCCTCTTCTCCTTCCCACCCCCTCATGTAACCGCTATGTAAAGGATCGTTTTAAAAAATTAATAAGAATGTTCAGGCTGGCTTAAGCCCGCCGTAGTTATGCTAAAAAAACACATAAGACTAATTATGCGAGACATGTTGAACATCCAATTGTAAGTGTATCGTACATAAAAAATGAATAGGATTGTATGAAGTGCGAGATACAGAAATGTAACATGTGCGGAGTGGAAGTACATTGTGCACTCTTCTTTGAATGTTAGTGGGAGAGCTACTAAATTTATTACATAATTATCTAATTTCATACGAAACCAGTACAATCATGATAAACTTTACGCCTACAACACCACCAACACCCAGTCCAGCCACGCCGCAACATGGCTGTTGGGTTCAAGTTTTTAGTCATAATAGTTGTGCATAATATACTTCTTGTTTACTAGAAAAACTTGGAGTAGCACTGATCTCCACGTTCTTAGTTACAAAGAAACAAATGAAATATGTTCATACTTGATGAAACGCACATCATCCAATTCATGATCCTTTCTTTTTTATCAATTGCTAATTCCTACGATTGATTGGCCCGTGTGTTTCTCTTATTACTTTTCTTATCCCCTTGTTCCTCGGATACAATTCGAGCATAAGTGATCAAATAAAATAAAGCAGCTTGATAAGAACCTATATCTAAAGCTAACATCTAGGAGTATAACCCAAGGACACGTCTGATGTATAATTTCATTGCCACTGACGATTAAATTGTTCAATATAATCAAGTTTTGACGGTGTATTCGCCCAAAGTCAAACGACACGTCTCACCCGAGTGTAGTCACAGGCTCACAGCCACCATCTATTCGAACATTGAACAAAAGGGGAACAAAACCTCCAAAACCTCCTCTTCCATGCCGCCGCCGCCGCGCGCGGCGCTTCGCCGTCTCCTCCCCACCACCGGCCTCCACCCTCTCCGACGCCGTGCCCCGCCGCCTCCGCAGGTCGATGAGAGCCCCCTGCCCGATCCCTACGCTCTCCTCGTCCACGACCCCATCGACCTCCTCTCATCGCTGTGGCGCCGCGCCTTCGCGCACCCGCTCCCCGCCCCATTCCCCAACCTCTCAGGCTACGCCTCCCGGCTCGACCTATGGCTCCTCTCCTACCAGCGGGCCTGCGCCCACGCTACCGGCTCCTTCCCACCGCGCCAAGCTGTACCGCTCCCCACCCTCCACTCCCTCCTCCGCCTCCGCGCCGCCGCCCTCCGCCGCCACCCCGCCTTCCCCTGGGGCGCCTCCACGCACCTTCTCCTCCGTTCCCCCGTCGACACCCCCTCCACCGTCCCTGTCGCCCGCCACAAGCTCGCTGACCGCCTAGCCAATGCCCCGCCCCCATTCCAGGACCACGTCGTCCAGGAGCTCCTCCTCCTGCTCCTCGAGCCCGTCTTCGAGCCCCGGTTCTCCCCCAAGTCCCACGCCTTCCGCCCTGGACGCGGGCCCCACACCGCCATCCGCTCTGTACGCTCCGGCTTCGCCGCCTACCTCTGGTTCATCACAGCCGACCTCACAACCGTGGTCGATGCCCTATCATCCGACACAATTCTCTCCTGTGTAGAGAAGTCCGTCTCTGACCGCAAGGTGCTATCCTTGCTCAAGTCGGCGCTCAATGCCCCAGTCAGGCCCGGGTCTGTGCCGCCAAGGGAGCAGGATCCCGATGGACTAACTAAGAAGAGGCTGAAAAGGAAGGCGCTCAGGAAGAGCAGGAAGAAGAAGGTGCTTAACGAGGATGAGCCAAAGCCTGACCCATACTGGCTGAGACTGTTCTTTGGGTTTGCCCCAGAACAGGCGTGTCATGTGCCGGACTTTGGGCATTGTGGGATACTTAGTCCTTTGCTCGCCAATGTGTGCCTTAACGAGCTGGACTGGTGGATGGAGGAGAGGATTGACGAGTACTTCCGCCCATCGAGGCATGATTCGATATGGAAGGAGGCGGGTGATCAGGGGTGCCATAATCCGTCTTGGCCCGAGTTTGTTCCATCAAGCGGGAAGGAGAAGACCAGGAAGATGGATTTCCTTAGATTTGGCTCTCATGTCTTGATTGGGGTCAGGGGGCCAAGGCAGGATGCGGTTGAGATAAGAAGCCAACTGATGGAGTTCTGTGAGAGAACGTTTGGTTTGAGGCCAGAGAATTTGGCAGTGGAGATTGAGCACATCACGAGAGGTATCGAGTTCTTGGATCATGTCATCACACGCCGGGTCATCTACCCGACCTTGCGATATACTGCCAGTGGAGGGAACATTGTGAGTGAGAAGGGTATTGGAACGTTGTTATCTGTCACAGCAAGCTTGCAGAGATGCATAAGGCATTTCAGGAAGCTTGAGCTTGTGAAGGGGGATAGGGATCCTGAGCCATTACCGTGTTCGCCAATGTTGTACTCTGGACAGGCGCACACTAACTCTCAGATGAACAAATTTCTTGAGACCATGGCTGATTGGTATAAGTATGCAGACAACCGGAAGAAGATTGTAGGGTTCTGTGCATATGTTATAAGGAGCTCTTTGGCAAAGCTTTACGCGGCAAGGTATAGACTCAAATCTCGTACTAAGGTTTACAAGATTGCATCGCGTGATCTCAGCCGCCCGTTGAGGGAGAGCACAAATAATGATGCACCAGAATACTCTGATCTCTTGAGGATGGGAGTTGTTGATATTATTGAGGGTGTGCAATTTGCACGAATGTCATCAATTCCATCATGTGACTACACAACATTCCCTAGAAACTGGGTACCTCAACATGAACTTGTATTACACGAGTATATCAAACTGCAAGATCCAAAGTTCTTTTGCGAACTTCACAAGACAATTAAACGACAGGAGATAAGCTCACCACAAGATGACGTATCAAGGATGGTGTGGCATTATAAGGTTTATGGTGTTTATGATAATAACAGGTCCTCAAAGAAACTAAATGAATGGAGGAGTAATGAGGAAGCTGTCAGTGGGGACACACAACTTCTGTTGGATGAGTAGTCACATTTCTGTATCATTTTGTCGAAATACTGATGGGTGATACATCTATTAAACATCAGCAGATCTCCTTTTTTGAAGAAAAACATTTTGTAAAAATAGTCCTGGACTCCTAATTGTGTGGAGTATACTGATGGGTGATGTATCAATGACTTACCAGCTCAAGCCCCAGAAATGTATCATCTGGCAAATATTTGGATATGCAATACAAATTTGAACATGTACTAGAATACTACAGCAGATCTCGAGGTAAACTCATGTGTATTCGATTTTATGTACTTATCCTGATATCATTAGGAAACATTGTATGCCATTCTTTTTCTGCTTGGTGTGATTGCAACCTTGATGTTTCTACTGTAGTGGTTATATGTAACTATTGTGAAACTAACAGAATTGGGAATACAATCAAAATTTAAATTTCTTGTTAAGTACCCAATCTGTAACAAATTAATGGTACTTATTGTTACTTTACTCAGTATATTAACTATATAAAATTATGATATATGCTTTCTTATACTATTATCCTATGTAGAATTTCCTACGTGATGTTTTTTGTAAATTCTTGGGCTTGTTCATAGGATTCTAGAGGAAATGACAGAGGTATAGCCTCATGGGGAATTATTGTTTTTTCAAAAAGGTAGCACAGATGCTGCTGCTTTTTCTTTTGCAGAAATCCATTGTATGTGACATTCAATTTGTCCTGTTTCTTTGTTTTTCTTCTTTTATCTGTGGTCGTTACAGTAAGTAATAAGTTAATTTTTAATACACTTCAAATATGAATACATATAATTATGAACTTATAATCATGTCATCTATTAAATTCTGATAAATTTGCCACATAAGACTCATTGTGTGGTGACACCCTTTGGTTTCGACGAGCATATACTGTTTCTCAGAACACTGCTTTTGGGCCTCTTTGGATGGTAAGATTTTCATAAGAATTTTGGAGGATGCTCGTACTTAGGATTTTTTTCCTACAAGAGCCCCTTGGGACAAATGAATGTCATTGCAGGAATCCCATGAAAGTCTGTTCCAAGTCTATCTTAGGAATGTTTTCTATGTCGGTGGTTTGTAGGGTTGCATTTCTTGGTAATTTTTTCTGTGAGGAATTTTGTACTCTATTCAACCGAAAAACATTTGACTCGTACCTCGTTGAAAATTTTCTACAGTTTCCTATGGTGTGATGAAGTCCTATAGTATTCAAGAAGGCATGACAGATGACACTGCAATCCTGTGAATTTCATGGTCCTGTGTTTTTTGGAGTTCTTCAAATCAAAGAGGCCCGGAATGATTGTTCTTTGGAATTTTCGGAGCAATCCTAACATGAGGTTAGATCTCATGGGAAATGTACTTTGTGTCTTGCATGGACCCATCCTTGCCTCTTCAGATTCCTGCTTAATTTGTGTGATTCTGTGAAGTATTGAAACAACTGTTTATGCAGATTCCTCAATAGAATTTAAGCAAATCCATGTCAAACAATTGAGTAAACAACAACTATAGATTTTGCATTTATCATAAATCCTTGTATGTTCTGGCCACACTGGATTAACCTGAGTTCTTTTATCGTTGGGAAATTTTAGTTTGCATAGCGTATTTAAAATAATATACTCCCTCCGTCTCAAATTAGTGTTCTTAGATTTGTCTAGATACGGATGTATCTAGTTTACATCCGTAAATCTAAGACAACTAATTTGAGATGGAGGGAATATAATTTTTTGGTAACTTCTTGAGGTCTGTGCAAACTCTAAAGAACCCATGAATACATAACTTCTGAATAATAAGACCTTCTTCCAAGCCTGTAAACTAAATATTACTGGATGAATTATTCCTGTTGAGCAAAGACTCGTTCTCTAATGCTTTTGTAAGTAATATTAAATTAACTCGGTGATTATCAAACCAAACCTTAATCCAGTGTTTCATGTGCTAGTTACAGCTCGCAATCTCAAGAGATTGACATGAAATGTCTAATCATCACTCGTTCCAGGTTTTCATTACTCACTTTTTTAATTAATTTTAGTTATGTAACACCTCACTCCTCAGACAGCTTCCGGAAAAGAAGATGCATCTTGGTAGTATGAGCCTTCCCTTCCTTCAACCCTTCGTTGAGAGTCGACTCCCATGCTCCAGCGCCTTGCTCCTTCTCCTCCAGCGGCGTCGCCGCTTGGAGTGAGCTCAAGTGGAGCAGCTGGTTTGTACAGGGTAATCTAGGTCTTTGTGTCTAGCGGATGCCGTGTTTGGATGTGATGCCCGTAGGTTGGAGGGCGCCAGATCTCCGCTGAATCTGGTGCTACCTGGTGGCTAATTTCTTCGTTCGTGAGCTTTGGTGGTCAGAGTGGGAGATGAGGGTGAGCAGCTGCATCGTGGACTCTAGAAATAAGGCGTTGTTGTGTGGTTTCTTTGGCTGGCGATGCAGGGGTTTTGCTTCTTTGTCCTCCCTTTCAGCGAGGTGCTGGGAGGGAGATGGGAGGAGCAACTCCGGCGGATGGCGAGCAGAGGGAGTCGCAGGGAGGTGTTGGTGCTGCAGGATCTGCTCTCGGGAGTTCACTCACGGTGGTACGGTCAACCATCGATCCTATTAGCCGGCTGACGGCTACTCCTGGCGCTGGAATCTCGGCATTCTTTGTTCAACCTCCATTTGGGAGGCGCTACAGCGACTCCTCGTCGGCACTCCATGTCTTCCTTTCCCAAAGTGACAGGTTCCCCGGTGGAGAGGATGACGGCCGGGGACGGTTTCGATCCAGCGGTGGTGGCCATGGACCTGATTGATTTTCTTTCCAATTTTTTAGGGTCCTTAATGCATTTCACAGGAATATGTTGTAATTTCCACATGTTTTAGTGTCCTCTCTGTAATTTGGCCTCTAACTGCCCAGTTTTAATGCAGCACGCTCTGGGTCCTTCAAGACCCCTCTCCCCATTAAAAAAAATCTTGGTAGTATGAGTATTCTATCAATCCTATTAAGCCCTGGGCTAGGATGTCACAAGTTATTGTTGATATTCTCCATTATTGTCTAAACTCATTTTTGGCATGTGTAGATTGGCCAAAACTTAATATGTACAAGGTTACAATACTTCACTGTTATAAAATCACAAACATAGGAAAACGTTGTGGATAGTAATTTGTGGTGGTATAAAGTGTAAAATAATCCACATGCTGCTGGTCAAATTTCAAATTAGGAAGTGCTACAGTATTTGTTTTCTAGCTCTGTATCCTGGTAATTTTGAATATTGTTTATCTGTGCACCGTGCCTGCAATTTATGGTCCTTCAAGGGATTGTGATGTCTGAGTATATACATGGTATTGTGTTTTGCTCTTGGAAAGTGTGAACATTTTTTTTTTTTTTTTGAGAGAGAAAGTGTGAACATTTAGGCTAAAAGAACTTCGCTATAGTATGGATGTCTCTGTTACTTCAGAAAATTGGGTTCATTCATCCTCCAGTTTTAGCATCTGAACTGATCATATTATTTTTAGATTTATGCCGAATGTGTTGCTGTAAGACAAGCATGTCCGATGACCGACTCATCAATTGTTTTATTTATTGTGCTTACAGTAGTCAAATAAAACTGCAAATATGAGTATGGCAAGTACGACTTTGTTGTTGGGAAAGTCCTAGCAATTGAAAGTATTTTAAATTTTCTCTTCTGTGACGAATTCAAGAGTCCTGTCAACCAAACCTACATAGATAATTTGAATAATTTATGAAATTTGAAAAACTAGCAGTACTATTATAGTACCAGTCCGATATATTCGATGATATCCGATATCCAAAGTACAAGAAGTTAATATAGTCATCTCGTTTTCCATTTGATCCACCGTTGACACTGCATTGGTGCTGTTATTATTACATGTATATCGTATAGTTTGTCTTTGTCCATTTGATCCACTGGTTATGATTACATGTATCGTATTGTTTGTTTGTTTTGTGTGACTGGGAATCTGGGAATCATACTGACCCATGTTGTACGCCCCGCCACCCACACAAAAGGCCAATCCTCTCTGAGAAAATGTGTAACATATGTCTTATTTTCAAACGTGCTAGAGGCACCAAAGAGGCCAATGTCTGCCTGGTCTGGTGCTTCACTGCAGTTATTGCTCCTGCCTTCTGACTCAGAAGTTCTGAGTGAATATTATATTAGCATTGTTTTCCAATGTCAGCATGGAGGATTTTAATTGATTCCTGTGCATGTTTCAAAGAATTTATATGCCTCTTATCGCCTTCATTATTTGGCATGGGTGAACTACTGAATGATAGATGTTCAGCAAATGTGTACACATGCTTCCATTGTGATTATGCTCCTACTATTTTTTTGATTATTGATATATGCCTCTTATTGGCTTCATTATTGATAACAATTCTGTGAATGTAGAAGAAAACTCATTTCGTCTGCCTACATGTTCCAAATCTGAAAACCCTTTGTGGCTTCATTTGGGACTATGTTTTGTGTTTTGTTTGCATAGTCTAACTTCTGGGACCATGTGCAGCAAATGCATGCTGGGCCTCTGTCCGTGCTTGCTGTGTATTTTGCCAACCACATAATCCCATGGCATGGCCTACATCAAGTTGATGGTGGGCAGGGGTGGGTGTTTCTTATCGGCATCAAGTACCACCAACGGAATGGTTTCCTGGGGCTATGCCTTTCCTTTAGTGGGTCATGTTGCAAGGAACGGTGTGGTGAGGACCAGTTTCTTGTTGCGCAGCAGCAGGGCCAACGTCTTTCCATGCATCATGGGTACAGTTGTTGCTAGTTGGAGGGACGCAATTATTTTCTGTTACTCTGATGATAGATTGTTGTGGAAACTGCTTGTATCAGGGACTGGGATTGATCGTGCTCTCACCCTTGTTTTGCCAACCGCAGGGATCAGAGGAGACATGGAGTGTCCATTATTGTAAAATTTCATAACCTCTCAGTTTACATGTTCTGGTGATACACTGGTGGAAACAGTTAAACGTCAGGTATGTCATGGGCATCTCGAGTGTTTTTACCAGGATGGTTACCCAGAAAACTAGTAACTCCCGTTTCTGCTGTTTCCGTATTCATCTTGTGTGGTTCCGCTGATATGGTCAATCCGTCTGTCACCATGCTTCCATACTGATAGTATTCATTTTCCTTTCAGGATGTTATGGCACCACCCCCAACTAAAAAGTTGACGTCGCCGGCTCGCCATCAGACTAATTGCCCAAACAGAATCCTGGTTAGAAGTTGAGAAAGCATTTTTCACATGGCCGGCCATGTCCCCTCACATTCGTTCAGAATTCAGATCAAGAGGATTTTGTCCTTGCCCATCCAGATAACGACAGCCCTCGTAAGCTCAAGCTTATCTCGCACCTGGTTCGGTTCCTTCTCTCTCTCTCTGGTATCTTACGTGACACACCAGGCGGTTCGTTTCTTCCTCCCTGCTGAGTCACGAATTTGTTTCTTCTATCCCATCCCCTGCACTACGTACTGTAGTACCGTCCAGCCTCCCAAATCCCAGTTGCCGTCGCAGGCGGTGCTGCGGTCCGGTCCTTCTCAAGCGGACGGACAAGGGCCATACCGCGAAATCTGATCTGAATAGATAAAGCTGAATTTGTTCTGACGAATATAATAATATATTCCCCCGTGGACGTGTGAGGACTTGAGGAGAAAAGGGGGCCTCGTCGTCCCTAGTCCTTTTGGTGACCGCACGGGATTCCCCCCGAGTCTCGGTCCACTTGGGGCTGGGATGATCGATCGATCATGCGTGCTATGCTATCCTCTGCGCCCGAATCGCCGGTGAATCACGGAAAGGTGATCTCGAACAGCTTCTTTTTTCGGTTGGTACTGGAGATCGGGAGGCTGGATTGTTTATTTATCTTTGCGACCCCGGTAGAACCTTGGGATTTTTGAGGTTTGTCAAACGGAGACCCAAATCTTGGTTGGTAGGTGAGTGGGTGTGGGTTCTGGTTTGTCCACCGTCGCACGCACGCACGTACGCAGCGTCGGAGAAATCTTGCGCCCGTGCTTGACCATAAACAATTCTTGGCTCCTCCCTGGTAGTTTCTCATTTTGTTGTAATTTTGGTATGCTGTGAAAATAGAGCTGAGGCATTCATGCCCCGGATTCGTCGAATTTGTCCGGGATTCTCCGTGTTGATCAGGATGTGGCGAGACTTTTGAGAGAAGATCATCGCAAGGGGAGTGGAATCAAGTGAGTCCCAGCCAGCGGTTCTTCTTCAACCGTGGGAGAGAGACTGACCGGACCGATGGCTGGGCCGGTGCGGTGTTATTCTACTCCCACGTCCCTTTCCGTTTCGATTGTCTCCTAAGCCATTGACCAGATTTATTATACTTGTATATATATACAGTGAACATTACGGAAGCACTGAGGGTTCCGTTTCAGTCGCGGAGGGTCAGAGGCTAGATAAAAAAAACTTCTGGTGCCACGTTCCCGTCGCGTTCACGTTTTCGCGTCCCGTTCTATTTTATTCTGGACTGGTAGATAAAAAGCTCTGGAGAACAGAAAGCGGGATTGCCTTTTTTTTCTTCTCGAGAAAAAAAAATACGAAGGAGAAGATGCTCACGCACGCATATATACCGCAGATAGGGATGTTAATTCACGCACGCTTTTCTTTCTTTCTTTCTTTCTGAGATCACGTGCGTCAGCTCTGAGCAGGCCGAGGACCCCGAGATCTCCTGCGGCGCTGAGTTTTATAGCGTTTCTGTGGCAGCAGCGCATGCTCCAAAGTAGCATAGGACAGAAATGAAGTGGTTAAAATAGTCGTTGGGTGCAGTGAAAACTTCTCCATTGAAGTTTGGCGTATTCCGTGTACGGACAATTGACGAACCGGGTGAGCCAGACGGAGCCCGCAGTAAAGAAAAAAATATTGCTCTAAAAAAGCATTTTTTTTCCTTTGCGTCCGATGCCAGGTTTATCGCGGATCTCGGTGTGGAAGAGGATGCTTGGGCATGGGCATGGGGGGCACGGGAAAAGCGGCGGCGGAGCGGAGCTGCTCGGTCAGATCTGCAACTATCTATTCTCCCACCGAGCGACAGCGGCAATTGTGGAAGGGTGAAGGTGACCAGGTCCACGCCGTTCAGTCGTAGGAGCCCCCATAACGACATGCACGGCTCCTCGCAACAAAAAAGGACTTGGCACAATGCTAAGGAAGATGCAAACTCCCGATTCTCGTAGGTTTTGACAAGGTTTAGGATAAATCTGTGACGTCCTCTATGGGCGTTTAAAGATCACAACAAGAAGCGTTTAATAGTACCAGTAGATTTATATTTATTTATTTGTCATCTCGCGTTAATTGTTTATATGTACATTCTATTAAGAGAACGTGTGAGGGAGAGGCGCCGTCTGGTACGATAAAGAAATTTGTCTGGTCCTAGACGTGCTTTCTTAGATAGGAGAAGGCATACTCTTTTTCTTCCTTTCTCTTGTTTTTTAGTCAAAGTTACTCTTACGTGGCTATGCTAATGACGATATTTTTCGAAATGGGGACAGCCCGGTCTCTATATCTAAGATATACACACAATCTTTTTATTAGATTATTCTCAAAACTTTACAAAAGAGATTATAATGATCAAACCAAAATCCAGCAAAACAATCGACATCTCACTGCATTGTTGAAGGGCTTGTCCATAAACACGGCTAATATCCCTAGCAACTCATCAATGCAGACATCTAAAAACCGAAGGAATCGATAAGTCGCCCAATGGCAAGCAAATGGCACAACCGGTCCGATAGACCCTCGGCGAGTACCAGCATACATGTTGCAAAAAGTCTCGTTGTCGTCGTCTTTCGCATACCCATCTTCAGGAGAGATCGAAGCAATGACCTTATGAGGCCTGATGTCAATGTCACCATGACGCCAAATAGAACCTCCACCCTACGCACGTCCAACACTCACGCGCGATCGACATCGAGACCCCTCGGCACCATGTCGCTGAGTCCTGCCATCCGCCGCTGCTAGAAACCACGAGAGATCCGTCGTGCATAGCACCTACCGAACCAGGCATGACTGAGTGTAGCACCTGACGGTTAGGCATGACTTGACATCTCCACCGGTGTCTACGTGCTAGAAGAAGCCGCTCCGCCTCCTGCCTCTATCATCCAACGTTGCTTCACAAGTGATACTCCTAAGAGAGAACGCGACACTGCAACGCCACCATCGCCTGATCCGAAGATCTTAGGAATTTCCCCGGAGTAGCACAATTGAGGTCGACACTAGTTGCATGATGATGCCTTCATTAAGGTAACGACGTGGTAATGCCGCCATCGCCCGCCGACCACTCGGTTTTCACGGACACCTAGGTCTCCCGCCTCGCTGCCGGGACTAGATGACGGATCCTAAAACCGCCAAACCAGCCTCAGGCCGATCACCTTCGATGGAGAAGTAGGCTGCCTCCACCATGTTCCTTGTGCCTCGGGACTTACACCAACCTCCATGGTGCCATCGTCGGAGTTGTCAAGATGTAGCGGGAAAAGGCAGCCCATTCGAACCCATTGGGCCCAGATCGGCCCGCTGTCCACCCTGCCTGCAGCTATGCCGCTAGCCGTCGTCAGCACGTCATCGCTGCCAGCCCGCACACCACACCTTCTACCATGTTGTTACCTCACTAACACACCGCCACACGCCGGAGGTCCGACGGCCACAACACACATGTCGGAGGTTCGACGGTCATGGTGCTAGGCGGCCGCACCATGTCCCAATGCGCGGGATCCAGCCCGCATCCTCATCCAGGCACGCGAGAGGACGAAGGATCCCCGCTGGCCAGGCTTTGCCTGGCCACACCCTCTGGTGGCGGCGAAGGAGGGGAGGGAGGTGGAGGGGGGGGGGGGGGGGGGGCGCTTGTGGGGGCGGGATTATGGTTCCTTCCGCCGCCGACTCGCAATAGCGATGGGAGGGGAGCCCCACGCTTATGCTACCCTCTTTCAAGTATACCTTTGCTAACGTCGTGTTAACTTTGTTCCTCACTAGACCGTAGATAAACTAGCTATCTTATGAAATGAGAACTAGGTATTGCAAACAATGTGGAAGCTTGGTGTGGCGACAACTACTCGGCTTCAATGTGGAAGCTCGTGTCTGAGTGCTACTCAAGAAAAGCTGAAGGGATAATTTGAAGATCGGTGGCCTTGTTGATTTGTGCGCTTAATGGTTGTATATACTTCGATATTTTCTTAGAAACACGTTATAATGTACTCTCTCTCCGTTTTAAAATATAAGATGTTTTAGGTTTGTGAAGAAGATGAATTTATACTTATTTTAGTATGTAGGTTCAGTCAACTTTGGGATGAATCTATACACTAAAAGAAGTCTAGATTCATTTTCTTTATAAACCTAAAACATCTTATATTTTGAAACGCATACTCATACACACCACCACCACTACATGTATATACTGACACAATGCCTACCGACCAGAGTCACGAAGAAACTTCAAGATTGACGATTCCATATGTGTATTTCAATTTGGAGGAGTGTCATCTTCCACTAGATATTAAAAAATCGTCTCCATGGGACACACATGGCATCAAATATATGGTTTGATCCAGCTAGGTCACTAGTACCAAATTTATCTTTCAACTTCTGGCTAGTGAGAATGAGCTCATGATTATACCTGGAACTACAAACTCGGCCACTGGGCTTGGCCCGAGTTTTGGTGGCTCGGGGCGAGCTGGGCTCGACCTGCTGGCGCTGCAGGACCGAGCCGATCCTCCACCAATGGACCACAACAAGCTCGGGTTCGGCTCGGTCCCGCTCGTTTGGATCACCCTTCTTTTTCCGAATTAAACATGGGCCAAATTAAGAGAGGAAATGAGAGCTATCTAGGCCAAATTAAGAGAGGGCAAGGAAGAGGAAATCATGGTCGTCTTCTTCATGGGATACCGCTTGCCGCTGTCGGCGGCGTTGTGTTGACCCCTTTCTCCGCCGCCGTCGTCGCCGCCGCTGCCTCCACCACGCTGTCCCACACATCCATCCACGGCCGTCGCTTCCTCCGACGCATTGCAGCGCTGCTGTTGAGGAGGGCCCACCCATCAGTGTCCTAGCCCCTCCAGGCTCGCGAGATGCACCGATCTCGTCAGAAGCTCGGGCCGAGCTCCATTTCGTGGCTCGTCAGAAGTTCGGGCCGAGCTCCATTTCATGGCTCGCCGACGGCATCGAGCTGGCTCGGGCTCGGGAGTTCCGGACCGAGATTTTTGCGTCTCGGCGGCGAGCTGGACCGAGCCAGATCGTGTCCAGGTATACTCATGATCACACATGCACCATAGAATGAACAAGGTGGAAATTATTTTTGTTTGGGAGTTATAGTTTTTAGGGATTTCTATTTTCGTGCCCTTGGTTCGTTAGTTGTACTCACTTTTCCCCAGCCACTTAACTTTTCCTCACTTTTCTCCTTGCCATGTTAAGAAACCCTCGCGGGAACTCGGACGGAGGGATACCGTCAGGTCAAAGGCTTGACCGTTACATGCTGACTGGTGGGACCGTATTGGGGCGGGTCGGGCGTTGAGCGTTACGTTACGAGGCCTCGACTGTTACATGTCTAACCGGTGGGGCCGCGTTGGGACGGGTCCTGCATACATGGTGAAGGGTGGGGCGGTGTTGGGATGGGTCTTGCATACGTGGTGAAGAGTGGGGCCGCATGGAGACACGTCGGACCAGCCATTCTTGCTCACCCAAAGCATTCGCTTCCCCCCGAGTCTGGAACAGCTCCCACACCGCCCCTCCGCCGCCCCGCCGCCATGCCCTCCTACCTTATGTCATCCTCGGCCCTAGAGCCGCCCCTCCCCTAGCCGTGGAGCCCACTCCACCTCCGGCTCTGCTCCTTCCCCTGCTAAATCTACCCCTTTCGCGGAACAGTATGCAACGCCGGCTGGTGCACCGTCCATCCGCGTCGAGCATGGAGAAGATTGGGTGGAATCGTAGGGATCTAACATATGGATTTCATCTGGGTAAGCATCGTTTCCCTTTTGTGGATTGATTATTGGTAGCATTTGAACGCGAATCGCTGGTGCTCAACTAACTGCCTTGCTTTTCGAATAAAATTGATCCAGTGCTGGCATAATTCGTGGTTGTGAACAATATCTCTCTGGATTTTACTTCCCAGCGGTGGTTGCAACCTCCATAACTCTCAGAGATAGATAAAATCTATTGTAAATTCCCCTGGAGCAGTGGTGATTCAGTTGGTTTGCAAGAGTGTTTATAATTATGAAACTCCCATGCGTTCTGAAACTATAATTGACACAACTCTCGCACGGCTAGCGATTCACTTTCAAATTAAAAAGTTATACAACTCTTAATGTACAAGAGTGTTTATAATTGACACAACTCTTAAACACTTACAAATTAAAAAAATTATACAACTCTTAATGTAAAGAGTGTTTATAATTGACACAACTCTTGACCACTTTCAAATTTTAAATAATTATACAACTCTTAATGTAAAAGTGTGTTTATAATTGACATAACTCTTTAACACTTTCAAATTTTAAAAAATCATACACTCTTAATGTAAAAGAGTGTTTATAATTGGCACAACTCTTGAACACTTTCAAATAAAAAAAATCATACAACTCTTAGTGTAAAGAGTGCTTATAATTGACACAACTCTTGAACACTTTCAAATTAAAAAAATCATAAAACTCTTAGTGTAAAAGAGTGTTTATAATTGACACAACTCTTGAACACTTTCAAATTGAAAAAATTATACAACTCTTAATGTAAAAGAGTGTTTATAATTGACACTACTCTTGAACACTTTCAAATTAAAAAAATATCATACAACTCTTAATGTAAAAGAGTGTTTATAATTGACACTACTCTTGGACACTTTCATATTGAAAAATTATACAACTCTTATTGTAAAAGGGTGTTTACCATTTTTATAGTGTGAAAAGTGATCCCTAAACTTGCGTATACGAAAATTATAAACCTTTGAACACTATGAAATCGCACTTAATACATGATAATGATGTGCTAAGAAAATCTTAAGAGATTATCATTTTCATAGAATGTAATGCATAAACTTGCATATGGCAAAAATTATACACCTTTGAACTCTTTGAAATCGCACTTAGGACATGGAGTGAAATATAATGCAAAAAATTATACACCTTTGAACACTTTCCCTTCAAATTATATTCAAAACCATTTGTTTATGGAGTTAAAGCATCGGTGGCAAACTCGTTATTTTGCATGGATAGAGGGTTCCCCCGACAGATACAGGGGTTATCCTGTTCGCTAGATCACAGATGATCAATCAGAGGATCAACAGTTGGTGGGTACGATCCGCGTGACAACTGTCTTGACCAATCAGAGCGTAGCAGCCAAGATGAGCACATGTGTGAGAGTTTGTCACTAAGAGAGAGAGGAGAAAACTGAGTAGAACTTAAAAATCAAGGGCAAAACCGAGTAGAACTTTAAAACCAAGGGCAAAACTGACAAGGGGTTTAAATAGAAAACAAAAATAGATTTAAAAAAATGGAAAAGACTTATTTTATATAATAAAATACATATTGGCATACATCAAACTATTTGCAATTAAAATATACATCAGTTTGACAATTATTGCCTTATTCAGACAAATTATGTTTTGGGGAGAGGCTTGAGTAGAAAGGCATGAACCTTCACAGATAGTAGGTGATTTGAGAAGTGGTGATTTAGGTTAAAAGTTGACTTATATACATTTCTTATGGTGGCAGGTCACATAATAAGACTCCTTGGGTAGATGCCACTATGTTTTGATCTTTTTGAATTTGTTGTGCATAAAATGACTCAATTATCTAGCTAAAACCCATTCGTTGACTCTCTGTTGACCAGCCACCGGAGGGTAAAAGTGAGTATATTGCACAAGGTAGTGTTAGTACTCTAGGGGTTCGTAGCATGAAAAAAAAAGATTGTCTACCGCATGCACACAAAAAATCCAAGATATATCTACTAGATTTTAGCAACGAGTCGATTAGAGTACTCACCCTCGAAGATTCCAAAGTGGTTAACGAGAGCAGATTCTCGTGGGTGGTGTAGTCGTACACTTGCCAATCTCAAGATCGCGTAGACAATCCTTCCGGCATTGCGTTTCGACAGCGCTTCCGCAGTCGGTCACACATTCGGTACTCGATGAAGACCTTCCTCTCCCTTGTTCTAGCAGGCAACGGAGGTTGTAGTTCTC
This sequence comes from Avena atlantica, assembly GCA_910589765.1. Taxonomy (NCBI): domain Eukaryota; kingdom Viridiplantae; phylum Streptophyta; class Magnoliopsida; order Poales; family Poaceae; genus Avena; species Avena atlantica. The sequence goes on along the minus strand of OU342739.1, from coordinate 478,618,116 downwards.
CCCTTGTGATTCTGACAGCACGACGACGTGGTGTCGGAAGTAGAGGGAAGATCCTGCAGGGCTTCGCCTAAGCCGGAGCAGGTTATGGTGGATCTAGGGTTTCTGGCGATCTAGGGTTTAGAGGGTCGGAGAGGAGGAAGCATGGCCAGCGACGGCTAGGGCGGCGATGACGAGCCGTCGACGGTGGCGGCTGCGTGGCGGCTAGGTGGGGAGGGGCTGGTGTTTTGTATCCTTGGGGCACCCCCTCTCCTCTATTTATGATAGAGAGGGCGGTTGGGAGAGGGGAGTTTGAATCCTTCCCCAACTCCCTCTCCTAGTTGGCTTTTGGTGGAGGGAAAGACGGATTCTTTCCTTCCTCCACCAGGGTACATTGTCCTAGTTTGACTTTCAATTTGGATCTTAATTTCTTTCTTGCAAATGCTCAACCAAGTGACCTAGGACATGATTCAATCATTCCACTTATCCATGACACATTCATGTACCCTTCCCCTTCCGGTTCGGTGAACCTTCTAGACCCTTCTAGAACCTCTCTGATGAAAACATCGGAATCATTCCCGAACTCCGGAATTGGACTTCCCTTATATGAATCTTACTCTCCGGACCATTCCGGATCTCCTCGTGATATCCCGGATCCCATCCGAGACTATGAACAACATTCAGTCTCCCTACTTACATTCCATATCTACTAAACAACATCGAATCCTTAAGTGTGTCTCCCTACGATTCATGAATTATGCATACATGACTGAGACTCTTCTCCGATCAATAACCAATAGAGGAATCTGGAAATTCATATGGCTCCCACATATTTCTATGACTACTTTGCGATCAAATGAACCACTTACATACGATACCAATTTCCCTTTGTCTCGTGATAGTTTACTTATCTGAGGTCTGATCGTCAGTATCTCTACATACCTAGTTCAACCACGTTACTGATAAGTACTCTTTTCTCGTTCCCGTGATATGTGATCCCTTGTGAGCCAGTCACATGCTTTCAAGCTAATTGGATGACATTCCACCGAGAGGGCCTAGCGTATATCTATACGTCATATGGATGGACAAATCCCACTCTTGATCCATGTGCCTCAACACATACTTTCCGAACACTCAATGCCATCTTTATAACCACCCAGTTACGGTGCGGTGTTTGATGTCATCAAAGCATCCTTCCGGTGATGGTGATTAGCATGATCTCATGGTCGAAGGAATTAGGTTACTATGTATCAGAAAGCTTCTGGCAAACAAACTATTGAAGCGACTTGATCTTTATGCTACGCTTATCTATAGGAGTATGTCCATCACACCATTCTCCTAATGATATGATATTGTTGTTAATAAAATCTCAATGTTCATGATCGGGAAACCACGATCATCTATCAACCAACAAGCTAGTATTACAATGAGGCTTTACCAGGGACTCTAATTTAGTTTACAAATCATACAAGTATTAATGTTTCCGGTTAATACTATTATAACATGAATGTAAACATTTATCATAAACACAAAGATATAATAATAACTACTTTTATTATTGCCTCTAGGGCATATCTCCAACAGTCTCTCACTTGCACTAGAGTCAACTAATATAGATTACATGGTAATATACCGAACACCCATGGCGGTTTTGTGCTGGTCATGTTTTGCCCTCGGGAGAGGTTTATTCAACGGATCCGCCACATTCAGATTTGTGTGTACTTTGAAAATCTTTATGTCACCATCTTGGACATGATCTCGAATAGCGTGAAAACGCAACTTGATATGCTTCAGCTTCTTGTGTGACCTTGGTTCTTGCGCATTGTCTATGGCGCCCATGTTATCATAGTAGATAGACATTGGGTCCAGTGCACTTGGAACCACACCGAGCTCTGTAATGAACTCCTTCATCCATATCGCCTCTTGTGAAGCCTCCGAAGTAGCTATGTATTCCGATTCAGTTGAAGATCTCTCCACAACGCTTTGATTTGCACTCCTCCAGCTAACTGCTGCATCATTCAAAGTAAATATGTATCCATATTGATATTTAGAATCATCCGGATCGGTGTTCCAACTAGCATCGGTGTAACCATTAACAACGAGTTGTTCATCACCTCCATAAGAAAGAACCATATCCTTAGTTCTTCTCAAGTATTTAAGGATGTTTTTGACCACTGTCCAATGATCCACTCCTGGATCACTTTGATATCTGCTAGTCAAACTAACATCATATGCAATGTCGGGTCTAGTACATAACATGGCATACAGGATAGATCCTATGGCTGAGGCATAGGGAGTCTTACTCATCCTTTCTCTATCTTCTACCATAGCAGGACTTTGAGTTTTACTCAAGGTCGTATTGGGCAACATGGGCAAGAACCCTTTCTTGCTATCTTCCATTCCAAATCTCTTGAGAACTTTGTCCAAATATGTACTCTGTGACAATGATATTAGGCATCTCGATCTATCTCTATAAATCTTTATGCCTAATATGTAAGATGCTTCGCCAAGATCTTTCATTGAAAAACTATTATTCAAATAATCCTTGACACTATTAAGAAGGTCTACATCATTTCCAATCAACAATATGTCATCCACAGATAGTAATAGGAATGCTGTAGAGCTCCCACTCACTTTCTTGTAAATACAAGCTTCTCCATAAGTTTGTATAAAACCAAAAATTTTGATTACTTTATCAAAATGTTGATTCCAACTTTGGGATGCTTGCTTCAATCCATAAATGGACCGTTGAAGTTTGCATACATTGTTAGCATCTTTAGGATCGACAAAACCTTTGGGTTGTATCATATACAACTCTTCATCAATGTCTCCATTGAGGAACACCGTTTTGACATCCATCTGCCATATCTCATAATCATAATATGCAGAGATTGCTAACAAAATCCTCACAGACTTTAGCTTCGCTACCGGTGAGAAACTCTCATCGTAGTCAACCCCTTGAATTTTTTGAAACCCTTTTGTGACAAGTCGAGATTTATAGATAGTAACATTACCATCAGCATCTATTTTCTTCTTGAAAATCCATTTGTTCTCGACAGCCTTCCGGCCATCCGGTAAGTCCACCAAAGTCCATACTTGGTTTTCCTTCATGGATCCAATCTCGGATTTCATGGCTTCTTTCCATTTATTGGAATCTGGGCTCATCGTCGCTTCCTCATATGTCGCAGGGTCATCGGTGTTGTCCACCAACATGGCACTCATAACAGGATCATACCAATCGGGAGTGGTACGAGTTCTCGTTGACCTGCGAGGTTCCGTAGTAGCTTCAACCAAAGTTTGATGATCAACATCATTAGCTTCCTATCTTATTGGTTTAGGCGCCATAGGAACTTCTTCCGGTGCTGCGCTACTCTCAAATCTGAGAGAAGGTTTGACAACCTCGTCGAGTTCTACTTTCCTTCCAGTCACTTCTTTCGAGAGAAATTCCTTCTCTAGAAAGGATCCATTCTTGGCAAAGAAGATTTTACCCTTGGATCTATGATAGAAGGTATACCCAATAGTTTCCTTCGGGTATCCTATGAAGACGCATTTTTGCACTTTGGGTTCAAGCTTGTCGGGCTGTAACTTCTTTACATAAGCTTTGCAACCCCAAACTTTAAGGAACGACAATTTAGGTTTCTTCCCAAACCATAATTCATACGGTGTCGTTTCAACAGATTTAGATGGTGCCCTATTTAAAGTGAATGTGGTTGTTCCTAATGCATAACCCCAAAACGATAGCGGTAAATCTGTAAGTGACATCATAGAGCGAACCATATCTAAGAGAGTTCGATTATGACGTTCAGACACACCATTACGTTGTGGTGTTCCCGGCGGTGTCAATTGTGAAAGTATTTCGCATTTCTTCAAATGCTCGCTAAACTCGTAACTCAGATATTCACCTCCATGATCAGATCATAGAAATTTAATCTTCTTGTTATGTTGATTCTCTACTTCTCTTTGAAATTCCTTAAACTTCTTGAAAGTTTCAGACTTATGTTTCATGAAATAGATATACCCATATCTACTCTAGTCATCCGTGAAAGTAAGAACATAACGATAACCACCGCGCGATGCTACACTCATCGGGCCACACACATCGGTATGTATGATTTCCAATAAGTCAGTAGCTTGCTCCATTATACCAGAAAATGGAGTCTTAGTCATTTTACCGATCAGACATGCTTCGCATCTTTCAAGTGATTCAAAATCAAGTGATTCAAGAAGTCATTCGGAATGGAGTTTCTTCATACGCTTCACTCCAATGTGACCAAGACGATAGTGCCACATATAGGTTGAGTTATCGCTTAATTTCAAACGTTTAGCTTCAATGTTATTAATATGTGTATTACTACAATCGAGATTCAACAAGAATAGACCATCTATCAAAGGTGCATGTGCATAAAACATATTACTCATATAAAAATCGAACAACTATTATTCTCGGACTTAAACAAGTAACCATCTCGCAATAAACATGATCCGAATATAATGTTCATGCTCAACGCAGGCACCAAATAACAATTATTTAAGTATAAAACTAATCTCGATGGTAGATGAAGAGGTAGTGTGCCGAGCACGATCACATCAACCTTTGATCCATTTTCGATGTGCATCGTCACCTCGTTCTTCGCTAGTTTCCGTCTATTCTACAACACCCGTTTCGAGTTACAAATATGAGCGACCAAACTAGTATCAAATACCCAGGCACTACTGCGACTACTAGTGCGATACACATCAATAACATGTATATCTGATATACCTTTCTTCTTGATGTTGCTGTTCTTCAGATCCGCCAAGTACTTAGGGAAATTTCGCTTCCAGTGACCTTCTCCCTTGCAGTAAAGGCACTCAGTATCAGGCTTAGGCCCAACCTTGGTCTTCTTCGCTGGCGCGGTAACTCTCTTACTGCCCTTCTTGAAGTTTCCCTTTTTCTTGGACTTGCCTTTCCTTTTGAATTTGGTGGTCTTATTGACCATCAACACTTGGTGCTCTTTCTTGATCACCACTTCCATAGACTTTAACATGGAGAAGAGTTCAGGTAATGACTTGTCCATGTTTTGCATATTGTAGTTCATCACAAAGTTCTTGTAACTTGGTGGTAGTGATTGGAGGACACGGTGAATCCCCAAAGCATTATGAATCACTATACCCAAGCTTTGAAGCTTGCTTGCGTGCCTAGACATCTTAAGCATGTGCTCACTGACGGAGTTGCCCCCTTCCATCTTGTAGTTAAAGAACTTTTTAGAAGCCTCATAACTCTCAACTTCCGCGTGAGCCTCAAATATCATTTTGAGTTCACGAACAATATCATGTGGGTCAAAGTTCTCAAACCTTTTCTGAATCTCCAATTCCAAACCATACAAGATAGCACACTGAAATGTGGAGTACTGATTCTTCCGAGCGAGGAAAACATTCTTCACCTCATAGGTAGCATCAGCTGCAGGTGGGTCACCTAGAGGTGCATCCAGCACATAGGTCAAATTACCAGCATTGAGGACAATCCTCAAGTCGCAGAACCAATCCGCGAAGTTGCTTCCATTGTTTTTCAACTTTTTTTTCTCTAGGAATGCATTAAAATTGATGGTAGGGGCCGCCATTGATCTACAATATATTTGCAATAGTTTAGACTAAGTTTATGACAAATTGAGTTTTAATTAATAGTTAAATTAATCTAGGTGAACTCCCACTCAAAACAATATCCCTCACATTGTTTTAGTGATCACACTAACCAAATCCACCAAAACCGATCATCACAGTGAGATGATGTAGCTTCAATGGCGAACAATCAACATGTTCATCATATCTACTATATGACTTATGCTTTACCTTTTGGTGATCCGTGTTCCAAGACCATGTCTGTACATGCTAGGCTCATCAAGATCAAACCTTAGCTTCCGCATGAGCAAATCTGGATTGCTCCCGTTGTATACACTCGCAGAATCTAACACACCCGATCATCACGTGGTGCTTCGAAACAACGAGCTTTGGCAATGGTGCCTACTAAGGATGAACAATTTATAACTTGATATTTTGTGAGAGGGATCATATTATAATGCTACCATCGCGAACTAAGCAATACAAGATGCATAAAAGGATTAACATGACATGCAATTCAAAACATGTGATATGATATGGCCTTTCTTCTTGTGCTTTCGATCTCCATCTTCAAGCACGAACATGATCTCCATCATCACCGGCGTGGCGTCAAGGTCAATGACACCACTCCATGGTTGCCATCCACCAGCATCAACTATTACAACTACATTGTATAATAGACACGCGGGTCTTAACAAAATTAAAAGACAACCATAAGGCTCCTGCCGGTTGTCGACTTACAATAAGGAACATTGCATACATCATATATAATCACAATCATGGCCATATCACATCACAACACACCCCTGCAAAACAAAGTTAGACGCCTCTAATTTTATTTGCATATTTACGTGGTTTGGGGCGTTCAATAAGTGTCGTTCTAACTTATGAACAAGAACCACAATGTTGATGTTTGAACTATCAAGTGCCCGTTGTAAATTGAATCTATACTTGATGACCCACAAGTGTAGGGGATCGCAACAGTCTTCGCGGGTAGTATTACCCAATTTATTGATTCGACACAAGGGGAGCCAAAGAATACTTGCAAGCCTTAACAACTGAGTTGTCAATTCAGCTGCACCTGGAAATAGTTCTTGCTCACAGAAGTTTATCAGTAGCAACAGTTTGGTAGTAGCAACAGCAAATCAACTACAGCAGTAAATCATGAGCAATAGTAACAGTAACAATAAATAGTGGGATTCGAGTGCTGTAGGCATAGGGATGGATGGACGGGCGTTGCATGGATGAGTCTAAACATGGAACTCTAAGATCTAGGGCATTGCAGATAAATAATAACAAGCATCCAAGTACTAAACAATCATAGGCATGTGCTCCAAATATAGTCATACGTGCTCGCAATGAGAACTTGCACAACATCTTCTATCCAGCCAGCCCGTGGCCTCGGGGCCTCTAGGGAACTACTGGCAATTAAGGTGCTCCTTTTAATAGAGATCGGAGCAAAGAATTAACACTTCGTGAACACATGTGATCCTCACACCACAGCCATCCCCTCCGGCTGTCCCAATTATTGTCACTTCGGGGCCTTTGGGTCCGGACAATGATATGTGTACACAACTTGCAGATAAGACCACAAACAATACTATCATAATGATTCAATAGTAAGTTCATATCTGAGATCATGGCACTCGGACCCTAGTGACAAGCATTAAGCACAACAAGATGCAACAAAGTAAAATAACACTAATAGAGATACTAGGCACTATGCCATAACAATCTTATTCGATTACATGATAGAACTCATCCAATCCCTACCATCCCCAAGCCTACATTGGGGGATTACTCACTCATGGATGAGGGAAACATCGATGGTTGATGGAGATGCGTTGGTGATGATGATGGCGACGATCCTCTCCAAATTCCCCGTCCCGGCAGGGTGCCAGAATGGAGTTTGTGGATCCGAATCTTGGTTTCTGATGGCGGTGGCAGAGAGGAACTCTTTCTAGAAAACTATCGACCCCTCCCCCTGGTTTTTAGGTCGAGAGGAAACTTATAGGTGTAGAGGGAGGCCGAGGGGGTTCCTGGGGTGGCTGCACCCCCCGTAGGCGCGGCCAGAGGTGGGCCCGCGCCTGGTAGTGGTGTGGGCCCCCCAGGCCCCTTCTCCGTCTCTTCTCCTGGCTCCGTGGATCTTCTGGTGAAATATAATTTTTGGTATATTTTCCGGGATTTTTCCTGATAGTTGATTTTCTGCGCAAAAACTAGACACCAAGGTAATTCTGTTGAAAACAGCGTCAGTCCGTGTTAGTTGTATCCAAATCACACAAGTTCGGGAAAGTAGAAACGTTTTGGACGTATCAATACTATGATGGGAGAGACAGACACCCGCAAAGCCACTTATGCAATACAAGTTGCATGTTAAGCGTGGAGCAAGACTCATGAACGATGTCATGTAAGGTTAGCCCGGGCCGCTTCATCACATCATACCACAAGATGCAAAGTACACAAAAAGCAATTGATAATAAAAGAATCACCGCCCACAATAACCATTGTGTTCTACTCGTGCAACAGATCTACATATAGACACGGCTCTGATACCACTGTAGGGGTTCGTAGCATGGAAAACAAAAATTCTCTACCGCATGCACACAAAAAAGCCAAGATATATTTACTAGATTTTAGCAACGAGTCGATTAGAGTACTCACCCTCGAAGATTTCAAAGCGGTTAACGAGAGCAGATTCTCGTGGGTGATGTAGTCGTACACTTGCCGATCTCAAGATCGCATAGACGATCCTTCCGGCATTGCATTCCGGCAGCGCTTCCGCAGTCGGTCACACGTTCGGTATTCGATGAAGACCTTCCTCTCCCTTGTTCCAGCAGGCAGCGGAGGTTGTAGTTCTCCCCTTGTGATTCCGACAGCATGACGACGTGGTGTCTGAAGTAGAGGGAAGATCCTGCAGGGCTTCGCCTAAGCCGGAGCAGGTTATGGTGGATCTAGGGTTTCTGGCGATCTAGGGTTTAGAGGGACGGAGAGGAGGAGGCGTGGCTGGCGACGGCTAGGGCGACGACGACGAGCCGTCGGCGGTGGCGGCGACACGACGTCTAGGTGGGGAGGGGCTGGTGTTGTGTATCCTTGGGGCACCCCCTCCCCTCTATTTATGAGAGGGCGGGCGGTTGGGAGAGGGGAGTTTGAATCCTTCCCCAACTCCCTCTCCGAGTTGGCTTGTGGTGGAGGGAAAGACGAATTCTTTCCTTCCTCCACCAGGATACATTGTCCTAGTTTGACTTTCAATTTGGAGCTTAATTTCTTTCTTGCAAATGCCCAACCAAGTGACCTAGGACATGATTTAATCATTCCACTTATCCATGACACATTCATGTACCCTTCCCCTTTCGGTTCAGTGTACCTTCTAGACCCTTCTAGAACCTCTCAGATGAAAACATCGGAATCATTCCCGAACTCCGGAATTGGACTTTCCTTATATGAATCTTATTCTCCGGACCATTTCGGATCTCCTCGTGATATCTCGGATCCCATCCGAGACTCTGAACAACATTCGGTCTCCCTACTTACATTCCATATCTACTAAACAATATTGAATCCTTAAGTGTGTCTCCCTACGGTTCATGAATTATGCATACATGACTAAGACCCTTCTCCGATCAATAACCAATAGAGGAATCTGGAAATTCATATGGCTCCCACATATTTCTATGACTACTTTGCAATCAAATGAACCACTTACATACGATACCAATTTCCCTTTGTCTCGTGATAGTTTACTTATCTGAGGTCTGATCGTCGGTATCTCTGCATACCTAGTTCAACCTCGTTACTGATAAGTACTCTTTTCTCGTTCCCGTGATATGTGATCCCTTGTGATATAGTCACATGCTTTCAAGCTAATTGTATGACATTCCACCGAGAGGGCCTAGAGTATATCTATCCATCATATGGATGGACAAATCCCACTCTTGATCCATGTGCCTCAACACATACTTTCCGAACACTCAATGCCATCTTTATAACCACCCATTTACGGTGCGGTGTTTGATGTCATCAAAGCATCCTTCCGGTGATGGTGATTAGCATGATCTCATGGTCGAAGGAATTAGGTTACTATGTATCAAAAAGCTTATAACAAACGAACTATTGAAAGGACTTGATCTTTATGCTACGCTTATCTATAGGAGTATGTCCATCACACCATTCTCCTAATGATATGATCTTGTTGTTAATAATATCTCAATGTTCATGATCGGGAAACCATGATCATTTATCAACCAACAAGCTAGTATTACAATGAGGCTTTACCAGGGACTCTAATTTAGTTTAAAAATCACACAAGTATTAATGTTTCCGGTTAATACTATTATAGCATGAATGTAAACATTTATCATAAACACAAATATATAATAACAACTACTTTTATTATTTCCTCTAGGGCATATCTCCAACAGTATCTCACTTGCACTAGAGTCAACTAATCTAGATTACATGGTAATATACCGAACACCCATGGCGGTTTGGTGCTGGTCATGTTTTCCCTCGGGAGAGGTTTAGTCAATGGATCCGCCACATTCAGATCTGTGTGTACTTTGCAAATATTTATCTCATTATCATGGACATGCTCTCGAATAGCGTGAAAATGCAACTTGATATGCTTCAGCTTCTTGTGTGACCTTGGTTCTTGCGCATTGGCTATGGCGCCCATGTTATCACAGTAGATAGACATTGGGTCCAATGCACTTGGAACCACACTGAGCTCTGTAATGAACTCCTTCATCCATATCGCCTCTTGTGAAGCCTCCGAAGCATCTATGTATTCCGATTTAGTTGAAGATTTTGCGACAATGCTTTGCTTTGCACTCCTCCATCTAACTGCCGCATCATTCAAAGTAAATATGTATCCAGATTGGGATTTAGAATCATCTGGATCGGTGTTCCAACTTGCATCGGTGTAACCATTAACAACAAGTTGTTCATCACCTCCATAAGAAAAAACCATATCCTTAGTTCTTCTCAAGTACTTAAGGATGTTTTTGACCGCTGTCCTTTGATCCACTCCTGGATCACTTTGATATTTTTGCCGGTGTTGATTACTATTGTAGTTGATGCTTGTGAGTGAAACCATTGGATTATTGTTTATGTTTAGATTGTTATACTTCGGGCCCACTCGGTAATCGATATCAACACCGCTTGCAAGCACATGGTTAAGGAGTTAATAGCAAAGTGATATCAGATTGCGGAACGAGTAAAGTACTTGCGATGAACGAGATTGAACTAGGTATGCCGATACCAACGATCAAATCTCGGGCAAGTAAAATATCATGTGGCGAAGGGAATACATATATGGGATTAATTGAATCCTGGCATCATGGTTCATCCTATATGATCATCGATGAATATGTGGGAGTCAATATGGGTTTCTAGCCCCCGCTGTTGATTATTGATAGAAGATCATGTCTGCATATTCTCGAACCCGTAGGGTCACACACTTAACGTGCCTTGACGCTAGGATAGAATGGATAATTGGTTTACGAGTTTTTGTTCGGAGTCTCGGATGAGATCCAGGACATCACGAGAGGTTCCGGAATGGTCCGGAGAATAAGATTCATATAAAGGAAAGCAGTTTTTGGATTTCCGAATCATTTCGGAGTGTTCGGTATTGTACCGGAAGGTTTTAGAAGGTTCCAGAGTGGGACCAACGTGGGCCCACTTGTCGGGGGCCTGCGTGGGCCTAAGGGGTAGTGCCCTGGCCGCATTGGGCCATGGGCACAAGGCCCCAAAGGCCCAGCCAGCCAGCGTAGGGGAAACCCTAGGGGAGATCTTCTAGAAGGAGGGGGGAAACTTGCCCCCTACTCCAACCCTTGGGGCCGCCGCCCTAGGGCTTGGAGGAGGGGCCAAGGAGGCCGGCCAGACCCCTATATAAGGTGGGCAGGGGCGCACCCGTCCCCCCACTCTTCCAACCCTAGCCGTCGTCCTGCTACCCTCCACCTCTCTCTCCCTCCCGACTGTGCGTAGGCGAAGCCCTGCCGCAGAAACTCTCCACCATAGCACCACGCCGTCGTGCTGCAGATCCAATCCATCTCTCCACCCCACTTTCTGGACCAAGGAAGGAGGAGACGTCGTGGCACCGTACGTGTGCATCTCTCGGAGGGGCCGTCACTTGCGGCGTTGGATCGGATCGGATCACGAGGAGGAGAAGGCTAGTTCGACTACATCACCCACGTCTGTTGAACGTTTCCGCTGTGCGATTTCTTCAAGGGTATGAAGATCTCATCTATCTCTCTCGTTGATTACATCTCCCAGATTAGATCTTGGCTTTCTCGTTCGCATCTGTAGAATTTTTTTGATTTACTATGCTGCGAAACCCTTTAGTGGTATCAGAGCTAGATCTATGCGTAGATGTGTTTCATGAGTAGAACGCAACATGCTTGTTGCGGGTGTTGATGTTTTCTGTTGCAAGCCTCTTGTTGTCTATTTCTTATGGCGTGGCATAGTGAGATCGAAGCGGTCCAGGCCAACTTTACGCGACCTCGTTCGCGAGACCGGCTCCGCACTTGACGTGTGGCTTGTTCCACACATGCGGCTAGTGGATGCCAGTTTTTCTCACTATAGTAGTCATGGGATTTACACCGGATGTTAGCAACCATAATATCACTGTTGTGGCTTTCCGTAGGTAAGAATCGTTCTTAGCTTGTTACTCCCATAAGCCACGTAAAACATGCAACAACAAAGTAGAGGTGTCTAACTTGTTTTTGCAGGGAGTGTTTTGTGATATGGTAAGGCCCAAGATATGATGTGTATGATGTATGCAATGATCATGTTTTGTAATAGTTCACGACTTGCATGTCTATGAGTTCACAACCGGCAGGAGCCATATGGTTGTCTTTATAATTGTGTATGACCTGTGTGTCAACTTCTTATACGCCATGTAATAGATTTACTTTATTACTAAGTAGTTAGCAATAGTTGTAGTTGCTATTCGTGGTGGAGGCAATCATGGTGGAGTGATGGAGATCATGCTGGCGCGCATAAGATGGAGATCATTGCGCGGAGATTGGCTATACCATGTCACATAAAATTATATGCATGTGATGTTTATCCTTTTATGTATCTTATTATGCTTAGATCACGACATTAGCATTATAAGATGATTCCTCACTTAAAGATCAAGATAAAATTGTGTTCTCCCCATGTATGCACTGTTGCGAAAGTTTGTCGTGTTCAAGCACCTCGTGATGATCGGGTGCTATAAACTCTACGTTCACATAAAACGGTGCAAGCCAATTTTGCACACGCCGAAATACTTGGGTTTGACTTGACGAGTCTAGCATGTACATACATGGCCTCGGAACACACGTACCGAAAGGTTAAACATGAGTCATATGAATGATATGATCGACACTTTGTTGTCCACCATTGAAACCACATCTCTTCTCGTGAAGATCGGATTAGGTGTGGTGAATTTGGATCGTGTTCACTAAACAACTTGAGGGATGTTGAATTTAGTGGGAGTTCATCTAGTAATTTGATTAAGTTGAACTAGTAATCATGAACATAGTCTAAATTGTACTTGCAAATTTTGTAGATCAAATGTCTAAGTCCAACTTTAACTTCAACGTTTTTGCTGAGAAAGAAAAGCTTAAAAACAATGGGTCTAACTTCACCAACTGGTTCCGCAATCTAAGAATCATTCTCGCTGGCGGACAAAAGGACTATGTCCTTGAGAAAGCGCTAGGTGACGCCCCTGCTATTGATGCGCCGGCTGATGAAAAAGTTGTTTATCAGTCGCGCAAAGATGATTATGGAGTGATTAAGAGTACCATGTTGTTTGCTATGGAAGCGGACCTTCAAAATCGTTTTGAGGAGTTCGCCGGGCCCTTTGAGATACTTGAGGAACTGAAAACCATGTTTCAGATTCAGGCCCATTCTGAGAGATATGAGATCTCTGAGAAGTTTTTTAACTGCAAGATGGAGGAAGGGAGTTCCGTTAGTGAGCACGCCATTAAGATGTCGGGCTACACTCAACGAATTGAGCAACTGGACTGCAAGATTCCAGAAGATCTCAAGATTGACAGAGTTCTACAATCACTCCCTCCTAGCTACAAAGGTTTTGTAGTTACTCACAATCAAATTGGTTCCACTGATACGATCACTGAGCTCTTCGCTAAGCTGAAAGCTGCGGAGGTGGATATCAAGAAAGATAATCATGTGTTGATGGTCAACAAGACCCCTAGCTTCAAGAAAGTTAAGGGTGCAAAGAAATCCTTCAAGAAAGGCAGCGGCAAGCGCGTTGCCCCTGCTGAGAAGAATCTCAAGTCTGGACTGCCGGACATTGAGTGCTTCTATTGCAAGGACAAGGGTCACTGGAAGCGCAACTGTCCAAAGTACTTAGCGGACAAGAAGGCTGACACCATTAAAGGTATATTTGATATACATGTTATTGATGTTTACCTTACTAGCGCTCGTTGTAGTGCCTGGGTATATGATAATGGTTCAGTTGCTAATATTTGTAACTCGAAACAGGAGCTACGGAATAGACGGCGGCTAACAAGGGATGAGGTGACGATGCGCGTTGGCAATGGATCAAAAGTTGATGTGATGGACGTCAGCACGCTCTCCTTAGTTTTACCTTCGGGATTAGTTTTAAACCTTAATAAATGTTATTATGTGCGTGCCTTGAGCATGAACATCATATCTGGATCGTGTTTATTGCAAGACGGTTATTCATTTAAATCGAAGAATAATGGTTGTTCTATTTATATGAATAACATCTTTTATGGTCATGCACCTGTTGTGAATGGTTTATTTCTTTTGAATCTCGAAAGCGATGAAACACACATCCATAACATTGAGGCTAAGAGATGCAAAGTAGATAGTGATAATCCAACTTATTTGTGGCACTGCCGTCTAGGTCATATTGGTGTAAAACGCATGAAGAAACTCCATTCTGATGGACTTTTGGAGTCTCTTGATTTTGAATCTGACACGTGCGATCCGTGCCTCATAGGCAAGATGATCAAAACCCCGTTCTCCGGAATAATGGAGCGAGCAACGGACTTATTGGAAATCATACATACCGATGTATGCAGACCGATGAGTGTTTCGACGTACGGTGGATATCGCTATTTTCTCACTTTTACTGATGACTTAAGTAGATATGGGTATATCTATTTAATGAAACATAAATCTGAAACGTTTGAAAAGTTCAAAGAATTTCAGAACGAAGTAGAAAACCATCGTAACAGGAAAATTAAATTTCTACGATCTGATCGTGGAGGTGAATATTTGAGTTATGATTTTCTCATGCATCTTAAAACAAGCGGAATCGTTTCGCAACTCATGTCACCCGGAACACCACAGCGCAATGGTGTGTATGAACGCCAGAATTAAACTCTATTAGATATGGTGCGATCAATGATGTCTCTTACAGATTTGCCGTTATCATTTTGGGGTTATGCATTAGAAACTGCTGCATTTTACTTTAAATAGGGCACCATCTAAATCCGCTGAGACGACACCGTATGAACTATGGTTTGGTGCTAAACCTAAGTTGTCGTTTCTTAAAGTTTGGGGATGCGAAGCTTACGTCAAGAAGTTGATGACGGACAAGCTCGAACCCAAAGCGGAGAAATGCGTCTTCATAGGATACCCTAAGGAAACGATAGGGTATACCTTCTACCACAGATCCGAAGGCAAAGTGTTTGTTGCTAAGAACGGATCCTTTCTTGAGAAGGAGTTTCTCTCGAAAGAAGTGAGTGGGAGGAAGGTAGAGCTAGACGAGGTTATTGAACCTTCTCTCGAGTTGGAGAGTAGCGCAGCACCTAAAATTGTTCCAGTGCCATCTGCACCAACAAGAGAGGAAGCTAATAACGAGGATCATGAAACTTCGAATGATGCTGCTACTGAATTTCGCAGGTCGACAAGGTCACGTGCCACTCCTGAATGGTACGGCAACCCTGTATTACCCGTCTTGTTGTTAGACAACAGTGAACCTGCGAACTATGAGGAAGCAATGATGAGCCCATACTCTGAGAAATGGCTAGAGGCCATGAAATCCGAATTGGGATCCATGAGCAAAAACCAAGTATGGACTTTGGTGGACTCTCCTAGCGACCGTAAGGCCGTTTAGTGCAAATGGATTTTCAAGAAGAAAACAGACGCGGATGGTAATGTTACTGTCTATAAAGCTCGACTTGTCGCAAAAGGGTTTCGACAAGTTCAAGGTGTTGACTACGATGAGACTTTCTCTCCCGTAGCGATGTTTAAGTCCATTCGGATTTTATTAGCAATTGCTGCATTTCATGATTATGAAATATGGCAGATGGATGTCAAGACTGTGTTCCTCAATGGCAACATTGATGAAGAGTTGTATATGATGCAGCCCGAAGGTTTTGTCGATCCTAAGGATGCTGATAAGGTGTGCAAACTTCAGCGTTCCATTTATGGACTGAAGCAAGCATCTCGTAGCTGGAACCTTTGTTTTGATCAAGTGATCAAGGGCTTTGGATTTGTTCCAAATTGCTACGAAGCTTGTATCTACAAGCAAGTGAGTGGGAGCTCGGTGACATTTTTAGTACTATATGTGGATGACATATTGATTATTGGAAATTACATTGGTATGCTTAACGATGTGAAGAGTTATT
Source organism: Avena atlantica (assembly GCA_910589765.1). NCBI lineage: Eukaryota > Viridiplantae > Streptophyta > Magnoliopsida > Poales > Poaceae > Avena > Avena atlantica. The sequence continues at coordinate 478,601,932 of OU342739.1, read as the reverse complement.
TGAATAAATGTTTTTCAATGAAAGACCTAGGAGAAGCTGCTTATATATTAGGCATCAAAATCTATAGAGATAGACAAAGACGCCTAATAGCTTTAAGCCAAAGTACATACCTAGACAAAGTTCTGAAAAGGTTCAGAATGGATAAAGCAAAGAAAGGTTCATTGCCCATATTGTCAGGTAAGATATTGAGCAAGGCTCAGTGTCCAGCTACGGTAAACGATAGAGATACTATGAGCAAAGTGCCATATGCCTCGGCCATAGGTTCTATCATGTATGCCATGTTGTGTACTAGACTGGATGTGTCCAATGCTCTTAGTTTGACGAGCAGATACCCAAGTGATCCAGGAGTGGAACACTGGACAGCCGTGAAGACATCCTAAAGTATTTATATAGGACTAAAGAAATGTTCTTAGTCTATGGAGGTGATGAGCAGCTCGTCGTAAAAGGTTACGTCGACGCTAGTTTCGACACCGACCCGGATGATTCTAAATCTCAGACAGGATATGTTTATATTTTGAATGGAGGAGCTGTGAGCTAGAGAAGCTGCAAGAAAAGCGTGATCGCGGGATCTACAACAGAAGCGGAATACATGGCTGCTTCAGAAGCGTCAAGTGAAGGAGTTTAGATCAGGAACTTCATCACTGAGCTTGGTGTGCTTCCAAGTGCCTTGGACCCACTGGAGATATTATGTGACAACACTGGTGCCGTAGCACTGGCTAAGGAACCAAGATATCATCCGAAGACCAAGCACATCAACCGCCATTTTCATATAATTCGAGATTATATAGCAGATGGAGATCTGAAGATTAGCAAAGTACATATGGATCTGAATGTCGCAGATCCGTTTACTAAACCTCTTCCACGAGCAAAACATGATCAGCACCTTAATGCCATGGGTGTTAGATTGTTACCAGATGTAAACTAGATTATTGACTCTAGTGCAAGTGGGAGACTGTTGGAATTATGCCCTAGAGTCAATAATAAAGATGTTATTATTATAATTCTTGTTCATGATAAAGTTTATATTCCATGCTAGAATTGTATTAAGTGGAAACTTTGATACTTGTGTGGTTTATGAACAACACCGTGTCCCTGGTACGCCTCTATGGACTAGCTCATTGATTAATGATGGTTAAGGTTTCCTAACCATAGACATGAGTTGTCGATTAATAATGAGATCATGTCATTAGGAGAATGATATGATGGACATACCCAAATTAAGCAGAGCAACTAGATCGTGTCACCGTGTTCATCTTTGTGAAGTTTTTTCTTATGTCAATTATTGTATTCCTTAGACCATGAGATAATACAACTCCCTGGTATCGGAAGAAATCTTTGAGGTCATCAAACATCATCTTATGTGAGGGTCATCATAATGGTGTCTCTCAGGTGATCGGAAAGTACTTGTTGAGTTGTATGTATCGAGATGGAATTTGTCCCTCCCGAGTCGGAGAGATATACTTCGGGTCCACTCGGTAATCGATATCAACACCGCTTGCAATCACGTGGTTAAGGAGTTAATCACAAAGTGATATCGGATTGCGGAATGAGTAAAGTACTTGATGTGAACGAGATTGAACTAGGTATGCAGATACCAACGATCAAATCTCGGGCAAGTAAAATATCGCGTGATGAAGGGAATACATATATGGGATTAATTGAATCTTGGCATCGTGGTTCATCCGATATGATCATCGATGAATATGTGGGAGTCAATATGGGTTTCCAGACCCCGCTGTTGATTATTGATAGAAGATCATGTCTGCATATTCTCGAACCTGTAGGATCACACACTTAACGTGCCTCGATGCTAGGATAGAATGGATAATTGGTTTACGAGTTTTTGTTCGGAGTCTCGGATGAGATCCAGGACATCACGAGAGGTTCCAGAATGGTCCGAAGAATAAGATTCATATAAAGGAAGGCAGTTTTTGGATTTCAGAATCATTTCGGAGTGTTCGGTATTGTACCGGAAGGTTCTAGAAGGTTCCGAAGTGGGACCAACATGGGCCCACTTGTCGGGGGCCTGCGTGGGCCTAAGGGGGAGTGCCCTGGCTGCATTGGGCCAGGGGCACAAGGCCCCAAAGGCCCAGCCGGCCAGCCTAGGGGAAACCCTAGGGGAGATCTTCTAGAAAGAGGGGGGAAACTTGCCCCCCACTCCAACCCTTGGGGCCGCCGCCCTAGGGCTTGGAGGAGGGGCCAAGGGGGCCGGCCAGCCCCCTATATAAGGTGGGCAGGAGCGCACCCCTCCCCCCACTCTTCCAACCCTAGCCGCCGTCCTGCTGCCCTCCACCTCTCTCTCCCTCCCGACTGCGCGTAGGCGAAGCCCTGCCGCAGAAACTCTCCACCATAGCACCACGCCGTCGTGCTGCAGATCCAATCCATCTCTCCACCCCACTTGCTGGACCAAGGAAGGAGGAGATGTCGCAGCACCGTACGTGTGCATCTCTCGGAGGCGCCGTCACTTGCGGCGTTGGATCGGATCGGATCGCGAGGAGGAGAAGGCTAGTTCGACTACATCACCCATGTTTTGTTGAACATTTCTGCTGTGCGATTTCTTCAAGGGTATGAAGATCTCATCTATCTCTCTCATTGATTGCATCTCCTAGATTAGATCTTGGCTTTCTCGTTCGCATCCGTAGATTTTTTTTGATTTACTATGATGCGAAACCCTTCAACTTCACCATTTATGGGCCTAGGGGGATGCATTGTGTATTTGGCTACTAATCGTGGGGTTGCCGGAGTGACAAAAACCTGAACCCCCGTTAGGACACCTTTGCACAAGGGAGCGCAGGATCTCAGAGTTTAAGGTTGTGGTTAGATTTATATCTTAATTACTTTCCTATAGTTACGAATGTTTGCAGGGGGTTTAATCACAAATATGTATTAGTCCTAGGAAGGGCGGTATGTTAGCACAGGTTCACCCACACAACACTTACAAACACGAAAGAAGAGTACTCAGCTATTTGAAGCGAAAGCACTTGACAAAATTCCCATGTGTCCTCGAGAACGTTTGGTCCTTATAAGTATTTCCATTGGCTTGTCCTTTGCTAAGAAAGGATTGGGCCACTTGCTCTGTTTGTTCGTTACTTCTGTTACTTGCTCCTTGTTTTGTTGCCTTGTCAAACCGCTAAAAATCCGTTTGCTAAGTATTCACAGGGATTTCGTGCTCCATACCACTGTTCAGCACCTTCTGCTCCTCGTTGGGATCGACACTCCTATTTATCAAAAGTACTACGATGCACCTCCTATACTTGTGGGTCATCAAGACTATTTTCTGGCGCCGTTGCGAGGGAGTGAAGCGCTTTTGAAGAGTGGAACTGGTAAGGGAAACTTTCACTGTGAGTATTGCTCTTGTTACTGCTTGTTACTTTGTTTCCAATTTGGATAACCCACTTGGTTTTCTGTTTGCGAAAACTACTACCACTGCTAGGGTAGTAGATGAACCACCTCCTGTTGAGATAGATCCTTTTAAGATACCTACAAGTATTGTTAATCATGTTATGGGTAATTATTATTTAGGGGATGGAACTGTCCATCCTGGTGATCACCTGCTTTTTATCCATGAATTATGCGGGTTTTTTAAGTGTGCAAGTATCACAACTTAACAGGTGAAGAAGAAGTTACTCTCCTTATCCTTGAAAGGGAGAGCTGAAGAATGGTATAAGCTGCTGAAGAATGGACAATCCATGGAATGGGAGGAGATGTCATCTCTCTTTTACTCTAAATTTTATCCTCCCAGTGAGATTCATAAGGATAGAAATCTTATATACAACTTTTGGCCTATTGATGGAGAGAGTACAACTCAAGCTTGGGGTAGATTGAAGTTACTAATGCTTAAATGTCCTATTCATGAACTCCCTAACAATATTATTCTCAATAACTTTTATGCTAGGCTTTCTCTTCATGATAAATATTTGCTAGATGCTTCTTGTGCTGGATCATTCACACGTATGAAGGAAGAAGCTAAATGGGATCTCTTAGACCGTATTCAAGATAACACTGAAGCTTGGGAGAATGACAAAGGAAGAAGGTCAGTTATAAACTATGATTATGAATGCATCAAATCTTTTATGGGAACTGACAACTTCCATGATATTAGTAATGAGTTTGGTCTTGATTCCCAAAGTATTGCCAACTATTTTAAGGCCTTTGCCTCTTACATTGAAATTCCCAAAAAGAAGTGGAATAAGTACCATGCTCCTTATAAATATGTTGTTAATCATGCTCCAGTTAGAAGTACTCAAGTTTGTACTACTAATCATATTGTACCTAAACCTCATGTTGAGAAAATGCCTTTCCCAGCTAAGGTAAAGGAGTATTGTATGATTATTAGTTCAAATAACACGGGTACAATGGAAACTGTGGAGCCTGGTAAGCATCTGAGTGATGAACCTGTGTTAGCTATTGTGAAAGACACTGTCATTAGAAATATAGAGGATGAACATATTGTCTTCTATGAAGATGCTTCTAATATTATCTCTCATCCTAGTAAGGCTAGAAAAGCTAGTGTTTCTGTGCTTTCTGTTAAAATTGGTGATCATTTCTACTATGTTTTATGTGATATTGGTGCTAGTTCTAGTGCTATTCCTTATGAGCTTTACTGGTAAATTATGCATGAGATTGGTCCTTGTGAGCTTGAGGACATTGATGTGGTTATCCACCTTGCTAATAAGGAAACCATTTGCCCCATTAGTATTGTAAGAGATGTGGAGGTTCTCTGTGGTAAGATTAAATATCCTGCTGATTTTATAGTGCTTAATTCAGCAACTAACAAAACTTGTCCTATCATTTTTGGTAGACCTTTCTTGAACACTCGTGGATCTATTATTGATTGTAAGAAGGAAAAGGTTTTAACTAAGTTTGATGGAGAGTCTTATGTGTTTAACTTTTCCAAATTTGCTAAAGCTCCTTGTGAAAATAGCTTGCCTAATAAAGGTTTCAGGATGGAACAACTTGCTTCTATAGATCTAGTCTATGACCTTGGACCTCTTTTTGATGACTGTAAGTATGCTTATTCTGATGATAAAGTTGTTTCCAGTGATAGTTATGTTGTCAACTTTATTCAAAGTGCTACTGAAAGTTATTATGAGAGAGGGAAACTGTGGCATCCCGCAAAACCACTACTAGAAAATCGCGTTAAATTTGTGCATTGCATCGTCATCATCATGCATTGTTTGCATAAAACTATGTTCGCAAAGCCTGGTTTTGTATTCTAAATGCCCCATCTTTAAATCAACACCAAAACCGGGACTCCGGAATATTTTGTTTTGATTAAATATGTTGTGCAAACGGTCCGCTGAACACAAATAAAATATTAAGTTATTTTAGTGGGGCAGTCGAACGGGCCGAATGACCCGAACGACCACCCCAGGAATTTAAAAACGGTCCAACTAAAACATAAAGTTACCCAGTCCTATCTACCCACAACCCCAGCCACATCATCCCACCCAATCGCAGCACGCCACGTCACCTCTCCCCCCCTCTAGCCTATCAAAACCTGCCACCCACTCCCTCTCCCTCTAAACCCACCCAGCAACTCACCCAGGCCCACACAACACACACACGCGCGCGCAGCCTCTCCACCTGCCCCAATCCCAGCACCCCACCCTGCCAGCCGGGCCCGCCCCTGCCCCGGTCCCGCTCACCAGCCGGCCACTCCCTCCACTCACCTATCTAGCCCCACCCCTGACCCCTGGATCCGGTCCACTCTGCCTGCCAGCCTGGTCCGCCCTGCCTTGGCCCCACCGACCGGCCCCTGCCTCTCTTCTTTCTCTCCCCGCGTCTGAGCCACCATCCCCGCGACCCAGCTCCGGCCCCGACGCCCCCGTCTTCTCCCTCCACCGCGCGCAGCCTCCCTCTCCTCCTCCACCGCCTGCCTCCCCCCTCGCCGGAGCTTCCTCCGCCGCCCTTCCCCGCCTCCCCGTCTCGGAGCCGCGCCGCCAGGACCCGACCTCGCCGCGGCCGCGAGCTCCGGCCGGCCCGCCCCCCTCCGCGAGCTCCGCCGTCCGCTCCCTCCTCCGCGTCCGCCTCTGCCTCGCCCCGCTCCCGTCGAGCCCGGCGCCGGCTCTCCTCCGTCCCTACCCGAGCTCGCCCGCCGCGGTCGCCCTCCGCCTCCACCTTGTCTCCGGCCGGCTCCGCCCTTCCCCGGAAGCGCCGCCGGACCGTCTCCCGTCGACCCCGTCGCCTCCCCTGGCCCTGCTCCGGCCGCCCTCGCCCCGAGGCAGAGACCGCGCCGCGCTGCCTCCGGTTCCCCGCCTCGCCACCGGTCCTCCTCCGCCCTCCGCGTCGGCTCGCCGAGCTCGACCCGGCCGCCGCCAACCTCCATCGTCCGCCCGAGCCCGCCGCCTCGTCCAGGGCCCCACCAACGTCTCCCCACCGCGTCAGCGCGCCCTCCCCGCTCGCCCTTCTTTCGTCTGCCAGTACAAGTGCAGCCACACGCCTTCCAACACGCTTGCCCAAGGACCTAGACCGACAGCTGAACCCGAGAACTCGAAGTGTGTCGGTGCTCGAATCAAGTCTGCCATCCTCCCTGGAGGTGGATTTTCAAGGCCTTCGTCATGGATGCGACAAGAGCTCGACAAGATCCCCTTCTTGGACCGATCATCGAGACCCGGAGACCATATCGGGATGGAGACACTCGAAGAACCTCCGACAAGATCTACACCTCGGAATCCAAAGACCGATCCCGGGGCGCCCGAACCCCGTCAAGACCCCGAACCCTCTCGGATCCGAGGACCGAAGACGGCCGGAACGCCAAGACCGACCCGGTACACGGGCCCAACAAGACCCTCGCAACGGCAAGCTCGACCCTGTGGGACCCGACAAGATCTGCACGACGACAAGAACGACACCGACCCGGAAGATCCGATGCGCCCCGACACCGAACCAAGTCCGGCTTCCCGGAACGCCAAGATCTACCCCAGAAACCCGAGAACGCTTCCGCCGAGACCGTTCCGTCGAACCCTGGACCCTGAGACCGAACCCCGAACCCCGGAAACCAAGATCTGCCGAACCCTAATGTGTGACCCTTCTCCGAGAACCCTATTTTTATAAATGCCATAATATAACTTGTTGCATATTTAATTGTCATCTCGCATGCATATCATGTGGTTTGGGGCCTTATGCCGATTCACCTAATAATTAAATATGGGGCCCATATGCGAGCAAATCTAGTCTCATATTGGCCTCATTTAAACTTGTGTAGCGAACCGGTATCTTATCTTGCCGTGTTATAACAACATGTAAATTGCGGGGTTTCTAAATAACTCGAACCATCTAATTAAATGTCGGGACCCCGGTTCCACTTAATATGACCTAATTGCATCGCACCTTGCCATGCCATACATCATACATACATCATGCCGATCTTTTGCCGTAGTATTAAATATTGCATCCGGTGTTTCTTCTAGTGTTTTGCTTCTTCGCGGATAAGGCCGTTGAGTTGATGTGAGCTTCGCCCCGATCTTTGGTTGAACCTTCGACAATGTTTTTCAGGCGAGCATCTCCCCCTTTCTACCTATCTTACTTTTATAGTCTTTATTTCCTCCTGTTGATCTATTGCTATCTGTATTGCGATGCTTTAGTTTCCGTACCTGTGATATACCGTGCAGCCTATATTGCCTTGGACACATCCTATTACCTGTTGTTTGGTAGATAGTTGGACTTGCGCGTCGTAGTTGCTTGCTCAAGTGCTGTTGCGTGTCGTCCAGTGCCACAGTTGTTGATGTATTGCCGCATGTTGATGTTGGAGATGATCTTAGTATTACTTATGGTTCACTTTAATTCCTGTTTAACAACTAAAATTGAAGTAAGTAAGCAGAGGCATCGGTGGGTGATAGATAACCTTTGGTTTCCGAACGCCCACTTGTGTCCCGTAGGACCCCGAGTACTTGATACCTGTTCCTTGTTTTATCGCGCTATCCACATATGGGGAGTATGGGCCCCCCTTAGCCAGAGATTGATTCCGTCTTATTTCTTGGGGCCACAAACTAGTTTGAGGTTTTATTTACGATCCTGTACTTATGCCATGCTACTGCTTTATTTACGATTGTGCGACAGATAGCACACTGTACTGTTTAGGATAGTGGCACGATTCCGCGGCATCGACAAGCCCAGCCACACTTTCGGGTTCCCAGTCGTTCACAGCCGTCCCCACAACCTTAAGTCCGTCTCGGAGCCGGCCGGCTTCGTTGCGGGTTCTACTTTAAGGGGTGGCCCCCTGAAATATTTCTGAATCTTGTGATTGCTCTGTCGTGAAGACCTCGTTGGGTTTTGATTTGGTTTTTCCGAGGTTGATCGTGTGTGTGTTGCTATTTGTGCACCCCGGCCGGGTTAAAACTTTCTGAAAGCCGTGTCCGCGGTTATGGATGACTTGGAGCACAGTATCTCGATCATAGACAACTATAACTAAAGTTTACTGTTATAATTGACTTGTATCTGATATGACTAGTAATCAACTTCAACTACAACGGAATGGCTAAATAAAACTGCCAACAACTGCTTTCTTGGTTTGTCGCTTGCGACAATTGTACCTGACTAGTAAGTATTGCAACTACAACGGAATGGCTGAATAAAAGTACCAACAACTTCTGGGTTTTGGGTTTATCTCATACTATCTGTACCTGATTAGTAATTGTTGTAACTACAACGGAATGGTTAACTAAAACGGACCACTGCTTATTTTATCAGGACGATTATCTATACCTGACTAGTAATTGCTGCAACGATAACCGAATAAATAAAAATGCCAGCTGTGTGAGTTCCTCGGTCGACTTCCTCGATCGGTGTCGAGGGGGAAACGCCAGGATGGGTTTGTTTGGTGATAGTATCAGGTTGGTTCCGGATAGGTCTTTCTTACCCCTCTCGGATTGCCGCCAGTTGCATCGAGTCTCTATAGGGTGTTCAATGCATGCTGCCGCTGCCGCTCAGTCCACCATACCTATGTAGGCGAGGACCGCCGAATTCTAGCCTCGCCGTGTACTGGCCTCAGTACTGACGCTCCTCTTTTTCCTTTGCCCTTTGTCGGCACCCCTTTGTTTAAGCAGGTTTGAGATCGACGTCGTTAGCAGGGTTACCCTTCCGGCTTGGCCTGGACAGGGTTATGGACGCCATTGGTTATTCTTCAGGGCTCTTAGCCCCATTTGCATCTTGTCCGTAGCTGGACGCTCTATCGTTTTCAAGGTGATTTGGAACTTTGTATATTATATCTGTATTCTTGACTCTTGAGTCGCTGTTATATATATCTGTTCTGTGGGTCCCATCGAGGACTGTTGTGTAATGTTATTACTTCGTTTTCCACCCGCACGAAAGTGCCTGGTGGGCACCTTTGAATCGTTTCTATGTGGGTTTGGCGAATTTTGCTCAAACTTGCATAGGTCCGATTCTGAGGGTGTTACAGAGTGGTATCAGAGCTCAGCAGTTGCGATACCCCACAAGTCCAGCCTGTAGGATAACCAAGCTAACGGCCGAAGTAGAGTGTCAAAACTATTTTTGCAAAATCGGTTGGATGGTTCTGATTAGGTCTGATTTTACTCCTTACCCCTCTGCTATTCTCCTCTTATCTCGACGTGTTTTGAATCCACTCTCTCCTCTCTCTTCGAGTCCAGGATTTCTCGTGGTTGGGTTTCCGTCGTACCTTCAGGGTTTCGCTTCCTCTTTTGTCAACGGTGTTCTACCGTCCGGTGTTCAAGCTGCCTGATGAATCCGTCTACGGTGTTACCATTCTCTATTCCTTGTTGGTGCCTTCCGGTGTTTTCCGACGCGACGACATCCTCTACGCCAGATCCGATGCAGAGACTGCATCACTCCTTTGTTTTCGAACCTCGCTTGTCGAGATCTTCAGTCTGTTTCCGAGAATGGTTGCACTCTTCTCTACTGATTGTGCAGAGTAATAGTTTGGGTTCGTGATGGATTGGCCCCCATGCCGACTACCCCTTCTATTCGCTTTTGTACATTGAAGTGGACGAGAATGCATCGGTTCCCTCTTTTCATCGAAGATAGAGGTGGCTTTATTTGTTGTTACCTCTACCTTCGACCTTTTGTTTCCGGAGTGTTCCCCCGACGATCCCGGACAACGACCTCTTGTTAGTGGTGTCGCGAGGATCTACACGATGCGAGAAGACGCAGATCACCGACCTTCTTCCCGGTACCATGAGGCGGATCTCGAGGGCGAGATCCTTTGTTAGTGGTGTCGAATTGTGGCATCCCGCAAAACCACTACTAGAAAATCGCGTTAAATTTGTGCATTGCATCGTCATCATCATGCATTGTTTGCATAAAACTATGTTCGCAAAGCCTGGTTTTGTATTCTAAACGCCCCGTCTTTAAATCAACACCAAAACCGGGACTCCGGAATATTTTGTTTTGATTAAAAATGTTGTGCAAACGGTCCGCTGAACACAAATAAAATATTAAGTTATTTTAGTGGGGCAGTCGAACGGGCCGAATGACCCGAACGACCACCTCAGGAATTTAAAAACGGTCCAACTAAAACATAAAGTTACCCAGTCCTATCTACCCACAACCCCAGCCACATCATCCCACCCAATCGCAGCACGCCACGTCACCTCTCTCCCCCCCTCTAGCCTATCAAAACCTGCCACCTAATCCTAACCCACTCCCTCTCCCTCTAACCACCCAGCAACTCACCCAGGCCCACACAGCACACACACGCGCGCGAGCCTCTCCACCTGCCCAATCCAGCACCCCACCCCTGCCAGCCGGGCCCGCCCCTGCCCCGGTCCCGCTCACCAGCCGGCCACTCCCTCCACTCACCTATCTAGCCCCACCCCTGAAACTGGATCCGTCCACTCTGCCTGCCGCCTGGTCCGCCCTGCCTTGGCCCCACCCACCGGCCCCTGCCTCTCTTCTTTCTCTCCCCGCGTCTGAGCCACCATTTCCGCGACCCAGCTCCGGCCCGACGCCCCGTCTTCTCCCTCCACCGCGTGCAGCCTCCCTCTCCTCCTCCACGCCTGCCTCCTCCCTCTCGCCGGAGCTTCCTCCGCCGCCCTTCCCCGCCTCCCCGTCTCGGAGCCGCGCCGCCAGGACCCGACCTCGCCGCGGCCACGAGCCGGCCGGCCCGCCCCCCTCCGCGAGCTCCGCCGTCCGCTCCCTCCTCCGCGTCCGCCTCTGCCTCGCCCCGCTCCGTCGAGCCGGGCCGGCTCTCCTCCGTCCCTACCCGAGCTCGCCCGCCGCGGTCGCCCTCCGCCTCCACCTGTATCCGGCCGGCTCCGCCCTTCCCCGGAAGCGCCGCCGGGACGTCTCCCGTCGACCCCGTCGCCTCCCCTGGCCCTGCTCCGGCCGCCCTCGCCCCGAGGCAGAGACCGCGCCGCGCTGCCTCCGGTTCCCCGCCTCGCCACCGGTCCTCCTCCGCCCTCCGCGTCGGCTCGCCGAGCTCGACCCGGCCGCCGCCAACCTCCATCGTCCGCCCGAGCCCGCCGCCTCGTCCAGGGCCCCCACAACGTCTCCCCACCGCGTCAGCGCGCCCTCCCCGCTCTCCCTTCTTTCGTCTGCCAGTACAAGTGCAGCCACACGCCTTCCAACACGCTTGCCCAAGGACCTAGACCGACAGCTGAACCCGAGAACTCGAAGTGTGTCGGTGCTCGAATCAAGTCTGCCATCCTCCCTGGAGGTGGATTTTCAAGGCCTTCGTCATGGATGCGACAGAGCTCGACAAGATCCCCTTCTTGGACCGATCATCGAGACCCGGAGACCATATCGGGATGGAGACACTCGAAGAACCTCCGACAAGATCTACACCTCGGAATCCAAAGACCGATCCCGGGGCGCCCGAACCCCGTCAAGACCCCGAACCCTCTCGGATCCGAGGACCGAAGACGGCCGGAACGCCAAGACCGACCCGGTACACGGGCCCAACAAGACCCTCGCAACGGCAAGCTCGACCCTGTGGGACCCGACAAGATCTGCACGACGACAAGAACGACACCGACCCGGAAGATCCGATGCGCCCCGACACCGAACCAAGTCCGGCTTCCGGAACGCCAAGATCTACCCCAGAAACCCGAACGCTTCCGCCGAGACCGTTCCGTCGAACCCTGGACCCTGAGACCGAACCCCGAACCCCGGAAACCAAGATCTGCCGAACCCTAATGTGTGACCCTTCTCCGAGAACCCTATTTTTATAAATGCCATAATATAACTTGTTGCATATTTAATTGTCATCTCGCATGCATATCATGTGGTTTGGGGCCTTATGCCGATTCACCTAATAATTAAATATGGGGCCCATATGCGGGCAAATCTAGTCTCATATTGGCCTCATTTAAACTTGTGTAGCGAACCGGTATCTTATCTTGCCGTGTTATAACAACATGTAAATTGCGGGGTTTCTAAATAACTCGAACCATCTAATTAAATGTCGGGACCCGGGTTCCACTTAATATGACCTAATTGCATCGCACTTGCCATGCCATACATCATACATACATCATGCCGATCTTTTGCCGTAGTATTAAATATTGCATCCGGTGTTTCTTCTAGTGTTTTGCTTCTTCGCGGATAAGGCCGTTGAGTTGATGTGAGCTTCGCCCCGATCTTCGGTTGAACCTTCGACAATGTTTTTCAGGCGAGCATCTCCCCCTTTCTACCTATCTTACTTTTATAGTCTTTATTTCCTCCTGTTGATCTATTGCTATCTGTATTGCGATGCTTTAGTTTCCGTACCTGTGATATACCGTGCAGCCTATATTGCCTTGGACACATCCTATTACCTGTTGTTTGGTAGATAGTTGGACTTGCGCGTCGTAGTTGCTTGCTCAAGTGCTGTTGCGTGTCGTCCAGTGCCACAGTTGTTGATGTATTGCCGCATGTTGATGTTGGAGATGATCTTAGTATTACTTACGGTTCACTTTAATTCCTGTTTAACAACTAAAATTGAAGTAAGTAAGCAGAGGCATCGGTGGGTGATAGATAACCTTTGGTTTCCGAACGCCCACTTGTGTCCCGTAGGACCCCGAGTACTTGATACATGTTCCTTGTTTTATCGCGCTATCCACATATGGGGAGTATGGGCCCCCCTTAGCCAGAGCTTGATTCCGTCTTATTTCTTGGGGCCACAAACTAGTTTGAGGTTTTATTTACGATCCTGTACTTATGCCATGCTACTGCTTTATTTACGATTGTGCGACAGATAGCACACTGTACTGTTTAGGATAGTGGCACGATTCCGCGGTGTCGACAAGCCCAGCCACACTTTCGGGTTCCCAGTCGTTCACAGCCGTCCCCACAACCTTAAGTCCGTCTCGGAGCCGGCCGGCTTCGTTGCGGGTTCTACTTTAAGGGGTGGCCCCCTGAAATATTTCTGAATCTTGTGATTGCTCTGTCGTGAAGACCTCGTTGGGTTTTGATTTGGTTTTTCCGAGGTTGATCGTGTGTGTGTTGCTATTTGTGCACCCCGGCCGGGTTAAAACTTTCTGAAAGCCGTGTCCGCGGTTATGGACGACTTGGAGCACAGTATCTCGATCATAGACAACTATAACTAAAGTTTACTGTTATAATTGACTTGTATCTGATATGACTAGTAATTAGCTTCAACTACAACGGAATGGCTAAATAAAACTGCCAACAACTGCTTGCTTGGTTTGTCGCTTGCGACAATTGTACCTGACTAGTAAGTATTGCAACTACAACGGAATGGCTGAATAAAAGTACCAACAACTGCTGGGTTTTGGGTTTATCTCATATTATCTGTACCTGATTAGTAATTGTTGTAACTACAACGGAATGGTTAACTAAAACGGACCACTGCTTATTTTATCAGGACGATTATCTATACCTGACTAGTAATTGCTGCAACGATAACCGAATAAATAAAAATGCCAACTGTGTGAGTTCCTCGGTCGACTTCCTCGATCGGTGTTGAGGGGGAAACGCCAGGATGGGTTTGTTTGGTGATAGTATCAGGTTGGTTCCGGATAGGTCTTTCTTACCCCTCTCGGATTGCCGCCAGTTGCATCGAGTCTCTATAGGGTGTTCAATGCATGCTGCCGCTGCCGCTCAGTCCACCATACCTATGTAGGCGAGGACCGCCGAATTCTAGCCTCGCCGTGTACTGGCCTCAGTACTGACGCTCCTCTTTTTCCTTTGCCCTTTGTCGGCACCCCTTTGTTTAAGCAGGTTTGAGATCGACATCGTTAGCAGGGTTACCCTTCCGGCTTGGCCTGGGCAGGGTTATGGACGCCATTGGTTATTCTTCAGGGCTCTTAGCCCCATTTGCATCTTGTCTGTAGCTGGACGCTCTATCGTTTTCAAGGTGATTTGGAACTTTGTATATTATATCTGTATTCTTGACTCTTGAGTCGCTGTTATATATATCTGTTCTGTGGGTCCCATCGAGGACTGTTGTGTAATGTTATTACTTCGTTTTCCACCCGCACGAAAGTGCCTGGTGGGCACCTTTGAATCGTTTCTATGCGGGTTTGGCGAATTTTGCTCAAACTTGCATAGGTCCGATTCTGAGGGTGTTACAGAAACATGGTTTTATGCATCTCAATGATGTTAAGGTTCCCCGTTTTATGTTGAAAGATTTAAAGTTGCATCTGTTTTGTGTTCCTATGCTTGTGGCCTTTTGTTTCAACAATTCGTTTTCTCATGATACCCCCATACCTAGGAAGTGGGTTAGACTCAAGTGTGTTGGTTATTTGCTTCTTGATGCTCTCTTTTACTTCAAATATATATCTCCTTTGTGAGCATCTTTGAAAGTTTCAAGCCTAACTTAAAGGCATTAAAGAAAAGTACTTGTTGGGAGATAACCCAAGAGTTTTGTCGAGTCATGGAAGTTATTACCTCTGTAATAACCAATCCTTATCCTTTTTTGTTTTCGTTTTTGTGTCAAGTTCAACTAATTTTCTGAAGTAGAGGAGTTGTGAAAAGTGGCTGTCCTGGAACAGATTATTGTACTGTATTGTAAAAATTCGTGAGGAAGCTCAGTACGTCGGATGGAGCTGCATTTTTCTGTGCTTGTTCTCCAAGTTGTTACCCAACTTTCATCAGTTCTTCCCTTTTTTATTTGAGCAACAGAAGATCTTCGAAAAAATCAATCTTTAGCTGCTGGTATGTTTTGTTAGATTTTTGCCATCATTTGCATTTGCCTCTTACAGAAGCTTTTGTTTTGATGGGTTTTCAGTTGATGTGTGCACCAAAGGTTTATTGTTTTTGCTTACACTAATTTTGTCTTTGAGTTTGTGCAAGGGTTTTGTAAGAAGGAAATTCTCAGGAGAAAGAGAAAAGGAATTTGTAACATCCCAGCATTTAGGAACCAACGAAGGGTAGATTTAGGAATTTGTGATATTGCATGCATTCATCTGTGAAAATGTGGGTAAATTTTTTGCCAAATAAAACCTAAAGTGATCAAAGTTTCTTTCATGCTTTGAGATTAGGTATAGTCTTAAAGGATGATTGTTATAGACTTTGATATGATCTTTGTGGATTAGAGTGTTTTGGGAAATGAAATTTGAATTTAAAACTTGAGTGTTTGAATTATAATTCAAAAGGATTTAGAATTATGTTTGATTATTTTGATTTAGTCAAGATAAGATGATTAGTAGCTCAAACCTTAAATAAATAACATAATCAATAAAATGAATATTTATTCCACAATTTTAATAAATAAGTTACAAAAATGTAACTTATCTAATGAGCAACAATCTTTACAATAGTAAATAAATAAAAGAATAATCTTTATATATTAAGTAATAGTACAATATTTATTACAAAAGAATAAAATAAAAAAGTACAAAAGAATAAAATAAAGATTACAATTGGTTTAGAGAAATATTACAAGTAACTGTCTATCAAGAAAAGGAAAATGTAATCTAAATCTTGAATCTTCAAGTCTGGTACCTACAAATCAAACACAAACGAAAAGAAAGAAAGCTAGGGATTAAAAAATGTTTCTCTCAGAATTGACATTGAGGTGCACTGTTCAAAGTTCATCATTGAGTATTCATTTAAGGGGCAAGTTTCACCAACACTACTAGGAAAATGGCTATAGGTAATCAGAACATCCGTGGCTCACATTGTCGAAGTGCCCCACGGCTAAAACAGGCGTGGCTCACCTATGGGCAGTGCCCTACTAGTACCTAGAACAACCGTGGCGCACATGGTCATAGTGCGCCATAGATATGTGTGGTCCAGGGCCCTGCTGGCCGCAGGCCAGATACCCGTAGCGCACATAGGGTAAGTGCGCTACGGTTGTTAGTGTCAACCGTGGCGCACATGGAGGGGGTGAGTTACGCCTAAGCGCATGCCCCTCTGCTCTGTAAAACGGGCAGACACATCCGTGGCGCACTACGGCATGTGAGCCACTGATGTTATTATTCCCTGTGGCGCACTAGAGCCACGTGCGCCACGGATGTGGCGACCCTTTTTTTTGGCAGCTCCACTTTGTGCACATGTGTGATCATCCACCACCCCACACTTCACTTTCCCCTTATTCTTCCTCCTTAGGTCTAGTCGGGATCCTTCTCCTTCCCACCTCAATTTCTCCACTCATTCACCATTTTTAGCATGTAGAACTTGCCTTGGATGTTACCTACGTAATAGAGGAAGCTAGCTCTCCGGTCTCTCATCTCACCTTCTCCGGTCTCGCGCGCGCACCTCTCCTTTCCATCTTCTCGCGATCGGTCTCTCATCTCGGTAAGTTGTCCATGTAAGGATGTGTTCATGTGTATATGGATGATATGCTCATACGTATGTAGATGATCGATGCTCATGATGTGTGTATGGAGAGGATCGCAATGGTCATGTGTGTGTATATGGAGAGTATCGATGATGCTCATGCATGTGTGTATGGATATGATAATGATATGTTCATGTGTGTATGGATCGGTCTCTCTCTCTCTTGTGTTTGTGTGTGAACAAGTTGCCATTTGTTTTGCCAAAATGTTGATTCATTTCTATTTTGGCAAGACTTTGGCATTTCGCAAAGGTCCTAATTTTAGGATAGGTCATGCCAAAATTTTCTATCGACCATTGCATGCATGCATTCATTATGTGGTTCTAATAGACTTCTAATTGTACAGTGTACACCGTGCAGGCAAAAATGGTCCGCATAATGAGCGAAGGCATTGTGGCTAGATTTTTGAGATGTGCGACGGCCGACATGATACAAAATAACAAGACGGATATAAGATTTCCGTGCAGAAGATGCAAACTCAACTGGGTGATCGACCCAGATTCTGGGAATCTGCAGGCGCACCTGCTCTGCCATGGTTTCATGGATGGATACACTCGTTGGATAAGCGATGACGAAGACGATGGAGACGGTGAAGGTGGGCAACATGACGATGATCATCATCACGGCGAGAACGGGCGAGATGATGAAGAGTCTCCTGGAGATGGTGAAGGTGCGGAAGAAGACCGAGATGATGATGATCTAGATGCGGGAGGAGGAGACGATGATGGAATAACTTCAGGCTCGGTGCGGGACCCTTATGTGCAAGAGATACTTCTCAAGCAGACGAGTAACGCCAGGGATTCCGCTAGAGAGAAAGCCAAGCTTGCGCAACTTGAGAAAGACGCGGTTACTCCATTTTATGAAGGATGCAGGCCCGATGATACCCGGTTGAATGTAACGCTCAAGGCTATGGAGATGAAGGCAAAACACAAATTGAGCGACGCAAGATTCGACGATATGATGGCATTCTGTCAACACCCGGATTTTTAATCCCATATGCCTGGTATGCCATACCTCGCAATCCCAGGATTACCATTTTTGCGAGACATAACAGAATTGGATACCATAGTACATCATCCATTACAAACCATACATAAGGTCTTACACAAATAAGGATCTCATGATCCAGTTCTTAATACAACTCAAGCAGCGGAAATACGTAATAATAACGGTAGTGTAGGCGAAGCTCCATCTTCGGGGTCACAGGCAATGCTGACGATGGGAGATGATCCTAGTTGTCATAACCTTCCTGGGGTCCATCCTCCTGGTACTCCTCTTCATAGTCTGGCCACGGGAATAGCCAGGGACAAAGCCATGAGTACTCTTTAAGTACTCGCAAACTAATACTAACAAGTGAAGGGGGGTTTTGTAGTAGGACACTAAGCTCTAGGGTTGTTTTGCAAAAAGCCAGATTTACATCTACTAGGTTCAGGAGCAAGAAAAGCTAGCTGAAATTTTATAACACCTAAGTGGGAACTTGTATTTCATATCACAACTCTATTGTGGTCAAGTCAAAGTCTCCATTCATTTCATAAGTCATTTTGAAAACATCTGACGGGGGAACAGTATGGCCACTCTAACTGTCCATAACCACGAACGCGGCTATTCGAATAGTTTGACACTCTGCAGAGATTGTACACTTTCACCACAACATTCGATACATCCGTCAGGAACAAATCCTGAATTCACCATACTCAGTATGCGGATAATCAATCCTAACCTTTCAATTACACGCCCTAGTATAAGCACCTCTCCTGTGAGTTTGGCCTCCCAACCATGACCAACTGTCATCTTGGGTACTGCACAGGTGGACAATCTTCACAAGGTAGCCTCAGCTCAGACCTTGGCCGTGAGGGAACTAATACTAAGGTATATAAGTTTCCAGTCAAGCCCTACCCAATTCTCGGGTATTGTGGTTGACGATAAAATTGGAATGGTATCGCATCCAGACAACCATCAATTTTATAAAGGGCTAAGGCTCATGCCTCAACATTTTCATCGCCATAAATCATCTGTGTTCGGAAACACATGTCAAAAACATCTCAATAGAATGATCCATCATTCCAAGGTTTTCATAACCATTTTTCCACCAAGTATTCCCGTCTAAGTTGATCAGGTTTTACGCTTAGCACTAGCATCTACAAGTGGGGGTAAGTACTAATGAGGGGTGGTAAACTAGTGGAGTTTAACTAAGTTCAATCTCATGCCTTCGGAGGAATAAAGATTATCTAGCTTAGGCCAAATTTTATACTCTTTATGCAACCTTCAATTATCTTTCTAGTATCTACAATTCACTTAAGTAAACTCTAAGTAATAGCTTTGATAAAGAAATAAAGTATAAAGCTTGTTAGTAAAACTAGGATCCTTGGTCGGTACTAGCATCTATAAATAAATACGAGGTACACAATCACCAAACAATACTTAACTACTTTAAATCATCACACAAAAGGGTCCTATAGATGATCTAGCATCATCACTAACATTACAAGATTAAAGCTTGGTTTAATTTCTTTTCTTTTTTGAAAATTAATTTCTACTCATTGAAAAACTACTTAAGATTCAATATTCTCAAAACCAAACATGGGATCATGTTGAAACATGTCATCACCACATATTTTAGTCCATGGGAATGTGATTTAAAGTGGTGTCACAATTTAATAAGGTTTAACCTTTTATTTTACTTAAATAAAGTGACTAGAAATGCCTATGTGGCATTCTTTTATTACTTGAACAATATTTCTGTAAGTAAACCCAAATGTTTTTATATATTCTGAAAGGTATGATCAAATGTGATTTTTGAGAGTTGAAATCAACTCAAAATCTATTATGGTTTAAATTTGAAAAATGTTTGAATGTAGAAAATACTCTGCGTTGTTATTTTTACCAAGGTTGATCTATAGATTCAAATGATTTGAATCTAACGGGCTTGGATTAAGTATTTCAATATCTTTCTAACAAAATTGGTTTCATTCAATTTGGTTCACCGAATCGAGATGGGTTGATTTTTGAAACTAGGTACAGAACTGTGTTTGAATGAAAATGGAAAAATTCAAACGAGTGGGCTGCGCGGGAACTATTAACGGGCCGACCCAGTGTCACTCCGCGGCGCGGGGATCAACTGACAGGGGGGTTCCACCAGTCAGTGGCTATTTAAACACGAAGCGGTACGGGGCAATCTCATCCGCACAATCTAAGTCTAATCGAACGACTGCTACTCATCGTCCACGTCGGGCTGCGCCGGCGAGACAGAAACCTAACGCGGCAGGTGGGGGTCGTCGGGAGCTCACCGGGGCTCAGGCACGGGTCGGCGAGGCGGGCGAACGACAAAGTCGACGACGGCGAACCTCCTGGTACCGGCAGCTTCTCTTGTGGTGGCTCCAATCGCTGGCCCCTTCTTCTCCAGCAGCGGCGGGCTCCGGTGAAATTCCGGCGATGCGCTGCTCGCCTTGCTCTGGGCACGGGGTGGAACGATCAGTGAGGAGAGGGGAGTGAGATGGTGTGAAGAGTTTGAGCGGGGGAGGCCTCTATTTATAGTCTCGACGATGAGACCGAGCGGAATGGGCAGGCCACGGTGGGGACATGGCTACGGGCTACTAGAGGCATGGCCGGCGGTGGCGATCGATCGGTGGTCTCCTGGCGATGCTCTATGGCTTTAATGCGCGTGTAGGGGCGGTGGCAAACGGTCTGGAACATGTGATGCTCTGCGCGGCAGAGGCGACATCTTCGACGGCGAGCGGTGGCTGTGAGGCATGGGGCGGCGAACGGGGATGTCTGGCGGTCTCCTGGGACGGTGGTGATCGTGTATGCACACGGCGAGGGCGGCGCGTGGTCTGTGGGTGTGTGTCGAGGGTGGCGCTCTAGCACACACTCGGCATGGTTGACAGAGGCACGGGCGCGGCGTTCCTGGGTGCTCTGGTTGATGTCTTCGAGGCAGGGCTGGACGAGAGGGGGCGGTGAGGCATGGGTGATCTCCCAGACAAGGCTGGCATGGCTAGTTCCTCTCCTAGCTTGCTGTCTACACTTGGGTGGCATGGGTGGCTTAGGCTGTTCACCATTGATGACATTGCCAAGCTTACAGTGGTGCTAGAGCTTAGTTAAGTTGGATAGATGATCTACTGAGGCTAGTGTAACCAGAGAGGGAACAAGTTAGGCTCAAATCACTGCTCCAAATAGTGTTTGGATTTTATTTGATTTGCATCTACAAGGTGTTTGATGAAATGGCCGCATGAATTCAAGTTTTGAATTTTGAAAAGATTTTTGGTGGGTGTGCTAGGTAGGTGCTGGTGAGTCTGCATATGCTTGGGTTTTGAAAGTTGAGCTTGTTTGAGTGGTTTTTGAAAAAGTGGGATCTTCCCATATGATAAAGATTCAATTTTAAACTATCATTTAAATTATGCATTTGAATGTTTCTGGATGATCACAAAGTGGGCCTTGATACTTTGTTATGAGTACTATCAAGGGGTGCAAAGATCCAAACAAGTTTCTGTTAAGTTCTGAAAGTTAGAGACAACCAAAGTAGGCATGGGAGTTAATTTGGCCAAAGTGACCATTCACTCATTTTGTTTTTTATGATTTATTTGTCTTTGGGAAAAGTGTGGGGATTGTTTAGATGATGTTTATTTCACCTAAGAATCCTTTTACAAGCAAAGAAACACATAAACAAGGCAATTCAAAAGAATTCAAATGGGATGCATACACACATGCATGCTTTCATATTTTTATTTAGAAAAGTTTTTGTTAACCCTAATTTTGATGCATAGAGTTTGATGATTCTAGTTTAATTCTTTGGGATGTTACAAACCTTCCCCCCCTTAAACAAAATCTCGTCCTGAGATTTGAAAAAGGACGAAAAGATTACCTAGGATTTGAAGAGATCGGGAAACTTCGTCCTGATGTGATCTTCGCGCTCCCAGGTAGCTTCCTCTTCTGTGTGGTTGCTCCACTGAATTTTGAGAAACTTGATGCTTCGGGTTCTGGTGGTTCGGAAAGCTTATTCCAAAATACGGATGGTTACTTCAGGATAGGTCAGGTCATCGTTGATCTCTATAGTCCGATGATCGATATTCTTGAACACTTCAGTCTTCTCCGGGACTTCGAGGCACTTGCGAAGTAAAGAGATATGGAACACATTGTGCACGACTGACATCTCTTCGGGTAGTTCCAATTGATACGACACTTCTCCTCGACGGATCAGAATTTTGAAAGGTCCGATATATATGGGGGCTAACTTTTCTTTGAGTTGGAAACGCTGCATTCCCTTCAATGGAGACACTTTCAGATATACAAAATCTCCTATGTTGAAAGCGAGGTCTCGACGTCTCTTGTCGGTGTAACTCTTCTGTATGGACTGGGCTGTCTTGAGGTGCTCACGAATCTTGTGAACCTTCTCTTCTGCTCCTCGTAGGATATCGGGTCCGAAAATCTGACTCTCTCCTACTTCCGACCAGTTCAAAGGGGTGCAACACTTCCTTCCATACATGAATTCAAATGGGGCCATTTGCAAACTAGCTTGATAACTGTTGTTGTATGAAAATTCTGCAAACGGCAGATAGTCTTCCCACTTAGATCCATATTCTAACACACATGCTCTCAGCATATCTTCGAGTATTTGATTTACTCGCTCCGTTTGTCCATCGGTCTGAGGGTGATACGCGGTGCTGAAATCTAGGCGGGTTCCTAAACCTTCTTGAACTTTCTTCCAGAATCTCGAGGTAAACTGAGTTCCTCGATCCGATACAATGTTCTTGGGGACTCCATGCAAACTGAAGATTCTAGCGATGTATAACTCTGCTAGCTTCGAACTCTGATATGTGGTCTTGACGGGTAAGAAATGGGCGACTTTGGACAATCTGTCCACTATGACCCAGATAGAGTCATTTCCCCTACTAGAAGTAGGCAATCCGGTGATAAAGTCCATTCCAACGGAATCCCATTTCCATTCCGGAATCTGCAATGGTTGTAACAATCCAGCGGGTCTTTGATGTCCGGCCTTGACTCGCTGACATATATCACACTTGGCGATATAGCTTCCGATTTCTCTCTTCATCTTATGCCACCAAAATTTCTCTTTCAAATCTTGATACATCTTAGTTCCTCCGGGGTGGATAGAATAAAGATTATCATGAACTTCCTTGAGAATAACTTCTTTCAACTCAGAATCAGCTGGTACACAAAGGCGTCCTTTGTACCACAGAACTCCTTCTTCGTCTTCGGTGAATCCGGGTACTTTGCCTTTACCGATACGACGCTTTATTCCGTCAATACTAGCATTTCCTTTATGCACCTCTTTGATCTGGCTGATCAAAGTGGGTTGAAGTTCTATGCTAGCCAAAAATCATTCACTTACTAATTCCATTCGAAAATCTTCCATATCTTTGTGCAAACTTGGTTGCTCCTTCAAAATCATGGAGTTCAAGCGGCACAGCAATCTGATAAGGGCATCTGCTACCACGTTGGCTTTACCAGGGTGATAGTGAATGTCCAGGTCATAATCCTTGATTAGCTCTATCCATCTTCTCTGCCTCATATTCAACTCCTTCTGAGTGAATATATACTTTAGGCTCTTGTGATCCGAATAAATCTCACAACGATTTCCCATCAGGTAATGCCTCCATGTCTTCAGTGCTAGAACTACAGCTGCGAGTTCGAGGTCATGGGTTGGGTAATTTTTCTCATGTTGTTTCAGTTGTCGAGATAGATAAGATATAACTTTGCCTTCTTGCATTAGCATACATCCGAGACCGATCTTGGATGCATCACAATACACGTCGAAGGGCTTTGTGATATCCGGCATGATTAAGATTGGGGCTGAAATCAATCTCCTTTTGAGTTCTTCAAAACTCGCTTCACATTTGTCGGTCCATTCAAACTTCTTGTCCTTCTTTAGCAATTGGGTCATGGGTCTGGCGATACTCAAGAATCCTTCTACGAACTTGCGGTAGTATCCCGCCAATCCGAGAAATGCACGAACTTGGGTTTGAGTGGTTGGGGCTTGCCAATCTTCGACATCTTTCACTTTTGCAGGATCAACGGCAATTCCTCCGGCTGATACAATGTGACCGAGGAATCCTACCTCCTGTAACCAGAATTCACATTTGCTAAACTTGGCATACAACTGATGCTCTCTAAGGGTTCCAAGAATGGTCCTTAGGTGTAGCTCATGTTCTTCTTCCGATTTGGAATAAATCAGAATTTCATCAATGAAAACAACGACAAACTTATCCAGGAAGTCCATAAAAATATTATTCATGAGATTCATGAAATAAGCGGGGGCATTGGTTAATCCAAAAGACATAACAGTATACTCGTATAATCCATATCTGGTGGTAAAGGCAGTCTTTGGAATATCCTCTGCACAAATTTTGAGTTGACGATAGCCATTCCTAAGATCAATCTTAGAAAACACTTGGGCACCGGTCAACTGATCAAACAAATCTTCTATCTTGGGCAAGGGGTATTTGTTCTTGATGGTGACATCATTTAACTTCCGATAATCCGTACACAAACGGTTACCTCCATCTTTCTTGTCCACAAACAAAACAGGTGATCTCCATGGTGACGCACTTGGTTGAATCAATCCAATTTCCAGCATGGCATCCAGTTGCTTCTTTAGTTCTGCTAGTTCATACAGGTTCATACTATATGGTCTCTGGGCTATGGGTCCTGTTCCGGGGATTAGTTCGATGATAAACTTGATATCCCGATCTGGGGGCATACCGGGCAAAACATCTGGAAATACATCGGGGTATTCGCAGACTATCCGGACTTGGTCAATGGTAGGTCGGGCTATACTCTTGTTGCAGTTGAATTGACGAGGTAAGGTTTCAGATATATGCTCGACTGATATTCCGGCTGTACTGGTCATGGTGATGGCTTTCTTGGCACAGTCAATCAATCCTTTATGTTTGGACACCCAATCCATTCCTAGTACTACTTCCAAACCTTTAGTTCTGAGTACTATCAGGTTAGCATAAAAATCTATGCCATGGATTCGGATAGGGACGGCTTTGCAAATTTGCCTCGCCTTGGTGGTTGAACCGGGAATTTGGACGATCATAACATGCTTCAGTTTTGTTGGTTGAATCTTACTAGTGCAGGCAAATTCTTCGGTGACAAATGAATGTGATGCACCAGAATCAAACAACACTCTTGCAAGTACTAAATTAACAGAAAACATACCCAGCAAGGCGTCTGACGCTTCCTGAGCTTCTTCAGCATGCATGAGAAAAAGACTGCCGTTGCGGTTGAGTGAATTCCCTGGGGCAAACCTTCTTCCTGTTTGAACACGAAGCTGCTGCTAAGCGGGGGCATTTGCATTGGGGGATGCGGCATTCTTCTTGTTGGGGCACTCGTTGGAGTAGTGACCCTTATTTCCACAGTCATAACAAGTCACTTGTGACTTGTCCTTTGCTATAACAGGCACATCATTGCTTCCAGTCCTCGGGGAAGTGTTGGGGTTAGCGGTAGCATTGTTGTTTTTGAACTTGGGTGGGGCACGGTTGAAATTGCTAGAGTTGCCGGGGTTGTTGTGATTTCCTCCGGGCCTAGGGTTTCCACGGTTGGGATAGGTCGGACGGTTCATCGGGGGTCTGTTGGTTCTCGGGGCAAATCCTGGAGATGGGTTGGGGCGGTACTTTGGGGTCTGATGGGTTCCTGGTTGATGCATCATGCAACGCTTGCGGTTCTCATTGGCTTGCTTGATCTTTCCTTCCATCTGGATGGCAGAGTCGACCAGGGCTTCAATATCAGCAAAGGGGATATTGACTAACATAGTCTGCATCTCATCGTGCAGACCATTCAGGAATCTTTCTTTCTTCTTGGCTTCGGTGTCGATCTCATTCGGGGCATACCTAGCTAATGACAAGAATTTGTCACGGTATTCCACTACGGTCATCCTTCCTTGCTTCAGTTCTCTGAACTCATCTCTCATCCTCTTGATCAAACTTGGTGGCACATGGGTTCTGCTGAACTTGACTTTGAATTCCTCTCAGGTCATCATCTGTCCTCCGGTCATGGCATGAACACTGTTCCACCATGCTCTGGCATCTCCGGCTAGATAATGGGTGGCGAACAGAACTTTCTCGTTGGCTTCCACTCCGGCAACTTCTAGGTTATTTTCCATGGTTTGCAGCCAATCATCGGCGTCTAAGGGCTCTTCCGACTTAGTGAAAACAGGTGGGTTGGTGTTCTGCAAATTCTTGAGCTTAGATCCATGGTTGTCCTGGTTTCCGTGGCCTTGGTTGTTGTGGGCTAGCTGAGCTATCTGTTGAAGGGTGGTAGGTTGGCTTGACGTTCCGCTCTTTCAGCTTCGCGTTCAGAAACCAACATTTGCAGGATCTGCAACGCCGGGTCCGGGGATAAACCACTTCCTCCGCGTGGCATCTGAAGATTGAGATAGATCATGAGAAAAGAGGGAAATTTCTAAAGTTTTGGGACTTTGAAAAGTTTTTAAAGTTTGACTCAGATTTTTCTAGAAACTTGCTTTTCATTCATTCATAGCAAACGATACAAACACACACCACAACAAGGTAAACAGATGGTTTTAGGAACCATTCTGGAAACTACGATACAGTGGGACCGAATACTACTCACTACGCTAGTGCTCAAGTGCTACTACTCCTCGGAGTCGGTGTAGTCGTCATCCTCATCATCCTCATCGTCATTGATGAAGGCGAAATCCTCCTCATCGGTGAAGAAATCCATAGCTTGATCCTCTAGAAAATCATCATCATCGCTGAGATAGGAGTAGGGGTCTCCACGAAGATCCTCTCCAGCATTCTCCCTTTCCTCCAGCTGCATGTCTCTCTCGTGGATGGCCCCCTCCAAAGACGAGATACGGTGGCGAAGATGGGCAATGATGCGCTCCTTCTTGTCGAGCTAACGGCGGCGAGACTTGCGATCCTTTGCTAACATGGCGATGGTCTGATCCTTCGTCTTGATAATGGCGGACTTGTGGTTGGAGTAGTCACGGCAATTATCCAACTCCTTCTGACGATCGTACATCATGAAGCTAAGGTGGTCCAATTGGGTCTTCAGCTCGTGGTGGTATGGGGCTTCCAGTGGTTGTCCATTAGCATCACGCCTTGGGCAAAACTCAAAGCGGGTACCCTTGATCTGGTTGATACTCTACCCACACAGACGGGCAAGAGCTTCCTGCATGGCCCTGGCAAGTCCATCGAGCCAGTTGTTCTCTCTTAAGGTAAACTGAATTCCCTCAGCAGTGGGAGGTTCAATCTTTCCTCGGAGACTTGCAACAATTATCCACTGCAGATCTTCTCCTCCTTGATCATTGAGCTGAGCTCCGAAGAACTCGGGGTGCGTACGCTCCAGAAGTTCCGAAAGCTGGTCCAAATCCCTCTCAAAGATAAGGTCTCCTCCATTTCCCAACTGGTAAAACTTGTTGTACTTCACGTCCATCTAAAAGAATATAAGATGAGTAAGTTAGTAGAGTGATCAAGTGTGTCAAATTTTATGTATTTTGCAAGAGTTTTTGAGGAACATGAATTTTCATGAAAGAATCAAAGTGATAAGAATGGGAACAAATTTTTGTAAATATTTGCTTTCTTTGGTTTTGAAACTAAGTTTTTGATTCCAAACGTCCAGTCTAACTAGGGTCTCCTATGGTTAGGATGGCTCTGATACCAACTTGTCAACACCCGGATTTTTAATCCCAGATGCCTGTTATGCCATACCTCGCAATCCCAGGATTACCATTTTTGTGAGACATAACAGAATTGGATACCATAGTACATCATCCATTACAAACCATACATAAGGTCTTACACAAATAATGATCTCATGATCCAGTTCTTAATACAACTCAAGCAGCGGAAATACGTAATAATAACGGTAGCGTAGGCGAAGCTCCATCTTCGAGGTCACAGGCAATGCTGACGATGGGAGATGATCCTAGTTGTCGTAACCTTCCTGGGGTCCATCCTCTTGGTACTCCTCTTCATAGTCTGGCCACGGGAATAGCCAGGGACAAAGCCATGAGTACTCTTTAAGTACTCGCAAACTAATACTAACAAGTGAAGGGGTTTTTTGTAGTAGGACACTAAGCTCTAGGGTTGTTTTGCAAAAAGCCAGATTTACATCTACTAGGTTCAGGAGCAAGAAAAGCTAGCTGAAATTTTATAACACCTAAGTGGGACCTTGTATCATATCACAACTCTGTTGTGGTCAAGTCAAAGTCTCCATTCATTTCATAAGTCATTTTGAAAACATCTGACGGGGGAACAGTATGGCCACTCCAACTGTCCATAACCGCAGACACGGCTATTCGAATAGTTTGACACTCTGCAGAGATTGTACACTTTCACCACAACATTCGATACATCCGTTAGGAACAAATCATGAATTCACCATACTCAGTATGCGGATAATCAATCCTAACCTTTCAATTACACGCCCTAGTATAAGCACCTCTCCTGTGAGTTTGGCCTCCCAACCATGACCAACTGTCATCTTGGGTACTGCACAGGTGGACAATCTTCACAAGGTAGCCTCAGCTCAGACCTTGGCCGTGAGGGAACTAATACTAAGGTATATAAGTTTCCAGTCAAGACCTACCCAATTCTCGGGTATTGTGGTTGTACGATAAAATTGGAATGGTATCGCATCCATACAACATCAGTTTTATAAAGGGCTAAGTCTCATGCCTCAACATTTTCATCACCATAAATCATCTGTGTTCGGAAACACATGTCCAAAACATCTCAATAGAATGATCTATCATTCCAAGGTTTTCATAACCATTTTCCACCAAGTATTCCCATCTAAGTTGATCAGGTTTTACGCTTAGCACTAGCATCTACAAGTGGGGGTAAGTACTAATGAGGGGTGGTAAACTAGTGGAGTTTAACTAAGTTCAATCTCATGCGTTAGGAGGACATAAGGATTATCTAGCTTAGGCCAAATTTTATGTTCTTTATGCAACCTTCAATTATCTTTCTAGTATCTACAATTCACTTAAGTAAACTCTAAGTAATAGCTTTGATAAAGAAATAAAGTATAAATCTTGTAAGTAAAACTAGGATTGGTTTATCAAGTGGTTATGATCATATATGCTTCAGGCCTATAGTTGGCATGGTAACAAGCAAGTATTTGCTTGCATAGGTCAACTTGATTAGTAAGGCTTGCTGAAGTAGAGTATCTTGCAAGTGTTAGCATGCACATTCAACTAGTAGTATTAGACTTCCATCAGTATCAGTATAAGATTGCCTTGTGCAGAGCAGTGGTTGAAGTTCTCCTCGGCTTCTTCTTCGTAGTATCCTCCTTCCTCCTCGTATCCTTGGTCGGTACTAGCGTCTATAAATAAATACGAGGTATACAATCACCAAACAATACTTAACTACTTTTAATCATCACACAAAAGGGTCCTATAGATGATCTAGCATCATCACTAACATTACAAGATTAAAGCTTGGTTTAATTTCTTTTCTTTTTAGAAAAGTAATTTCGACTCATTGATAAACTACTTAAGATTTAATATTATCCAAACCAAACATGGGATCATGTTGACACATGTCATCACCACATATTTTAGTCCATGGGAATGTGATTTAAAGTGGTGTCACAATTTAATAAGGTTTAACCTTTTATTTTACTTAAATAAAGTGACTAGAAATGCCTATGTGGCATTCTTTTATTATTGAACAATATTTCTATAAGTAAACCCAAATGTTTTTATATATTCTGAAAGGTATGATCAAATGTGATTTTTGAAGTTGAAATCAACTCAAAAGCTATTATGGTTTAAATTTGAAAAATGTTTGAATGCAGAAAAGGCTCTGCCTTGTTATTTTTACCAAGGTTGATCTATAGATTCAAATGATTTGAATCCAACGGGCTTGGATTAAGCATTTCAATATCTTTCTAACAAAATTGGTTTCATTCAATTTGGTTCACTGAATCGAGCTGGGTTGATTTTTGAAACTAGGTACAGAACTGTGTTTGAATGAAAATGGAAAAATCCAAATTCAAACGAGTGGGCTGCGCGGGAACTGTTAACGGGCCAGTCCAGTGTCACTCCGCGGCGCGGGACTCAACTGACAGGGGGGTTCCACCAGTCAGTGCATCTTTAAACGCGAAGCGGTACGGGGCAATCTCATCCGCACGATGTAAGTCTAATCGAACGGCTGCTACTCATCGTCCACGTCGGGATGCGCCGGTGAGACAGAAACCTAACGCGGCAGGTGGGGGTCGTCGGGGGCTCACCGGGGCTTAGGCGCGGGTCGGCGAGGTGGGCGAACGATGAAGTCGACGACGGAGAACCTCCTGGTACCGGCAGCTTCTCCTGGGGTGGCTCCAATCGCTGGCCCCCTTCTTCTCCAGCAGCGGCGGGCTCCGGTGAGATTCCGGTGATGCGCTGCTCGCCTTGCTCTGGGAAGGGGTGGAACGATCAGTGAGGAGAGGGGAGTGAGATGGTGTGAAGAGTTTGAGCAGGGAAGGACTCTATTTATAGTCTCGACGACAAAACCGAGCGGAATGGGCAGGCGACGGTGGCGACATGGCTACGGGCTGCTAGAGGCATGGCCGGCGGTGGCGATCGATCGGTGGTCTCCTGGCGATGCTCTATGGCTTTAATGCGCGTGTAGGGGCGGTGGCAAACGGTCTGGAACATGTGATGCTCTGCGCGGCAGAGGCGGCGTCTTCGACGGCGAGCGGTGGCTGTGAGGCATGGGGCGGAGAACGGGAATGTCTGGCGGTCTCCTGGGACGGTGGTGATCGTGTATGCACGCAGCGAGGGCGGCGTGTGGTTTGTGGGCGTGTGTCGAGGGTGGCGCTCTGGCGCACGCTCGGCATGGTTAACAGAGGCATGGGGGCGGCGTTCCTGGGTGCTCTGGTCGATGTCTTCGAGGCAGGGCTGGTCGAGAGGGGGCGGTGAGGCATGGGTGATCTCCCAGACAAGGTTGGCATGGCTAGTTCCTCTCCTAGCTTGCTGTCTACACTGGGGTGGCATGGGTGGCTTCGGCTGTTCACCATTGATGACATGGCCAAGCTTACAGTGGTGCTAGGGTTTAGTTAAGTTGGCTAGATGATCTACTGAGGCTAGTGTAACCAGAGAGGGAACAAGTTAGGCTCAAATCACTGCTCCAAATAGTGTTTGGATTTTATTTGATTTGCATCTACAAGGTGTTTGATGAAATGGCCGCATGAATTCAAGTTTTGAATTTTGAAAAGATTTTTGGTGGGTGTGCTAGGTAGGTGCTGGTGAGTCTGCAGATGCTTGGGTTTTGAAAGTTGAGCTTGTTTGAGTGGTTTTTGAAAAAGTGGGATCTTCCCATATGATAAAGATTCAATTTTAAACTGTCATTTAAACTATGCATTTGAATGTTTCTGGATAATCACAAAGTGGGCCTTGATACTTTGTTATGAGTACTATCAAGGGGTGCAAAGATCCAAACAAGTTTCTGTTAAGTTCTGAAAGTTAGAGACAGCCAAAGTAGGCATGGGAGTTAATTTGGCCAAAGTGACCATTCACTCATTTTGTTTGTTTTGATTTATTTGTCTTTGGGAAAAGTGTGGGGATTGTTTAGATGATGTTTATTTCACCTAAGAATCCTTTTACAAGTAAAGAAACACATAAACAAGGAAATTCAAAAGAATTCAAAATGGGATGCATACACACATGCATGCTTTCATATTTTTATTTAGAAAAGTTTTTGTTAACCCTAGTTTTGATGCATAGAGTTTGATGATTCTAGTTTAATATTTTTGGGATGTTACACATTCTGGCACGATCGTCTCCCGGAGGGGAACACATGTCCAACTAGTATCGAGGATGCCTAGAAAATCGTCTGTCCTCTCGATCTACCGCACGTTAGATATCATGTATGCATCAACGATTGCATCATTTATCGGGGCGAGGACGCGGAGAAAACCACATGTCCGGTGTGCGGCGTGAGTCGATACACGAAAGGGAAGAAAGCACCTCGGTGGTATGGTACTTTCCTATCACTCCTCGTCTGCAGCGCTATTTCGCGGACCCTAAGGAAGCGAAGCTCATGCAATGGCATGTGGAAAGGAAGAAGCCAGGAGATGACGATGATGACCCCGAAAAGGATGAGCTGCTGACGCACCCTTCAGATGCTAGCCAGTGGAAAGCATTGGACCTCGAATTCCCAGAATTCGGTGGAGATTCGAGGAACATCAGGCTTGGTGCGAGCACCGATGGACTCAATCCATTCGGTAGCCAGAGCATCCGCACAACACTTGGCT
This sequence comes from Avena atlantica, assembly GCA_910589765.1. Taxonomy (NCBI): domain Eukaryota; kingdom Viridiplantae; phylum Streptophyta; class Magnoliopsida; order Poales; family Poaceae; genus Avena; species Avena atlantica. Next base: position 478,570,014 of record OU342739.1, on the reverse strand, counting down.
CGTGTTTGTATGGATGTACAACCTTCCTCCATGGTTGTGCATGAAGAAGTACATACAAATGAGTATGCTAATTCAAGGGCCGAAACAACCTGGTACCAACATCAATCTGTATCTCGGGCTGTTAAAAGAGGAGCTAGCCATGTTATGGGAATCTGGAGCCAATACTTACGACGCCGTCGCACAAGATTATTTCACTATGAGAGCAGCGTTGGTCACTGGTGCAAGACTATCCAGGTTGCGGGTATATCTCGGGGCAGGTTATCCAAGGATTCTTCGCATGCGTTAGGTGCATGGATAACACAAGCTATCTCCAACTAGAGAAAGATCCAGGGTCTTCGAAAACCGTGTTCATGGTGCACCGGAGGTGGCTCGGCAAGAATGATCCATGGAGAAAATGTGGAGACCTGTTCGATGGCAAATCCGAGACCCGAGGAATCCCAGAGCATAGGAGCAGCGAAGAAGTGGAAGAGTTGCTGAAAAACTGGAAAGATTGTCCTAAGCCTGGAAAGAAGCGAAAGAGGCAGCAAGACAAGCCGCTGATGAAGGTATGGAAAACAAGGTCTGTTTTCTGGGAGTTGCCATACTAGAAGTTTCTCCGCACGCCTCATTGCCTTGACATCATGCATATCACGAAAAACGTGTGCGAGAGTCTGGTCGCCACCATAATCAACATGCCAGATAGGACGAAAGATGGTCCGAAAGCAAGGCACGACCTGATATGCTTGGGTATCCGGAAGGAGCTTCACGGAGGACGCACTACTCCGGATGATCAGGAAGATGACGATGATCATGAGTCGGAGACGACACAAGGTCGTCGGAAGGATAAAAAGTTAAAGAAGAACGAATATTACTGCCCTCCTTCTTGCCTCACTATAAGCCAGGATGAGATCAAACAGTTTTTCAAGTGCCTTCTAGGAGTCAAATTTCCTTACGGCTACGCGGGCAAGATAAGTAGATACCTAGACGAGGTGAAGCAGAGGTTTAGTGGCATGAAGTCTCACGACTATGCCGTGCTAATGACGCAGGTACTTCCGGTTGCACTAAGAGGGATAATGGACGAACACGTCCGTGAAACGTTATTTGGCCTCTGCAAGTTTTTCGACGTCATCTCTAGGAAGTCGATTTGCGTGAATCGGCTCGGGAGGCTACAGGAGGAGATCGTGGTGATACTATGCGAGCTTGAGGTATACTTCCCACCCGCATTCTTCGACATTATGGTGCATCTGCTGGTCCATGTCGTGGAGGACATCGTCCAACTCGGGCCGATGTTCCTCCGCAGCATGATGGCGTTCGAAAGGATGAACGGACACATCAAAGGATACGTTCGCAACAGGTCCCGTCTAGATGGAAGCATAGCCAAGGGCTTTCTGGCCGAAGAGTGCATCTCTTTCTGCACCAATTATCTAGACATCGAGAACCCTGTCGGTCTTCCCGTCAACAGGCACCTTGGCAAGCTCGACGGATCTGGTCACCGAGAGGGTCGTCACATACTGCATGCAGACTTCGATTTTCGACGCGCAGACTTTGATAGGGCAAACCTCGTCGCGCAACAGCATTTAGAACTGGTCGATCCTTGGGTACAGAAGCACAAAAGGTTAATCGAGAAGAAGTATAGTGACCAGGGCATACAGAGGACGCGGGGAGAAATAATCAAAGAGCACAACTAAGATTTCACGCGTTGGTTTAGGCAGACGCTCCTTGATAATCCCCCGCGATCGCATTCTTCTGACACGGAAAAGATCATATTCACCTTGTCGCAGGGACCGATGCAAAACATGGTGACCTATCAGGCGTAGGATATCAACGGCTACACATTCTACACGGAGGAAAAGGACAACAAGTGTGATTATCAGAACTCAGGCATAACGTCGGAATTCTACACGGATGACAACGTGAAGGAAAGATTCTACGGAAGAATCGAGGAGATCTGGGAGCTCGACTACTGTGGAGAAAAGGTGCCGATGTTTTGTGTCAGATGGGCAAAGAGCGTCGAAAGAGAAGACCGGTATTTCACAACCATGGTTATACCCGAAGCAGCCAAATCCAAGGCCGCCGGTGCGAACGTGGCCGCGAAAAATGAACCGTTGGTACTGGCTACCAAAGTGGACCAATGTTTTTTCATTACCGACCCGACAAAGCCTAGCCGTGTTGTCGTGAGGAGAGGAAAAAAGAAACATCATCGGAATGGATGGAGTCGCCAACGAGCAAGACTTCGACCAGTACGGCGATCCAAAGATTGAAGATGACGACGACTACGATGCAGCAACATACATCACAAGAAGAAAAATTACAACCCTACCCAAAAAGGTAGCCCGTTCGAAAGAAGAAACATTAAAGTGCCGGGGCTAAATTATTCAACCGCGACAAAGAAGGGAAAAAAGATTGTAATACGCTAGCTCAAAAAATATTGTAAAACGCGTGGTCAAAAAAGATTGTTATATTCATGGATAAATTATTATGACATATTTGTATCATGGACAAATTATTATGACATATTTGAATCATATTTAATTTGTACCACTTTTATGACATATATTATCACTTTTGGGCATTTTTGGAATATTTAAAAGTATTTTAAAAACAAAACAAAACTTTTATGGAATATATCACCACTTTTGGGCATTTTTTGGAACATTTAAAAATATTTTTAAAATAAAAATAAAAAAAGGTGGGCACCAGGATTCGAACCTGGGTGCTCATAGGTTTAGATTAGAGTAGTGGGTGGAACCAGTGGGATAAGGCAGTGCTAGTGACAACTATGGGGGTGGCAGCCCTCTTATCTGACTAGTCCTACCCACTTAGGCGTAGCGCACCCTGGCCAAGTGCGCTACGGATAACCGTAGCGCACTTGGCCAGGGTGCGCTACGCCTAAGTGGGTAGGACTAGTCAACTCGCCGCGTCGGCCCTACCCTCCCCCATCGTCCTCAGACACCGATCGAACCCATCTGCATCAACGCGCCGCCGCCGCATCCCATCTGCATCAACACGCGCCCGCCAGGAGGAGGTGGAGGAGGATCGTCGCTCGCGCGCCAGCCAGGAGGAGGTGGAGGTGGAGCGTCGCCAGCCAGGAGGAGGTGGAGGAGGAGCGTCGCCCGCACACTCGCGTCACCAGCGGCCTCGACCGCCTACAGCCCCGCCTCGCCAGCCACCTCACCCGCGGGCTCGTCCTCGTCCTCGTCTCAGAGAGGTGAGTCTTCTCCCCTCTCTCCATCTCTCCCCTCTCCACTTCTCGGTTGATTTAGGTTTAGGTTTAGGCTTAGGCATTGATTTAGAATTAGATTTAGGTTTAGGTTGACAGTGAGGTTTAGGTTGATTTAGGATTAGATTTAGGTTTAGGTTTAGGTTTAGGTTTAGGTTTAGGTAGTAGCAGTAGCTTGATTTAGGTTGATTTAGAAGTAGATTTAGTGCTGAAATGATGCAAGCTGTTAATCTAAAATGATTTAGCAGTAGCTTGATTTAGGTTGATTTAGCAGTAGATTTAGTGCTGAAATGATGCAAGCAGAAATGATTTAGGTTGATTTAGCAGTAGATTTAGCTTGATTTAGGTAGTAGCAGTAGCTTGATTTAGGTTGATTTAGCAGTAGATTTAGGTTTAGGTTTAGGTAGTAGCAGTAATCTGCCTACTAAAATGATGCAAGCTGTTAATGTAAAATGTGCTAAATCTTTTTGTGCTTGAGAACCTCAGTGGAATGCTGTTAATGCAAGGTTTAGTGCTGTTTGTGACCTCCTGGTGACGGTCTAGTGTGTGATGAAATGTTGCTGAGCTACATGTGCTAGATAATTACATCCAGTTTAGGCTCTAGCTAGCTTCTGTTCTGAATAGAAGCTATGGTAACCATGTTGTTTGCTGACATAAATGGTTTTAGTGTTGTTCCAGTTTAGCTAGCTTCTGTTCTAGATAGGAATGTCAATGCAAAAATATAATTCTGCACAGGTGACTGACATGTATCATGATTGGAGTTTACATGCACAGCCACAAATGTATCTGTTCAACACTCACCCTACTCAAACTAAGAAACTTTTCAAACTGTTCATCAGTTTATATACTTTTTGTGCAGTGAATATATATGTGTATATACTGATCCTGGTACTGATCCTGGTCCTGGTACTGGTAGTGAATATATATGTGTATATAATGATGCTCCTGGTGATGAAATGATCCTGTTTATTTCCAATTATGCTTGTGCTTGTATGAAGCACTTCCTTATGTCGTGTATGCAGGTTCTTGTATGAAATGAGTCCCGATTTTTGCCGGAATGTTGATTAACTTCCGTTCGGCAGAAATCGGGCACTCCTAGTTTAAGAACATTAGCAAAGGTCATGCCGGATTTTTCCGTGCATTTAACCAATTATTTGTTTTTTATTAGTGCAAAGATGTGTGACAACGACGAGGCTAGATGTTCTAAGAGCATCAGCGCTGAAGGAGAACTCAGACCTCCGAATAAACAATTGACATTCTGGGAGGCGGCCCAGCGGCTAGAAGACGATGAAGAATACCATCCTTCGGAGAGCAAGGATGATGAGATGGAAGACGAAGAGGAAGAAGCCGAAGGAACGGCTGGTGATGAAACCATTGATGGCGGCGAGGGCATAGGGAGTGGTAGCAATCCTCCTAAGAAGAAGAAGAAGAAGAAGCCGAAGGAACGACGCCCGAACATGGTCGGCACCGTCAGGGAGGAAATTAACGAAGTGAGCCCATCAGGGGTTCCTTTGGAGCCCGCCCTTGTCGTCAAAGGGTACGATGGGCAAGTGGCGGCGATCACCCGGACAACCATCTCGATCAACACCGAGAATCTCCGGCATAAATATAATGGCCACTTGCACACACTCCTCTTCGAGAAGCTGCACGCAAGATACAAGTTCCCCGCTAAGTATCAGAACACAAATTATCATGGGAACGAAGTAAACAAATCCGCCCTCACAAAGATGAGCACCGCCCTGGCCAGTTGGAGAACCCAGAGAAAGAAGAAAATCTATAAAGAAGGCAAAAGTGTCAAGGAGATCCAGAAGATTGACCCGCAGATCACCGAAGATCAGTTCCGGGAGTTCAAGGAGAGGTGTGAATATGAAAGAGCCCTGGCCAATAGTAATCGGGGAAAGGTGCTGCAGGCGATGAATATAGGTCATCACCATCTTGTATCTGGTGGATACAGAACCGTGGAGGCCAAATGGAATAAGGAGGACGAAGAGTATAGATCCAAGGGGATAGAAAACCCCTTTGCGAAATTCGAACCCGGGCAGGTTCAAAACTTCATCAGGGCCCGTTACCATGTGGACCCAAAAACCAAACAACTCACCGCGGATCCTGCGGTGAAGGAATTCGAGGAAATTGTGGTAAGTAATCTAATTACCGCGGATCAACTCGATTGCATTCTAATCGATGATCTAAACGATTCACTATTACTTCATGCGTGACGGCTGCTTGGGTTAAGGTGCCACCAGGATTGGGCTTCATCGACAATGCCCCTGCGGATCTGTTCTTCCTGCGGTTCGACGACATCTTCAATATGTTCCACCTATACCCGCTGCACTATACCATGGTCCGCCTGTTTTCTCTCAGCCTGGCCATGTAGATCAATAGAGAGAACACACCGGGCATCGCTATAGTGGACCCCTACTACATGCGTGACTGCTGCTTGGGTTCCCCCGCCGAACGACGTATCGTGGCCTCGTACCTAAAAATAATCCTCGTGGCTAACAAGACAAAGGAATACATTCTCGTGCCTTACTTTCCCGAGTAAGTCGTTATTCACTCTCCACCGTCGATTGGCTTTATTAGATTATAATTATTCTTTTTCCAACACATTCCATTTGATTTTTTTGCGCAGAGATGAACACTGCACGCTCATATCCTTATCGCCGAAGCATTCCCACGCCACGTATTTCGACTCGGGGAGTCTAGAAAAGAATAAAAACTACGATAAGATCAAGGAAGTTCTGGATGATGCTCTCACTGGCTATGCCTCGACGGAAGGCACCACCTTCGTGCGTACGAAGGTCAAGTTCGGCAGGCACATCTTCAACCACGTAACGGAGTTCCCCTGCGTGAAGCAGCCGGAAAATAGTAAGAAGGAAGCCTACTACGCACTCCATCACATGATGGCGTTCCTACTTGACCAGCAGAATTCTACGCTGCCAGATCATCTCAAACAGTGGGCCGAATCAAAGGCCAAGATCACTGATTCAGATATTAGACAAGAGATGTATCGCATCCAGCAGCAGTTTGGGGCAATCATCTTTCGTGATGTCATGACTTCAGTAGGGTCTTCTAAGGAGGAAATATCCCGAATAACCTTGACATAGAAGATCGCCTAGAGATTCAGGGTGACTATAGGAAGTTCATGACGAGACAAGGCGTCCTCCCGTTCCCTAAGTCGAGCTAGAAGGCTTGATGTTGGCCTATTTGTAGTTACAAACTATAGATGAACTTTGTGTGTGTGTGGACAAGTGTACATGCTACTATACTTATCTTATTAGGTTTATGAATCATCGCTTACTTCTTTTGCTTCTTTGTGAGTTTGGTCTTTTCGATTTAGGAGTACTTTCTATAAGTGTATCTTCATATGCGACTTTAATTATATATGTTTTCTAAATTATTGGTTAATTATTATTGTCAACATGTATATGACGTGGTACGTCGTGTACAAGGGACGGGTTCCCGGAGTCTACGATGATTAGGAAGACTGCCGGAGACAGGTGCACTGTTTCAGCGGCAATAGCTATAAAGGGTACAACACTATGGCGGAGGTGGAAGCTAGATACACGCGCTATCTAGCGGGAGTTAGGACGAGGAACCGGATGAAGACCTACACCTTCGTCGCGGTGATCATGCTTATCTTCTTTGATTGTTTATCCCGCGTTTGTGTCTAGCTAGTTTAGATGTCTAGGCGAGCTTGCGAGATCTAACTTGTTCGATCGACACATGTATTCGCATGTCACCAACTACTTTGTAACTTGATAAACAATGTATAACTTATGTATTCATGTATGAGACTTATCTATATGTATTAGTTTCAATCTTGTTTTGCGAATTGTGTATTTATATATATAACTTTATATCTTATATCTGTGTGTATATCTGTGTGTATATCTGCTTATATAATCTGTATTGTATATCATCTGGCCCCGAAATTAAAAAAAATACACCCGTGGCGCACATGGCACGACTTCTGTGGCGCACTACAACTAAAGCGCACCTACGCAGCTTAGTGGCGCACTGCGGCGTGCGCCACAGAAGATCCAAGGTGTACCGCACCTGCCAACATATCTGTGGCGCACTAGCAGGTGCGCTACGCCTATCTCGACATAACCGTGGCGCACCAAGCAGTGTGCCACGGCTAGGAGATAGCCGTAGCGCAAGGCCCGTGGCGCACCACTAGTGCGCCACGGATGGGCCTTTTAGGTGGGCCACATACGACCATTTTCCTAGTAGTGCAACATGAAAGAATATATCCTTCATAATTTCAAGTCATAAGCCAAATAAACAGCAAGGAGCGGCAAATTTCACCAAGACAAGTAAATGTAACCAGATAGAAGTAACTTCATATCCAGAGCATATCCACAAGGTGTGCAGCAGGCACACAGGCAGCACACACACACCAAACCGCATGGTGTGTGTACTGACATCACAGCAGCAACAGCTCCACACACACACACACACAAAACTATCAGCACAGCCGTGGGAGGTATCCCCACACCATTCGCTTGTTCATACACACCAAGAACAACAGCCCAGCTAAACCAAATCAAAGCCAAGAAAGATCATACCAATCAAAAACCTGGATCATATCACCAAAACTGGTGACATAAGGAGGGGGTAGATCAGGTGGACAGCAAGGACAAGATCAAGTCACCAGGACCAGGAGGTGGAGAACTAGAACAAGGACAAGTCCAAGAACTGGAAATATCAGGAGGAGCACCAGATCAAGCTAGCCACAAGATTCACCACTTGCAACCCAACAACACCCAACTGTGGTGAGTATCATAAACACCCATATATTATGTTCATCTTAGTCCAACAGAAAAGAATGTGATGTTTTATAAGTTAAATCTCTCAGTGATCACCCAAGTGGGGTGAACCTATCATAGAGGAAGTTTGAAATATAAAGGCCAGTAGTAAGCTCTACCAAATCCACCAGGACCTCAGACCAGCATCATAGGTCCTGGTAATCATAAACAACTCATATATTCCAACATGTTCTCAAATAGCATATAAAATTTGGGCACATCTCATGATAGAGTAGCACCTCAAATTTTATAAACTATATGCACCAACATTAAGCTACAAGCAAACTAATCATTTTAGTCCACTAGGATCCAAGGTTCAGTGAACAACCTTGATACTTAAGCATATCAATAAGGAATAGAAGGATAGGAATTTAATTCCTAAGCCTCAGACCAGCATCATAGGCATTGGTATTTTAAAGAAGGAAGCTTACAATTTATTTCAACAGACATTCAATCTTAAGCACTGCTAAGTAAAAGCCCAGCTGTAGAAACACTACTTGTGTGCCATCCTAGGATGGTGTCACAAGAACCAATTCTAAAACAAGCCAACAATCATTAAGCTTTCATAAATAAACCCATAAATTAATAACCATCATATTCCTAGAAGGAATAATCAGGAATCATGATCAGGTTTACATGTGTGCAAAGTGTTACTGTAAGAATCTAAGTAACTTCCATCTGCACATCTCCACGGACAGTGCTACTATCAGTACTGGAGTACTAACAGTAGAGAAACTCATTAAGCCTCAACTTAACTAACAAGGTTTCACAGTTAAATCATCATCTTAACCAAGCTTTTTCACCATTTATAGGCAACACTACTAAATCACCAGCATCAGATCAATAATATCATCAGGTAATCAAATCATGAAAGAAAGCACTGAAGTGTAGTGAGCACAATCTTCACTAGTCACTACTATCAAATCAAACCATCATCTTACAAGCATAAACAGGGATGAATCCTAGAACTAGTGAAGAACCCTAGAACAGAGATGAAACCTAATGAGGGATGGACACTAGTTACACACATATGAACTCAGAAGAAGTAGAGGCACGGGGAAAAACCCAGGGATCAACTCACCTATGGTCCTCGCTGAAGAATAGAAGAGGAAGTAGAGAATGCCGACGAACACGGCGGCATGGGGAGCACCCCCAAGGGGGCACTGCGACCCACACAACTCCACGGCAGCGACCATAGCCATGCATGGAGGTGAGGAGCACCACCACAGAACACGGCAGCAACGGTGGTGACAGCAACCGCATCACCTCAAACCCTAGGGTTCAGGATGAGGCTAGTTTGGCCACGGGAAAGCTCCATAGCCAAATCGAATTGGACGGAAGGGTAGCGCGTGGTCAACAACCTTGCCCTGCATCACGGCAGCGGCAAGGGAGGACCACGGCGGCGAGCAGAGCACGGCGGCGACACCATCGACCATGGGGTCGAGGAGGAGAAGAGAAGGATAAGGTCGAGCGAGTGATAGAGGGAGTGGGTTGGACTGGGCCAAATCCCCTTCGGCGTGTGGTTTTGGTTCTGTCCTATTGGGCCACCAGGGCCCAATAAACCAAACAGGCAGCCCATTTACCTAAAGGCTATTTTTAATAAATAGGAAAAGACCAAAATGCCCCTGAACTTAAATAAATTCTAGAAAATAAATATAAAATCCAAAAATTATAAATAAAATATTTTTGGATTCGCAATAATCCAAACTATACAAATAAATTAAGAAATAAAATTTTAGACATATAAATTTTATTAAGAATTTTGTAATATATATAATCCTTATGGAATTTTACAAAATTATTGAAAAATGATAAAAATAAATAAAAATCACTTTCATTATATATTAATATTGTAGTATTTAAAAAAATACTAAAAAATATTTAATAACAATTTTTGGTATTTAATGATAATTCTTAAAATAATTATTAAGTAAAGAAAATGCAAATAAATTGAAATAAAATAAAAGAATACAATAATCAATAAATATTAAAAATTAATATTTATAAATTCTTTATTACTAAAAGAATTTTTATAATTTAAATAAATGGGGGAGAATACATATAAAGCTAAATGATGCATTACATTACTTTGCATAATCATTTTGCTTCTTTAAATATTGTCCTTACCGGGCAATAATGATGTTTTTGTAGATATAGAAGCTCAAGGTCCAGTGCAAGCATCCCACTTCACTACCTTGCAATCACAAGGCAAGCTCATCACTTGCTCATGTCCTTTGAAGAGTCTTTATCAAAGTATTTGTGAATTGTGTGTTATAATCTATATTATAGAAAAAGAAAACATTATTTTCTCAAGATACTAAATATTAGATATCATCCTAAGTGATGATATGATGGAGCAATAGAACTTAGGGTTCTAATTTCAATAATGATGAACAATTAGGGATTAATAACCCATGACATCAGTGATTATAGCGTAGTATATTATGGGTGGGCACCCTTACGCCCCACACTTTTGGTGTCTAGATTATCTATGTATGGTGTTTAGGGATATAGTCCAGTCAAATGGTACTCGTGCGGGAATCACCAGGTCATAGAGTCTTGGGGAACTCATCAGGGTTTTAGCCTGCCCGAAAGGGGGCTTAATGGAGGTGAGCCAACCCCGAAGGATCGTGTAGACATATGAGGCCGCGGAGAGGGCAGTGATTGGCTTGGACCAACTACTAGGCCCCACATCATGGAATTATGGAAGGGGAAGTATGCCCGGTTGTGCAACAAGGAGTTGATGTCTCATGGGAAACTTAACGCACCTCTACAGAGTGTAAAAACTGTAACTTGTTACTCCCTGTTTCGGGAAGGAGCTACGAACGCGGAAGGAAAGGAACTCCATGAAAGTTCTGGTCAACCTGTGAAGGCTGATGGTCATAGATTTTTTTATAATAAAATCAATCTTTGAAGAAAGATTTATGAAAATTGCATAGTGCCAAAGACTAATAGTCCGAGGTGGTAGATAGAGCATCAAACTTCCTACCTTGCATATAATGAATTTGCTGGGTAACACGGTTACTCATCCTTTCCTTTGAATCCTTGCTTAGACTCTGAGAATCCCGAAGATACTCCAATGTATGCATCTGAGAGCCAAGAGGAGGTCTTCTATGAAGAGCCCAACCTGTATGGAGCCGTATAAGGGGAGGACTACGATCTCGTCTACGGAGGAGAGTTCCAAGAGTCTGAATAATTACTATAGTTCTAGTAGTCACTTGAGCCGAGCAACATGAACAGTATATAGCAATAAGTTGTTGAGCTCAATTTAGAGTTTAAGTTTTAAATTTGAAACTTCTGCTGAAACACTTATATTTTGGTTTGTAAGTTGAATCTTTTGGAAGTCTTGAACTTCCTGTATTGTATTAATAATACCGTGTGTATGTTTGTAATATGGACCCGCAATGTTTATGTTGTACCACTCTGAGTGATGTGATATTTATGGAACGGTGTTTTGTGGATGTCATGTCAATGACTATAGTGTACTACACATGGAGTGGTATGCTGGGTCACCGCAGTTGGTATCAGAGCAAATTGCTTTGACCTTAGGTTGGAAACCTAGTAAAGGGTATTACCCGTAGGAGAGTGTAGGAACGATAAATAATTCTCTAAAAGAAATATAATGGGTACTCAAATGAGAATATTCCGTTATATGTTTTAGTGCGATAATTATTTGTTTTGGTGCAATATATTATTGGTTACTAATAAAAATATTTTTCTGATATACAGAGCTATGGCACCAAAGTTTCCAAAACAGACTTTGGTAAGTAAAGAGGAGACTCTTGATGATTATCAAGGATCATTCACAGACCAACTTCGTCAACTTCTAAAGATTTTTAGTTGTACAACTAGAATTCCAGTGAACACCATAACCTACTATGATGGTCGGATGTTATCCAAGTATCGTGTGAGTATCCAACTTCCAGAGGATCTTGGATTATATCACGATCTACCTATAGGTGAAGGTAGGAGTCACTTAGCAGCATATCATGTTACGTTGTGGATGCGATAGCTAATATCCGAGAGCATAAAGCCAAGGAGTTAGAAGGTAGAACATTTTCTATGATACCTCTTGATTCTATAGACTCGGAGCCTATACTGGATCATCTTACTTTAGTTAAGAAGCATCCTAAGTTAGCTTCCAAGTTTATGGATAGATACAGAACACTTGTTGCGTCTTTTTATAAGACACATCAAGTGATTGTCGAAGATAAAAATGACATGTTAGAGGATCTAACTGATCCAGAAAGGAGGAAGCAGTTAGCATTCTAGTTGGAGAAGGAAGCAAGTAATAGTGCAAAACCTATCTTTAAGGATATACCTATAGATCCTGAATCTTTTACACTATATCCTTATTCACCAAGGCCTGAACCTATATATGATTCTACTGTGGATATGCGATATGTAGTACCACAGGGTTCAGAGAATGGTTCTGATTCAGAACTTCCTATTGATAATTATGATGGTTTGAGAAGGGGATCATATGAAGGATCTCATGAACACCAGATGTCCACAGATGGTTCTGATAGAAATGTTGGACAATCTAGCTGGATGGGTGCAAGAACTAATCCTAGTAACAGTAGTAGAAATGCCATGTCGATAGATAATCAGGATGAATAAGAAGATCCTGAGGAGAGAGTGTTTGAATCATCAACATCTTCCTAAAACCAGGGAATATACATTATCCGGTATTTAACTATCTTTCCCAAAGGAGCACCTGGGGATAAGCAGGATCTGCGTATTCTGTTGACAACTCAAGGAATGAAGATCAGGATATGCAAGTGGGAGATAATATTGAAAATGTTTCTGAAGACTTTTCAGCTGAGCTGGAGGGAGTCAATGCGCTCAGGTTGAGTAATGACTCAAGTCATGACACTTTAGATACTGAGTATGTTCTTTCTTGAAGGCCATTTGTTCCACAAACTATGCGACGAACGTAACGTCATCACGGTTGGACATCAGGCATGTATGATGAGCGAAGTTACTACTAGAAGTAGGCAACTATTTAGAGGTATCAAGTACCGTGTATTGTACTCCAAGAAATAAGATAGTTCGATAAATAAGGTAGTGTTGTGAATATACCTATATGGTATATGTTGTAATGACTTTGTATTATTATGATATTATGTATAATATGTGAAATGCATATTTGGATTTTCTTTGGATCTTCATTGTGTGACTAGTTCTGTGCGTAAAATCGAGCTCATAACACATGTGCATGATGTAATTATGAGTATTCGCTTTATGTTGCAGGACTAGAGGGTCATGGATACGGGTGTAGAAACTGAATCTAAGCAGCAGCGGATGGAACGTGAGGCCAAGGAGAAGGTCGATGCAGATGCAGCAAATCAGGAACATTACCACCACCACCAATGAGGCCGTTAATGGAGCAGAACTTTATGCAGTGTATGCAAATGATGCAAGAGACCCAGAACAAGTTCATGGAAGAGTTGTTGGGACGAGCAAATCAGAGGGAACCTGAAGGTGGAGGAGTGAGTCTATCTGAATTCCAGAATGCAAGGCCATTATCTTTTGCATCATCTCCTGAACCAATGGATGCAGAAGATTGGCTAGTAGATACTGAAAGAAAGCTGAAGACTGTAGGTTGCAATGAGGAGGAGAAATTGAGGTATGCAACTCATCTTCTGACTGGACCTGCAACATCTTGGTGGGAGAATCAGTTGGCCATGCAACAACCAGGAAGGGAGTACACCTGGGAGGAGTTTAAACAGAGATTCCGTGAATATCATGTTCCGGAGAGTGTTATGGAGTTGAAGCGGAGAGAATTTGAGGAGCTGCAGCAGGGATATGCTAGTGTTATGAAGTATATCCGAGAGTTTAGTCAACTGTATCGTTATGCTGAGGAAGAAGTTAATACTGAGGAAAAGAGGAAGAAGTGTTTCCTGCGTGGATTAAATCCATTTGTGAGGATGCAGTTGGGGTTGGCTAATAAGAAAACTTATCAGCAGTTGCTAGATGCAGCTATTACCTTCAAAAATGACTACAAAAATGTCCAAGAGGATAGAAAGAAGCGAGCTAAGAAGGAAACCATGAGGATACAAGGTAGAAAACCCAAGCCCAATCTGGAATTCAAACCAAGGAATAGGCCCTATAACAACAACAATTCCAATCGGAGTTCAAATCCAAATGTAAAGAATATTATATGCCACAATTGCAAACTCCCAGGGCATATGAGCAGGGATTGCCCGAAACCAGTAATTGTATGCCATGCTTGTGGTCAGAGAGGTCACATAAAGCCTAATTGTCCAAGCAAACCACAAGGAGGTTGGCCGGTTCGAGATGGAAGGCAAGCCAATGGAGGAAATGGACAGCCCAATAAAGGAGGAAATAATGGCAAGAACAACAATGGCAAGAGGAACAGAGCTACCGGGAAGCTGAATTGTGCAACCCTTGAGGAGGTGGATAATTTGGAGCATGCTGTGATAGGTACGCTCAATATCCTTACTAATCCCGGCAAAGTTCTATTTGATACTGGTGCAACTACTTCATTCATTTCTGAAGAATTCCGTGATAAGTTCGGGATTAGAAGGGCAACGTTAGAAAACCTTATGACCGTAGTTACGGCAGGGAGGAATGTGATTGTACGCCACATTAAACAAGATCAGGTTATCTCGATCTGTGGTTTTACATACTTTGCAGACCTTTACGTGATTCCTTTCAAGGGAATTGCAGTAGTGTTGGGGATGGACTGGATGATGGAACATGGGGCTTAGATAAATTGTGAGGAGAAAACTGTCTCAATAAAAACTCCAAGTGGAGCAAGGATAGTTTATCAAGCAGATAAGCACATTCATATTATGGTGGATCTGCAGTTGAACTCAACGAAAGAGGTCAAATTAGAAGATATTCCTATAGTAAATGAATTTCAAGATGTTTTTCCAGCAGAGCTACCTGGAATGCCACCAGATCGGGAGATAGAATTCACTATTGATCTAATTCCCGGTACAACACCAATAGCTCAAGCACCATATAAGATGGGACCAAAAGAATTAAAATAACTCAAAGAGCAAATTGATGAGTTAGCCAGAAAAGGGTTTATCCAGGAAAGTGTATCCCCATGGGGAACACCAGTAATCTTTGTGGATAAGAGGGATGGTGGAAGAAGGATGTGTGGAGATTATAGAAATCTGAACAACGTTACTATCAAGAATAAGTATCCTTTACCAAGGATTCAAGATTTGTTTGATCAAGTGAAAGGAGCCGGAGTATTTTCAAAGATCGACCTAAGATCTGGATACCATCAAATAAAAATCAAGCCTGAGGATGTTCCTAAGACATCATTTGTCTCAAGATATGGACACCATGAGTACCTGGTAGTACCATTTGGTTTGACCAATGCACCAGCAATATTCACGAATTTGATGAACAAAATCTTCATGCCATATTTGGATAAGTTTGTCATAGTCTTTGTTGATGATATTCTGATATATTCCAAGGATAAGGAAGAGCATGCTGATCATTTGAGAATAGAATTGCAAACTCTAAGGGAACATAAACTTTATGCTAAGTTCAGTAAGTGTGAATTTTGGCTAGATGAGGTAGAATTCCTCGGCCATGTGATCAGTAAAGATGGAATTGTTGTAAATCCATCTAAAGTTCAGTCAGTACTAGAGTGGAATGCACCAACCAATGTGAAGCAAATTCGAGGTTTCTTAGGAATGGCTGGTTATTATCGGAGATTCATTGAAGGTTTCTCCAAAATAGCTGGACCAATGACCAAATTGTTAAGAACAAATACACCATTCAATTGGGATGAGAAGTGTGAAGCAAGTTTTCAGGAGTTGAATACTAGGTTAACCACGGCTCCAATCTTAGTAGTTCTTGAAACAGGGAAGGACTTCACAGTATACTGTGATGCATCTAAAGAAGGTTTGGGTTCTGTGTTAATGCAGATCGGAAGGTGATTGCTTATGTTTCAAGACAACTGAAACAACATGAAGTCAATTATCCAACTCATGATTTAGAGTTAGCAGCAGTAGTCTTTGCGCTGAAAGGATGGATGCATTTTCTTTATGGAGCCAGATGTGAGTTATACACTGACCATAAAAGTCTTAAATATTTCTTCACTCAAAAGGAGTTGAATATGAGACAGAAGTGTTGGTTGGAACTTATCAAAGATTATGATTTAACAATCAACTATACTCCAGGTAAAGCAAATGTTGTAGCTGATGCTTTAAGCAGAAAGAGTGCAGACATTCAGCCTAGCAATCGGGAGCTACCAAAAGAGTTACAAATGGACTTGGAAAGATTAGACCTTCAATTCATTAGAACAGAGGTTCTTGGAGGATTAGCTACTATGCAGGTAGTTGCAGAGAAGGACAGTGATCTTAAGCACGCAATTTTTAGACATCAAGCAGAAGATCCTTTCATTGCTGAGGAAATTCGGAGGATATCTCAAGGGAAAAAATTAGTTTTTCGCCTTGGAGATTATGAATCTTTATGGTTTCAAGACCGTCTTTGTGTTCCTGATGTGACTGAGATTCGTGATGTCGTACTCAGGGAAGCACATGAAACACCATATTCTATACATCCAAGAAGTACTAAGATGTATATGAACTTGAAAGAACTATTCTGGTGGAATAACATGAAAAGGGACATTGCTAAATATGTATCAGAATGCCATACTTGCCAAAGGGTGAAGGCTGAACATCAAAGTCAAGTAGGACCATTACAACCTTTGGAAATTTCCGAATGGAAGTGGGAGGAAATAGGTATGGACTTCATCACAGGATTGCCCATGACACCTAAACGGAAGGATATGATATGGGTAATTGTGGACAGACTCACTAAAAGTGCACATTTTATTCCAGTAAATCAGAAAGATAATGCTGAGAAGATAGTAGAATTTTACATCAAAGAGATAGTAAGTAAGCATGGAGTGCCCAAAAAGATCATAACTGATAGGGGATCAGTGTTTGCTTCAGCATTTTGGAAGCAATTGCATGAAGAACTTGGTTCAAAGTTAGATTTCAGCAAAACCTATCATCCAGAGACAGGAGGTCAAACAGAAAGAACAAATCAGATACTAGAAGACATGTTAAGGGCTTGTGCATTGGATTTTGGAGGTACATGGGAAGATCATCTACCATTGGCAGAATTTTCCTACAATAATAGCTATCAGAGTAGTCTGAAGGCAGCTCCATATCAGGTTCTATATGGAAGGAAGTGTAGATCACCAATATGTTGGTAAGATCCTGGAAGCAGCAAGGAAATTGCGCCAGACTATATCAAGGAAAAACAAGATATCATTGATAAGATCAAGGATAGACTAAAAATAGCTCAGAGTAGGTAGAAAAGTTATGCTGGTCAAAGTCGAAGGTCTTGGCATCCAGAAGTGGGAGACATGGTATATTTGAAAGTAAGTCCAATGAAAGGGGTGAAAAGGTTCGGAGTTAAAGGAAAATTGAGTCCAAGATACATCGGACCATTCAAGATACTGAGTAAGAACAGGACTATAGCTTATGCTTTAGAGTTACCATCAAGATTGGATCAAGTTCATAATGTTTTCCATGTGTCACAACTTCGTAAATGTTTGAAAGTTCCGGATGATGCAATCACACATCAGAAGATAGAATTACAAGCAGACTTGACCTATATTGAAAAGCCCTGTAAAATTTTGGAAGAAAACTGGAAAAGGTTGAGGAATAGGGCAATAAAATATTGCAAGGTAAAGTGGGAACATCACCCCGAAAGAGAATCCACTTGGGAGAAAGAAGAGGACTTAGGAAAAGCCTATCCAGAACTATTCAGGTACACGTCAACAAACTTTGGGACGAAGTTTAATTTAAGGGGGGAAGTCTGTAACATCCCAGCATTTAGTAACCAACAAAGGGTAGATTTAGGAATTTGTGATATTGCATGCATTCATCTGTGAAAATGTGGGTAATTTTTTGCCAAATAAAAACCTAAAGTGATCAAAGTTTCTTCCATGCTTTGAGATTAGGTATAGTCTTGAAGGATGATTGTTATAGACTTTGATATGATCTTTGTGGATTAGAGTGTTTTGGGAAATGAAATTTGAATTTAAAACTTGAGTGTTTGAATTATAATTCAAAAGGATTTAGAATTATGTTTGAGTATTTTGATTTAGTCTAGAGAAGATGATTAGTAGCTCAAACCTTAAATAAATAACATAATCAATAAAATGAATATTTATTCCATAATTTAAATAAATAAGTTACAAAAATGTAACTTATGTAAATGAGCAACAAACTTTACAATAGTAAAAAAAAAAAATCTTTATACATTAACTAATAGTACAATCTTTATTACAAAAGAATAAAATAAAAAGTACAAAAGAATAAAATAAAGATTACAATTGGTTTAGAGAAATATTACAAGTAACTGTCTATCAAGAAAAGTAAAATCTAATCTAAATCTTGAATCTTCAAGTCTGGTACCTACAAATCAAACACAAACGAAAAGAAAGAAAGTTAGGGATTAAAAAATGTTTTACTCTCAGAATTGACAGTGAGGTGCACTGTTCAAAGTTCATCATTGAGTATTCATTTAAGGGGCAAATTTCACCAACATGAAAGAATATATCCTTCATAATTTCAAGTCATAAGCCAAATAAACAGCAAGGAGGGGAAAATTTCACCAAGACAAGTAAATGTAACCAGATAGAAGTAACTTCATATCCAGAGCATACCCACAAGGTGTGCAGCAGTCACACAAGCAGCACACACACCAAACTGCATGGTGTGTGCTGTCATCACAGCAGCAACAACTCCACACACACAAAACTATCAGCACAGCCGTGGGAGGTATCACCACACCATTTCCTTGTTCATACACACCAAGAACAGCAGCCCAGCTAAACCAAATCAAAGCTAAGCAATATCACACCAATCAAAACCCTGGATCACATCACGAAAAATGGTGACATAAGGAGGGGGGTAGATCAGGTGGACAACAAGGACAAGATCAAGTCACCAGGACCAGGAGGTGGAGAACTAGAACAAGGACAAGTCCAAGAACTAGAAATACCAGGAGGAGCACCAGATCAAGCTAGCCACAAGATTCACCACTTGCAACCCAACCAACACCCAAGTGTGGTGAGTATCATAAACACCCATATATTATGTTCATCTTATTCCAACAGAAAAGAATGTGACATTTTATAAGTTAAATCTCTCAGTGATCACCCAAGTGGGGTGAACCTATCATAGAGGAAGTTTGAAATATAAAGGCCAGTAGTAAGCTCTACCAAATCCACCAGGACCTCAGACCAGCATCATAGGTCCTGGTAATCATAAACAACTCATATATTCCAACATGTTCTCAAATAGCATATAAAATTTGGGCACATCTCATGATGGAGTAGCACCTCAGATTTTATAAATTATATGCACAAACATTAAGCTACAAGCAAACCAATCATTTTAGCCCACTAGGATCCAAGGTTCAGTGAACAACCTTGATACTTAAGCATATTTATAAGGAATAGAAGGATAGGAATTTAATTCCTAAGCCTCAGACCAGCATCATAGGCATTGGTCTTTTAAAGAAGGAAGCTTACAATTTATTTCAACAGACATTCAATCTTAAGCACTTCTAAGTAAAATCCCAGATGTAGAAACACTACTTGTGTGCCATCCTAGGATGGTGTCACAAGAACCAATTCTAAAATAAGCCAACAATCATTGCGCTTTCATAAATAAACCCATAAATTAATAACCATCATATTCCTAGAAGGAATAATCAGGAATCATGATCAGGTTTACATGTGTGCAAAGTGTTACTGTAAGAATCTAAGTAACTTCCATCTGCACATCTCCACGGACAGTGCTACTATCAATACTGGAGTACTAACAGTAGAGACACTCATTAAGCCTCAACTTAACTAACAAGGTTTCACAGTTAAATCATCATCTTAACCAAGCTTTTTCACCATTTATAGGCAACACTACAAAATCACCAGCATCAGATCAATAATATCATCAGGTAATCAAATCATGAAAGAAAGCACTGAAGTGTAGTGAGCACAATCTTCACTAGTCACTACTATCAAATCAAACCATCATCTTACAAGCATAAACAGGGATGAATCCTAGAACTAGTGAAGAACCCTAGAACAGAGATGAACCTTAATGAGGGATGGACACTAGTTACACACATATGAACTCAGAAGAAGTAGAGGCACGGGGAAAAACCCAGGGATCAACTCACCTATGGTCCTCGCTGAAGAATAGAAGAGGAAGCAGAGAAGGCCGACGAACACGGAGGCATGGGGAGCACCCCCAAGGGGAAGAACCCTACTTGTGTGCCATCCTAGGATGGTGTCATAAGAACCAATTCTAAAACAAGCCAACAATCATTGCGCTTTCATAAATAAACCCATAAATTAATAACCATCATGTTCCTGGAAGGAATAATCAGGAATTAGGACCAAGTTTAAATGTGTGCAAATTGTTACTGTAAGAAGCTAACTAACTTCCATCTGCACATCTCCACTGACAGTGCTACTATCAGTACTGGAGTACTAACAGTAGAGAAACTCATTAAGCCTCAACTTAACTAACCAGGTTTCACAGTTAAATCATCAGCTTAACCAAGCTTTGTCACCATTTATAGGCAACACTACTAAATCACCAGCATCAGATCAATAATATCATGAGGTAATCAAATCGTGACAGAAAGCACTGAAGTAAAGTGAGCACAATCTTCACTAGTCACTACTATCAATCAAACCGTCATCTTACAAGCACAAACAAGGATGAATCCTAGAACCAGGGAAGAACCCTAGAACAGAGATGAACCCTAATGAGGGATGGCCACTAGTTACACACATATGAACTTAGAAGAAGTAGAGGCACATGGAAAAACCCAGGGATCAACTCACCTATGGTCCTCGCTGAAGAATAGAAGAGGAAGCAGAGAAGGCCGACGAACACGGCGGCATGGGGAGCACCCCCAAGGGGGTGCTACGACCCACACAATGCCGCGGCGACGACCATAGCCACGCCTGGAGGCGAGGAGCACCACCACAGAACACGGCAGCAATGGTGGCGACAACAACCGCATCACCCCAAACCCTAGGGTTCGGGATGAGGCTAGTTTGGCCACGAGAAAGCTCCATAGCCAAATCGAATTGGACAGAAGGGTAGCACGTGGTCGACAACCTCGCCCTGCATCACGGCAACGGCCAGGGAGGACCACGGCGGCGAGCAGAGCATGGCGGCGGCGCCATCGACCACGGGGTCGAGAAGGAGAAGAGAAGGATAAGGTCGAGCGAGTGACAGAGGGAGTAGGCTGGACTGGGCCAAAACCCCTTCGAGGTGTGGTTTTGGTTCTGTCCTGTTGGGCCAGCAGGGCCCAATAAACCAAACAGGCAGCCCATTTACCTAAAGGCTATTTTTAATAAATAGGAAAAGACCAAAATGCCCCTGAACTTAAATAAATTCTAGAAAATAAATAAAAATCCAAAAATTATAAATAAATTATTTTTGGATTAACAATAATCCAAACTATCCAAATAAATTAAGAAATAAAATTTTAGACATATAAATTTTATTAAGAATTTTGTAATATATATATTCCTTATGGAATTTTACAAAATTATTGAAAGATGATAAAAATAAATAAAAATCACTTTCATTATATATTAATATTGTAGTATTTTAAAAAAATACTAAACAAATATTTAATATCAATTTTTGGTATTTAATGATAATTCTTAAAGGAATTATTAAGTAAATAAAATGCAAATAAATTGAAATAAAATAAAAGAATACAATATTCAATAAATATTAAAAAATAATATTTATAAATTCTTTATTATTAAAAGAATTTTTATAATTTATATTAATGGGGGGAATACATATAAAGCTAAATGATGCATTACATTACTTTGCATAATCATTTTGCTTCTTTAAATATTGTCCTTACCAAGCAATAATGATGTTCTGTAGACATAGAATCTCAAGGTCCAGTGCAAGCATCCGACTTCACTACCTTGCAATCACAAGGCAAGTTCATCACTTTCTCATGTCCTTTGAAGAGTCTTTATCAAAGTATTTGCGAATTGTGTGTTATTATCTATATTATAGAAAAAGAAAACATTATTTTCTCAAGATACTAAATCTTAGATATCATCCTAAGTGATGATATGATGGAGCAATAGAACTTAGGGTTCTAATTGCAATAATGATGAACAATTAGGGATTAATAACCCATGACATCAGTGATTCTAGTGATGTATATTACGCGTTAACCATGATATTTGGAATGGGACGGAGAAGTCAGATGTATCCGTTTCCTCTTGTATGGAAGCAAGATGACCTTAACGTGACGTTGTGATTCCTTGTGTGGATCCAACATATGGGTGGGCACCCTTACGCCCCACACTTTTGGTGTCTAGATTATCTAAGAATGGTGTTTAGGTATATAGTCCAGTCAAATGGTACTCGTCCGGGCATCACCAGGTCATAGAGTCTTGGGGAACTCATCAGGGTTTTAGCCTGCCCGAAAGGAGGCTTAAAGGAGGTGAGCCAGCCCCGAAGGATCATGCAGACATATGAGGTCGCGGAGAGCGCAGTGATTGGCTTGGACCAACTACTAGGCCCGACATCATGGAATTGTGAATGGGAAAGTACGCCCGATTGTGCAACAAGGAGTTGATCTCTCATGGGAAAAGTAACGCACCTCTACAGAGTGTAAAAACTGTAACTTGTCACTACCTGTTCCGGGAAGGAGCTGCGAACGCGGCAAGAAAGGAACTCCATGAAAGTTCTGGTCAACCTGTGAAGGCAGATGGTCAAAGATTTTTTTTTATAATAAAATCAATATTTGAAGAAATATTTATGAAAATTGCATAGTGCCAAAGACTGATAGTCCTAGGTGGTAGATAGAGCATCAAACTTCCTACCTTGCATATAATGAATTTGCTGGGTAACGCTATTACTCATCCTTTCCTTTGAATCCTTGCTTAGACTCTAAGAATATCGAAGATACTACAATGTATGTATCTAAGAGACAAGAGGAGGTCTTCTATGAAGAGCCCAACCTGTATGGAGCCATAGAAGGGGAGGACTACGATCTCGTCTACGAAGGAGAGTTCCAAGAGTCCAAATACTTACTATAGTTCTAGTAGCCACTTGAGCCGAGCAACATGATCAATATATAGCAATAAGTTGCCGAGCTCAATTTGGAGTTTAAGTTTAAAATTTGAAACTTCCGCTGAAATACTTATATTTTGGTTTGTAAGTTGAATCTTTTGGAAGTCTTGAACTTCCGGTATTGTATTAATAATAACGTGTGTATGTTTGTAATATGGACCCGCAATATTTCTGTTGTACCACTCTGAGTGATGTGATATTTACGGAACGGTGTTCTGTGGATGTCATATCAACGACTATAGTGTACTACACATGGAGTGGTATGCTGGGTCACCACAGAATTTGCAGAATTCGTCTTTGAATAGGTAAAAGTGGTGAAAACAAAAGGTTCGTGAAACTCCAATCTTTTTATATTTTTGATGTTTTTAGTACAAAGAGAAGTTACGAGACGTAACTGAAGAGGAAACGGAGCCCGGGGTGGACAAACCCACCCCAGGCGCGGGCCCAGCCTGGCCGCGCCTGGAGGGGGTTTTCCACCCTCGAACTTTGTCTCTGCTTCGTTTACGTGTCAAAACCTTCCTTATACTTTGAAACTTTGTAATATATAACCCCCTGGATCCCCTGAGGTTCGTGCATCGTGTTCTCGTCGTGTTTTTGTTTCAATCTTTTTTTGTCAGGAAATCTTCTCAAGTTTAGAGCACCATGGCCTCCGCCAACGACAAAGGCAAGAAGCCCATGGAGATAGAGTTGGAAGAACAAATCGCCGCAGGAACAAGGGGAAGGAAACCTACTTTTGTAGGAGCAATTAACACTACGGATGATTTTTCTCATCACATGCAGGGAATCATAGCCTTCGGTCCAGAACTCATATACTGCCCTGAGGCAGCGGAAGCCCTTCGAACCACCAACGAGTTTTATGATAAGTACCGTGCTTTGAGGATGAAGGTGGATATGCTTCAAGAGGAAAATAACAGGCTTCGTAAGATGCTGGAAGATTTCCTGACCCATGACAAAAGAACACCACCACCACCACCAAAGGAGTAATTCGTCATCAGGTTTGGCATCCCCTTGGCTTGTTCCAAGCTTGGGAGAGTGTCGCGGTATCACCACCATTATCTTTTATCTTTTACCTTTTTAGTGGATTTATATCTGTGGTAGAGAGGTTATCTTATAGTTTGGTTTGCATTTGGAAGTATCTCTCCTTTAGTTGATTATCTTTGTATCCCTTGGTGTGAGTGCCTTTATTGGAATATTAATGAGAAGTCTCATCTTTTACTTTTTGCACTTCTTATTTTTAGTTTGCAATCTCTATTATATGATGGATCTTGTTGTTCAGTATTGGCACCACTTTGGGATCATCAAGTGGATCTAAATTGGTTTTGGCAAACCGAGTTCTGGTCAGTAGCATTATCTATGAAAAGGAAAGAAAGAAAAAAGCTTACAGGTATCTTGTATCATTTTTTTTCTTTCTTGTTGGCTCATAAGCTTAGTATTCTTTATTTAAGATTCTTTTTTGTGTCTTCAAGGAAGATTGCATGTTTGGCTTTATTACTTGTATGTTTGCTTGTTTCTTTCAACTCTCTTTCTTGCTACCCAGCCTTGCTAGCCAAAAACCTGTTTTGAGAAGGCATACTTCTCGTGTTTCCAAAATCCTTTGAACCCAAAACTTTTGCCACTTGTGTCCACCATATCTACCTAGTAGCTTTTGCTAATCCAAGAAAATTTTCAAGCTTCATCTACCTTTCGAATTTAAAAGTTATTTGTTATGTTAAAACTAGTTAGTAAAGCTCTCACGGACTTGATGGAACACTTTATTACTTGCCCCTAATAAAGTTGAACCATTGTGAACATCGAAGTTGTATATGCTTGCATCTATACGTTGGAATTAGCAGAACCGTGCTGTCACGGGGAACGTTTTCAACATTGCACTTGTACTCTGTACATAGTTGATATCGTGATCTTTTGTCTATGGATGTCAACAGTGTGAAATAAAGAGGGAACTTGTAAGTCCATGGAGTTTGTATTCTGTGTTAGAGAAACGCCTAGGCCGCTAGACTAAGCCATCCTTAATCATGGTGGAAACTTGAAACATCACCATAGTGAGTCATCTATGAAGCATCCTCAATAAAAAGCTATGCATATGGTAAATGAAAAAGATCGCTGAGATGCTCATTGTCTGCTTGCCTTGTCATTTTGGTTATGGGAAAGCTCCTGTACCATGTGCAAGGGGTACCCCGTTGGCGGTTCTCAATGATATGTAAATACTTACAATGACAAGAACTTACATGGACCCAAAGTTGAGTATGCAAGAGGAGTGGCCCTCATATTCAAGGGATATGAGATTGCCAACTTATATTTCGTCAAGCATATACTCCATCTTTGTTCACTTTAACCTTAATCATCTCAAGATGCTTATGATAGGGGCAATGAGGGCTCAAACCTAGTAAGTACCATAATCTTTTGGAAGCTCTTTATGACTTGTAATCCCTACTACCCTCTAAGAAGGTACCTTTCTCCTAGCTACCAGTTGAGTCAGTAACCTACTTCCTCTCTTTCTCCAGCAAGCATTTGAGTTGTTGTGTTTCAAGCATTCATATGGTGATTTATTCAATCATGTTCTTTATGTTCCTTGTTTGCACAAAACTCTTATCTATTGAGTATTACTTTGAAAGCCTTCACTTGTGAAAAACCGTTTTGAGCAAAGAGTGTTCCTGTTTTGAAACTTCTACAAAAAGCTTTTGTGAAACTATTTGCCAGGTGTTCTCTGACAAAGAACAAGTTTGCCAATTCCAATTATGATTTATCTTTATGCATCTCTATTGTGACTGTTGTACTTGGTTGCAAGCTAAGTTATATAATGGTTAGTTGCTTTCTTCTATGAGTTGTGCAATGGTAAGTGTGATGCTTCTTGTTCGTATTCTTTTATCGACACTTCACTCCATAAACATGTGGACATGTTTACTGACCTTAGTATTTG
This sequence comes from Avena atlantica, assembly GCA_910589765.1. Classification (NCBI taxonomy): domain Eukaryota; kingdom Viridiplantae; phylum Streptophyta; class Magnoliopsida; order Poales; family Poaceae; genus Avena; species Avena atlantica. The sequence goes on along the minus strand of OU342739.1, from coordinate 478,543,950 downwards.
CTTGGGGACAAGCGAAGTCTAAACTTGGGGGAGTTGATACGCCCAATTTGCATCACCATTCTATATCATAATTTACCTCTATTCATTGATATTTGTCTTATAATGAGGTAGCACTTATGGCTTTTCATCTGTTTATGCATGTTGGATGATTCTTGGAGGATGGACTGACGGAGTCTGGATTCTGATGGAAAAGAAGGAGTTTTGGTGCAATTTCACGAAGATCAAAAAAATAACAGAAACATATGGAAACATATTATTTTACCAGAAGACAAAGGAAGCCAGAAGGAGGGACGGAGATGGGCCTCGGGGGGCCCACACCCCCCTAGGCATGGGCCCACCTGACCCCGCGCCTAGGGAAGGTGTGGCCCACCTGCCCGGCCTCCGACTCCGCCCCTTCGCCTATATCTTCCCTACGTAACCCTAACACCAAGGGGCGACCACAAATAGATTTCTGCCGCCTCTGGGGGCGGAAAACACCGAGAGAGAAAGATCTCTCCGGCAGACAGATTTCTGCCGGGGGAATTCCTTTCCGGAGAGGGGAGACCATCGCCATCAACACCGTCATCAAGCTAGGATTCATCGAGATCATCATCCACACCATCATCTCCACCAGCACCATCACCACCACTTCGTCCCACTGTAACAATTGTGTTGGATATTGCTTAGTTCATTAGGGGAAACTTTCCCGGTGTTGATTACTATTGTAGTTGATGCTTGTGAGTGGAACCATTGGATTATTGTTTGTGTTCAGATTGTTATCCATTACCATATCATCTTTGATCTTGATCCATATGATGTCTTGTGAGTAGTTCGTTTAGTACTTGACGACATGGGAGAAGTCATGTTGTTAGTAGTGAATCTGTGATGAGTTATTATTCAATGGTCTAGTATTTAAGTTTTGGTGGTATTCTTCTAGTGGTGTCATGTGAACGTTGACTACATGACACTTCACCATTTATGGGTCTAGGGGGATGCATTGTGTATTTGGCTACTAATCGTGGGGTTGCCGGAGTGACAGAAACATGAACCCCCGTTAGGACACCTTTGCATAAGGGAGCGCAGGATCTCAGAGTTTAAGGTTGTGGTTAGATATATATCTTAATTACTTTCCTGTAGTTACGGATGTTTGCAGGGGGTTTAATCACAAGTATGTATTAGTCCTAGGAAGGCGGTATGTTAGCACAGGTTCACGCACACAACACTTACAAACACCAAAGAAGAGTACTCAGCTATTTGAAGCGAAAGCACTTGACAGAATTCCCATGTGTCCTCGAGAACGTTTGGTCCTTATAAGTATTTCCACCGGCTTGTCCTTTGCTAACAAAGGATTGGGCCACTTGCTCTGTTGTTTGTTACTTCTGTTACTTGCTCCTTGTTTTGTTGCCTTGTTAGAAAACCACTAAAAATCCGTTTGCTAAGTATTCACAGGGATTTCCTGCTCCATACCACTGTTCAGCACCTTCTGCTCCTCGTTGGGATCGAGACTCCTATTTATCAAAAGTACTACGATACACCCCCTATACTTATGGGTCATCACCAACCAGCAACCCAACATCACAACAAACCACTTACATCATCAGTTTGTGGTGAGTGTCATGAACCACCACATGATTTATTCATCTTATCCACACAGGATCATGTGTTGTTTCATCAAACAACCTCTCAATGATAACCCTGGTGGGGTGAATCTATCCTAGAGGTTTTAAATATAAAGACCAGAATTAAACTTTAGCAAAAACACCAAATTCTCAGACCAACCTCACCGAATTGGTGATATCAAAGGCAACTTTTGTAATCTATCGTTTGCTCTTACAAGATCTGGGCACATCTCCCAAAAGGAGTAGCACCTCAAATCTTATAATTACAAATAAATCCATTACTTAACCAACTAGGACCCTAGATCCTAGAGCCTCAGACCAGCATCATAGGAATGAACAAACAATAAGCTTTTCAACTTATTTATTAAGAATCTATCAAGTTCTAGTAATGACCATTAGTGAAGCCAGCAACAAGATCCACTTGTGTACCATTCTAAGAAGGTTTCACAAGCACTGATCTTACTACTAAGACAACCAGATAGTCTAGTTTTATAAATCAACTAGCAAATCAAAACATATCATTTCCCTGAGACTAGACTCAGAGATCATACCATATATATCCATTCATTTTCATAGAATCATCAGACTCTATTGCATAAAATTCAGACTAAGGATAAACAGGCAAGCCAATAAACACTTGTGCAGTGAATCATGACTGACAAGGTTACTGTCAGTATCAACTTATGAACACACTAAGCCACCATATACTCAACCAGAGGCAACACTATGTAACACCAACATATGTTGAACCACTAGCATCAGTTCCAACATTAACCTCAGACCAACAACAACACCATTTAATCTAAGGATGGCAAGAATCACTAAGGACAGAGAACACAATCTTCACTGAGCATCAATATCAGGCCATAACATCATTCTACTAGCAACAGGGATGAACCCTAGTATCGGTGCAACCACAAAATATATATTGGCCACTAGATGCACATAGAGGGACTCGAGGTAGGTAGATGCACTAGGGTTCACAAAGGCATAACTCACCGGAGGTCCTCGCTGACAAATTGAAGAGGAAGGAGAGGGGCCGACGAGCTCGAGGCGGCACGGGGAGCCCCCCAGGGGGGCGCTGCAACCCGCACTAGCCATGGCGGTGCCCACGGCGGCGGTCGCAGTAGCGCACAGCACCGCACACCACCATAGGAGGATCAGAGGCGGCGGTGGCAGCACCCAACCCCAAACCCTAGGGTCGGGAACGGGGCGAGCCTGGCCACAGGAGGTCTCCAAAATCAAATCTAAGTGGAGGAGATGGACAAGCATATTTGACAACCTCCCCCTGCACCACGGCAGCGACCAGTGTTGGGGATATGCTATATGGGTATCCTCATAGCATGTCTCCTATCCGGATAACCCGGGTGGCCCACAGTTGGTAGCATGGCCCATGGCCTGCTGGACGGCCCAGTTAGATGGATCCAAAAGGGAGTCCCATGTCGGATAAAGGAAGGCTACGAAGGAGTCACCGACGTACCCGAAGTCTTGGAGTGCAAGACACGCGAGACTAGTTGTGAGTAGTGTAGGACTCTGTAACATGTCCGGCTAGGACTTTTCCTTGTAACTTTAGGAACTGGCGACTATATAAGTCAGGCCTATGGGAGCCTCTAGGGGATAACCTAGTATTGATTAGCATACACCTCGCACAGCGAACCAATCCCTGTAACTCGGCGTATTGCAATCATAGTGATTTATAGCAGGAGTAGGATTCCGCCACGGTTGTGGGATCTGAACCTGGGTAAGCTGTGTAACCTCGTACCCGTCAACCGTTCGCCTTCCCCCATGTCTCTAAACATGCACTGTGAGGACCCCTCCATGGCGTACTCGTCGGCAATACCACGACATTTGGCGCTCACCGTGGGGCAAGAGGCGCTTTAGACTCTTCAATGGGCGAGGAGCAAGATCTTCACGGGAATCGGCGAAACCATAGCCATCGGTCGCGTTCTCTTCTCCGGCAACATTCCGATCGCCCCCCCTCCCGACGAGTTCTAGATCCCGGCGAATACGAACCCTACACGATGCTCGATCGTCCCCATCGGAGATATCCACCTCTTAATCGGCGAAACCGACTCAGGCACTAGTTCCCTGGGAGTCGGAGGAGCACCAAGACTCGCACGGACCGCCTACGGGCAGGATATGTTCGTGGAAGGATCGATGTCGGCTCTCTCCTTGGAGTTTGCCGGTAGAGATCGAAAAACTTCAAGGCCCACCCAAACCGCCCATGTGCTGGATATAACGTTGGAAGATCACTGCAAGTCCGCCGACTTTGCTTGTGCGTCTGGAAAGCAGAGATCCAAGTTCGTCGGAGTGGTGACCATCTTCGATATGGCACGCTGCATTCAGAGCGAGGGTGAAAACCCCTGCGATTACCATGCCAGGTGGCTCCGTATACGGGCCGATCTGGCTCATTACCCCAATGATGATGCTATGTATCACTTTGTGGAAGGACCAAGGTACGCTTCTCCGGCATACGCTAAGGCGGCAGCAGGCTTCAGGACGCCTCACTTTCAAAAGCATGGTGAATACCGTCAACAACTATGCGGAGGCTGAGGAGGCAGCCTAGACAGCGCTTGTGCTTTTAGACGGAGCCCCTCCGCCTCAGCCACCGCCGCCGCCTCCGGTCGTCATCGGTGCAGCTGCACCACCACCTCCAGTCATCATCGCTGTTGTTGCACCTCCACCCCCATCATCAAGGAAGCCCTGGCACCCTCCGACTCCTTGCTTGACGCGCTCTATGCCGACATCAGCGTAGATTCGGAGGAGATAGAATTCAGCCGGGAGGAGCTAGACTCCGACATGCAGGAGATGGAGGAGGATTACAAGCGCGACGAGCAGGCCAACAATGCCGTCATGTCCCGAGAGGTGTTTGTCGCCATTGGGACGGTGATGGATGAAGATCAGCCCGGACAAGCTCCGCCTACAGCGTTGTACAAAGGGTAGGGACCACCTGTTGCTGCCGACAATGATCGCACAAAGGTCATGCCCCCTCCGCCTAACCCAGTGCAGCAGCCATAGGAACTTGGCACCGGTCCGAGCAACAACAACACCGCAAACCCGCCGCGTCCGGCATCTATGTCTGCTGCGGCCCAAGTCACTCCCACTGATAGAGTGATGTACGGCAATCTCCTCGTCGAGCCTATGACCGTGGATCACATTCGCAATGTAGTCCAGCTTGACGAGAAGCGCCAGCAGCTACTGGAGGAAGCGCAGGCCATCGCGGAGCAAGGCGCAAAGCTAGATCGAGATCTGGCCAACACGCAGAAATCAATAGAGAAAGCTAGAGCAATAGAGGCTGAGTACAAGACTCTGCTACAGCAGCAGAAGGCTAAGAAAGCTCCAGCTCGCGTCATCAACGATCCTGGTGTACGGGGAAACCTAGGATGGTCTCCCTCGAAGCCGGCACAGGCCAAGCCATACATTGACAGTGAAGGCAGGCATGTGATGCCCACTCCTCTCCTCAACCTCACCGTCGCCAAGATCCTTCTGGAGCAGGATAGATTGCCCGAAGTGGTCAACCAGGTCTATGACCTAGTGGACAAGGTGGTGAAACAGCAGGAAAAGGCCACCTCTCAGAGGCTTGAGTCTGACCCAGCGTTTTGCCAGTCTAGCCAGCATAAGCCGCCAAGGGACAGATCTCCTCTTGATGTCGGGTCCCAGACGGGTTCATTAGAACGAAGACGGAGGGATGCGCGCAACAGGAAAGATGATATCCCCATATCCTCTGACCATGGAGGAAAGGCTCAACCTCGTCACCCATCTCCACCGCCCCGCTCTCCCCGACATTCTGAAGACCCCAAGGCTCACCATCAAATGGACATGCCTCCACCTAAGCAACGCTGCATCATCATCTGCGACAACATGGAGCAGACCCTTCATGATGGGGAGCGCAGCCAAGGACACAATAGTAGGTCGCTCCATGACCCTCCGCGTCCGACAAGCAATCGCGACAAGCGTGAGGCGTCGCAGGAGGGTAACAGCAAGAAGGCTAACCCACCGCCACCTCTGCCTCCGTCACCTCCCAGCAGCCACCATGGCGGAGGAGGCCCGCGTCGTTCACGCAGCCCATTCCCTAATGGCAAAAACAAGAAAAGAAGCCCGGAGCCATATGACGCACGTTCACGTCTGGACAAGATCCACGAGGCCCGGGATGGAGCATACCTTGGAACACGCTACTTTGGACCTGTAATACGGACCGCAACTTACCCCGAGGGTTTCCGGATTGACAAGACCATCAAGCCCTATAACGTCACCGCCAAGCTAGCTACATGGTTGCAGGATTACGGTAACACAGTGGAGATCGCTGGGGGAAACCACAACGTTGCCGTCAAGTACCTCCCATTGATGCTGGCGGGCACGGCCCGACAATGGATCGATGACTTGCCGGAGAAATCTATCTGCAACTGGCTGGACATGCAAGAAGCATTCACCAAAAACTTCATAGGTACGTACAAACGTCTCTGTACTGTTGGCAACCTACATCGGTGCGTGCGGGAGAAAGACGAGTCATCTCGCGCCTACCTCTCCTGTTGGCTGGATATGAAGAATTCCTGCGCAGGAGTGCACTCACAAACCGCCATGTCCGCCTTCATTGATGGGTTGGAAAGAGGTACGTTGCTCCGACATACGTTGAAGCGCCTGCAGGACAACCATCAACTAGATCCCAATCAGATGATCCAGCTGGCTAGTGAGATCGCGGCTGCCTACGACGATGCTCGCGGCTCCCTGCCGGCAACGGCCATTTCAACTCAAGCTCTGAGGAATAGCAACACCAAACGGAAGAGCCAGCCAGAAGAAAAGAAAACCTCCGACATGGTCGCCGTGACTTTTTCAGGACGAGGTGACAGTGGACAACGTGGCCGAGGACGGGGGGCTGGTCGTGGGCAGCAGTGAGGTAGTGAAACAACCTCGACAGCTGCGGTGACCCAGCATACCACTGCATGATGTGGTACTCTATAGTCGTTGACATAACACCAATGGAACACCGTTCCATCCGCATTATATCCCTCAGAGTGGTACAACAGAAACATCACGGGTCCAAGACAACACTTTAGATTACATATAACATATTATAAAAGATCCAGAGAACTTCCTCGAACAGTGAGGAATATTATACAGAAAGAACTAGAAAGATCCACTCGGAGTTACTTTATAAGTACTACTATTAATATATGTATAAGGCATGAAAGTACTACTATAGTATTTTTCTACAGAAGTAGGTTCTAGATTCTAGGAGTTTTATTTATATTTTACGCTTCAGCTTGTCTTCGATAGATTTCGATAAGGTCTTCGACTCCGTTGATCGCCCTCAGATATCTTCAACTCTTCAAGTAACTTAATTCTTGGGAATGACATTGGTTTCTCCGAGATCTAGCAAGGGTTAAGAAGATACATTGAGTACGAGCGTACTCAGCAAGTTCACTAAAGAGAAGTGTTTGATGCACTATCTATAGCCACAGACCATAGGTCATAGGCAATGCAAGTTTTCGTAAACATTTCTTCAATGGTTGCTTTTATTATGAAAAGCTATGTCCATCAGCCTTCACGGGTTTACCAGAACTTTCATGGAGTTCCTTTCCCGCAGCGTTTGCAGCTCCTTCCCGGAACAGGGAGTAACAAGTTACAGTTCTTACACTCTGCAGAGGTGCGTCACTTTACCCATGAGAGATCTTAGCTTTGTTGCACATCCGAGTTATAGGCTCGTTCACACTTCCTTGGTGTGAGGCCCAGACTAAGATCCAAGCCAATCACTGTCCTTCTCCGCGCCCCCGCATACCCGACGGATTGCACATCAGACCTAGGATAAAATTTGTTTCCATTATCATCCTAAGGTGTACAACTCTCATAGATACCAGAAGCCGTGGGACGTTGAGGGATCCCACCCATAACCTTCTAACCCTCTACAAGAGGAGTTGCAACAACGGCACGGTCATCCGTTGGCATGCAAGAGAGAGTCGATCCAGCTGACTTCTCCGTCCCATTTAAAATATCATGGTTAACGCGTAATATACGACGCAAGAATCACTGGCGACATTGGTTGTTAAGTCCTAGATAATAGGTTCCTTTACCACCGGAACTTTCATAGAGGGTTATTACCTCATGGTAAATAACCTATAATCATATTATTATGAAAATAGTGTTTTCTGACCTTTTTGAAATGCAGGTGATGAAAACACTGGATTTGCAAAATACTTTACAGAAAATATTCAAAGGACATGAGCAAGTGTGAACTTGCCTTTTGTGATTGCAAGATTATGCACTCACGGTCTTTGAGACGATATAAGATCCAATATATGAAATCAACATCATTGGTACGGTAAGGACTAATGTTTAAAGAAGCAAGATGCCATTATGCATAAATAATGCTATGCAATTCTATAATTCCCAAAGTGAAACCCTTAGTATTTTGAATAAGTTGATCTTAGGTATATTTCATAAGCAATGACATTGATCACGAACTTAAGTGTTAATAATCCAAAATATACAAGTATAGATAGAGTAATGTGATTATGATTAATTGTTATCTGGTGACTGGGATAAAAAGTCCTTAGATTGAGTTGTTAAGAGCTGAAGGAACTATTATAGACTTGTTTGTGTGAAGTGACAAAAAGAATAACATTTGAAGTAACTAGTATTTAGTTAAGGTTAATTTGTCTTAAGGGTTATTAGGTTTTACATTAGGGTTTGTGAGGGTTACAAATGATGTTGAGTTATCATATTTCAATTGATGATACAAGTGACTAAAGTTAACTTTGAAACATGAATAAACTTCAAATGAGATGTTTAGACCAAAGTTAACTATAAAAATAGAAGTGAATTTTTAAGATATACTGAGTTTTAGAATATCATCTAGTTTAGGGTTTTGACAAATATGATTATGGATGATCCATTTTAATTTAAGTGAAAGATGAATTTACAACATGCATCTTATTCATGGGAGCATAATTAGATGATCTTATAAATTTGTTAGGGTTTAGAATCATTTTAAGAGTGATTAAAATATGAAGATTATTCACCATCTTATACATGAGTGATATATAATATTTATTTAAAAGGAGTTTTATTTGAATTTAAGATTTAAAAATATTTAAAGTTTAATAGTTATATTTAAGTTTTATTATGGTTATGGATTTAGACTTAGTAATTAAACTTAAAGGATTTAGTGTTTTATTAAGGAATGTGATTATGGCTTTCTTAGTAAATAAATTTAAAGAATTAACAAATTGGTTATTTTATTTTAGTAAAATAAGTAAATGAATTTTATTATTCTAGGTTATTAATTTTTTTTGAATAATATACATAATATTTTTCTAGTAAAATATACTTATTAAAGATCTTAAAAATGAATTTTATTTATTTTTAAGTATTATCTTTATTTTTATAAAATTCTTTAAAGAATTAAGTGTCTTTAAATATTTACTTTATATTTTATGTGTAAAACTCTAATTTAGTATTTTTATAAAATAGTGGAGTTATTTTTATACACAAAAATGTTTTATTTTTATTTTTAGGAGTTTTTCTTATTTTATGAAATTTTACTCAGGATTTAATGATGTTAATATTTATGTGCTCTATATTTATTTTAAATAAATAAAGTTATATTTTTATTAGATAGATCTTATTTTTATGATAATATTAACATATTAAATGTAGTTTTATGATTTTTCTATAATTTTCTATAGCTAAAAATGTTTAGAGGTTATTTTGATAATTAATTTATTTTATTTTCACTTTATTTCTTATCTTAAACAACTTGGGCTGTTTGTTTGGGCATATGGGCCAGCTTGGCCCATTTAGGTTGGCCCGGTTTGGGATTGGGTCCAACCATCACACCCCTAGCCCTTCTCTCTTCCTCCTCGCACCCAGGGTACTAAACGCACGCCCCTGACCTTCACTCCCCTCTCTGGTTCGTCTGCCTCACCCGCACATGCCGCCATCGCTCTCGCCGGCCAACGGCGGCCAAATCCGACACTGACGGTTGCTGCCGTATGCTGGCGCTGTCTAGCTACTGCCTCCTCTTCCTTTCTCCTGGCCAATTTGATTCAATCAAGGCCTAGCACGCATCTGGCTAAAACCCTAATTCCGCCCTAGTGGTGCTGCTGTTTGGCTACGACACTCGCCGCGCTGCAGATGTTGCCAGGACAGCTTGGCGCGGTGCAGGTGCTTCGGTGCCCACTGTGCCACCATGCTGCTACACCAGTGGCCACGGCCTCCTCTTCGGCGAGCTAGGACTCGCCCCAGGTAGGTTGCTCCTTATACCCTCTCTATAGCTGGTACTGCAACCCTATCTACTAAATATTGTAGATCCCTAGTATCATCTGCTGAAGATTTATGTGGTGACAATCCCCCTTATCTTTGATATGTAAGATCTGTTAGAGTGTGTCAATGATGATTTACTATTGTTAAGTGCTTGTGTTTAGATTTCTGGAAATGCTTATGAGACAGAGATCATGTGATATTCAAAGGGTCCTCTTTGAATGTTCTCTCCTGACTAGTAGATAAACCAAGCATGTGTAATTGTGCCTGGACTGTCACTGTTGTGCTTTTGTGTGAGAAATATGATTAGTTGGATAATACTTTGACTTCCTGTTATTTTGGGCATTGGGTACATATGTGCTTAATTCCTGAATTTGCAGTTATGTTCTATACTGACCAACTGGTTCAGTATAGGTTGAGGTTGATCATGCTCTGTCCTATATTGACAGTTAGCAATTTTCTAACTGATTCCTGGGTAGAATGCTTAAGAAAATGATGTGTTCTATACTAGTTATTGTTTATGGATGAAATGGTATATCATCTATGGCTGGTCCATATGGCAGTGATGCTTTTAGAATGATTCCTAAATGATTTGAAAACCACATTTGTTTGAAATGAATGTTGTCTATAAAGTAAATAATGGCTTCTGCTATTTTTGTGTTGTTACTGTGGTGCCTTATAATATGAGTGTGCACAGTACTAATCAGATAGCATGATATGCTGTGATAAAATGCTACGGTGATGTAACCTGAGTGGTAACATAGGGAAATAGTCTTATAGCTAGTGATGCAAAAGTCTGAAGCTATAGTTGTTTTAAATTGGCTGGCTAAACTAAATGGAATCTCTCTTCCTATGATTTAATTGCTAGATCAGATGATCCACCACACAGCTGATCCATCTGATGAACTACATACATAGCAATGTATGCAGATGTGCAAAGTGACCCCTACTGATCTCCTAGACTAGATCTGGAGGATGTTTAGTTGGATTAGGTTGCTTGTACACTCTTGTACCATTTCCTTGTATGTACTACTATCTTGGGAGACAAGTTAAATACAGTTAGATACTTTACTTGCTTCATAAATCTGCCCATGATGCATTAGGCTGGGGCCAAATTCAATATAAGAACAAATACTAAAGTGTGGCTACTAGATTTTCTATGATGACTCAACATAGCATTTCTATGTGGATCTGAGAGAAATACTTTTACCAATCTCCTGTTTTACTTTGGAATTTCATATGCAAATATAAACATATACTATATGATGATCTTGGGGTTGGGTAGTAACCTGATGCTGAACTTGAGGTTTCTATGCTGGTACTAGCACTTGATCAGTTAGCCTACTTTGTCCTTGTGATGTAATTACTGCCTGCTCCTCCTGATGTGGATCTTGATAACCTTGCTTGTGCTTTGTAGTGAGCTGCTAACCAGTTCTCCTGGTGTGTTGCCTTCCCTGTGGATTCCTCCCCTCCTAGCTCTTGGATGGCTCTAGGGAGCAACCAGTACTAGAGATGGTGTGGTATGTAACTCTGATGGTAGTGTTGTGTATATTTTCTGATGTGTTGATCTGGTACAAGCTAGGACTACTTGTGGTGTTCTTGGGGCAGAGGAGTGTGGCTTTGAGAAGAGGATAGGACTATGGCGTGTCTAACCAGTGATGGTGGCTGTGCTTTCCTTTTTCTAGTTCTGGTGCTGTCTTGCTGTGTCGACAGCACACATTCTGCATGCAATGACTGTGCTGCTTACCTGGTTGCTGTGATGTGTGGATAAGATCAAGTGAATGCCTGATATTTCCTGGTCTTATACTATAGCTTTCCTTATTTCATCTTGATGGATACAACAGTCATTTGGTTCAGTTAAATGGGCTTTTTCCCCTAATCAGATATTTGTGGCTTTTACATAGAAATTGAGCTATTGCTTAATTGCCATGTGACTTAAAGTAATTGGCAAAGATCGGGTTAACTATGAATCTTTTTAGCTGAGTAGTGCTAAGACAGATTACGTGTTGTGTTGCTTTGATTTTATTTTCTTGAACTTAGCTAGGCTTAGGAGGGTGTCATAGCATGCTAGTTGTTGCCTACAAATGATCAAATATGTGCTGGTTTCTTTGGACCTTAACTTTGCCTCTCATACTCAAGTGTATAGCTCAAAGATTAAAATTTCTTCGTATGGTCTAGATTGGATGGTACCCTCTTAGGTCATTAGTGGATTTTGGTAGTTCTTACCAAAATCCCTAAGCTATTTTCATATATTAAATTGCCTCACCTATGGTAGGGCAAATATTTTAACATTAAAACAATGTTTCTTTTTTATTGTTTATTTTACAGGAATGAAGATCAAGAAGAAGAAAAGAAGCTTAGTTAGGTTTTATTTTTAATCTTGTTGTAATTTCCTTTCTATTCAAATGTGTAAAGATTTTGTATTATTTATTGTTATTGTAAATAATGAACTATTTATTTATCAATTCGTCCTTTGTAAATTCCAATTGTAAAGATAATGTCATATATATTTTGTTGTAATAAAGAATTCTTTTATTTATTTCAATAATGTAATTTTTTCTACTTATTTGTTTCCTGATACTTTACTTTTATTTATCTATTATAAAGTAATACTATATGTATATATATTTATATTAATAAAGAATCCTTTTTATATTATTTATGTAATCATTTTATTTCAAGTTATTAAATATTTCCAATTCCTATTTGTGAATTTTATAAATTCATTTGAATTTCATATTTGAAATTCAAATACATGTTTGAACAAATTTTCCCCAAAACAAAGAATTCTACAAAGGTCATGTCGAAATCTATCGCACTTGCTCTGAAGTTTCCTTCAGTACAAGATAGATCCCGATCCCTCCATAGCTCTTTTAGTTTTGCGCGAAAATTCCCAGGATTTTCTTATGCATGAATGCAATGCACAAACCTGTGTCCTCTTTATTTCTAGGTGCTAAATCCTGGGATGTTACAACAGCGCTCCGCGTTCCCCAAACCTATGAGGAGTACCGTGATATGTCGTGCCTCGTACACTGATGGGGATGCGCCTACCGGGGTATACCCAGCAGGACGTTTCTGACTGGACCAAGACCTGGCGAGTGGGCCTGCAGGACGGCGACTGGATCAAGGCCCGGCGTGGATCCAAGCGACTGGAAGCTGAAGGCCCAGGCGAGTAGATAGGCCCAGTCGGATTAGGTTAAACGAGTATCGAAGCTTTAACTGAATCGGTTGAGATATGTAAACCCTAGGGGAGGTGAGCCTATATAAACCTCCCTGTAGGGCGAGTAGAGATACGTTCCATCATACACCCAAGCGACTCGCCGCCTAGCCGCCGAGCTCGCCCATTGTACCACCTTTATAATACAATCTAGCAGGAGTAGGTCTTTACCCTCCGGGGGGCCGAACCTGGGTAAAACCCTATGTCTTTGCCCTCATCTCGCACCGCAGATGGCTGGCCGCCCTTGCCCCTCGTTCTACTACTCGCTGCCGATTGCAGCATCTGCCGTGACCATTCCGACGATAGTGGCGCCCACCTTGGGGCCTGGCCGGTCTGGCCGGTGTTCTGCGGTGAGATCCAATCTGCCCATCAACGAGACGGTCGCCACCGGCCGCATGATAGCGATCGGTGAGATGCTCCAAATCTTGCCGAGCAGCTACGTCCCGGCGGCGCGACCCGTCACGCACAGCGTGATCCTGCCGGTCGGCACGATCAGCCTCTTCGTCGGCCTTACCAACGTCATCGTCTCGGAGGATTCGGCTCGCATCCGCGAGTCGCTGCCACGCGATCGGCTCTCCGAGAGCCAGATCCGCACGATCCATCGCCTCGCCTCCGAGTACAATTCGGCCCACAGCGACGTGGCCAAAAACTCAGCGGTCGCAGAAGACGCGGCCCTCAACGACGACGCCGACTCGGCGAACCCGGCATCGCTCGCCGGGTCCATCACCGCGGCTTCACCCGCGGGCTCCATCACCCAGGTCTCCAACGTGGGAGACTTCGAGGACCCCTGCATCCTTGGGATCTTCGAGTTCGACTCCGGGTCGGAGAACTCCGCCGACCTCCGCGACGGAACCGGTCGCCACGCCGCGACCTACATGGCGACCGGCACCGATCCACCGGAGGATCCATTCTCCATCCCAATCCCTCCTAACGCCACGGCAACGGAGATCGAGGAACTCCGCCTGAAACTGGCGGAGGCGGTGCGCAAGGAACAAGCCGAGCGCGAAAAATTTCGCCTCGAGCAGGTGATGGCGCAGGAACTATCACGCTACCACCAGCAGCGGATCAGGTCGCGCCTGAACCCCACCGTTCAGGGGCGCGCCCTGAACTTCGACGACGAAAATGACCCGGCCCGCGTGGCCGAGCGCGCAATCTACGAGAACGCGCCACCAGGAGGAAGCGCCTGGCCCCCGCCAGGATCAACGGCGATGGGCGCCCCACCTCCACCCAACCGCACACCTCCCAGGGACCAGCCGCGGATAGTAGTCTCCTCACGGGAGAGAGACACAAACGGCCTCCCACTGTTCTCCACCCCGATGGACAACCTCGTGGCAGGCCGAGCAGCAGCCGACAACATCACGGCCACGGGCGACGGCGCCCTACAGATCCAGTACGTCAGGGCCCTGCTCGCAAAGGCCGTCGAGCAGCAAAACGCGGGCGCCGACTCGGAGGGTCGAGTATACTCGCGTTCATCGGGAAGCAGGGTGGCCTCAAGCGGCCGCCCAGTGGCGGCAAACACCCTCAACTGCCCACCACCGGAGCCACTGCAGCTCCAACACCGACCCGCGAACGCGGCACTCTCCACCAACGACCCCAGCTCAGCGACCAACTTCGTCGCCGCCAACGGGCAACCCATCGACGCCCGCACCCACATCATCAACAACCAAAGCTGGCGTGCACGCCAGCCCGACGACCTGTGACACACCCTAACCAATCGCCGCGACGGCGAGCCCATGGGGTCGCTAAGTCGACTCGGCCCCAAGTGCTTCGGACCAATGATCCGAGGCGAGAAGTACCCGCCAAACTTCAAGGCGCCGAAGGAGATAGAAAAGTACGACCCCTCGTACGACCCCGCCGTCTGGCTCGACACATACCTCATGGCAATGGGGATCGCAGGCCACACCGACCTGCTAGCCGCTCGTTACCTCCCCTTGATGATGGAGGGGACGTGCAGGCAGTGGATCAACACCCTCCCTCAGGACAGTATCGATTCCTGGGAGGAGATGCGCGACGCCTTCGTCAGGCACTTCGAGTGCTCCTACACCCGCGCCACCACCATCGAGGACCTGGAGCGATGCGTCCAGGGACCCCACGAGTCGACCCGCAACTGGGTCCAACGGTGGCAAGAACTCTGGTACAACGCGGTCGGCATCCACCCGGACACCGCGATCCATTGCTTCAAGACCTCGTGCCGCTACGAGCCCCTGGTCGCCAAGCTCAAGCGACACTCTCGCACACTCGACAACATCCCCGACCTCCTCGAGATCGCCAAACGGTACGCGGAGGAAGATCCAAACCAGGAAACTGACGACGAGTCAGGAGGTCAATGCCGCACGAGTGGCAACGATAGCGGACGACGGTCCGACCTACGCTACAGCAACACTCGCCTCACCGGTAAGCACCGCAGTGACGGGCGAGTCGACTTCGTCGCCAACGCCGGGCACGCGCAAAGCGAGCCCAAGAGCTTCCGCCACGACGGAGGACAACGCCGCGACGGCGGCAACTACAAGGCCAAGCCAAGGTTCGACCCTGTGGCCCTCCTTAACCAACCATGTGCGTTTCATAGCAGGGAAGGGAAGCCCGCAACGCACACCACCACCGACTGCCACACCCTTAGGGAGATCGAGAAGGCACGGAGAGCGCGGGAGGACCCCGACAACGACCCGCCAAACGGCGGAAAATTCGGCAAAGTGGCCGGCTCGCTCCATACCTTCACGGGCTTCAACACGAAGCGCGAGAAGAAGGTCATCGCCCGCGCCGTCGCCGTCAACGCGGTGGCCCAGGTGGACGTTCCCCAGTTCCTCAACTGGTCGGAGCAGCCCATCACCTGGAGTCGACAAGACCACTCGCCACGCATCGAGTACCCAGGTCGAGTCGCCCTGGTGGTCAAGCCTAAGGTCGCCACGCGTTCGCCAAGTTCATGGCAGCGCCCCACTACGCGTACAACGCGATGAAGCTCCCCGGGCCGTGCGGCGTCATCACCATCAACGGCGACCCCGACATGGCCGCCGAGTGCGAGGCCAAAGGAGCCGAGCTCGCTGACACCGTCATCGCGGCGGAGACCAACCACGCCGATGAGCTCGCCAAGTATGCGAGCGGGGTCAACAACGACGACCCCACCATACTCAAGAAGCCCAACTCGGAGGGCGTAAACACCTCAACCTTCGAGGCAACGACGCACACCCGCACCGTCGAGCTGGTCCCAGGTGACTCCAGCCAAACGGTGACGATCGGGACGGGCATGAGCCCAGCGTAGGAAGGCGCGCTCATCGAGTTCCTCTGTGAGAACAGGGACATCTTCGCATGGAAGCCCTCTGACATGCCTGGTGTCCCTAGGGAGCTCGCTGAGCACAAGCTAAACGCCGACCCCAAAGTGCGACCCGTCAAACAGTCGCTGCGGCCCTTCAATGAAGAGCGCCGCCGAGCAATCGCCGAGGAGGTGCAGCGTCTACTCGCTGCAGGCTTCATCCGGCCAATCAAATACTCCATGTGGCTGGCAAACCCAGTCCTGGTTGAGAAGAAGAACGGGACCTGGAGGATGTGTATCGACTACACAAACTTGAACAGCGCCTGCCCAAAGGAGCAGTTCATCCTCCCGCGGATCGACCAGATAATCGATTCAACCGCGGGCTCGGAGTCGCTCTGTTTCCTCGATGCCTACTCCGGGTACAACCAGATCAAAATGGCCGTCGAGGACGAGGAGAAGACGGTGTTCATCACGCCATTCGGAGCCTTCTGCTACACCGCCATGACCTTCGGCCTCAAGAACGCCGAGGCGACCTACCAGCGGTGCATGCAAGAATGCCTCGCGAGCCAAATTGGCCACAATATCCACGTCTACATCGACGACGTGGTCTTAAAGTCCGCTAGCCAGGGTGACCTCCTCGCCGACCTGGCGGAAACATTCGCTAACTTGCGAAAATATAAGATAAAGCTCAACCCAGGCAAATGCACCTTCGGCGTACCAGCAGGACAACTACTGGGGTACGTCGTTTAACGAGGGATCGAGGCGAACCCCACGAAGATCGACACGATCGCCCGGCTCGGCAAACCCGAGTGCCTGCGCGACGTCCAAAAATTGGCCGGGCGAGTAGCGGCTCTCAGTCGCTTCATCCCCCGCATGGGCGAAAAGGCGATGCCCCTATACCGCCTGATGCGCAAGAACCCCACCTTCCAGTGGGACAAGGAGGCGGATGACGTGCTCCGCGATCTCAAAAAGGTGCTACTCGCTGCACCGCTACTCGCCGCCCCCGCCAACAAAGAACCCATGCTGGTCTACGTCGCGGCTTCCGAGCGCGTCGTCAGCGCCGTGATGGTCGTCGAGCGACCGGAGGAAGGAAAGGAGCGCCCAGTATAGCGACCGGTGTACTACATCAGCGAGGTCCTCACCGAGTCGCGCCAGCGGTACCCCCAGTACCAAAAGCTGGTATACGCGGTCTTCAGAGCTCAGCGGCGTCTGCCGCACTACTTCCAGGAGCACCCAATCACGGTCGTCTCCTCAGCACCACTGCAAGACATCATCCGCAACCGCGAGGCGACCGGGCGGGTCGCCAAGTGGGCCGTCGAGATCGGCGTCCACAACATCAAATACGAGCCGCGAAAAGCGATCAAGTCACAGGCTCTAGCGGACTTCATCGCCGACTGGGAAGAGGCCCAGCAGCCAGAGAAGCTGCCATACCTCCATTACTGGAGCCTGCACTTCGACGGCTCCAAGAACGCGGACGGCGCAGGGATCGTGCTAACTTCACCAAAGGGCGACAAGCTCCGCTACATCCTCTGCCTCGACTTCACACCCTGCACCAACAACATGGCCGAGTACGAGGCCCTACTCCACGGCATGCGAGCTGCCAAGGAGATGAATGTCAACCGCCTATGCTGCTACGGAGATTCCGACCTCGTCGCGGGGCAAGTCGCTGGCACCTGCGACGCCGTCTCCCCCACCATGGACAAGTTGGGCGGACACTTCACAGGCTACTCCGTCGAGTGGATCGACAGGCGGAAGAACGAGGAGGCCGACGCACTCTCTCGCATCGGGTCGGCTCGACTCGCACCACCCGCCGGCGTCTTCCTCGACACGATCACCAAGCCATCAGTCTCTCCCCCGAGGGAGATCGACATCGGAGTCCCGCTCCAACCAGAGGCAGCCCTGGTCGCACTCGTCAATGAGCCAGACGACTGGACCAAGCCCTACATCGCCTACCTGGAAGCCGACACCTTGCCGGCAGACGAGACGGACGCTCGGATGATCACTCGTCGATGCAAGTCCTACACCATCATTGACGGCGAGCTCCACAAGCGCAGTGTCACCGGCGTGTTCCAACGCTGCGTCCAACCCGTGGAAGGACACAAGATCCTCCACGATATCCACTCCGGTGACTGCGGCCACCACGCCGGCGCCCGCTCTCTGGTCGCCAAGGCTATGCGACATGGCTTCTACTGGCCCACCGCGCACGCCGATGATGTCGACATTGTCCAGCGGTGCGCCGGGTGCCAGAAGTACGCCAACCAGACGCACGTGCCGAGCTCAGCGCTCAAAACAATCCCCATCACCTGGCCATTCGCTGTGTGGGGCATGGACATGGTAGGCCCCTTCAAGAAGGCTCCCTCCAGCTACACCCACCTGCTGGTCGCGGTCGACAAATTCACAAAGTGGGTGGAGGCCAAGCCAGTTCGGAAATGCGACGGGAAGACCACCACCAAGTTCCTACGCGAGCTCATATATCGCTACGGGTTCCCAAACAGCATCATCACGGACAACGGCACCAACTTCGCCAAAGGAGCCATGGATGAATTCTGCGAAGAGCACCACATCCGGCTTGACCTTGCATCGTTCGCCCACCCGGAGTCCAACGGCCAAGCAGAACGAGCCAACCAAAGCATCCTCCACGGCCTGAAGCCGCGACTCCAAGTACCCCTCGAGCGCACCGCCGGGTGCTGGGTCGAGGAGCTACCCTCCGTCATCTGGGGCATCCGCACCTCGGTCAACAGGTCGACAGGATTCACCCCATTCTTCATGGTGTACGGCGCCGAGGCAGTCATGCCCACCGATCTCGAGCACGACTCGCCACGGGTCGTCCACTACACGGAGGCTGCAAACGAACTCGCGCGCCAAGACGGAGTCGACCAGCTCGACGAGGCACGTGACCTCGCTCGGTCTCGCACCGCCATCTACCAGCAGGGACTCCGCCGCTACCACAGCCAGCGGGTGAGAACTCGCACCTTCCAGGAAGGCGACCTGGTGTTACGCCTCATCCAGGACAAGAAGGGCATGCACAAGCTCTCCCCTCCGTGGGAAGGACCATTCTCCATCGGGCGAGTGCTTGGCAATCATGCCTACTACCTCATCGACGTCCGCGGGGACGATGAACTCGACGTCAAGCGACCATGGAATGTAAACCTCCTACGGAAGTTCTACCCCTAGAACCTCATATATGTACTCTCCAGTCGCTGTGAAATAAAAAGAATCGGTTACCGCAAATTGCGCTTACTCTCCATGTCTTGTGCCACTCGCACTCGTAATAACAGCGTCCAGCTAACCGCAGAAGTCAACCTTTGGTACAGCGATCGGCACGGCTAAGTAGTGCGACGCAAGAGCACTGAGTAACCTCAGGCCTTGCCTCGTCCATGAAAAACGCCTACCCGGAGCCCCATTGGATTCGCCTCGCCCGACTGGCTTTACGAGCCAAGACAACTGCCTTCGCTTCGTACAGCGACCATGGTCCTCCGCATCCTCGGCATAGCGACTCGAACGGATAAGTACCACGCTCGAGGACTGACTACCAGTTCATCGCGAGCGGCTCGGGAAAACGCCAAGTAAGAGAGCATGCCTAGGACTCGCCACACGACTGGCCCAACGGGCTAGGCAGGAGTGATGCACCCAAACCAATGCGCCAAGTCCTCAACCACCCTCGAGTCGCACCTAGAACAACCAAGTACCACGCTCGGGGACTCGGCCACCCGACCCCGTTCGCGCAAGGGAAAACGGTGAAGTATAGAGCGTTCAAGGGAGTCGCCCTGCGACTGGCTCTTCGAGTCCGGGCGAGTAGACAACAGTAACAAAACATTCAAAAACAACAAACATATCATACACGAGGTAAACCCCACAAAAGGGCGGACGCGCTCGGGGACTCGTTCAAACCACAATCACAAAACACATGACAAATTCCAACACATACACGGTGTCTCATTCAAAAGCATGTCGCATTGTTTCACATTACAAAATATGCCCATACGACAGACTTGCTACTAACGCCTCAGGGCAAACTACCCTATTCTGCAGGCTTCGACGACGACTCGCCAGCACCCCGACGACCGCGAATGATCGGCGTGTATGGGTTTGACGGGTACGTCGTCAGCTCACCCGCCATCGCCGCGTGGAATGGTTGCTCGACCTTGAAATCCCGGTGCGGTGGCTCAGGGTCGTGGGGTGCGACAACCGTCTCCTGGTAGGGAAGGAGGTCGCCCATTGCCCAGACACGCTCCGAGTACACCGCGGCGCGGTCCGTCAACTTGAGCACCTCGGAAAGCTCCACCGCGCCAGTCGACGAAGGGTAGCCGCTTGTCACGTCGTCGAGGTCAAAGTCCTCTGGGAAGTGAGCAAGTCCAAGGCTCAGCGCCGTTGATGCTCCGCGTCGAAACGCCGACCGCTTCATGAATTCAACTACCGAGGGCGCCTTTTCCAAGTACTTCCACACCTCGACGAGGTCGCTGGGAATCACCTCTGTGGGTGATATCTCCTGGAGGTATGCTCGGATGCACGTCGCCGACAATGTCGCCGAGTCAACGAGCATGCCCACACACTGCCGCGCGTCGAGCAAGCTTGCCTCTTCCGCGCTATCAATGATGCGACCTGCGAGTAGAGGACAATAGTGAGTACGCTGGACATCACAAACAGCACAAGCTACTGGCAGAGGCAAGCACACTTACCAATCAGCGGGCGGGCGAGATCCGTGATGAAGCGTTGAAGCGCAGTATGATCGTCCTGAAGCCCAGCAACAAGGGCATCCGACACTTTACGATCCTCTTTGGCGGCCGCAATGGCGGCCTTGGCTCGCCCATCGGCCGAGCTCGCTTCCTCCTTCGCCTCTCGCAGCTCGCGCTCGAGATCGGCGATCCGCTTTTCAGCCGAGCTCAGAGCCGAGTGCGCCGCTGCCAATTCACCCGCGGGGACAAGTCCCTGGCGAGCTTCTTCCGCCTTCGCGGCAACCGCCTGAAGCCCTTTATTCGCTTCCTGGATGGTGGCCAGTTCCTTCTCCGCGCGGTGCTTCGCTGCCAATCGGTCAGCTGATTCACGTTGCAGACCCTGCACATCATTCAAACAGTTAGACGATGCGAAAAATCCTAAGTGCCCACCCGCTGAAATTCAGCGCATGTGCACTCGGGGACTGGCAATCAAAGAAATCCTAAGTGCCCACTTGCTGAAATTCAGCGAGTGTGCACTCGGGGACTGGCACTCAAGAAATTCTAAGTGCCCACCCGCGAAATTCAGCGAGTGCGCACTCGGGGACTGGACGCGAAAAATAATAACAAGGTGCTTAAAGGATCAGACCGCTGCAAAACACCGACCTGATCCTCGGGGACTGGACATACCTGGATGGCTGCGCCAAGCATGCCATGGAGTTGTATCGCATCCACGGACGCGAGGAGAGCTGGTGTATACCCACGACGCTGGTCGATTTCCGCATCGGCGACCCCGTGTGCACGGCTCGATGGCGAAGTTCCACTCGCCATGGCCGCTTTGGCCATAAAGCGTGGGAATGTCGCGATGGAGGCACCCGCCCCGAAGGAGGTCGGCTCGGCCATCCCAGGCGAGGGAGCGCCCTCCTTCGTAGACGCGGCCGCCTCTGTTGCGGGCTCAGTCGGCGCAACCGCCGTATCGTCAGAGATCGTGACGATGTCATCGCCCTTGGCCTTCTTGCTGCCATCTGTAGGGTCGACGACCTCGTCCGCCTTCCTCTTACGGGAAGGATCTTCCTCGCTGGTGACGGGTGGCACCTTAGCCACGGTCGGGTGGCCCATTCTCTTCACTCCGGTCATGTACATCATTCGTGTAAGCAAAGATAATTCAAGTGGTTATGGAAGACAAAGGAGGGTGAGGGTACTCACTTGGCGACTGGAATAAAGTGTAGCCCCGTGCGGAGGTTGGCTAGTTTCTCCAGTTCAGGGCCCAGTTGGCGACTGAGCCCCATTTCCAGGACGTCCCGTGCCCAAGACACGGACGGCTTCTTCGTCGTTGAGGCCGCAGCCGGAGCCTCTGGGATATCTTCGGCAGGGGCTTCCCTGCGAGGCGAAGCCGCTGCAGCCGGGCCACCCCCTAGCCCAGAGACAGGGGCGAATGGCGGAAGCATTGAAGCCAGCGGCACCTCGACGGTGGCCGTGTCTAGCACGGCTGTCGTCGGCGGCGCCTCGTCCATGGCCGGGATGGGGGCGTCGGAACTGCTCGCCGAGTGCGGCGGCGAGGCCGGCCTCGTTGGCTTCGGCTTCCTCTTCGGAGGAGCCTTCGTCTCCTTCTCCTTCTTCTTCTTCTTCTTCTTCTTCTTCTTCTTCTTCTTCTTCTTCTTCTTCTTCTTCTTCTTCTTCGACGGAGTCGCTTGTCGGCGCGAGGTGGTCTCCGGAAGTTCTTCTTCGTCATCGTGATGCTCGAGGCTTTTACTTGCCTCAAGCTCACGCTGTCGCTGCCTGCGGGTCTTGCGAACCAGCGGGGCGACCTCCTCCTCGGACTCGTCGTCGTCATCGATCTCGTCGCTCCCGGAATCGCCTTTGGCGGGAGGCGACTCGCCCATGTCCTGGACGGACGAGCTCGAATTCTCGTCGTCCGAGGGTGGGAGCCATCCTTCCACCACTTGGAACAGCTGCAAAGAATGCAAGATGAAATTAGAGTTACCGCGACTGCAAAAAACTGCGACTGCGAATGAGGCGAGGTGATTACCGTTGGGGCTGGATGCTTTGCGGTGTAAGGTGCGACTCCGGCTTGTGCTTCCAGGTACACTGCCTGGGTGATCTTCTTCAGTGATGGGATGTAGTCCTCCAGCTTCCACTCGGCGAGGCAGGCCTTCCTCGAGTCTTCCCGGCCCGTGTACTGGTACATATAATCGTCGCGGCGAGCCAGAGGGACGAGCCGCCGTCCGAGCCAGCAGTTGTATAGGTTGATCGTCTGGAGGCCCTTCTTCTTCAGACCGTGGATGGTCTGGAGCATCTCGTCAACGACCATCCGCTGGTCATTGGGGAGCTTGCTGACTTGGAGACGGCGCGGCTCGGACCGGTTGGCGGAGTACCGCGGAATCGCCGTCTCACCCTCCGGGGTCACCTCGGCAACATAGAACCACGACTTCTTCCAGTCTCTTGCCGCCTTGGCGGGCAGCATCAAGTCGAAAAATGAAGCCTTCGACTTCGGCTGGAAGGTTAGGCCGCCCGCGGCAAGCATTAGGCCGCCTTCCTCCTCGCGGCTGATCCGTCCGTGGAACATATCTTGCCATAGAGGGAAGTAGGGCCGGCAGCCCAAGTAGCACTCGGAGAACGCCACAAAGATGGCGAGCTGCTCGATGCTGTGGGGACCCAGATCCGATGGCTGGATCCCGTAGTAGGCGCAGAAGCGCCGGAAGAACAGGGACGTGGGGAACCCTAGCCCCCGTTCAAGATGGCTGGTGAAGCAGATGAATTCCCTCTCTCGCGGATTCGGGTCATCTCTCCGGCCGCAGGGATGCGCCAGCAGCCGGTTCGCTAGATCCCGGCCTCCTCGAAGGAAGCCAGTTGCGCCCTTGTGCACTTAGATCTACCCCAAGGCTCGGTGGAGAGGGCCATGGCGGAGAGATTTGTTGGGGGTCGGGGGATTTCTGGTCGGCTGGGTCGCGATGCGAAGAGAGGCGAAAATGCGCGCAGTCGGAGGAAATGGTGAGAAGGTGGTTCCCCGATCGCCTGCCATTCCCCTTATATAGCGAATGTTACCCGCCAAATCAGGGAACCGTTACCGCGCGATGATTAAGCCAAAAGTTACCGTTGGATTACTCCAACGGCTAGTTTGACCATGTTTAACGGTCCAACTTCAGCCACTCGGCTCGCCGACCCGTTCACTATGATAGTGTTTCGCCGACTCGACTCGCCAAAGTCGCGAGCAGTATGATTAGTTTTTCCTTTATACAGGAGCCCGCCGCCGATTCGACTGGATGTCTACTCAGCAGCCGTATGCTCCGACTACCAGCAGCCACCTACGCCAAATCGACGACGGCCTCGGGGACTACTGATGGGGATGCGCCTACCGGGGTATACCCAGCAGGACGTTTCCGACTGGCCCAAGACCTGGCGAGTGGGCCTGCAGGACGGCGACTGGATCAAGGCCCGGCGTGGATCCAAGCGACTGGAAGCTGAAGGCCCAGGCGAGTAGATATGCCCAGTCGGATTAGGTTAAACGAGTACCGAAGCTTTAACTGAATCGGTTGAGATATGTAAACCCTAGGGGAGGTGAGCCTATATAAACCTCCCTGTAGGGCGAGTAGAGATACGTTCCATCATACACCCAAGCGACTCGCCACCTAGCCGCCGAGCTCGCCCATTGTACCACCTTCATAATACAATCTAGCAGGAGTAGGTCTTTACCCTCCGGGGGGCCGAACCTGGGTAAAACCCTGTGTCTTTGCCCTCATCTCGCACCGCAGATGGCTGGCCACCCTTGCCCCTCGTTCTACTACTCGCTGCCGATTGCAGCATCTGTCGTGACCATTCCCACGACATACACCTCGACGCCAATGGCAAAGCCACACACACCAATCGCCATTGCAAGTTCGTCAACGACCTGAAGTAGGACCCGGAGTCTGGCTACAAGCAAAGTCAGAAGAACAGACTGCGAGGCAAGGGCAAGGGGAAGAAGAAGGAGGAGGAGTCCAAGGATTCAAGTGACATGGACAAGGACATTGACCCCAAGCACGTCGCCAAGAGCGATGGCAAGTGCAAGAACCCCTTCGAGAAGAAGGCGACATTTTTCCACACTTTCCTTGGCACCCCCACCGTCCGACAACAGAAGACCTCCATGAGGATACTGATGGCCACTCTACCCCCAGTTCCCCAATACATGAGTTGGTCGGAGATTCCAATTACTTGGGACAGGAAGGATCGCCCAGACCTCATCCTTACAGAGAACTAATACGCCATGATCATCAACCCCCTGATTGACGGCAATGAGTTCACCAAATGTATGGTGGATAGTGGAAGCAGCATCAACATCATGGACCTGGATACACTGCACAAGATGAACTTGACGGAGGCAAACCTAAGGCGGACCAGCACCATCTTCCATGGCGTAGTTCCTGGTTGGGAGGCTCGGTCTCTTGGGTGCATCACAATCCAGGTCGCTTTTGGCGATGTCAATAATTACCACCAAGAACGCATGACCTTTGAGGTGGTCCCCTTCAAGAGTGTGTACCACGTCATATTCGGTCGCGACATATTCCACACCTTCATGGCCAAGCCATGCTTCGTCTACAACAAGCTCAAGATACCCAAACCAAATGGTGTCATCACCGTATCCGGAAGCTTTACCAAGGCAAGGGACTGCAAGATTGGAGAAGCAGCCTTTGCAGAAGCTGTCCTCTACAGCGAAGAATTCAAGGAGATCCAGAGCAAGGTCGATACCTCGGAGATGCCTGCGTCGAAGAAACAAATTTCTGACTCCGCCCCAGCATTCAAGGTCGCCGTCGAGACCAAGCCGATGGAACTTGTGGTAGGCGATGCCTCCAAGACCACCACCATTGGGACGAACCTGGACCCTAAATAGGAAAGCGCGCTCGTCGAGTTCCTCCGTGAGAACATGGACATCTTTGCCTGGCAACCTTACGACATGAAAGGTGTACCTAGGGAACTTTCCGAGCACAGCTTGAATATTGATCCAAAATGTAAACCAGTGAAACAACCTCTACGACGCTTTGGAGACGAGAAGAGACGCGCCATAGGCAAAGAGATAGCTAGGTTACTTAAGGCTAGTTTTATCTAAGAAGTCCTTCACACCCGATGGGTGGCCAATCCTGTACTTGTCCCCAAAAAGGGAACCAAAGGATTAAGAATGTGCGTTGATTATACCGGCTTGAACAAAGCATGTCCCAAAGATCCGTTTGCTTTGCCTCACATTGACCAAGTCATTGACTCGATGGTTGGCTCGGAGCTTTTCTGTTTTCTCGATGCATACTCAGGATACCACCAGATCAAGATGAGGAAGTCAGATCAATTGGGCACTTCGTTCACTACACCCTACGACACATTTTGCTATGTCACGATGCCCTTTGGGCTAAAAAACACAGGTTCTATGTACCAGCGGACAATGCAGCGTTGCCTACACAATCAAATTGGTCGGAACGTTCACGCCTATGTGGACGATATAGTGGTGATGTCCAAAAAGTCAAACGACTTAATCGCTGACTTAAAAGAAACCTTTGATAATCTCCAGAAATACAACATGATGCTTAACCCTAAGAAGTGTGTCTTCTGGGTCCCAGCCGGCAAATTGTTGGGCTTTATCGTTTCCTAGCATGGAATCGAGGTCAACCCGGAGAAAATCAAGGCCATCTTAAACATAAACTGTTCGACATGTCTAAAGGACATTCAACGGCTAACAGGTTGCGTTGCAGCAGTTAGTCGGTTCGTCAGCCGACTTGGAAGAAGGCTTTGCTGTTGTACAAGTTTCTGAAGAAGGCGGACAAATTCACGTGGACGGACGAAGCAGATGCAGCATTGAAGTAGCTCAAGGAGATACTTTCCTCAGCGCCTATCCTTGCAGCACCCGAAGCTGGGGAGCCCATGTTAATTTATATGGCGGCCACCAACCGGGTAATCAGCATCATCGTCGTGGTAGAGCGGAAAGAACCAGGCTATGAGCACGGAGTTCAACGACCAGTTTACTATGTAAGAGAGGTCTTGACGAAGTCCAAGCAGCGTTACCCGCACTACCAAAAGATAGCTTATGGAGTGTTCCTTGCTTCTCGGAAGCTACGGCACTAATTCCAGGAGCACCCTATCACAGTGGTAAGCAAGACTCCACTGTGCGACATCATCAACAACATCGACGCTGCAGGAAGGGTCGCGAAGTGGGGCATTGAACTTGCCGCCTTCGAGATCACCTACAAGAGACGCGATGCTATCAAGTCACAAGCCTTGGCGTATTTCATCGCAGATTGGACGGAGTTGCCAGATGCTACCCCAATGCCGGAGCCAGAATATTGGGTGATGCACTTTGACGGATCAAAGCTACTCAACGGCTCGGGGGCTGGTTTACTGTTACAGTCACCAACCAGGGACAAGCTACACTATGTTCTGCAGATCCACTTCGAGGCTACGAACAACATGGCGGAGTATGAAGCACTCATTCACGGAACACGCGTAGCCAAGTATATTGGCATCAAGCGCATAGTTTGCTGTGGAGATTCCGACTTGGTTGCCCAGCAGGTGGCTGGCACTTGGAATGCGCGGAACCCTATGATGGCGGCATATCAAGATGAAGTGGACGAGATAGCCAAGGGCTTCTTGGGCTACGAGGTCAAGTATGTACCTAGGGAGCAAAACGAGGCGGCTGATCTACTGTCTATGCTTGGATCAGGGCGCAAACGAATTTTGCCTGGCATTTTCTTGGAGCATCTGCGGACACCATCCGTGAAGGGAGCATACATAGACAACCCAGACAGAGTTGACTCTTTCATGCACATGGTGACAAAGGTCCCTCCGGCTTGGAAAAAACCGTTCATGGAATATATCATACACAGAACTTTGCCCGACGATGAAGTCAAAATACGACAAATAGTACGTCGAGCAAAGGGCTATACCATAATCAATGGACAACTCTACAAAAGAAGCACCACTGGTGTATACCTCAAGTGTGTTTCCTAGCAAGAAGGTATTGAAATCCTCCGCGACATCCATCTCGGAGATTGCGGGCATCACGTCGCTCCTCGATCGTTGGTCGCTAAAGCCTTCCGACAAGGATTCTACTGGCTGACCGCGAAGACGGACACCGACAAGCTGGTTGAGACATGCATGGGATGCCAGTATTATGCCTGACAACCACATGTTCCAGCTGAAGAGTTGCGAACAATACCAATAACTTGGCCATTTGCAGTCTAGGGGCTGGACATGCTTGGTCCGTTGCAGACGGTGCCATGTGGGTTTACCCATCTGCTAGTAGCAGTTGATAAATTCACCAAATGGATAGAAGCTAAACCCATTAGAAAGCTCGATGGGGCAACTGCCCTTAGGTTTGTCCGGGATCTAGTGGTGATATTTGGTCTCCCACATAGCATTATCACCGACAACGGCAGCAACTTGCCACTTAGAAAAGTGGAAGCTTACTGTTGGGAGAAGGGCATCCGACTTGACCTTCCATCTGTGGCACATCCACTGTCCAATGGTCAGGTTGAGCGAGCCAATGGATTAATTCTGCAGGGAATCAAGCCACGTTTGGAAGCACCGTTGCATAGAGCAGCAAGAGCCTGGGGTGCAGGAATTACCATATGTGTTGTGGAGTTTACGAACTACACCCAACAGATCTACCGGCTACACCCCTTACTTCATGGTATATGGAGCAAAAGCCATCCTGCCTTCTGACATCCTCCACGATTCACCAAGAGTTGCCGCCTACGACAAAGATGGCGCTGAAGAATCCAGACGCCTAGATGTGGACCTTCTCGAGGAAGAGCGTGTATTGGCATGCCAAAGATCCGCCATCTACCAGCAGAAGCTATGCAGCTACCATAGTCGCCGCATTCAGCATCGCTCGTTTAAAGAGGGGGAACTGGTGCTCCGACTTAAGTAGAAGAAGTCACACAAATTATCCCCGCCATGGGAAGGACCGTTCATCATAAGCAAGGCGCTACTCAATGGGTCCTACTACCTCACTGACAATCGCGAGCTGAAAGATAGACCCAACGAGGATCATAAGCGTAAGCGACGTGACCCGGATGATGACTACCCGGAGCTTGATCGACCATGGAACATAGCACAGCTATGTCCTCTCTACACTTAGCATTTTTTATCTATTGTGTACCTCTTATATGATCAATGAAATAAAGCTCTCTGGTTCACTCATATGTCTGAGATACCTCCTTTAGTGTTCATTTTTGGATCATATAAAACCTTTATGCACAAGATTTGCGATTGCACTTGTGAAAATTCCGCCTACGGGCGTTAGCTTATGTTTTTTGGTCTACACGTTCTTTGTTGTTTTTCTGTGGATTCCGAAGTAGTGACTTTCGGCACTTATTGTTGGTGATTTTGTGCTTAGGTTATGGACGGTGCCATTGGGCATCATCGCCTGAGCGCATAGTTCCGACAACGAGTCTTCCGACTCATGAAAGGTCAAGCATAAAAACCAAAGTAATGGATAAGCCAACACTCGCTTAAAAAATATATACATGTTGGAACCAGTTCTTGAGTAGCAGGAAATAACAACCATTGTTTTTCCGCCTTAAGTTAACAAGTAGTTTTTTCCGCATACAAATTCCATAGGAAACAAATATTACATATTGTTTTTTCATTCCTCTGGCGCAGGTGACTTGGACGCAGCATCATCAGCAGCAGGAGAGCCATCCTCCTCGAAGTCGGCGGTGTTGAGGGACTCGGAGGAGCTTTGACTGTCGCTATCAATAGTCTTCCTGGGCACGAAGACGTTAGGGTCGACCAACTCGGAGACTCTGGTATCAAAACCCGCGAGCGACACCAAGATAGCTTTGTGATCTATTTTCTGGCCATCGTCGTCCACGTCGGGGATACCGGAGGTCACCGTGTCGATGTCGGCATTTTCGTAGTGCGCCTTGACCATTGACAGCGCCATCTTCGCGCCAGCCCGTGTACATGAAGCCTTCCAGCTTACAATATGCTCTGGGACTTGGCGCAAGATCTCCGAGAACTTCATCACGGAATCCACCGCTTTGATGTTGATCTTGGGGCTTGGCTATCTCCTTGGCCTACTTGATGGCAGTGTTGATAAAGTTGCCGGCAAGGACCATGCATTCTTTTGGCGGAGGAGGCGACTGGGTCAAACCAATAGGAGCTGCAAAATTCCGACAAGGGAACGCATGAGTTCAATAACAATAAAAAGTTTAGAGTATCTATCATATAGAAGTACAAGGCAGAGAATCGCTTACTGAAGATGCTAATCTCAGCCTACTGGAGGGTATCCGCCATGGAGTCCCGTTCTTGTCGGAGGATCTTGTATGCTTCAAGATTGTGTTGATTTTGCTCATCGGCAGCTCTCTTCTGCTCTTTCAGCATCGCGATCTCCTCCTTCAAGCGGTTCATCTCCGTGTTAGCAGATTCCTGCAGAACCTTCATGGAGTCCACATGCATCTTCAGCATATCCTGCCTCTCCTGCTTAAGGATCTTGTTTTCGCTGTCCTTGGCCTTGGATTTCTCCATAATGTACTTGGCCTTGTCAATGGATTCTGCAAGACGGAGTAAGAACAGTACATGTTGAGTACTCGGAGAATGTTGGCACAAGACCAAGTCGGAGTACGAAAACGAAAGGAAAAACAAAATCTTTCTCTTGATGATTTGTTCCTTTAAGAAGGCAGTTTTACCCTTTTCAGCTTCCAAATCCGCATGCATCTTTTGGAACTTCTCGTTGGCCACGCCTCTCCGACCATTCTCATTCTGTGGAAAGAAAAAATTAAAGTTGTATTAGTCTACTTGGAGCATCTAGCTGGATAATTGTCCATCTAGAGGCTTGGGTACAGTGAGAGTTTTTTAAACTTGTCAATATGCTTAGTATTTCTTTAAGCATCTAGTCGGAACTGATTCAGTTTTCAACTAGAAGCTTGGGGACTACAGTATAAAGTTTTTTAACTCAGTCATGTGCTTAGACTTTCTTTAAGTATCTAGTCGGAACTAATTCAATTACAATAAGAGACTTGGGGGCTACAGTATTAAAATTCACAAACACTATGTATGCTACTCTGAAAGTATCTAGTCGGAATAATTGATTCAAACTAAATACTTGGGGGCTACAGTGAGAAGTTTTCTAGCTTAGTCACTCTTAGAGCATTTAGACGCAAAGGCCTATGGTTTTCCGTCTAAATCCTCGGGGGCTACAATTGGATACTCATATGAAATGCAAAAAGGCAAATAAAACTTACAAGTGCGATGATCTTGAGGTTGGTAGCGCTCTCAGCAAGCAACTTGCCGAATGAAAGGTTGTTTCCTCGCAAGATATCTGCTTGTCGGAGCAGCTCCTCAAGACCGCAGGTTGGATATGTCGGTACCGCACTAGGAACCAAAGATGAGCTGCTCAGCGTGAGCGTCAGGAAGACTATCTTCGGAAATTTTGTGGTTGTGCTGGGTGCGGAGGCGCCGCCTTCAACAGACGTTCCACCCACCACCATCGCCTTACCTCTACCGATGGCATCCTTAGTCGGAGATTCAGCCATTTGAGTTGCGGTACTTTCTTGCGTTGCCTGTTCGCTGACAACGACGAGCTCCGTGGAGGCACCTGAGTCCACTTCCATGGCGGAAGGGCCAGATGCATATTTGGCCTGTGAGCTTGTCGGGGCGGATGTAGGCTGGACGATGGGAGTGGCAGGGGCGATGGCGGGAGATGCATGGTGAGGCACGTCATGGTGCAGCATATCTTTAATATTTCTAGAAGCCCCAAAAGTTTTGGAGGTCTTCTTCAAACTAGTAGTGGCATTTTTCCTGAAACATGCAAAAAGTATAAGTACAGGAAGAAGACGAGCAATGGACAAATGTCAGAGAGAAAGAGGCTTACACAATAGGGGGTGCTTTGGCAAAAGGGATCCTGGTAACCTTTTTTTTCTCCGCCTCCAGGGTGGCAGTGGATTTCTTGGAGACTCCACTCTCCGTCTTCTTCTTTTTGCCACCGTCGGCAGCGTCAGAGGTAGAGCTCTTCCGCTTTTGCGCCAGCGGGACATCATCGTCGGACACGACGGTGACTTCCTTCATCTTTGGGTCATAGATTTGGACAACCATGCTATCCTCCTCTAGACTGCTGAGCCGTTAAGTGAAATCCCAAAAGTGTTAGATGAGATGGTAATGGTTAGACGGAAGAACTGGAGTATATGTCATACATGGAAAATAAACATGTACCTCTGGGCACTGGCCCTCCACGAACATGTCATAGGTGATGGTGAAGCCACGCTTCCTGTCCTTCACCTTGACGATGTCCTTGAGGCGGAGCTTGACGGAGTCACTCGAGAAGTTATCCTCGGAGATGCGGAGGCTATCCTTCCTCTCCTTAGAGTACTCGTGCATCAGCTTGGAGTGGTGCTGCAGAGGCTGGATCCGCCTGATGAACCAGCACATGGCTAGGTCCAACCCGGTCAGACCCGTGTCTACGATCCACTCTATCCGCCTAATGGCGCGGGAGGCTTCGTTGTCAGAGGTAAGGGTGACTTGGGACCTCCATGTCGGGGCTTCGGCAGCGGCACCGTCGACAAAGTTCGGATACGTTTCTTCTCGGCCAGCCAGAGGGATATCTGGGCCGTAGAAGTATGTCTGTTGCGAGATCTTGCAAGATTCATGTCTGACAATGTCGGGGAACCGCCGGCCAGGCCGGATCTTAAAACTAATTGTTCCACAGTTCCTGAGTACGTCCTTGTCGGCTCCGGCTTCCCTCTTGACAGTGAAGAAATAAATAAAGAGATCTAGCCTAGGCCTAATCCCTAAGTAACCCTCACAGAGCGCCGCGTAATTGCTAAGCGCGAGGATGCTATTGGGGGAGAGGTTCTGAGGCTATACTCGGTAATGGCTAAGGACAGCTAGGAAGAAATTGGAGATGGGAAAGGAAACATCGCGTACCAATTGGGCTTTGAGGTACACCTTCTCTCCGGCTTGGGGAGAAGGGGTGACCTCGTCGGCCGGTGCCGCCCGCCAGACGAGACCCTCCGTTGCAGGAAGGTAGCCCTCGACGAGAAGCTCCCTGATGTCGCGGTCCGTGATGTCCGAGCTGTGCCAGTCCCCTTTGTGGGAATCGCTTTCCACTTCCAGCAGCTCCAGCGCCGCTGGATTGTGGTTGCCGCCGGTGGATTCGACCACCGCAGATTTGGGGATCACCAGGCCCTCTAGGGGCACATGAACGGTGCTCGTCGACTTCGCCACGGCATCGCTTGGCGCCGCCATGGAGGGAGCAGAGCTGCTACTTGCCATTGGAAGGAGAGAGGTGGTGACTGGAAGGATTGAAGGGCTAGGGTTTTTCACAAAATGCGCGGAGAGCTCGAGGAGGTGCTCGCTGGAGGAAGAAGACGACGCAAGGGGAGAATGAGGTGAAAAGTAAAATCCACCGCAGTTACAATTTATAACCTCTAGCGTCAAGATTCGTGCAAGACAATCGAATGGTCGGCGCGTGGGCGACGTGTGCGGGCGCGTGCGCGGGAATTTCGCCATGTTCACAACCGTCGCCACCTATGTCTACGTCGCTCGCGCGGGAAAAAAAGACATGATTGTGTTCTTTGCATGTGTGAGTTACGAGGCGTCGCTGACCTATGTCTACGTCGTCCTAGCTGTCACTAGCAGGTGAACTATCACATCGGTATATTCCGGCATGGACGGATCCAGTCCGGCTACGGAAGAGTACGATAGAAGATTTAGCAATTCTCCGACTTACAAGTTGAAGACGGAGAAAACCTTGCAGGGTTCTTGGGAGGACTACAAGATATTGCTTGATGATTTGCCGACATCCATCTAGATGGAGCATTCAACCTGAAGAGGCAAAACGACACAAGATCTCGGAGTTCTCCAGGGGCAACTGTTTGGGATATGCTATATGGGTATCCTCATAGCATGTCTCCTATCCGGATAACCCGGGTGGCCCACAGTTGGTAGCATGTCCCATGGCCTGCTGGGCGGCCCAGTTAGATGGATCCAGAAGGGAGGCCCATGTCAGATAAAGGAAGGCTACGGAGGAGTCACCGACGTACCCGGATCCTTGGAGTGCAAGACACGCTAGACTAGTTGTGAGCAGTGTAGGACTCTATAACCTGTCCGGCTAGGACTTTTCCCTGTAACCCTAGGAACTGGCGACTATATAAGTCAGGCCTATGGGAGCCTTTAGGGGACAACCTAGTATCGATTAGCATACACCTCGCACAGCGGACCAATCCATGTAACTCGGCGTATTGCCATTATAGTGATTTATAGCAGGAATAGGATTTCGCCACCGTTGTGGCATCTGAACCTGGGTAAGCTTTGTAACCTCGTACCCGTCAACCGTCCGCCTTCCCCCACATCTCTAAACACGCATTGTGAGGACCCCTCCATGGCGTACTCGTCGGCAATACCATGACAGCCAGGGAGGGCCACGGTGGCGAGCATCGCACGGCGGCGGCCCCAGCACCCCATGAGGTCGAGGAGGAGAGGAGGTGAGGACGAGAGAGAGAGAGAGAAACTGAGGGAGTGGGCCAGTAGGGCCAGAACCCCTTCGGGGTGCCCTTTTGGTCAAGGCCAATTGAGCCAAATTGGCCCAATAAGCCCAATGGAACCAGCCCAAAATCTAAAAGAAGATGTAATAATTAATAAAAGACCAAAATACCCCTAGAGTTAAATAGAAATTCTAAAAAATAAAATAGAAACTTAAAAATTACAAACAATATATTTTTGGATTCATAATAATCCAACCTATTTAACTAAATTAAGAAATAAATTTTGGTGTATATAATTTTTGGTCAAGATTTTATAATATAATTATGCTTTATGGAATTTTATAAAATTAAAGAATGAAGATAAAAATAGATAAAAATCACTTTTATTATAAATTATTATCCTAGTATTTGAGAAAAATACTAAATAAATGTTTTGGGTCATAAAAAGAAATTCTTTTATTTAAATATCAATCCTTAAAAGAATTATTAAATGAATAAATATAGGAATTTATATTAAATTTTAAATTTAAAAATAATTTATTATCTTATATAATGGCAAATATAATGTGCAACAATTATTAAAGATTTTTTTTTATGAAATCCTTTATTACTTAAAGAAACTCTTTAAACTAAAGTAATGGGTAAAACACACAAAGAAAAATAAATGATACATAATGCATTACATTACTATGCATAGTAATTTTGCTTCTTTAAATATTGTCCTTACCGGGCAATAATGATGTTTTGTAGACATGAAAGCTCAAGGTCCAGTGCAAGCATCCGACTTCACTATCTTGCAATCACAAGGCAAGTTCGTCACTTGCTCATGTCCTTTGAAGAGTCTTTATCAAAGTATTTGCAAATTGTGTGTTATCATCTATGTTTCCAAGAAAGAAAATATTATTGTTCTCAAAAAAATAAATTGCTGATATCATCCTAAGTGATGATAGCAAGGAGCAATAGAATTTAAGTTTCTATTTGCAACAATTATAATCAACTAGGAACCTAACAACCCATGACATCAGTGATTCTAGCGCCATATATAACGCGTTAGCCATGAGATTTGGAATGGGACAGAGAAGTCAGTTGTATCCTTTTCCTCTCATATGGAGGCAAGATGACCTGAACGTGACGTTGTGATTCCTTGTGTGGATCCAACATATGGGTGGGCACCCTTATGCCCCACAATTTTGGTGTCTAGATTATATATGAGTTGTTTTTAGTGGTATAGTCCATTTGATATGGCACTTGCCAGGGAAACACCAGTTCTTAGAGTCTTTGGGAACTCATCAGGGTTTTAGCCTGCCCGGAAGGGGGCTTAACGGAGGTGAGACAGCCCCAAGGGATCGTGCAGACATATGGGGTCGCGGAGAGGGCAGTGATTGGCTTGGACCAACTACTAGGCCCCACATCATGGAATTGTGGACGGGAAAGTACGCCCTATTGTGAAACTAGGAGTTGATCTCTCATGGGTAAAGTAACGCACCTCTACAGAGTGTAAGAATTGTAACTTGTTACTCCCTGTTTCGGGAAGGAGCTACGAACGCGGTAGGAAAGGAACTCCATGAAAGTTCTGGTCAACCTGTGAAGACTGATGGTCATAGATTTTCATAATAAAAGCAATCTTTGAAGAAAGATTTACGGAAACTGCATAGTGCCAAGGACTTATAGTCCGAGGTGGTAGATAGAGCATCAAACTTCCCACCTTGCATATAATGAACTTGCTGGGTAATGCTGTTACTCACCTTTTCCTTTGATCCCCTGCTTAGACTTTGAGGATCCCGAAGAAACTCCAATATATGCAGTTGAGTATCAAGAGGAGGTCTTCTATGAGGAGCCCAATATGTACGGTACCATGGAAGGAGTGGACTTTGATATCGTCTACGGAGGAGAGCACCAGGAGTCAGAATAATTACCGTAGTACTAGGAGCCAAATTGAGCCGAGCAACATGAACAATATATAACAATAGGTTGTTAAGCTCAATCTGGAGTTTAAGTCATCACCTTAAATATTCTGCTGAAACACTTCTTAATTTGGTTTTTAAGTTGAATCCTTTGAAGTCTTGAACTTTTGGTATTGTAATAATAATAATGTGTGTATGTTTGTAATATGGACCCGCAATGTTTCTGTTGTACCACTCTAAGGGATGTGATATTAACGGAACAGTGTTCTGTGGGTGTCATATCAACGACTATAGTGTACTACACATGCAGTGGTATGCTGGGTCACCGTAGTTGGTATCAGAGTAAATTTCTTTGACCTTAGGTTGGAAACCTAGTGAAGGGTATTACTTGTAGGAGTGAATTGCAACGATAAAGAATTCTCTAAAAAAATATAATGGGTATTAAAATGAGAATATTCTGTTATATGTTTTTAGTGTGATAAATCTTTGTTATGATGCAATATATTATTGGTTACTAATAAAAATATTTTTGAATATACAGAGTTATGGAACCAAAGTTTCCAAAACAGACTTTGTTAAGGAAAGAGGAGACTCTCGATGACTACCAAGGATCATTCACGGATCAGCTTCGTCAACTCCTAAAGATTTTTAGTTGTCCAACTAGAATTCTGGTGAATACTATAACCTATTATGATGGTCGGATGTTATCCAAGTATCGTGTGAGTATCCAACTTCCAGAAGAGCTTGGATTATATCACGATCTACCTATAGGTGAAGGTAGGACTCATTTGGCAGCATATCATGTTGCTGTTGTGGAGGCGATAGCTAATATCCGGTATTATAAAGCCAAAGAGTTAGAAGGGAGCACATTTTCTGTGATTCCTCGTGATTCTATAGACTCAGAGCCATTGCCGGATCATCTTACTTTGGTAAAGAAGCATCCTAAGTTAGCCTTCAAGTTTATGGATCGATATTGAACACTTGTTGCGTCTTTTTATAAGACACATCAAGTTATTGTTGAAAATAAAAATGACATGTTAGAGGATCTAACTGATCTGGAAAGAAGGAAGCAGTTAGCATTCCAATTGGGGAAGGAAGCAAGTAGTAGTACTAAACCAATCTTTAAGGATATACCCATAGATCCCAGATCTTTCACACCATATCCTTATTCACCCAGACCGGAACCTACTTATGATCCTACCCTATATATGAGGTATGTTGTACCACAGGGTTCAGAGGAAGGCTCTGATTCAGAACTTCCTATTGAAAATTCTGATGGTTGGAGAATGGGATCATTTGAAGGATCCCACGGAAATCAGATGTCCATAGATTGGTCTGAAAGAACTGTTGGATAATCCAGTTGGATGGGTGCAAGAACTAATCCTAGTAACAGTAGTAGAAATACCATATTCATCAAAGATCAGGATGAGGAAGAAGATCATGAGGAGAGAGTGTTTGAATAATCAACATCTTATCAAACCCCAGGGAATATACATTATCTGGTGTTTAACTATCTTGCCCAACAGAGCAATTGGGGAACAACAGAATCTGTGTTCTGATGAC
Source organism: Avena atlantica (assembly GCA_910589765.1). Taxonomy (NCBI): domain Eukaryota; kingdom Viridiplantae; phylum Streptophyta; class Magnoliopsida; order Poales; family Poaceae; genus Avena; species Avena atlantica. Next base: position 478,506,071 of record OU342739.1, on the reverse strand, counting down.
AACTCAAGGAATGAAGCTCGGGAGATGCAAGTGGGTGATTATGTTGAACATGTTTCTGAAGACTTTTCAGCTGAGCTGGAGGGAGTCAATGCACTCAGGTTGAGTAATGACTCAAGTCCTGACACTTCAGATACTGAGTATGTTCCTTCTGGAAGGCCATTTGTTCCACAAACTATGCGATGGACGTTACTCATCACGGTTGGACCTCAGGCATGTATGATGAGCGTCGTGGATACTAGAAGCAGGCGACTTACTATGAAGTACCAGTTATTGTGTATTGTACTCCAAGAGAGTGATGTAGATAAATAAGTGAGGCAGTATGCCTACTATACTATAGTAATTATAGGGTACAAGTATGATGACTTTGTACTTTGTTATGAGGCTTGTAATGTGTAATATGTGAAATACATATTTGGATTTTATTTGGATTTTCTTTGTGTGACTAGTTCTGTGCGTAAAGTTGAGCTCAGAACACATGTGCATGATGTAATTATGAGTATTCGCTTTATGTTGCAGGAATAGAGGGTCATGGACACAGGTGTAGAAACCGAATCTGAGCAGCAGTGAATGGAACGTGAGGCCAAGGAAAAGGCCGATGCAGATGCAGGAAATCAGGGAACATTACCACCACCACCAATGAGGTCGTTAATAGAGTAGAATTTTATGCAGTATATGCAAATGATGCAAGAAAACCAGAAAAAGTTCATGGAAGAGTTGTTGGGACGAGTTGGAAACCAGGGAGCACCTGAAGGTGGAGGAGTGAGTCTTTCTGACTTCCAGAATGCAAGGCCGTTACCTTTTGCATCAGCTCCTGAACCAATGGATGAAGAACATTGGCTAGCAGATACTGAAAGAAAGCTGAAGACTGTAGGTCGTAATGATGAGGAAAAATTGAGGTATGCAACTCATCTTCTGACAGGACCTGCAAACATCATGGTGGGAAAATCGGTTAGCCATGCAACGGCCGGGAAGAGAGTACACTTGGGAAGAGTTCAAGCAAAGGTTTCGTGAGTATCATGTTCTGGAGAGTGTTATGGAGTTGAAGCGGAGAGAGTTTGAGGAGCTTCAGCAAGGATATACTAGTTTCATGAAGTATATCCGGGAGTTTAGCCAACTGTCTCATTATGTAGAAGAAGAAGTCATCACCGAAGAAAAGCGGAAGAAGCGCTTTCTGCGAGGGTTAAATCCATTCGTGAGGATGTAGTTGAGATTGGCCAATAAACAAACATATCAGCAGTTACTGGATGCAGCTATCACTTTTGAAGATGACTACAAGAATGTCCAAGAGTATAGGAGGAAGAGAGCTAAGAAGGAAACTAAAAGGATACAAACAAGTAAACCTAAGTCCAATCTGGAATTCAAGCCAAGGAATAGACCCTATAACAGTAATAATTCCAACCGGAGTGGAAATCCAACCGGAAGGAATATTATATGACATAATTGCAAACTTCCAAGGCATATGAGCAGGGATTGCCAGAAACCAATAATTCTGTGCCATGCTTATGGCCAGAGGGGTCACATAAAGCTAAACTGTCCGAGCAAACCACCAGGTGGTTGGCCTGTTAAAGGTGGAGGACAAACTAGTGGAGGCAATGGGCAACCCAATAAAGGAGAAAATTTTGTCAAGAACAATAATGGCAAAAGGAACAGAGCTACCGGGAAGTTGAATTGCACAAGCCTAGAGGAGGTGGATAACTCAGAGCATGCAGTGATAGGTACACTCAATATCCTTACCAATCCCGGCAAAGTTCTATTTGATACTGGTGCAACTACTTCATTCATTTCTAAAGAATTATGTGAAAAAATTGGGATTAGAAGGGAAATTTTAGAAAACCCTATGACCATAGTGACAGCAGGGGGGAATGTAGTTGTACGCCACATTAAACAAGATCAGGTCATCTCGATCTGTGGTTCTACCTACTTTGCGGATCTTTATGTGATTCCTTTGAAGGGAACTGCAGTAGTGCTGGGTATGAATTGGATGACTGTAACATCCCTAAAATCATGTTTCAAAACTCTTGCATATCATCCATGCATCCATGATCATGTAGAGTTCATTTCAAAAATCAATTCAAAAGCAGGAGCATATGGGATCATTATTTTATGTGATCAGCATTAAATCAAATGCTACTCTCCATTGAGAGATTGTTGTTCATGAATCAAACCTTGTTCTCTCAGATTGTTTTGCTTGATTGCTAGAGCATAAACCAAAATTTACAAAACAAATATGGATTTTGAAACCAAATTCAAAACTTGATCAAACCAAGTGCAATGTCACTGTTTATTTTATTTGATCAAAAGAACCAAGCTTGTACAGAGAGACCACATGTTTTTATGCCCAGAAATATGAATGTTGCACTCTACAAAAATCCTGAAAAGTTTTGAATTCAAATAGCTTTTGAAATCATTTGAAAAAGGTTCCTGGAAATTCATTCAGAAATAGAAAATGATTAGAGAAAAGGAAAAGGGCCGGCGCCAGTCATTTGGCCCAACAGAGGAACCATCCCACTAAGCCCACCCGGGTCGTTTTCCCCTTCTCTCTCTCACCCGCACCCGCTCTGCCCCGCTGCCACTGCCACTGGGCCCGAGCCAGGTCAGCACCTTCTTCTCCACCCCCGCGCGCGCAGACCCCGTCGCCACCGTCGTTTCCTCCAGAAACGCCGCGATTGAATCCTCGCTTAATTGGCATTGAACCACCACGTCATTTCCTCGCCCCTCCTGGCTACTTAATCACCTCGCCACCGCAGACATTTCCCCTCACTCAATTTCCTCTCCATGCCACCAGGCTGCCCGTAGTCTTGCCTACACCGCCGCAGCTCCGATGACCTCCGGCGTGCGATTCCGGTAAGACCCCGTCGCCCCTTGCCGTCTAAGTTTTCCAGAATGATCACAGGATCCATGCGCATCTTCTCATCCTATTGGTGCATGCTAGGACCGTCTGGAGACTCACCAACGACGATGACCGCAAGTGCCCGACGCTTTCCTCCTCTCCGGTGATCGATTGCGGTAAGCACTGAGCGCCCCTTGACCCCTCTCGCATACGACTAGGTTCGCCTTGTCCTTGCACAGCTACTGATGCCTCTGGTTGGTACTAGGAAGGTCCAAAGCGTCGGCAACAACTTCGTCTGCAAGGACCCGACGCCGTGCACGACTCCGACGAGCTCCAGCGACCACCTTTGCGCGCCCCTTCGCCAACGAAGCCCACCTTGAGCATCAGCAGCACACGACGAGCATGGTAAGCCCCTTATCCCTCTCCCGCGCAACCTAGAACGCCGGCAACAACTCTGACAGAGACGCCGCCGCCAGTCGCCGCCGCTAGCGCCGCCTGTCTGTGGTCAATTAGATTGTGGCCGTAGGATTTAGATCTAACGTGTAATATTAGATCTGTAACGAAGAGGTAAGTTTAGATCTGAGTTGTGCATGTTTAGTTAGATCCAACGGTAGCCGAGCGTGATCCGGTGCGAAGCGGTATCGTCCAATCAGACGCTGCCGCGTGGCCAGTTCTTTGATTTAAAATCAGATTTTGTATCTATTAGATGTTTAAACTTGATAAATTCATAACTTTTGATTTCCACGTCCAAATTTGACAATTTTATATCAATGGAATCAGGAGAGAAAGCCCTTTCCATATATGGAATGTTTTTAATGTTTTGTTTCTGTTAAAATGGTTATTTTTACAGAAACATGTGTAGGCCTATTTTGAGTATATTAATTATTTGATAAATGTTTTAATGTTCAAATAAAGATTGTCTGGCAAGTTTTGAACTTGTTTATGAACCAGTACTATGCACGTGTCCGTGTCTTGTTGAGTATAGAAAATCATCACATATCATATTGCATGCATCCATATATTTTTGCTTGTATCTATTTTGTATGTGATTTGGTGCTATCATTTTATGTGTAGATTTTGGTGCAAATAGTGATTGTGATTGTGAGGATTGTAGCTACTCTCCAAACTACCAAGGCAAGTGGTGCTTCATGATTTTATTCCTATGTTTTTCAAATATGCATTAGAAATATTTTTGCTAGACTTGCATAGATAAATTTTGGTCTTTATATGCTATGCTTGGGAAATCCTAGTAGTTGTAGAATTGCTAGAAATTTCTAAGTTAAGATGTTTATCTATGCCATGCTTAGCCTAGCTAGTAGCAACCAAGGGTGGTAAAATATTCATGCTATGATAAAATATTTCTAAGTCTTTGGACTTGTGTTTTGCTTAATAAAAATCTAAGTGAATGAAACACCTGGGTGGAATGGAAGGAATGGTTTATGTTGAGTGGTTACACAAGGCCCATTTCTATGGTTTACCTTGTGTATCTCACTTGTGGAAAGCCACCCAGGAACAAAGGGATTTGAGATGCCATATGTTAAGAAGCTTCTAGTGCAGCCACTTGGCAATATGGGCTCTGCCTGGATCATATAGGTTGCAATAACTTAGCCATTTGGACAGTTGGTGGTAGTGGTATTGATAGGTTGGAGCGCGTCCATTTGGTCTAAGGGAAGGCTTCTGAAAGGTCCTGTCTTGGTGAAAATCAAGTCTTGTGGGGAAAGTGCACAACCTCTGCAGATGGAAGAATCTAAGTACTTAGCCATGTCCCTGGTATTGGACAATTTGAGCATCAAGACATGGAAGCTATCAAGAATCTCCTCATCCCAATTTCTAAGTAAAACTTGTGGTTGAACAAGGGTGAAGGACCCCAATGTCTATTGGTGGTTCCTTGGGAAAATATTTTGACAAAGAAAAACTTAGTGTTTTCAACTGATAGGCAAAACCTATTTTAAGCAAAGCAAGCCTAAGCTACACTTAGCCAAAATGCATATAGTATTTAGTCCACCAATATTCTACTAAGGTATCACTTGCCAATACTATTCCAATGTATTAACCCACTGTGGCTGTAACTTGTGATGTTGCAGGATATTCTAATGATGATTAGGAGTCATGAGTCTACACTCAACATGCTTGCCTGTGGCACATGAAGATAAAGACTTATTTATCTTATTATATATTTGAACTCTTGTATTAGGCCTGTGGCCATGGAGTTGTAAAAGACTATGTTTGTCTCTGGAATGATATGTAATAATGACCTTTGTTTCTGTGTACTTCATCTTAAACTGTGGATGCTAGCATTGATCCAGGGACTAGCATTGCAATCACAGGGATCCTTTTCTTTACAAAGGAGGGATCTTACAATGACTGAACATGGAGCCCATATTAATTGTGAGGATAAAACTGTCTCAATCAAAACTCCAAGTGGAGCAAGGATAGTTTATCAAGCAGATAACCACAGTCATATTATGGTCGATCTTCAATTGAACTCAATGAAGGAAGTCAAGTTGAAACATATTCCTGTAGTAAAGGAGTTTCAAGATGTTTTTCCAGCAGAGCTACCAGGAATGCCACCAGATCAGGAGATAGAGTTCACTATTGATCTACTTCCGGGGACCGCACCAATAGCTCAAGCACCATACAAGATGGGTCCAAAAAAATTAAAAGAACTCAAAGAACAAATTGATGAGCTAGTCAGAAAAGGATTTATTCAAGAAAGTGTATCCCCATGGGGAACACCGGTGATTTTTGTGGAAAAAGGAGATGGAGGAAGAAGGATGTGTGGAGACTATAGGAATCTCAATAATGTTACCATCAAGAATAAATATCCATTACCTAGAATCTATGATCTGTTCAATCAAGTTAAAGGAGCTGGAGTATTTTCCAAGATTGATCTAAGATCCGGATACCATCAGATAATAATCAAACCAGAAGATGTTCCAAAGACAACATTTGTCTCAAGGTATGGACACCATGAGTATCTTGTCGTACTGTTTGGTTTGACCAATGCACCAGCAATATTCATGAATCTGATGAACAAAATCTTCATGCCATACTTGGACAAGTTTGTCATAGTCTTTATTGATGATATTTTGATATATTCCAAGGATAAGGAAGAGGATGAAGATCATTTGAGAACAACACTGTGATACGTCGGAAACATATCTATAATTTTTGATGATCCATGCTTGTTTAGTATCTACTTTGCTCTACTTGTCTACACTTTGAGGTGCTTTTTACATGTTTTCTGGTACTAACCTACTAACAAGTTGCAACAGTGTCAAATGCCTGTTTTATGTTGTTTTTGGTTTCAGAAAAGTTGGTAAAGAAATATTCTCGGAATTGGACGGGACAAACGTCAAAGTCAATTACTTTTCGTGGGGAACAAGAAGTCCAGAGGGGAGCCGGAGAGGACGGTCAGGGGGCTAGACCCACCCTAGGCACGGGTGGGCCCTGCCCCATGCCTGGGAGGGGTGTGGGGCCCCTGGCCGCCGCCTCGGCCTTCCCCTTCGCCTATAAGAAGCCCCTGATGCAGAAACCCTAAGCACCCGATCAAATCTCCATGAAACCGTCTATAGCCGCCGCCACCATCGTCCCTAGATCGGGGAGGATCTGAAGTCTTCTCGGCACCCTGCCGGAGGGGAGATCATCCCGGAGGCCTTCTCTCCGCTATGATGTGTGAGTAGTTCCACCTTGGACTATGGGTCCATGTAGTAGCTAGATGGTTGTATCTCCTCCTTTGTGCTTCCATGTATAGATCTTGTGAGCTCCGTTCATGATCAAGATCTAATCTATTTGTAATCATGCATGTTGTGTTTGTGGGGCTCTTATGGATATTGAGATTATTATGTTGGTTTAATTAATGGTTTTATCTTTATGATTCTATCATGTATGTGTTGTTTGTGATCGTGCATGCTCTCCATTGTTAGTAGCTATCTTGGCCAAGTAGTTGTTAGTGACTCCAAGAGGGGGTATTTATGCTCGATAGTGGGTTCATGCATCTAGTTTCCAAGGGAAGTGACAATAATCTCTTCGGTTGTAGATGTGTTATTGCTACTATGTAGAAAACAATGGTCTCTTGTTCATGGAACATGTGGACTGTTTACCTTATACACTTTGCTTAAAGCAGTTATTTGTTGCTTGGAACTTAATACTGGAGGGGGTTCGGATGATAACCTGAAGGTGGACTTCTAGTCATAGATGCAGTTGGATGGCGGTCTATGTATCTTAATGTATTGCCCAATCGAATCTCATAGGATCTTTTTGACTAGTATTGCATTGTTATGCCTTGCTCAGTTCCTGTCAATTGCCTTGCTGTAATTTGTTTACCCTTCATGCCATGTTGTTTATCTAAGGAGAGCACCTCTAGTGAACTATGGACCCCGGTCCAATCTTTACCATTCCAAGTATATTCTTGTTTTCAACTATCTTCCAATTAAAAACTATTTTGTTATGTGAAAACTTAGTGATTAAAGCCCTCGCGAACTTGATGGCACATTATATTCTTTGCCCCTAATAAACTTCAACCATTGTGACAACTTTTTTGTATATGCTTGCACTTATAAGTTGGAATTAGCAGAACCATGCTGTCACGGGGAACGTTTTCAACATTACACTTGTACTTTGTACTCAGTTGATATCATGTTCTTTTGCCTATGGATGTCACCGGTGTGAAATAAAGAGGGAACTTGTAAGTCCATGGAGTTTGTATCATGTGTTAGAGAAATGCCTGGGCCGCTAGCCTAAGCCATGCCTAATCATGGTGGAAACTTGCAGCATCACCATAATGAGCTATCTATGAAGCATCCTCAATAAAAAGCTATGCATATGGTAAATAAAAAGATTGATGAGATGCTCATTGTCTGCTTGCCTTATCATTTTGGTTATGGGAAAGCTCCTATACCATGTGCAAGGGGTACCCCGTTGGCGGTTCTCAATGATATGCAAATACTTACAATGACAAGAACTTACCTAGGCCCAAAGTTGAGTATGCATGAGGTGTGGCCCTCGTATTCAAGGGACTTGAGATTGACAACTTATACTTCGTCAAGCATATACTCCATCTTTGCCACTTTAACCTTAACCACTTCCAGATGCTTATGATAGGGGCAATGAGGGCTGAAAGCTAGCAAGTACCATAATTTTTGGAAGCTCTTTTTGAAACTCGAAATCCCTGCTTCCCTTTATGAAGGGCCTTTCTTCCACCCCTATTGAGTCTCCACTTTCTACCTTTAGGAACCATTAAGAGAGCATAGTTGTCATTATGTGTGCAGTTTTGCAAAGCTCATTTATTGATGCATATTGTGATATTACTTGTTCTTGTGCTATTTGTTTCTAGTCATCCTTGTGAACTTTGAAGGTGTCCTATGAATCTATATTGCTACTCTATGAGGGACAAGCTGATTGCCACTATGCCATGTTTTCTGTATGTGAAACAAACAAACGTTTTTCAATGCATGTTATTCATGATCTTTGTTTGTAGATTGTCATGTTGCATGCATAGTTACTATGTCCTATTGTTAGAACTCCATATTTCATGCACATGTTTAGAGTTCTTTGATCCTAGCTTTCAATGCTTGCAAATGGTTGGATCTTTATTGTGAGGGTGCATGTCACCTCAAAAATTATTCTTTTATCACTTTCCTACTCGAGGACGAGTAGGAGTTAAGCTTGGGGATGTTGATACGTCGGAAACGTATCTATAATTTTTGATGATCCATGCTTGTTTTAGTATCTACTTTGCTTTACTTGTCTACACTTTGAGGTGCTTTTTACATGTTTTCTGGTACTAGCCTACTAACAAGTTGCAACAATGTCAGATGCCTGTTTTTTGCTGTTTTTGGTTTCAGAAAAGTTAGTAAAGAAATATTCTCGGAATTGGACGGGACAAACGTCAAAGTCAATTACTTTCCGTGGGGAACAAGAAGTCCAGAGGGGAGACGAAGAGGTCGGCCAGGGGGCCAGACCCACCCTACGTGTGGGTGGGCCCTGCCCCGCGCCTAGGAGGGGTGTGGGGCCCCTGGCCGCCGCCTCGACCTCCCCCTTCGCCTATAAGAAGCCCCCGATGCAGAAACCCTAAGCACCCGATCAAATCTCCACGAAACCATCTGTAGCCGATGCCACCATCGTCCCTAGATCGGGGGATCTGAAGTTCTTCCCGGCACCCTGCCATAGGGGAGATCATCCGGAAGGCCTTCTCTCCGGTATGATGCGTGAGTAGTTCCACCTTGGACTATGGGTACATGTAGTAGATAGATTGTTGTATCTCCTCCTTTGTGCTCTCTGTTGTTAGTAGCTATCTTGGCCAAGTAGTTGCTAGTGACTCCAAGAGGGGGTATTTATGCTCGATAGTGGGTTCATGCCTCTAGTTTCCAAGGGAAGTGACAATAATCTCTTCGGTTGTAGATGTGATGTTGCTACTAGGGAGAAAACAACGGTCTATTGTTCATGGAACATGTGGACTGTTTACCTTCCACACTTTGCTTAAAGTAGTTGTCTGTTGCTTGCAACTTAATGCTGGAGGGGGTTCGGATGATAACCTGAAGGTGTACTTCTAGTCATAGATGCAGTTGGATGGAGGTCTATGTATCTTGTTGTATTGCCCAATCGAATCTCATAGGATCTTTCTGACTAGTATTGCATTGTTACGCCTTGCTCAGTTCCTGTCAATTGCCCTGCTATAATTTGTTTACCCTTCATGCCATATTGTTTATCTAAGTAGAGCACCTCTAGTGAACTATGGACCCCGGTCCAATCTTTACCATTGATACATCTTCCACTGTTACTTGTTTACTTGCTGCAAACCATTACCTTCCACACCATACGTTAAATCCTTTGTTACAGCAAACCGGTGAGCATGACAACCTCACTGATTCATTGGGACAAAGTCTTGAGTTTGTGTTGTGCAGGTATCCACGTTGCTTGCAACACATTTGAGACGTTTCCTTCCTCCTTTAGGTTCGATAACCTTGGTCTCTACTGAGGGAAACTTCTTGTTGTGCTAATCACACCTTGCTCTTAGGGTTCCAACAAAGTGTCCCACATCAATACTGGGTGCACACATCACATTGAAGATCCTAAGAGAACATAAGCTTTATGCTAAGTTCAGTGATGGGGATATGCCTACCGGGGTATACCCAGCAGGACGTTTCCGACTGGCCCAGGCGCCTGCGAGTGGGCCTGCGGAACGGCGACTGGATCAAGACCTGGCGTGGACTCAAGCGACTGGAAGCTGAAGGCCCAGAAGCGTAGATAGGCCTAGTCGGATTAGGTTAAACAATCGCTGAAACCTTAACTGATTCGGTTGAGATCTGTAAACCCTAGGGGGTGAGTCTATATAAACCTCCCTAGAGGGCGCGTAGAGGATACGTCCCATCACACACCCAAGCGACTCGCTGCCTAGCCGCCGAGCTCGCCCCATTGTACTTCCACCATAATACAATCTAGCAGGAATAGGTCTTTACCCTCCGGGGGCGAACCTGGGTAAATCCTTGTGTCTCCGCCCTCATCTTGCACCGCAGATGGCAGGCCGCCCTTGCCCCATGTTCTACTACTCGTTACCGATTACAGCATCTGCCGTGGTCATTCCCACAATAGTGGCGCCCACCGTGGGGCCTAGCCGGTCAGGCCGGTGTTCCACGGCGAGATCCAATCTACCCATCAATGAGTCGGTCGCCACCGGCCGCATGATAGCGACCGGCGAGATGCTCCAAATCTTGCCGAGCAGCTACGTCCCGGCGGCGCAACCCGTCACGCATAGCATGATCCTGCCGGTCGGCACGATCGGTCTCTTCGTCGGCCTCACCGACGTCATCGTCTCGGAGGACTCGGCTCGCATCCGCGAGTCGCCGCCACGCGGCCGTCTCTCTGAGAGTCAGGTCCGCACGATCCACCGCCTCGCCTCCGAGTACAACTCAGCCCACAGCGACGTGGCTGAAACCACCGCGGTCGCGGAAGATGCGGCCCTCAACGACGATGCCGACTCGGCGACCCCGACGTCATTCGCCGGATCCATCGTCGACGCGTCGCCCGCGGGCTCCATCACTCAGGTCTCCAATGTCGGAGACTTCGAGGATCCCTCCATCCTTCGGATCTTCGACTTCGACTCCGGGTCGGAGAATTCCGCTGATCTCCACGACGGGACCGGCCGCCACGCCGCGACCTACATGGCGACTGGCGCCGACCCGCCAGAGGATCCATTCTCCACTCCGATCCCTCCCAACGCAACGGCAACGGAGGTCGAGGAACTCCGCCTGAAGCTGGCGGAAGCAGTCCGCAAGGAGCAAGCCGAGCGCAAATTTTTTTGCCTCGAGCAGGTGACGGCGCAGGAGCTGTCGCGCTACCACCAGCAACGAATCAGGTCGCGCCTGAACCCCACCGTCCAGGGGCGCGCCCTGAATTTCGACGACGAGAGCGACCCAGCCCCTGCGGCCGAGCGCGCGATCTACGAGAATGCGCCACCAGGAGGAAGCGCCCGGCCCCCACCAGGGTCGACGGCGAATGGCGCCCCACCACCACCCAACCGCGCACCCCCAGGGACCAGTCGTGGATCGTGGTCTCCTCACGGGAACGAGACGCGAACGGCCTACCACTGTTTTCCACCCCGATGGACAACCTCGTCACGGGCCAAGTAGCAGTCGACAACATCGCGGCCACCGGTGACGGCGCCCTACAGATCCAGTACGTCAAGGCCTTGCTCGCAAAGGTAGTCGAGCAACAAAACGTAGGCGTCGAATCACAGGGTCGGATGTACTCGCGTTCATCGGGCAGCAGAGCGGCCTCAAGCGGCTGCCCCATGGCGGCAAACACCCTCAACTGCCCGCCACCCGAACCACTGCAGCTCCAACACCGACCCACGAACGCGGCACTCTCCACCAACGACCCCGGCCGGCGACCAACTTCGTCGCCGCCAACGGTCAGCCCGTCGACGCCCACACCCACATCACCAACAACCAGAGCTGGCGCGCACGCTAGCCCGACGACCTGCGGCATAACCTAACCAACCGCCGCGACGGCGAGCCGAGGGGGTCGCTAAGCCGACTCGGGCCCCGGTGCTTCGGACCGATGATCCGAGGCGAAAGATACCCGGCGAACTTCAAAGCGCCGAAGGAAATAGAGAAGTACGACCCCTCGTACGATCCCTCTGTGTGGCTGGATACTTACCTCATGGCAATGGGGATCGCCGGCCACACCGATCTACTAGCCGCCCGCTACCTCCCCCTGATGATGGAGGGGGCGTGCAGGCAGTGGATCAACACTCTCCCCGCGGATAACATCGACTCCTGGGAAGATATGCGCGACGCCTTCGTCAGGCACTTAGAGGGTTCATACACCCGCGCCACCACCATCGAGGACTGGAACAATGCGTCCAGGGACCTCGCGAGTCGACCCGCAGCTGGGTCCAATGGTGGCAAGAACTGTGGTACAACGCGGTCGATATCCACCCAGACACCGCAATCCACTGCTTCAAGACCTCGTGACGCTACGAGCCCCTGGTCGCCAAGCTCAAACGAGCATACCGCACACTCGACAACATACCGTATCTCCTAGAGATCGCCAAAAGATACGCGGAGGAAGACCCAAACCAAGAAACCGACGACGAGTCAGGAGGACAACGCCGCACGAGCGGCAACGACAACGGACGACGATCCGATCTACGCTATAGCAACACACGCCTCGCCGGCAAGCGCCGCAGTGACGGGCGAGTCGACTTCGTTGCCAATGCTGGGTACGCGCAGCGCGAGCCCAAGAGCTTCCGCCGCGACGGGGGGAAACACCGCGACGGCGGCAACTACAAGGCGAAGCCAAGGTTCGACCCCGCGGCCCTTCTTAACCAACCTTGTGTATTTAACAACAGGGAAGGAAAGCCCGCTACGCACACGACCGCCGACTGCCACTCTCTCAAGGATATCGAAAAGGCACGACGAGCGCGGGAAGACCCCGACAACAACCCGCCAAATGGCGGAAAATTCGGCAGCGTGGCCGGCTCGCTCCACACCTTCACAGGCTTCAACATGAAGCACGAGAAGAAAGTCATCGCCCGCGCCATCGCCGTCAACGCGGTGGCCCAGGTGGACGTTCCCCAGTTCCTCAACTGGTCGGAGCAACCAATCACTTGGAGCCGCCAGGACCACTCGCCACGAATCGAGTACCTAGGCCGAGTCGCCCTGGTAGTCAAGCCCAAGGTGGGAGACTACTGGCTCCCCAAGACATTGATGGACGGCGGCAGCTCCATCAACATCCTGTACCTGGACACCTTCAGGCGACTGCGGCTCCCGCGGTCGATGGTCGAGACGACCTACACCACGTTCCACGGCATCGTCCCCGGTCGGAAGGCGTACCCGATCGGCAAGGTCACGCTGCCAGTCACCTTCGGCACACCGGAAAACTTCCGCACCGAGCGGATCGTCTTCGAACTAGTGCCCTTCGACAACCCCTACCACTGCGTCCTGGGCGCCAGGCGTTCGCCAAGTTCATGGCGGCGCCCCACTATGCGTATAACGCGATGAAGCTCCCCAGACCGCGTGGCGTCATCACCATCCACGGCGACCCCGACATGGCCGCCAAGTGCGAGGCCAAAGGAGCCGAACTCGCCGACGCCATCATCGGGGCAGAGGCCAACCACGCCGACGAGCTCGCCAAATACACGAGCGGGGTCAACAACGATGACCCCACTATACTCAAGAAGCCCAACTCGGAGGGCGGCAACACCTCAGCCTTCGAGGCAACGATGCATACCCGCACCGTCGAGCTGGTCCCAGGCGACTCCAGCCAGACGGTGATGATCGGGACGGGCATGAGCCTAGCATAGGAAGGCGCGCTCATCGAGTTCCTCTGTGAGAACAGTGACATATTCGCATGGAAGCCCTCTGACATGCCTGGTGTCCCTAGGGAACTCGTTGAGCACAAACTCAATGCCGACCCCAAAGTGCGACCTGTCAAGCAGTCGCTGCGGCCCTTCAATGAAGAGCGTCGCCGAGCAATCGCCGAGGAGGTGCAGCGTCTACTCGCTGCAGGCTTCATCCGGCCAATCAAATACTCCAAGTGGCTGGCAAACCCAGTCCTGTTCGAGAAGAAAAATGGGACCTGGAGGATGTGTATCGATTACACAAACTTAAACAGCGCCTGCCCGAAGGAGCAATTCGTCCTCCCGCGGATCAACCAAATAATTGATTCCACCGCAGGATCGGAGTCGCTATGCTTCCTCGACGCCTACTCTGGGTACAACCAGATCAAAATGGACGTTGAGGACGAAGAGAAGACGGCGTTCATCACGCCATTCGGAGCCTTCTACTACACTGCCATAACCTTCGGCCTCAAGAACGCCGGGGCGACCTACCAGCGATGTATGCAGGAGTACCTTGCGAGCCAAATTGGCCGCAATATCCACGTCTACATCGACGACGTGGTAGTGAAGTCCGCTCGCCAGAGCGACCTACTCACCGACCTGGCGGAAACATTCGCCAACCTGCAGAAATACAAGATGTAACTACCTCGGTGAATTACGCTCCTAGTTACAAGCCTGGATGAGCGGAAATGGTTGAAATAGTACGGTGGGGCCCAAATGCCACTCACAGGTAGACCTTTCGGCCGTCCCAGCCATTTCCAAACGTCGGGACAAGAACGGGCGGCGTAATCGGCAGGCGAAGGGATCAACTACATACACAAATGAGTATGTATGCAAGCCACCATACAACAGTACATCAGAGCCATTCCATCTAAAAGAAATGGAAATATTGCAACGCCATACGGCAAGATCCAAATATCCTAGATAGATATAGTAGTTTAGGATATCTCCTCATACATCAAACATCAGAGTATCAGGCGGAAGCGGCAAACAAGATCCGAGTACGGATAAGAAGCAAATCGGCATAAGATGCCCCATAAATAAACACGTCCCGCCCACAGATCTCACGGATCCCTGTTCCCGGAATCTCTACACCGAATGATCGTTGTCCACATCGTCCGTCTCCTCCACCCAGTATCCATCTCGTGAGTGTACCTGTTCATCTGAACCAAATAATTATCGTGTGAGACCCTAGGGGTACTCAGCAAGTCTTTAAGCCTCTAAAGGGGACACAACCTGGGGTGACGCAATTGCAGCAAAAGATAAACCCTAACAATTCTATAGATACTCGCTAACCAACCGCCTAACCAAAGATAGACGGATGTCCGTGAATTAATGACAACAGTTATAACAGTAATATCAACAGATCCATCCTCCTCCTCGCTTACCAACGAGGAAGCGGACGAACACCCCCCATCCGTTGGCAGTTTTATTATCCATTCCATGAGTGTTGCACTATTTACTAGTCAGTTACTTAGTCAAGTTAAAAGCGGTACTTTAGTTATACTTGTCTATGATCGAGAAACTGTGCTCCAAGTCGTCCATAACCGCGGACACGGCTTTCAGAAAGTTTTACCCTGCAGGGGTGCACAAATAGCAACACACACTCGATCAACCTCGGAAAAACCAAATCAAAACCCAACGAGGCTTTCACGACAAAGCAATCACAAGATTCAGAAATATTTCAGGGGGCCACCCCATTAAGTATACCCGCAACGAAGTTAGCTGACTTCGAGACGGACTCAAGGTTTGTGGGGACGGCTGTAAACGACTGGGAACCCGAAAATGTGACTGGGCTTGTCGATACAGCGAAAACGTGTCACGATCCTAAACAGTACAGGTGCCCCTCGCACAATCGTAAATAAAGCAGTAAAGCATGGCATAAGTATAGGATAGTAAATAAAACCTCAAACTAGTTTGTCGCCCCAAGAAATAAGAATGAATCAAGCTCTGGCTCAGGGGGGTCCCATAAGCCTCCCGGATGTGGATAGCGCGAATATTCAAGGAACAGGAATCAAGTACTCGGGGTCCTACGGGACACAAGTGAGCATGAAAAACCAAATAGCAGATATTGCTCACCGGTGCCACTTTCATTAGTTATCCCATTACTACTCAGGTTAAGTTGTTTGGGTACCTCGTTATCCATCAGACTCTCACATACCCTACACATGCTGTTCTACGACTCGCATGGCTCAAACAACTCCTGTAGTAATGGCTCATGGGATGGAGGAACGAGCTTCGGTGGGGTTTAAAAATAAGGCTATGCAATACTTGGGATTCAGTTTAATGCAATCGCGACTCAATGATGCAAGAATAAGATAGAGGCAATAGGTACTATATGTGTGCAAGCATGTGGTAGTGCTTGCCTGGCAGCTCAGTTGAAGCGAGAGAAGGATCTGGGTAGTGCTCCTGGGTTTCTTGATATATCCCCTGCTCAGCGTCTATTCGAAGAAGAACCAAACAAACAAGGGCCAACATAAATAAAGTGCACAAGCATATGAATTAAATGCGACAAGCAAACAATCATGCCATGATGAATGATGCACAATTTTCATGGCATTAAAGTAGCATGGCATGGGTGAGGTGAGAAAACAATAATAAAACACTTGGTTAAAGTATTTAGGCATGTTTTACTCCCATAAACAGTTCTGATTATTCAATAATTATATGATGCATGCTTCACTTCATATCAAGGAATGCATAAATAGAAAGGTCTCGTCGAGCTAATCATTTTAGACATATCATTTGTTAAATTTGGAGTTATAAAGCAAAAGTTATTAAATAATTGAGAAAAGGGGCATTTTGTTGTAATTTTAGCCAACTTGGAATTTAAAGTGTTCAAAATATATTTTGGAGGGCATATTTGAATTCCTCACATTTTTCTGATTTGAAAACATATATTATTTGTATTATTTGAATTCATATTTTAAAAGTTATTTAAACACTGATTTGAATTTGAATTTAAATTAAATTTGAAAAGATTTGAATTAAAACAGAATTACAGAAAAGCTTTTGTTACTCAGCCAGATTCTAGCCATAGACACTGACCAGTGGGGTCAGGGTTTACTGGGACACAGCGCGCGAATAAAAGCTTTTTACACCGCAGCTAACCTAGTCCCTGTGAATGACAGGTGGGGCCACGGCACACGCGGACCCGCATGCCAGTAGGCGAGAGGGGCGTGCCACGCGGCACAGAGAGGGAGCGCGGGTTACGATCTGAGAAAGCAGAGGGACCTCTCTGTAAAAAGGCTAGTGCGGCTGACAGTGGGTCCACGAGGTATCGCGGGTTAAGGGATTAAAAAAAAGTTGGGGGTTTTCTGAAAGACTGCAACGGCCCCACTATTCCTCTTCTCTCTGAATCGCGGACAGGGTCTGGTGCGACAGGCGCAGGACGCGGCGCGGTGGGGATTCGAACATGCGACCTGGGGCGCGCGCGCAGGCGCGGTGACCACTGGGCTAGGCGGGGGTAGTTGTTAGGGGGGCGGACGGGGCCTAGGTAGGTTTTGCGCGGCGTGGAAGCGAGCAGACGCGCGCGCTCGTCGGTGCACCGAGGGTGCTCGACGGAACGTACGCCGCGACCAGGAAGCGACGGTGACTGCAAGGATGTCTGGGGGACTCGGGAGCTCACCGCGGGTTGATTGGTGTGGTCGGAGGAGCTCGGGGAGGTCGCGATCTGGCGCGGGGCTCGCTGGCCAGAGCTAGGGTTTCACGGCGGAGCGGCGCTGGTCCTGGTCTTCTGGTCCTTCTCCTCCTCGACGGCGTGTACAAGGCGTTGCAGGGGAGCGTCCTCGATCTTCCAGACCACCCCCTTGACGCGCTGCACGGCTGGTTCGACGAGGGCGACGTTGTGCTGGCGGCGGTTGGCTTCGGCTGGTGGTGGTCGGAGAGGAAGAACGGGGGAGAGGGCAGGGCCCTGGGGCGGATCTAGGGGAGGCAGCGGCGAGGGAGAGGGAGTAGATAAGGACGGGAGAGGAGAGGGGTGTCGTGGGGAGGTGGTGAAGGAAAAAGGTGGCTCGGGTGCCACCTTTCCCTTCCTCCTCCTTCACGTGATCGAGCTGGGGCCAGGGCAGGAGCAGGATAGGAAGCTGGCAGGTGGCCCAGGGAAGGAAGGAGAGGGTGGTGGGGCTAGGGTGGCAGAGAGAGAGCTAGAGACAGGGGAAGATAAGCTCGGGCTAGGGTTGTAGCTAGGGTTGGGGTAGATGAGAGAGGGAGTAGATGGGTGGGGCCTGCATGGCAGAGAGGGGAGAGAGGCCGAGAGAGGCCATGTGGGTAGCTAGGGTAGCTAGGAAGGGAGCTCGGGTTAGGGTTTTGTTTAGGGTTAGAGAGAGGGGTGCCTCGGCATGGAGTGGTTAGGGTGGGGGGTGTGGTTTAGAGAGGAGGGTTAAGGGAGAGGATGTGGTATGGTAGCTAGGGTTTGAAGCATGATCAAAACAAGAGGTGCAAAGAGAGAGGAGAGAGGGGTAGGGAGAGGAATTAGGGTCTAGATAAAGAAAGAGAGAGAGAGACAGAGACTAGGTGAGAGAGGGCTTTGGTATGCATGATCAAGAGAGAGAAAAGATGGGCATGGGGATGATCTTACAAGATCATGCATGGCACTACACAAGAGAGGTTGATGAGGTTTGGTGGCACAAGGCAAGCAACTAAGCAAGGTAGAAAGGATTGAGAGAAGGAGAGAGATGAGAAGATGGTCCACTCAAAAACAAATAAAAACAAAGGAGGACAAAAGATGGTGATGGTTGCATGGCCCATGCAAGTATTTAATGCCATGTGTTAATCTTGTGAAAACAAAATAAAATCACATGGCATGATTCCATGCATTCCCAAAAGGTGGAATAAAGACCAAGCAAAAGAAATTAGAGTTGGATCCACCCAACCCACATGAGCTAGAATAAAAATCCAAAGAAAAGAATTACAAGCTCATGGGTTATTGGAATGGTGGAAGTATAAGGTGGTGACAAACAAAGGTGGTGGAGTGGAATAAAGATATGCCCCCAACTCAACTTGGGCATTTAAACAATATATCAAGAACCAAATATAATATCAAGAGTCAAATACAATTTACAATGCATATGAGAGAAGAACCAAACCAAAAAGGGTTTTATATGATGCTCAAATGCAAGGTGGCATGATGACATGAGCATGATATAATTATGATGCAACAATTATATATAGGAAGTAGCCATATATATTACTAGACCAAGTAGCATTACAATTGTTAGACAAATGGGATGCTACAACTCTCCCCCACTAAACAGGAATCTCGCCCCGAGATTCTAGGAAGAAGAAGAAGACTCAAAGAGGGTAGGATAGTTGGCACGGAGCTCATCTTCACGCTCCCAAGTGGCTTCATCAACGGAATGGTGCGACCACTGCACCTTGCAGAACTTGATGGACTTGTTGCGAGTCCTTCTTTCTGCGGTCTCAAGGATTTTTGTGGGGTGTTCTTGATAAGACAGGTCTTCTTGGAGATTGATTAGCTCACGATCCACGGTCCTGCCGGGATCCTTGAAGCACTTCTTGAGTTGAGAGATGTGGAAAACATGATGGACCTTGAGTTTTTCCGGGAGCTCAAGAGCATAAGCAACTTCTCCTCTTCTTCCACGAATTTTGAATGGACCGATGTATCTAGGAGCCAGCTTTCCTTTGATACCAAAACGGTGCGTGCCTTTCATGGGAGTGACACAAAGGTAAACGAGATCACCAGGAACATACTCCATGTCCTTGTGCTTTCTGTCATAATTGCTCTTCTGGCGACTTTGAGCAATCTTCAGATTTTCAAGAATGATGTGCACCTTCTCCTCCGCTTGAGTTACAATGTCAGGGCCAAACCAAATTCTTTCACCTGCACCCGACCAACCAATCGGAGTTCTGCATTTGCGGCCATAGAGAGCCTCAAATGGTGCCATCTTTAGACTTTTCTGGAAGTTGTTGTTGTAAGAGAATTCAGCATAAGGAAGACATTCCTCCCACTTCATGCCAAAAGAGATGACGCAAGCACGAAGCATATCCTCCAGAATCTGATTGATCCTTTCAACTTGTCCTTGCGACTGAGGGTGGTAAGCTGTGCTGAAGTTCAATTTTGTTCCCAAAGCATTTTGGAAACTTTCCCAGAACTTGGAAGTGAAGATGCTCCCACGGTCTGAACTGATCTCAAGCGGAACCCCATACAGAGAGACTATTCTGTTGATATAGAGCTCAGCCAACTAAATTCCAGAAATTGTTTCCTTGACGGGGAAGAAGTGGGCCACTTTAGAAAGCCTGTCAATGACAACAAAGATTGCATTGTTGCCCTTCTGCGACCTTGGAAAACCAGTGATGAAGTCCATCTCTACTTTCTCCCATTTCCATTCCGGGGGTTTCAATGGCTGTAGAAGACCGGAAGGTTTCTGATGGACAGCTTTAACTCTGCGGCAGACATCACACTCCGAGACATACTTGGCACAATATCAAACCCGGCCACCAATATTGTGTTTTCAAGTCCATGTACATCTTCGTGCTGCCAGGGTGGATAGAAAGAACAGAATCGTGCGCCTCCTTGAGAACTTGCTCTCTCAAACCCGGGTAGTTCGGAACAAACATCCGGTGTTCAAAGAAAAGCGTGCCTTGCTCATCGACGTGGAAGGACTCATACTTCGGAAGCTGAAGTTTGGAGATGATCTTTCTGGTGTGCGGATCACCAAGCTGAAAGGAACGAACCTTTTCTTCCAAGAGAGGGGTTGCCAGAAGGTTCAGAAGATACCCTTGATCCACAATTTCAAGGTTGAGCTGACGGAATTCCTCGCACAAGAGAGGCTGTTGTTCTTCCATCATGAGGTTGCTGACATAAGCTTTGCGGCTGAGAGCATCGGCCATGACATTAGCTTTGCCCGGAGTGTAGTTGATGGTCAAATCAAAGTCATTGATTGCTTCAATCCACCTCCTCTGCCGAAGGTTGAGATCAGGCTGAGTGAAGACATACTTCAGACTCTTGTGATCAGAAAAGATTTCACAACGGTTGCCCAGCAAGTAATGCCTCCATAGTTTCAAAGCAAAGACAACTGCTGCAAGCTCGAGGTCATGTGTAGGATAGTTGATCTCATGCGTCTTCAACTGTCGAGAGGCATAAGCAACAACTTGTTTTTCTTGCATAAGGACCGCACCCAATCCTTGCAAAGAGGCGTCACAGAATATCTGGAAAGGCTTAGATGTGTCCGGAGGAACCAAGACTGGCGTGGAAGTGAGCTTCTCTTTGAGTGTCTCAAAGCTTGCTTGACATGCAGGAGTCCAAAGGTATTTCTTGCCTTTCTTGAGGAGATCGGTAAGAGGCTTTGCTATCTTTGAAAAGTTCTGAACGAAGCGACGGCAATAACTAGCCAAACCAAGGAAACTCCGCACTTCTTTGACATTAACAGGAGGAAGCCATTCAACAATTGTCTTTACAGTTTCCGGGTTGACTGCAATGCCCTTGGCAGAGATGACGTGACCAAGACAGGTTACTTGAGGCAGCCAAAACTCACACTTGGAGAACTTTGCATACAAGCGGTTCTCACGAAGCTTGTTTAGGACACACCGAAGGTGTTCTTCATGTTCTTACTTTGACTTAGAATAGACTAAGATGTCATCCAGATATACCACAACAAACTTATCAAGATACTCCATGAAAACCGAGTTCATGAGCCTCGAGAAGGTAGCAGGTGCGTTGGTGAGACCGAAGGACATGACCGTGTACTCATACAGGCCATAGCGGGTGGTGAAAGCTGTTTTAGGAACATCTTCCTTGCGAATTTTGATTTGGTGATAACCACTTCTCAAGTCAAGCTTAGAGAACACCACAGCTCCAGCTAGCTGATCGAAGAGATCATTAATCCGCGGAAGGGGATATTTATTCTTGATGGTTTTATCATTGAGAGCCCGATAGTCAACACAAAGTCTATCAGTCCTGTCTCGCTTCTTCACAAAGATTGTTGGGCTACCCCAAGAAGAAGTACTGTGTTGAATGAAACCCAACTTCTCTTGTTCATCAAGTTGTCGTTTGAGTTCAGCCAACTCATCAGGACCCATTTTATAAGGCCGCTTGGAGATAGGAGCCGTTCCAGGTTCAAGCTCAATTACAAACTCAACCTCACGATCCGGAGGCATACCTGGCAACTCTTCAGGAAAAACATCTGGGAACTCACAGACCACCGGAACACTCTGAATAGCTTCCATAGCATCATCATTCAGAGCCGCCAAAGAGAAAAGCTGGATAGCAGGAGTCAGACTTGGAGAATAGACTATATGGCCTTCGGGAATCTTCAGTGAAACCGAGCGTTCAGCACAATCAATGACAGCTGCATTTGCTGTCAACCAATCCATGCCCAAGATGACATCAATGTCAGAATTGCCCAGAACAATTAAGGATGCCGAGAACGAAGAGCCACCAATCTCAATTTGATTGCCATGGCTGATATGAGCAGCCCTCATGTTTGAACCAGGAGATTGTACCACCAGACGACGTGATAAAGGAACCCTATCCAGATCATGCTCTTGTGCAAACTTATGCGAAACAAAAGAATGTGAAGCACCAGAATCAAACAAAACTCATGCAGGGACTGAGTTAACGGGAAGCATACCCATCACAACTCCAGGTGTATGCTCAGCTTGAGCGGCGTTGACACAGTTGGCACGAGCAACAGTAGACCCGGGCTTGGTGTTGATGTTGAGAGCCCGAGGTGGTGGTGCACGAACCATAGGAGAGCTTGCCGCAGATCTTGGAGGTGGTGGAGGAAGAGCTTTGTTTTTCATCGGACAGTTCCAGTACTGATGCCCAGTGTCTCCACAAGTGAAACAAGCCCCAGGTGGACGTGGAGCAACGTAGCCAAGGACTCCGCCAGGCGCTCCAGGGTAGTGGTGGTTGTAGCCCCTGGGAGCAGCAGTGAGGAAGTTTGTTGGCCTTGCCGCGTAGCTTGCAGGTCTTGGTGGAGCCGGGAGCGACGGTGGGGTGTTAGGAACCCAGACACGACGCTTAGAAGGAGTTGACATAGCTGAAGAGCATGCTGCATCGCGGTTGTGTTTCTTTGACTCCTCAAACACTTGCTTACTTGCTTCTTCCTGCAGAGCTATATGCTGAAGTTCCAGAAAAGACGCCGGCCTTGCATGTGTGATTGCATATTTAATCGATGCATTGAGACCTTGCCGGAACCTCTTTTGCTTCTTCTTCTCATCAGAGATCTCATCGCCACCATAACGAGAAAGGTTCATGAAGTTCCTGATGTAGGTATTGACATTGTCATTTTCCTGCTTGAGGTTGAGAAACACTTCCTTCATCCTCTCCATGACAATTTTTGACAAATACTGCTCTTTGAACGCTCCAGTGAACTGTTCCCAAGTAGGCTGAAAACCAGTGCAGTTTGCCTTCAGGTAATTCTCCCACCAGAGAGCCGCATCTCCCTTCAGAAGGTGCGTGGCACACTTTACCCATTCTTGCTCAGGAACATCAGCAGTCGTCAGTAGCCTTGACATCTCACGCAACCAATCATCAGCATCAAGTGGTTGATCGGACACATCAAATTGGCGTGGGTTGAACTTCAGGAAGCTTTTGATGTCTCCTCGCTTGGGAGGTGGAGGTAGCGGAGCAAACTCATTCCTCCGAACACTCTCTTCAAAACGCTGCTGGTTCTGCTGCATTGCTGCCAAGGCATTGGCGATGTTTGACAACGCGGACCCTAGTTCAGGTGGAATGTCCTCATCAGAACGGCGTGGTGGTGCCATCCTGTGATTGATAAGTCAGTACTATAATGGAGAATAATAATAATCCAAAATAGTACCAAGATGGAATTAACCAAGATTAAAGGATACAATTTACTAAGATGATATTAAAATATCAACAAAGTTCAAAGCACCTAGAAGATATTAAGCATATCGCACACGACTGAAAAGGAGTGTGGTACACAGATATATGAAAGAAAAAATTTCCGCAAATTTCGGCATTAAAATACCAGTAGATGCGCAAAAACACTTAACGAATCAAGATTAGTGACTCTACCAATTCAATATACAAAAGCGAATGATAAGAGTAGTGGTATGGTCGCGACTCCATCCCGCACTCAAAGCATTACTCCGCACATGAATAAGTAGAACACATATCATAACCCCTTCTTCTCTCAATGAACCTAAAGATTGGTAACTACGGAAACGAACACCCCAAACAAGATAACATCGGATAACAAAGAGTAAGACAAATCGCGGCGGTGTACAACGAATCAGATAGATCGCGTCGGTTTGCAATAGCCTGTCGGTATGGAATATACCAACAGTTGATAACCAAAAAGGCCGATTGTGATAACAACTTGGATGCAACAGATAGACAAGGAATTACACACACACACACACACACAACCTATGGTACTACGGAAACCCAGAACACGTGAATCCTAGTTTGAAATTTTAAGAAGAGGATTGAAAACGTTACACTTCCTTACCAGAAAAGGGTGGGTGGGTGGGTAAGAAGAAAAGTGGAAGCAGTCCTACTCTCGCGTTTTGTTTTTCCCTAGTATACATAACTACCAAAAATATTTGCTAGACTGACAACGACCATTTGGCTGAGACCCTGAAGGTCGGGATGGCTCTGATACCAATTGTAACTACCTCGGTAAATTACGCTCCTAGTTACAAGCCTGGATGAGCGGAAATGGTTGAAATAGTACGGTGGGGCCCAAATACCACTCACAGGTAGACCTTTTGGCCGTCCCAACCATTTACAAACGTCGGGACAAGAACGGGCGGCGTAATCGGCAGGCGAAGGGATCAACTATATACACAAATGAGTATGTATGCAAGCCACCATACAACAGTATATCAGAGCCATTCCATCTAAAAGAAATAGAAATATTGCAACGCCATACGGCAAGATCCAAATATCCTAGATAGATATAGTAGTTTAGGATATCTCCTCATACATCAAACATCAGAGTATCAGGCGGAAGCGGCAAACAAGATCCGAGTACGGATAAGAAGCAAATCGGCATAAGATGCCCCATAAATAAACACGTCCCGCCCACAGATCTCACGGATCCCCGTTCCCGGAATCTCTACACCGAATGATCGTTGTCCACATCGTCCGTCTCCTCCACACAGTATCCATCTCGTGAGTGTACCTGTTCATTTGAACCAAATAATTATCGTGTGAGACCCTAGGGGTACTCAGCAAGTCTTTAAGCCTCTAAAGGGGACACAACCTGGGGTGACACAATTGCAGCAAAAGATAAACCCTAACAATTCTATAGATACTCGCTAACCAACCGCCTAACCAAAGATATACGGATGTCCGTGAATTAATGACAACAGTTATAACAGTAATATCAACAGATCCATCCTCCTCCTCGCTTACCAACGAGGAAGCGGACGAACACCCCCATCCGTTGGCAGTTTTATTATCCATTCCATGAGTGTTGCACTATTTACTAGTCAGTTACTTAGTCAAGTTAAAATCGGTACTTTAGTTATACTTGTCTATGATCGAGAAACTGTGCTCCAAGTCGTCCATAACCGCGGACACGGCTTTCAGAAAGTTTTACCCTGCAGGGGTGCACAAATAGCAACACACACTCGATCAACCTCGGAAAAACCAAATCAAAACCCAACGAGGCTTTCACGACAAAGCAATCACAAGATTCAGAAATATTTCAGGGGGCCACCCCATTAAGTATACCCGCAATGAAGTTAGCTGACTTCGAGACGGACTCAAGGTTTGTGGGGACGGCTGTAAACGGCTGGGAACCCGAAAATGTGACTGGGCTTGTCGATACAGCGAAAACGTGTCACGGTCCTAAACAGTACAGGTGCCCCTCGCACAATCGTAAATAAAGCAGTAAAGCATGGCATAAGTACAGGATAGTAAATAAAACCTCAAACTAGTTTGTGGCCCCAAGAAATAAGAATGAATCAAGCTCTGGCTCAGGGGGGTCCCATAAGCCTCCCGGATGTGGATAGCGCGAATATGCAAGGAACATGAATCAAGTACTCGGGGTCCTACGGGACACAAGTGAGCATGAAAAACCAAATAGCAGATATTGCTCACCGGTGCCACTTTCATTAGTTATCCCATTACTACTCAGGTTAAGTTGTTTGGGTACCTCGTTATCCATCAGACTCTCACATACCCTACACATGCTGTTCTACGACTCGCATGGCTCAAACAACTCCTGTAGTAATGGCTCATGGGATGGAGGAACAAGCTTCGGTGGAGTTTAAAAATAAGGCTATGCAATACTTGGGATTCAGTTTAATGCAATCGCGACTCAATGATGCAATAATAAGATAGAGGCAATAGGTACTATATGTATGCAAGCATGTGGTAGTGCTTGCCTGGCAGCTCAGTTGAAGCGAGAGAAGGATCTGGGTAGTGCTCCTGGGTTTCTTGATATATCCCCTGCTCAGCGTCTATTCGAAGAAGAACCAAACAAACAAGGGCCAACATAAATAAAGTGCACAAGCATATGAATTAAATGCGACAAGCAAACAATCATGCCATGATGAATGATGCACAATTTGCATGGCATTAAAGTAGCATGGCATGGGTGAGGTGAGAAAACAATAATAAAACACTTGGTTAAAGTATTTAGGCATGTTTTACTCCCATAAACAGTTCTGATTATTCAATAATTATATGATGCATGCTTCACTTCAGATCAAGGAATGCATAAACAGAAAGGTCTCGTCGAGCTAATCATTTTAGACATATCATTTGTTAAATTTGGAGTTATAAAGCAAAAGTTATTAAATAATTGAGAAAAGGGGCATTTTGTTGTAATTTAAATTAACTTGAAATTTAAAGTGTTCAAAATATGTTTTGGATAGCATATTTGAATTCCTCATATTTTTCTGATTTGAAAACATATATTATTTGTATTATTTGAATTCATATTTTAAAAGTTATTTAAACACTGATTTGAATTTGAATTTAAATTAAATTTGAAAAGATTTGAATTAAAACAAAATTACAGAAAAGCTTTTGTTACTCAGCCAGATTCTAGCCATAGACACTGACCAGTGGGGTCAGGGCTGACTGGGACACAGCGTGCGGATAAAAGCTTTTTACACCGCAGCTAACCTAGTCCCTGTGAATGACAGGTGGGGCCACGGCACACGCGGACCCGCACGCCAGTAGGCGAGAGGGGCGTGCCACGCGGCACAGAGAGGGAGCGCGGGTTACGATCTGAGAAAGCAGAGGGACCTCTCTGTAAAAAGGCTAGTGCGGCTCACAGTGGGTCCACGAGGTATCGCGGGTTAAGGGATTAAAAAAAAGTTGGGGGTTTTCTGAAAGACTGCCACGGCCCCACTGTTCCTCTTCTCTCTGAATCGCGGACAGGGTCTGGTGCGACAGGCGCAGGACGCGGCGCGGTGGGGATTCGAACACGTGACCTGGGGCGCGCGCGCAGGCGCGGTGACCACTGGGCTAGGCGGGGGTAGTTGATAGGGGGGCGGACGGGGCCTAGGTAGGTTTTGCGCGGCGTGGAAGCGAGCAGACGCGCGCGCTCGTCGGTGCACCGAGGGTGCTCGACGGAACATACGCCGCGACCAGGAAGCGACGGTGACTGCAAGGATGTCTGGGGGACTCGGGAGCTCACCGCGGGTTGATCGGTGTGGTCGGAGGAGCTCGGGGCGGTCGCGATCTGGCGCGGGGCTCGCTGGCCGGAGCTAGGGTTTCGCGGCGGAGCGGCGTTGGTCCTGGTCTTCTGGTCCTTCTCCTCCTCGACGGCGTGTACAGGGCGTTGCAGGGGAGCGTCCTCGATCTTCCAAACCACCCCCTTGACGCGCTACACGGCTGGTTCGACGAGGGCGACGTTGTGCTGGCGGCGGTTGGCTTCGGCTGCTGGTGGTCGGAGAGGAAGAAGGGGGGAGAGGGCAGGGCCCTGGGGCGGATCTGGGGGAGGCAGCGGCGAGGGAGAGGGAGTAGATAAGGACGGGAGAGGAGAGGGGTGCCGTGGGGAGGTGGTGAAGGAAAAAGGTGGCTCGGGTGCCACCTTTCCCTTCCTCCTCCTTCACGTGATCGAGCTGGGGCCAGGGCAGGAGCAGGGTAGGAAGCTGGCAGGTGGCCCAGGGAAGGAAGGAGAGGGTGGTGGGGCTAGGGTGGCAGAGAGAGAGAGCTAGAGACAGGGGAAGATAAGCTCGGGCTAGGGTTGTAGCTAGGGTTGGGGTAAATGAGAGAGGGAGTAGATGGGTGGGGCCTGCATGGCAGAGAGGGGAGAGAGGCCGAGAGAGGCCATGTGGGTAGCTAGGGTAGCTAGGAAGGGAGCTCGGGTTAGGGTTTTGTTTAGGGTTAGAGAGAGGGGTGCCTCGGCATGGAGTGGTTAGGGTGGGGGTGTGGTTTAGAGAGGAGGGTTAAGGGAGAGGATGTGGTATGGTAGCTAGGGTTTGAAGCATGATCAAAACAAGAGGTGCAAAGAGAGAGGAGAGAGGGGTAGGGAGAGGAATTAGGGTCTAGATAAAGAAAGAGAGAGAGAGAGACTAGGTGAGAGAGGGCTTTGGTATGCATGATCAAGAGAGAGAAAAGATGGGCATGTGGATGATCTTACAAGATCATGCATGGCACTACACAAGAGAGGTTGATGAGGTTTGATGGCACAAGGCAAGCAACTAAGCAAGGTAGAAAGGATTGAGAGAAGGAGAGAGATGAGAAGATGATCCACTCAAAAACAAATAAAAACAAAGGAGGACAAAAGATGGTGATGGTTGCATGGCCCATGCAAGTATTTAATGACATGTGTTAATCTTGTGAAAACAAAATAAAATCACATGGCATGATTCCATGCATTCCCAAAAGGTGGAATAAAGACCAAGCAAAAGAAATTAGAGTTGGATCCACCCAACCCACATGAGCTAGAATAAAAATCCAAAGAAAAGAATTACAAGCTCATGGGTTATTGGAATGGTGGAAGTATAAGGTAGTGACAAACAAAGGTGGTGGAGTGGAATAAAGATATGCCCCCAACTCAACTTGGGCATTTAAACAATATATCAAGAACCAAATATAATATCAAGAGGCAAATACAATTTACAATGCATATGAGAGAAGAACCAAACCAAAAAGGGTTTTATATGATGCTCAAATGCAAGGTGGCATGATGACATGAGCATGATATAATTATGATGCAACAATTATATATAGGAAGTAGCCATATATATTACTAGACCAAGTAGCATTACAATTGTTAGACAAAGGGGATGCTACACAAGATAAAGCTAAACCCAGGCAAATGCACCTTCGGTGTACCAGCAGGGCAGCTACTGGGATACGTCGTCTCCAAGCGCGGGATCGAAGCGAATCCCACCAAGATCGACACGATCGCTCGACTCGGCAAACCCGAGTGCCTGCGCGACGTCCAGAAGCTGGCCGGGCGAGTCACGGCTCTTAGTCGCTTCATCCCCCGATTGGGCGAAAAGGCGATGCCCCTATACCGCCTGATGCGCAAGAACCCCACCTTCCAGTGGGACAAGGAGGCGGACGATGCGCTCCGCGACCTCAAGAAGGTGCTACTCGCAGCACCGCTACTCGCCGCCCCCGTCGACAAGGAACCCATGCTGGTCTACGTCGCGGCTTCCGAGCGCGTCGTCAGCGCCATCATGGTCGTCGAGCGACCAGAGGAGGGAAAGGAGCGCCCAGTGCAGCGAACAGTGTACTATATCAGCGAGGTCCTCACCGAGGCACGCTAGCGCTACCCGCAATACCAGAAACTGGTATACGCGGTCTTCAGAGCACAACGGAGACTGCCACACTACTTCCAGGAGCACCCGATAACGGTCGTCTCCTCAGCACCGTTGCAGGACATCATCCGCAACCATGAGGCGACCGGGCGAGTCACCAAGTGGGCCATCGAAATCGGCGTCCACAACATCAAGTATGAGCCGCGCAAAGCGATCAAGTCGCAGGCTCTCGCGGACTTCATCGCCGACTGGGAGGAGGCCCAGCAGCCAGAAAAGCTGTCATACCTCCACTACTGGAGTTTACACTTCGACGGCTCCACGAATGCGGACGGTGCAGGAGCAGGGATCGTGCTAACCTCTCCGAAGGGCGACAAGCTACGCTACGTCCTCTGCCTCGACTTCACCCCTGCACCAACAACATGGCCGAGTACGAGGCACTACTCCACGGCATGCGAGCTGCCAATGAGATGAATGTCAACCGCCTACGCTGCTACGGAGACTCCGACCTCGTCACCGGGCAAGTCGCTGGCACCTGCGACGCCGTCTCCCCCACCATGGCGGCATACCGCCAAGCAGTGGACAAGCTGGGTGGACACTTCGCAGGCTATTCTGTCGAGTGGATCGACAGGCGGAAGAACGAGGAGGTCGACGCACTCTCTCGTATCGGCTCGGCTTGACTCGCACCACTCGCCGGCGTCTTCCTCGACACCATCACCAAGCCTTCCGTCTCTCCCCCAAGGGAGATCGGCATCGGAGTCTCGCTGCAACCAGAGGCAGCCCTGGTCGCACTCATCGCTGAGCTAGAGGACTGGACTACGCCGTACATCGCCTACCTGGAGGGAGGAACCTTGCCAACAGACGAAACAGACGCCCAGATGATAGCACGCCGCTGCAAATCATTCGTCATCATCGACGGCGAGCTCCACAAGAGCAGCGTAACCGGCGTGTTCCAACGCTGCGTCCAACCCGCTGAGGGATGCAAAATCCTCCACGACATCCACTCCGGCGACTGCGGCCACCACGTCGGCGCCCGCTCTCTGGTCGCAAAGGCTATGCGACATGGTTTCTACTGGCCCACCGCACACGCAGACGCGCCGGGTGCCAGAAATACGCCAACCAGACCCACGTGCCGAGCTCGGCGCTCAAGACAATCCCCATCACCTGGCCGTTTGCCGTGTGGGGTATGGACATGGTAGGACCTTTCAAGAAGTCTCCCTCCGGCTTCACCCACCTCTTGGTCGCAGTCGACAAATTCACCAAATGGGTGGAGGCCAAGCCAGTCCGGAAATGCGACGGGAAGACCGCCACCAAGTTCCTACGCGAGCTCATCTATCGCTACGGGTTCCCAAACAGCATCATCACGGACAACGACACCAACTTCGCCAAAAGAGCCATGGCCGAGTTCTGTGAGGAACATCACATCCGACTCGACCTCGCCTCAGTCGCTCACCCGGAGTCCAATGGCCAGGCGGAACGAGCCAACCAGAGCATCCTCCATGGCCTGAAGCCATGGCTCCAAGTACCACTCGAGCGCACCGCCGGGTGCTGGGTCGAGGAGCTACCCTCCGTCATCTAGGGCATCCGCACCTCCGTCAACAGGTCGACAGGGTTCACCCCCTTCTTCATGGTGTATGGCGCCGAGGCAGTCATGCCCACCGACCTAGAGCACGACTCGCCCAGGGTGGTCAACTACACGGAGGCCGCAAACGAACTCGCATGCTAGGATGGAGTCGACCAACTCGACGAAGCACGCGACCTAGCTCGTTCCCGCACCGCCATCTACCAACAAGGGCTCCGCCGCTACCATAGCCGGCGAGTAAGGACTCGCACTTTCCAGGAAGGCGATCTGGTGCTACGCCTCATCCAGGACAAGAAGGGCATGCACAAGCTCCCCCCTTGGGAGGGACCATTCACCATCCGGCGAGTCCTCGGCAACGACGCCTACTACCTCATCGACGTCCGAGGAGACGGGAAACTCGACGTCAAGCGACCGTGGAACGTAAACCTACTATGGAAGTTCTACTCATAGGACTCTCTACATGTACTCTCCACCTCCTATGAAATAAAATAGATCGGTTACCGCAAATTGCATCTACTCTCCGTGTCTTGTGTCACTCGCACTCGTAATAACAGCGTCACGCTAACCGCAGAAGTCAACCTCTGGTACGGCGACCGGCACGGCCAAGTAGTGCGCTCCGAGGGCACTGGGTTACCCTAGGACTCGTAATGTCCACGAAAAACGCCAACCCGGAGCACCATTGGAGTCCCCTAGCTCGACTGGCTTACCGAGCCAAGACAACTGCCCTCGCTCCTCACAGCGACCCCTTCGCCACTTCCCTCTGCGTATCGGGATTGTCTGGGATGTGGTTTTTGGGGGGTCAGAAGAAATCCTGTCGGGTCCGGACGGCACTGGCGCGGCGACACCCATATGCGTCACCCTTCCTTCTTAAAGGGCGTCGGGTGTACCCCATCGCCACTTCCCTCTGCGTACCGGGAGAAATCCTAAGATCAGTGCGGGCAGCAGCGTCGTCGGCGTCGCTTTTCTTCTTGAAGGTGTTGCTTGGTATGCGATGATTTGGAGCCATACAAGCATGGTTGGACTTTTTCAGAGGACACAACGGTGGCAGGTCATCAACTCTTTCGTCGAGCTGGCGATGTCGGCATTAGTTTCTCTTTCTTTCTCTTACTTTTTTCCTTTTGGGCTCGATTGTCCTATTTGTCCCAGTAGTAGTCTCGGACTTGTATCATGTGGTTGTTATATTAATATAGCAAGACGAAAGTCTGTTTCGAGAAAATACAACTTATTTTTAGCAAAATTTGGACGTACATACAATATACATATGTATATGTGTATATGTAGTTGTACGCATTTTTTAGTATTTATTGATACAAAAAATAACATATTCTACTCCCTTCGTCCCAAAATAGATGTCTCAAATTTATTAAAATTTAAATAAATCTAGACTATATTCATCCAAATTTAAAAATCCAAGACATCTATTCTTGGATGGAGATAGTATTTTTTTAAAGAGCACCGACCACTCATATATAATTACTAGTTTTTATTACCACAGTAATATATTGTGCCAAGAGTACACACCAACACCAACACCAACACCAACACCAACATATTATGTCCACCTAACCTTCAACCAGATCTCACACACCGCCTCCTCTTCACCCCCTCACCAACCTTTGCACTGTATAACCTCTCGTGCAGACACGTGTCGCTCAAAACTCAGCCGTTTCATTCTCCACCGCACAATCGGTCAAGCAAAAACTAGCAGAGGCAGAGCTCCACGCGCACACCTCAGTGCTGTAGCACACACAGCCGCAGAAGATCCCGCCGCTCACCCCCATGCCCCGCCGTGCTATACTACACAGCCATACGACTCCATCCTTCCCAAAACCTCCCCCGCAAAAAGATAAACTCATTTATTCCTGTGCAAGAAAATACGTTCCCGGCGCGGGGCAAAATAATAAATGGATAAATAAAATCATCAGATAAAACTAAAATCGAATACGAACAAAGTGACGATTTATTTCCCTCCAAGAAAGAAAAGATTTTCCATTTTCCTAGTGTGACGGGAAGTGAATGAATAAAAAGGTGAGGAGAAAGAGTGGAAGAAAAAGAAAAGAGGGCTCCGTCTTGAGCACCTATTTATACCCAACTTCCCCGAAAGCGATCTCGCTCGCCTCCTCCACGCTTTTTCCCTTCCATTCCTCCTCCCCCATCCCACTGCCGAATAAATAATAAAAACCCAACGCCGAATATTTCTCGATTCGATTTCCTCGGCGAGAGCGAATTCACGGTAGCGGCGCTACTGCCGGAGCGCGATCGGCGGGGAGATTCCTCGGCGGGCGGAGATGGTTGCCGTGGCGGCCCAGGGCCCGATCCGCGCCGACGCCGTGCCGGCGGCGGCAGATGCGCCGGCCGCGGGAGGGGCGGCGGCCAAGGCCAGGGAGGACGAGGTGAGGGAGTACAAGAGCGATGTCAGGAAGCTGGAGGAGCTCTTCAAGAAGCTGAACCCCTCCGCGGCGGAGTTCGTGCCGCTCTCGCGCCGCCAAGGGGACGGCGGCCAGAACCGCAGGCTCTCCGCCGACGCGCCCGTCTTCGTATCCCCCGCCGCGATCGACTACTACGCGCCCCATCACCCGTTCCAGCACCAGCAGCAGATGCACGTGCTGCAGCTGGTCGGCGGCGGGGGCGGAGGGGGCAGGGACTCCAGCAGCGACGGATCCGCCAACGGCCAGCCGAATCGACGGGTAAATCGCTCGCCCAATTGCCGATTCGTGGTCGCTGCGATTTGTTTCCTCTCCAGTCCTAGGGGTTTGGAGTGACGTCTTGTTTGACTAGATCAATCGATCGGATTTGGGGTTTATGCTGACGTTGATGGGTTTGGAGTTTTGATCCCCCTCACGCGATCGGCTCGGAGGTTGATCTGCTTTTTAGGGTTTTAGGTGCAGTTGGATTATTGATTCCTGTACCGTCAATTCTGGATGACGCCAACGTTACTTTGGTGGATGGACTCTTCTCCTAGATCGATCGATTGATTGATTCGTCCCTCTTAGACTAGCCGATGTCTAATGGATTCATTTTTATGATTAACATTGATGTTTTACTGGACTTCCGTTTTGTTTGTTCTTGTCTGGTTAGTATTTTCCACATGGAATTGTTTGTCAATGGTATATTGTTGGCATTTCACCATGTTTGGGTTTTGGTTATGACGATCAGCTGCATTGGTCCGTGGTTTCAGAGAAGGAATGGCTTCAACCAGGCAAGACGGAGGATGGGAATTCGGCCACGGCGGTCTGATAGGGAGGACAGTGTGCGGCGAACTGTCTATGTCTCTGACATTGATCAACATGTGAGAACCTCAAAGAGAATTGATCTGTTCTATTTTGTTCAGTTTTTCTTCTTGATTGACTGACCACTGAATGCTTATTTGATTTCCAGGTCACTGAACAGAAGCTTGCTGAAGTTTTCTCGAACTGTGGTCAAGTATGGTCTTAAATTCTTGACTGTTAAATATCTGTGATAATATATGATTTTTTTATTTGTAGCTGTTTTTCTATACCTTGAAATAAAATAAGCGATCAATGAATTCATGTGTTGCACCACAGAACTGTTATCCAAAGGGCATTCAGCATGTTGATGAGTATTGTTTTAAGGATCATAATGAGTTCATATATGTTAGACATTTCTAGTCCAGTAAGAGTTGAACTTGTCTTTGTACTTTGAGTCCACCTCAATCAGCAGTTCAGCACCAGGCTATCTTCTGTTTTCTGGAATGCTTTTGCTTAGTTTTTTTACTTATCCTAAAGGCGATACTATACCCACAATTAATGTATGAAATGCTTGATTTTCACTCAATCTGCAGCAGAGCAACTTTACTGAATTACTGATGGGTCATAATCACCAATTCATGAGAATTAGTATTTTATGCGAAACATGAGTTACATGCCTATGCACTGAGTTTGAAGCTAAGTGTAATAAATACATTGGCCCACCCACGTTTCGTGCATCGGTACACCCCCACCTGGAGATTTCTGGAGCTGGCCCTGATTTAAGTAGTTGCTATATATAGGCAGTGCTGGATGCTCATATTTTTATCTCATTGTTGATACTTAATAATCTTATAACCGTCTTTTGCACTCGTAGGTGGTAGATTGCCGTATCTGTGGTGATCCAAATTCTGTGATGCGTTTTGCCTTTATCGAGTTTGCTGATGACGGTACTATCTCAAAATACAAAGTGTTATTTCCCAAATCTTATGTCTAAGAAGCAATCCTGGATGAAGCTCTTTTTTTTTGCAGTTGGTGCAAGAGCAGCTCTTACGCTTGGTGGAACCGTTCTTGGTTTTTATCCTGTCAGAGTTCTGCCATCTAAGACTGCGATTTTGCCTGTGAACCCTAAATTTCTTCCTCGAGTAAGTTAACATATGTTGTCCACACAAGTTTTTGTATATTTATATTATACTACTACTTGTTCTCTGGGTTCTGTAATAATATTGGCCTGTTCTTTTTTGTGCAGACAGAGGATGAGAAAGAAATGGTATCTAGGACTGTGTACTGTACTAACATTGATAAAAATGTATGTAGCCTTCTCTCATTTCTGTTATGCTCATAAATTCACATGCAAATCTAGATCATATCTAGAAGGCCTGCAAGAATGAGAATTGGATGTCATTACATTTTTGTAACTGAATAGTGTGAAGACTCACTAGATAGTGTCGTGCAATCGTCGCTTAAGTAACCTGATCTTCTGTTAGGTACCTGGAACGAAAAGATTGTATGAATGCGTAAGCAGTAGATGATAGAAAGCTGTATCTATTACAGAGTATTTTTTTTCTTAGTTTGCACAAAGAAATGGTCAGTACAAGTTTTTTTCCTCTGCAGGCCGCAGTCACTCACAACCTCATCTCTATTAATAATGACAATTTTTTATCGTATAAATAAGCGTTAGCAGATTTCATGGTTGATATAATGCATATTCATTGTATTCGGACTACGCGAGATAAGAAAAAACTTAGAAACATGGGTTTCTAGGTCTCCCAGCTAAGGGCTTGTTTTGTTCAGAAGGAATTGAAATCCTCTGATTTAAACCCATGTACACTCAGATGATCTGTTGTGATCGATTATGTGCCCTTCCACAAATTCTGGTTTCCAAGCAATATCTTAAATAACATACACGTACGGTCGATGATGTTATACAAGTTGTAAATACAGTTTAAGTGAATGCTGGTACTAAGTAGGACTTTTCTGTTAGGTTTGCACACAAATTTCAGCCGTACGTCCTGTGATTGATGGTTGATATTAGTAGATTTTTCTCAATATTCTTCCTTTTTATAGTAGTGTAGGTGATCTGTGTTGTAAGCATAATGTGCCACCACTTCTTAATTAAGATTTACAGCTGTATTACTTCAACTGTTATTTCCTAGCAGTAAGCAATTCAGTTTTGTTCTAGGCCAAAGATAAATAGTCAATACAAAGGACAGTTTGAAATGATAAATCCACATATCCTTTATTGTTATTTGATGGTTTCTCATGTACTTCTGATATGTTGTTTACACTGCATCTTCTGCTTCTTAGTTATCCTTTTCTGAACGTGTAGGTTCCGGAAGATGTTGTGAAGAATTTTTTTGAGGGAATTTGTGGTGAGGTGTGTTTCAAATGCTTTTATCTTCCTGACATGTTTTTATAAAACCAAGCTAAACTCATTTGATCAAAATATCATACTATTCCTTTTCATTAGGTTGCTCGACTGAGGCTGCTCGGTGATTATGTGCACGCGACATGCATCGCCTTTGTTGAGTTTGTTCAGGTAAGCAGAACATGATATTTTACTGAAATGTATTAGAAGTTATCAAGAATGTAATTTTTACCTTCGAAATGCTGTTAATTGCCTTGGAGTCCATGGTGTAGAAAAATATAAGTATTTTTTCTTTTTAGTCCAATAGCAGTACTTTTTGTATACAAACTAACTGCGAAGATAATACCAGAAGAATTTTGGTTTAATTGTCTATTTGCTGTGCTGATTTATTCTGTATGGACTTACATTATTTATAATATGGTCTTAAATTTGACCATCCTTTGACATTTGCACTGCTTCAAGCACCATTTTATTTCTTTTTGTAGTCATTTGATCTTTTGTCCACACCCAGCATCTGATTTCTATTATCAAAAAGTCAGAAACACGGTGCCTGTTCTTACATCAAACATCAGTTAGAAAGTTGTGAAGATCATTCCTTTGACAATTCCTTTGCATCTTGCTTCTGATCTCTATTATCAGAAACAAAATGTCTGTTCTTACAGGAAACTTCAGATAAATTGCAGAGTGGCCTAAGATCTTAGCCTCTGCTGCATACTAACAGAGTGCGTCAACTACTTATTTTCCATGTTAACAATCTGTAACTCTGCTCTGAGATACTCCCTCCGTTCCAAAATGTAAGCCTTTTAGTAGTTTAATTTGAACTGTTAAAAAGGCTTGTATTTAGCAACAGAGGTAGTATAACACTTAAACAGGTAAAACAATACCCTAAATTCCATCCATTTTGAATTCTGAAACCATCCCACGAAGCATGCAGCGAACTGCTTCCTTTATGATCTGGATCTCAGGGACTTCCGCTTCAGCAATAGTGCTGAATCTTCTGATAAGCGGCACCCATCTCAGACAAGGCGCAATCTACTCCACTATTTTTGTTTTGATCCCTGCCGCATAGACTCCTTGTCATTCTCTTTTGCCTGCAGTATAGGCTGCATGTTCAACCAATAGCAAACTAGAACACAATAACGTGGAATCGTTAGGCATTTTGTTCTTAACCAGACAGCTTTACATGTTTTCCTATATCAGCCAAAGAATAACTGCAAGGTATTGCCGTTCCTGGCTTGTCACGTGCCTCTATTTAAAAGAACAATGTCATAGCTAATGACCTTTGAGCCAATCACCAAGTGTGCATGATCATCATTCAGATTTACGTTCTGAAAGGAAAATGCACATTTCACAATGTTTCAGGTTAGATATTGATCCAAACTACAAGTTTCTGACAGACTGCGAAATTGCCAAATAAATTGCCCTTTCCAGCATGATCTGATCAAATGTTCTGTAGACAGTACAATCTTCCTCCATAACAACTGCACATACATTAACTTTAGAGAAAGCCACACCCTAATGAATGGGGTGTTGTGTACTATGTTTAACAGGGAAACATGATTTAGAACTGACTAGGCAGTCAACATTAGATCAATCTTGTTGAACCTTTTGTGAGTTCAGTGGATTTTTTGATCTCTTTAGGCACTGAAGCCGAAAATTTGACCACATCTCTGATTTCTCCCTATCAGATCTTTCATAATGTGAAACATTCTGTTTCCAACTTTTTGCCAGTGTGAGATTGTTGCTAAAGTTATCCTGTAATTTAGGATATTTCTCTGTTACCTGTTTAATGACATAAGCTGATCGATTCCCATCATCTTTGCATCCAGTTACCATAATCTTGTACTAAGTCCCAAATAGATCAGTATTTATGTTAGGTGGAAATGATGCCATTTGATTTGTCCCAGAAATTAGTTTCAGAAATTTGGTATAATGTTTTAGGTCAAAGTTGAATGTTAGAAATCCTGACACATAAATCTATTTTGGATTTGGGGATATTAACGATTTCATTATTCACGGGCTGCTTTCAATCTGGAGTATTACTACTGTGTTGGGAACTTGTGTGTAAAGTTTCAGAATTTGGAATAAAAGTAGAACTCCTTTTTAAGATTTATATGGTAGAAGTTGGATGTCATTCTAGTATGTCAGTATGTCAAACTATGCATGCTTCTTGAGTTCCATTACCTTCAACAGTATTCTCGAAACTTCAAACTGTACCCATTTGACCATAGTGCTCTACATGTCAATGTCTTGTAAGCATAACACATTCAAGAACCATTACTTAGTGCTGTTATGTCTTGTAAGCATAACACATGTCAATGTATTCTTGTTTATTTTAATTGTGTTTGTTATCCAACAATCTACTAATTTAATCTGAGTATTAGAAAGCTTCGTGGCACCTAATTGACTTGCTAGAATGACTAGCTTCATGGATCAATCTTTATTTTTGCACATCTGCAAATTCTATCTTGCCCACCTGTTTCCTCAGCTGTATGTTCAGAATTGGAACACATTGCCTTGTTTGTAACATATCCCTTGTTTGTAACATATGTGATTTTGACTTTGTACCTTGTGTGTCTTACAATGTTGTTCTTGTATTTGCTTTTGATCCTTTCTTTGTATATGCAGGCAGAAGGTGCTATTATGGCCCTGAACTGCAGTGGCATGCTTCTTGGCTCGCTTCCTGTCAGGTAAACACTTCGGATGCATGTACTGGATTATTGTTACTTGTGAAGCTGATTTATCACAACTTACTAATCTCTTTCCTTTCTTTTTTCTTGGTTGGGCAGGGTGAGTCCATCAAAGACACCAGTCCGTCCCCGTTCACCTCGCGAGATGTCGCACTGAATCTGGTGATTGTCTGAAGCTGGCGTCCAGGGCAGCAATTCTGGGCAACAAACCCCTAGTCGTGGCCTTAGAGACTGTCTTGTCGCGGATCAGTAACTGTCCTTGAAGAGAGTGTTACCCTTTTGGTTATCTAGGCTAGTAGAAGGCCCTTCCTCGCTGATGTTTCTTGGATCAGATGAGAGACCCATCTGTATGTTCTTTGCTGGGAGCTCTATTTTACTTCTTCTTTTTTTGCTATATCGTTATTAATCCGTTTGTTAATTCTGGATGAATGCTGTAGCAGCCTTTCGACAGGCATTGGAACAATAATGTCTATGGCTTGTCCTATTTCGACTTCCTGTGAATTGATTCTCACTGATGTTGTTCTGCAACACAAGTATGTTGCACTTGCATGCTCACTTGCATGCTCATATCGTAAGGCATGTTTATAGTGTACTTAGCAGGTTATCTGGCTGTTTGAAATCCATATAATGCAGGAATTGGAACGATGACACAATCAATTGTAGGACTACTGTGGTATGTGTGGATGTTGTGTTTTGGTAAGTAAGACTACTTGAGGCAACACCTTACGACCTCTGTCCTTGCTTCGCCCACTATATTGGCAGAAGATCTAAGAGCAACTCTAGCAGATCCTATAAACAGCCTAGACCTGTAAAATTCAGAAGACTATTAGCTCAATCAATTGTAGGAAGACAAAGACACTATGACCTCTGTCCTTGCTTCCCCTAGCAGTCAGTGATAATATTAGCAGAAGATCTAAACGCCCTAACAATACTTAAGAGGGGGCGATGCACTTAGAAAGGTTTGGGACCCGGGAAGCTTAGAAAAGTTTGGGCTCCAGGAAACAATGCCCAATAAGAACCCCTATTCATTGTTGTTGCTAGTTTTGATTACCTCCTGCTTAGATGTGTTCTCGGGAGGGGTCTCGATTTTTCTATGGTCGGTGTTGTGTATGCTGATGATGAGAGACATGACTTGGCACCTGTGCTTGGCAGGTCCCTATACCCCGTTTTACATGCACTGTTTGGGATTAGGGTTACAAGAGGTCCAGTTTGTTTACATGTAGAAAGATAAAGGTAAAACTAATAACCATTTAATCTGGATCAGGGTTACAAGAGGTCGAGTTTGTTTACATGTAGAGGGATAAAGGTAAAACTAATATCCATTTAATCCATCCCAACATGGACCTTGCCATATCTATATTATAAAGGAATGAGCGTTTCTTGTAGTACCTACATTTTTTTGGACGATTTTGTCTCTGAAGTTGGAGCAAATTATAGAGCATGCCACCGCTAATCTATACCTAATTAGACTTAATAGTTTCGTTGACCGTTTTCTCCCTACCGAATCCCAATCCCCTCCTCCTCCCTCCCGGCCGCCGCCTTGGCCTTGTCGTCTACTCAAGTCCGGAATGGTGGTGCGAGCTACAGCCGCAGGCTCGACATGGAGGTACGTCGGCCCCCCTCCATCGCCCAGACCTCCGGGGACCTACTCCCAAGCCAGGTACACTGTACACGACCGGGATGGCTTGGCCGCACGCTCCGCGCGGAGGTCCTCCTCCACCGCGCAGCCCTCCGGGGGGCTGCTAGCCCTGCTCCAACGACCGCCTACAGGCCTGGCCACTGGTCAGCAAGATCAGCAGAGGGAATCTGACGTAGAAGCTCTATATTTTTTTGAACGATCTGACAAAAGATGACAAAAGAGCTCTTGATTCCATGGCTTGGAAGACATGCTGCTCTGTTCGGCGTGCAAGCGGCCGCTCTCGGCTGGCGGTATGGCTTCCCTAATCCTCCGCCCAGCTCCCCTTCAGTCGTCTGCGCAGCCCCCCGACCGGTCCTCTTCCACAACGAAGCTCGACGGCGTCGTAAGGCGCAGGGTGGCGTCCATCTTCGATGCCCACTCCCGAGATGGCCACAGACTGCTCCTCGAGGGTTTTGTGTGGGGATCTAATGATTTTTGGCTGGTCAAAGTAGGTGAGTCCCTGTCGTCTCTTCTCTCTCTCGCAGATCTCGGTTCTCCCTCTACACGGACATGCCTACACAGCACGAACCAGTAATTGACCTGAAGAACACGTGGAAAGTCCTCCCAGACTCACATCCTAATTTGAGCAGGCATGGAACCAGCTAATGTAGAATGAGTATGTTCTTCATCCTCTGATTGCGGAAGCGTTTGCCATCCGGGATGGCATGCATCCTGCAATTTCAGAAGGCTGGCGGAAGGTGGGCTTTGAATCTAACTGTCAGGCCATGGTGAATTTGTGAAATACCATACGGTATGATAGATAAGAATTGATGAAACTCTAAAAGAAACCGAAGAGCTTCATAAAAAATTACTTTCTTATACTCTGTCTTTCATTTGTTTAGAGGTAAATCTTTGCACAGATCTTTGTGCAAAGCTACCTCTGCTAACATGAATTTCTTGTACAAAGATTAATTTATTCTCTCCCGTGGTTTGTGATTTTTT
Source organism: Avena atlantica (assembly GCA_910589765.1). Taxonomy (NCBI): domain Eukaryota; kingdom Viridiplantae; phylum Streptophyta; class Magnoliopsida; order Poales; family Poaceae; genus Avena; species Avena atlantica. The sequence goes on along the minus strand of OU342739.1, from coordinate 478,464,272 downwards.
AATTTCGTTTCAAAGGGAGTACATTCGAATGAGTTAAATTTGACATGCACGTATAAAAAAGTCAAAAACTGAATGTGTGTTTCTCAACAAACTGTACACACACATGTTCAAAGGAGAGATAGTATGCAGTGGTAAAATTCTTCTTCAACTCTATGAAATAATCCATGTTTTTCTCGTCCACTTTGAGGCCGTGTAATAATCCATGTCTTATTTAGTTTGTTATTGCTGCTTTCCTTCCGTAGAAGTTCCAGAATGCCAACAAGGTTTGCCCATATTTCGCCCCCAAATATTCATGTTTAAACTTTTCAAATTGATGGCCAATCAGAATCCTACGTTATATCAGAGATCATACTTGCGCTAATGCATGTTAGATCTAATAATTTTTAGGTCTATTATTTGCTATAAAGTTATAGCTTGACACAATATTCAAGGATTAAAATTTGGATGTGTACATATATTTCATTCAGTTAATACTTGGACTTTTGTATACTTTCTCTCTTTCATATGTGTAAACACCCTAATTCAGATATTTTCAGTTTGAGAGATCAGCGGGCTGGTCCTTTACTAGGCTTTGATTCCAGGTTAGAATTGTTTTATAAAAACTACATATATGATATTTGTATCATTTCTGGTGGAGTTTCTCCAAGAATATGCACTAGGACAAGTTTGCTTCTACAACTTTATTTAGTGTCAATTTCATTTTATGTACTGGCTGTTGGAAATAGTTCATGCTTTTGTACGACAGATGGTCCACCGTAAGAAAGGATGACATGCATTCAAACACCCACAATGATGAGGCAAAAGCTGGGGATGCAGATCAAGGGTCTTTGCCTGTCGATGCTTGGCGCGACACAAGCACGGGCTAGGCATGATCGTCAATGGGCAGCAAATATCAGACATGATGTTATAAATACACTACCTCTAGCTAATGCCACTCCAAGTACTATTCTTTTATTGTAGACTACTCTACTAATCGCACTGAAGTTCCTTTCCTACTTCCCTAGATTGATCAACTTTCTAGATTCGTGGATTTAGAAATTTTGTGTTCATATCAGTGTTAGCTCTAATTAATCCTAGATGATAAAACAATTTTTAAGGAAACAAATGAACGCCTGGCAAAGGTTAATTATTCTTATCTTTTATCAAAAATTATGTTGCTATTTTCACTAAATTGCCATGTGTACTATATCTACCATGCAAGAAAAAACTTAATGAAACCATGGCAACACACAACCATTATGAAATTTTGGGTTGCACCATCCTTTTTTCTCCAAAAGTGTCATTTCTTTTTTTCCCGGTGCAACGCACGGGCACGTTCCCTAGTATCCATTAATGTCTGGTTCTTCCTCTCGGTTAGAGCATCTCTAGCAGATATTGTAAAAGCGTGAACCGGCGAACATGTTTTACGGGCCTAGAAAAACACGATTTTATGGTTTGAAAGAGGCTGGGCGGAACATCCGCGAACCGCAAAAGAGAACCCGGGCTCGACCCCAACCCGCAAAATATCGGTTTTCTTCAAAATCAACACACATATCTCACTTGTCACATACAAATATGATATCAAACACGAATTAAAATTTGAAATTATTAATTGTACGCCACATCAATGATCCAAATTACAACAACTGTTCAAATCAAATAATGATACAAATAAAATCCAATACAAGAATAGGTCCCAATACAAATAATGTTTCAAATTACACAAGAATGAATGTAAATTCAAATGAAGTAAAAATGGCAGTCTACAGCCGGCCATGTAGCTACCAATGGTGCTCAAGGAGGTCATGTTGCAGCTGGTCATGCGTGGTGTAGTTCTTGATCTCTCGATAAGTTTTAAGAAAAGCTTGGATGCGATCTTCATTTCTAGTTGGCTTCATAGGAGAACCCACACTGTCATATAAAAACTCTAAGTTCAAATCCCTCTCATTCTCAACAATCATGTTGTGAAGAATGACACAACATGTCATTATGTCTTTGAGAGAATTCTTGTCCCAAAAATAAGCAGGGCCTCACAATTGCAAATTGTGCTTGCAAAACACCGAAGGCTCTCTCTATGTCTTTTTGGAATGCCTCTTGTGTCTTTGCAAAGTGAGGCTCCTTTTTTGTTTTGGGATTGGAGATGGTCTTGACAAATGTGGATCAACGAGGGTATATACCGTTAATACCTTCGATCCGGATTCACGTATGTAATATAATAGTCTTTTTTCCTAGTAGACCTAGGTTTAATCGAACCTTGGGAAATAATGCTAAATGGAATTAAAATGGACACGTGTACAAGACTTTGTTTTTTTGTTTTACCTTCATTTACCGGACCAATCTAGTTTACTTTATATCGTGGGTTGATTCAATGGATGAAGATAGGCCAGGGTTAAAGATCCACCTGCATTTGCACATCATATGGGATGGAAGATAATAATAGGCACAGACATGTGTAGTGTTTTAATAGAGATAATATTTTATGGGAAGCACATCCTAATATACTAAAGCCCATGCGAGCCATAGGCATAGGAATACTCTTTTGATTCAACTAGTTGTACCACGAAGCATCGGGTTACAAACAGTTATTAAGTGAAAACACATATCAAAGCCTTAAGAAGAGATGTTGTTCTTGTTCCTAAACGATTCGCTAAGCGAAGACCGTACATTCCTTTGTTAGTGGGTTTTCTATTAGATTGCCGCTAGCCAAGTATCTCACCTGAAGCCTTTATCGATCTCGAAGGTCTTGGGTACCTATAAGTCCATAGATCGAGGCAAGAGATAAAGAAACAAACGATACAAATCCCTTATTCAAACAATACACAATACTTCCATAGATTAGATGCACATAATTGTTGCGAGGTTTCTCCCCAACCCATAGCTCGTGAGGACTACTCACTCATAACAATAAGATTAAGGATAGAAAATATTATGCAAAATACTTAGATTGGAATTAAATATTTTTACAATGGTCGCCCAATTACAAGGAGATCTAGATCTCCTTTGGTGGTGTTGTGATGCAATCTGAGAATGGCGGCCCTCTGCACGCCAGCTAGGACCTCAAAATATATAGGCGTCTTCACAAAAGCTGTAGGGTTTGACGAGATGGAGGCACTGCCACATTGTACGGGCGGGTCCTGCCCATACCAGTGGTCGTTATTGCGGTGACCCAGCATACCACTGCATGTGTAGTACACTATAGTCGTTGACATGACATCCACAAAACACCGTTCTGTAAATATCACATCACTCGGAGTGGTACAACAGAAACATTGCGGGTCCATATTACAAATATTCACACATTATTATTATTACAATACCAGAAGTTCGAGACTTCAAAAGTATTCAACTTACAAACCAAAATATAAAGTGTTTCAGCGGAATTTAAAAGTAGTAACTCCAACTAGGAGTTGAGCTCAGCAGCTTATTCTATAGAGTTCATGCTGCTCGTCTCCGTCGGTTACTACTAACTAGGATACTTAGTTGGACTCGTTATCATCGACACCATAGCGGATTTCGTAATCCACTCCTTCAACACCTCCTGACAGGTCAGGCTCCTCGTAGAACACATCTTCTTGGCATTCAGCTGCATACATTGGCACGTCTTCAGGATCCTCAGAGTCTAAGCAAGGGATCAAAGGAAAGTATGAGTAACAGCGTTACCCAACAAGTTCATTATATGCAAGGTTGGAAGTTTGATGCTCTAACTACCACCTTGGATTATAAATCCTTGGCACTATGCAGTTTTTGTAAATATTTCTTCAAAGATTGATTTTATTATAAAAATCTATGACCATCAGCCTTCACAGGTTGACCAGAACTTTCATGGAGTTCCTTTCCTGCCGTGTTCGCAGCTCCTTCCTGAAACAGGGAGTAACAAGTTACAATTCTTACACTCTGCAGAGGTGCGTTACTTTACCCAGGAGAGATCAACTCCTTGTTGCACAACCAGGCGTACTTTCCTGTCCACAATTCCATGATGTGGGGCCCAGTAGTTGGTCCAAGCCAATCATTGCCCCCTTCGCGACCTCGCATGCCTCCTTGGTGTACACCATGCCCACATATTGAATTACGGCAATGGTTTGTACATACTGTTAGATGCCAGAACTATCGTGGGACGTTGAGGGTTCCCTGTGGCATCCCGCAAAACCACTACTAGAAAATCGCGTTGAATTTGTGCATTGCATCGTCATCATCATGCATTGTTTGCCAAAACTATTTTCGCAACACCCGTTTTGTTTTCTAAACGCCCCGTCTTTTATTCAAACGCCAAAACCGGGTCCCCGGAATATTTTGTTTTGGCCGCTATCGGTTTGCAGACGGCCCGTTTATCACAAATAAAATTTATATTATTTTTAGCGGGGCAGTCGAACGGGCCGATTGACCCGAACGACCGCCCAGAAAACCAAATCGGTCCACCCACCTGCCCCATCTAATCCTAAACCCACCTAAAAATCTACCCCCTCTCTCCAGCCACATCACTCCCTCCTATCCCTGCACGCCACCTCAGCGACCCCTCTACCCTCACCCAACCACAGCCCGCCACGTGGCCTCCCTCACCATCTCTCTTCTCTCTCTCTTCCTCTCACCCACCTGCCAGCTCACCCCGCGGCCCCACCCAGACGCCCACGCACGCCACGCCCGTCCTCATCCACACGCGCTGCCTCCCCCAGTTCCCACCTCCCTGGGACCCACCGGCCCCACCTGACCCGCTGGCCCACACGCACACCGCCTCCCCACGCGCCCTGTGCTTCTTCCCCGAGCGACTCTCCCTCACAGCGCCCGCCCGCAAGCACCACCCTCCGCCCGCCGGGTCCTCCCTCTCCGGCCACGGACCCGCGCGCCGCCGCCCATCTCCGGCCCTCACCCCGCCGCCCGCAGCTCCTCTCCCTCCTCTCTCCGCGGCTCTCCCCGCTCGCCGCCGCGGCTCGCCGCACCGCCACTGCCCCGCTAGGCCAGGCCCCTCCCCGAGCCCGCGTCGGCCGGCCCGCCCCGACGCCGCCAGCGTCCGCCTGCACGCCCGCCTCGCCTCGCCGGCCCCTCCTCCCGCTCCCAGTCGCCCTCCGTCGCCGCCCGCCAGTCCCCGCCGCCGGTGCGCCGCCAGGCCCCTCCTCCACCGGCCGCATCCGCCGCCGCTTCCAGACCGCCTCGTCGTCCCTCCCTCGAGCCGTCCCAGGTCGCCGCCGTCCCGCTCGCCCCCTCGCTGCACCAGGCCCTCCACCGCCTCCGCCTCCGCCTCGTCCGCCTCACCGGACCCTGCAGCGCCGTACCCCGTCACCGCGCGCCGCCCGCGGCCCCCAGCACCCTCGCCGGCGTTGCCTCGTCTCGCCGGGAGCGCCCAGGCCCCGCTGCCCTTCGCGCCGTCTCCCCGCCGAGCCTCACCCCGCAGCTCCCCCGTCGACCTGAGCGCCTGCGCCGCCCCGGGGACCTGCCGCCGCCGCGCCGGACCCGCGCGGGCCCTCTCCGTCGGGGCCCACCTCGCCAGGACCACCCCGTGCCGCTCTCCCCTCCGGCCCCATCAGCTCGCCGGGCCCGTCCGGGACGCCCGGAACCCTAAGGATAGCCACACGGATCCTAAGGCATTGAACCTCACGAACCCCGATGGAACCTCAAGATCTTCCGACGCCGAGATCCGAGATCGACTCCGAGGACGATCCACCCGCACGCCAAGGCCTCCTTCCCGGATTCCGATGATCGAGGCCGAAGATCCTGGAACTACAAGCTCTTCCTCACGGAATCCGAAGACCCCAACCTCGGACGCCAAGCACTGCACCCCGACATCGAGACCCCGACACGACAAGTGCTTCCACCTGAACGCCATGACCGTCAACGTGATCCGAAGACCCCGGATGTGCCAAGACCTACCCCTAAGTCTGAGAACGACACCGAACCAAGCCCTTCCCGGAGACCGAGGACGCTCCCGTCGAACCCTGAACCCCGGAAACCCCAAGATCGTCGAGAACCCTGATGTGTGAACCCTTTTCCGAGAACCCTATTTTACAAACATAATAACAATTGTTGCATATTTAATTGTCATTCATCTCGCAAGCATATCTGTGGTTTGGGGGCCTTATGCCGATCCACCTAATAATTAAATATGGGGCTCATATGCGGGCAAATCTAGTCTTATATCGGCCTCATTTAAACTTGTGTAGCGAACCAGTGCTATCTTTTGCCATGTTAAAACCACATTTGATTTGCGGGGATCTAAATAACTTGAACCATTTAACTAATTGTCGGGACCCCGGTTCCGCTTAATCTTGACCTAATTGCATCGCACTTTGCCATGCCATCCATCATACATGCATCATGCCGATCTTCTGCCGTGTATTAAACATTGCATCCGGTGTTCTTCTAGTGTTTTGGTTCTTCGCGGATAAGGCCGTTGAGTTGATGTGAGCTTCGCCCCGATCTTCGGTTGACCCTCCGACAATGTTTTCAGGCGAGCATCTCCCTCTTTCTACCTATCTTACTCTTATAGCATTTACTTCCCTCCTGTTGATCTTTGCTATCTGTGTTGCGATGCTCTAGTTCTCGTTCCCGTGATATCCCCTGCAGCCATATATAGCCATGGACACATCCTATTCCCTGTTGTTTGGTAGATAGATGGACCCGCGTGTCGTAGTCGCTTGCTCAAGTGTTTTGCTTGTCGTCAAGTACCACCATGGTTGGAGAATTGCCGCATGTTGACGTTGGAGATGATCTTGGTTTAATTATTGTTCACTTTACTTTCTGTTTAACAACTAAAATTGAAGTAAGCAGAGGCATCGGTGGGTGATAGGTAAGATTTGGTTTCCGACCGCCCACTTGTGTCCCGTAGGACCCGAGTTCTTGACATCTGTTCCGAGATCGAGCGCGCTAACCACAGGTGGGGAGATATGGGCCCCCCATTGATAATTACCTGATTTCAAAGTACTGTACTGGGGGCCACAAAGTAGTTTGGGGCTTTATTACTATCCTGTACTTATGCCATGTTTACTGCTTTATTTACGATTGTGCGAGGTACTGCACACTGTACTGTTTAGGAGCGGGCCACGTTTCGCGGTGTCGACAGTCCCCGATTGGGGACCTGCTGTCGTTCACAGCCGTTTGCCCAAACCCCAGTCCGTCTCGGAGACCGGCCGACTTCGTTGCGGGTGTCGACTTGGTGGGGTGGCCCCCACGTACTTGCTTTGGGTCTGGGAACGTCGAGACTTAGGCCCCGCCGACATACCGATGGGTGTATGTTAACTGATCTGGCAAAAAGGGTCGAAGTGCCTGTGGATACTTTGGTGCACCCCTGCAGGGTTAAATCTTTTCGAGAAGCCGTGTCCGCGGTTATGGACGACTTGGAGCACAGTGTCTGATCATAGACAACTATAACTAAAGTTTACTGTTTTAAATTAACTTGTTCCGACATGATTAGTAAACAGCTTCACTACAACGGAATGGCTAAGTAAAAGTATCAACAACTGTTGGGTTTTGGGGTTATCTCATGATAATGGTATCTGACTAGTAATTACTGCAACGATAACAGAATGGTTAATTAAAAGTGCCCACTGTTTACTTTATCAGGACGATTACCTAAACCTGACTAGTAAATTGCGGCAATAATAACTGAATAAGTAAAACTGCCAACGGTGTGAGTTCCTCGGTTGACTTCCTCGTTTGGTCTCGAGGGGGAAACGCCAGGACGGGTTTGATTGATAATAGTATCAGGTTGGATCCGAATAGGTCTTTCTCACCCCTCTCTGATAGCCGCCAGTTGAATCGAGTCTCTATAGGTTGTTTAGTGCATGCTGCCGCTGCCGCTCAGTCCACCATACCTATGTAGGCGAGGACCGCCGAATTCTAGCCTCGCCGTGTACTGGCCTCAGTACTGACGCTCCTTCTTTGTTTTCTGCTTTGCCCTTTGTCGGCACCCTTTGTGTTAAGCAGGTCTTGAGATCGACGCCGTTAGCAGGGTTACCCTTCCGGCTTGGCCTGGGCAGGGTTATGGACGCCATTGGTTATTCTTCAGGGCTCTTAGCCCCATTTGCATCTTGTCCGTAGCTGGACGCTATATCGTTTTCAAGGTGATTTGGATCTTTGTATATTATATCTGTATTCTTGACTCTTTGAGTCGCTGCTGTATATATATCTGTTCTGTGGGTCCCATCGAGGACTGTTGTGTAATGTTATTACTTCGTTTTCCACCCGCACGAAAGTGCCTGGTGGGCACCTTTGAATCGTTTCTATGCGGGTTTGGCGAATTTTGCTCAAACTTGCATAGGTCCGATTCTGAGGGTGTTACAGAGTGGTATCAGAGCTCAGCAGTTGCGATACCCCACAAGTCCAGCCTGTAGGATAACCTAGCTAACGGCCGAAGTAGAGTGTCAAAACTATCTTCGCAAAACCGGTTGGATAGTTCTAATTAGGTCTGATTTTACTCCTTACCCCTCTGCTGTTCTCCTCTTACCTTGACGTGTTTTGAATCTGCTCTCTTATCTTTTCTTCGAGTCCAGGATTTCTCGTGGTGGGGTTTCCGTCGTACCTTTAGGGTTTCGCTTCCTCCTTTGGTAACGGTGTTCTACCGTCCGGTGTTCAAGCTGCCTGATGAATCCGTCCACGGTGTTACCATTCTTTATTCCTTGTTTGTTCCTTCCGGTGTTTTCTGACGCGACGACATCATCTATGCCAGATCCGATTCAGAGTCTGCATTACTCCTATGTTTCCGAACCTCGCTTGTCGAGATCTTCAGTCTGAATCCTGAGAGTTGGTTGCATAATCTATCTATTCGTGTACATAGTAATGCTTTGAGTGCGGGATGGAGTCGCGACCATACCACTACTCTTATCATTTGCTCTGTATATTGAATGGGGGATCGATGCAATTTTACTCCTTCCATGGAAGTTAGAGGTGGCCTTACCTTTAACTTCGTCCGTTGCTATCCGGAGTGCTCTCTCGACGATCAAGGACAACGACCTCTTGTTAGTGGTGTCGCGAGGATCTACACGAAGCGAGAAGACGCAGATCGCCGACCTTCCTTCCGGTACCATGAGGCGGATCTCGAGGGCGAGATCCCTTGTTAGTGGTGTCGAATTGTGGCATCCCGCAAAACCACTACTAGAAAATCGCGTTGAATTTGTGCATTGCATCGTCATCATCATGCATTGTTTGCCAAAACTATTTTCGCAACACCCGTTTTGTTTTCTAAACGCCCCGTCTTTTATTCAAACGCCAAAACCGGGTCCCCGGAATATTTTGTTTTGGCCGCTATCGGTTTGCAGACGGCCCGTTTATCACAAATAAAATTTATATTATTTTTAGCGGGGCAGTCGAACGGGCCGATTGACCCGAACGACCGCCCAGAAAACCAAATCGGTCCACCCACCTGCCCCATCTAATCCTAAACCCACCTAAAAATCTACCCCCTCTCTCCAGCCACATCACTCCCTCCTATCCCTGCACGCCACCTCAGCGACCCCTCTACCCTCACCCAACCACAGCCCGCCACGTGGCCTCCCTCACCATCTCTCTTCTCTCTCTCTTCCTCTCACCCACCTGCCAGCTCACCCCGCGGCCCCACCCAGACGCCCACGCACGCCACGCCCGTCCTCATCCACACGCGCTGCCTCCCCCAGTTCCCACCTCCCTGGGACCCACCGGCCCCACCTGACCCGCTGGCCCACACGCACACCGCCTCCCCACGCGCCCTGTGCTTCTTCCCCGAGCGACTCTCCCTCACAGCGCCCGCCCGCAAGCACCACCCTCCGCCCGCCGGGTCCTCCCTCTCCGGCCACGGACCCGCGCGCCGCCGCCCATCTCCGGCCCTCACCCCGCCGCCCGCAGCTCCTCTCCCTCCTCTCTCCGCGGCTCTCCCCGCTCGCCGCCGCGGCTCGCCGCACCGCCACTGCCCCGCTAGGCCAGGCCCCTCCCCGAGCCCGCGTCGGCCGGCCCGCCCCGACGCCGCCAGCGTCCGCCTGCACGCCCGCCTCGCCTCGCCGGCCCCTCCTCCCGCTCCCAGTCGCCCTCCGTCGCCGCCCGCCAGTCCCCGCCGCCGGTGCGCCGCCAGGCCCCTCCTCCACCGGCCGCATCCGCCGCCGCTTCCAGACCGCCTCGTCGTCCCTCCCTCGAGCCGTCCCAGGTCGCCGCCGTCCCGCTCGCCCCCTCGCTGCACCAGGCCCTCCACCGCCTCCGCCTCCGCCTCGTCCGCCTCACCGGACCCTGCAGCGCCGTACCCCGTCACCGCGCGCCGCCCGCGGCCCCCAGCACCCTCGCCGGCGTTGCCTCGTCTCGCCGGGAGCGCCCAGGCCCCGCTGCCCTTCGCGCCGTCTCCCCGCCGAGCCTCACCCCGCAGCTCCCCCGTCGACCTGAGCGCCTGCGCCGCCCCGGGGACCTGCCGCCGCCGCGCCGGACCCGCGCGGGCCCTCTCCGTCGGGGCCCACCTCGCCAGGACCACCCCGTGCCGCTCTCCCCTCCGGCCCCATCAGCTCGCCGGGCCCGTCCGGGACGCCCGGAACCCTAAGGATAGCCACACGGATCCTAAGGCATTGAACCTCACGAACCCCGATGGAACCTCAAGATCTTCCGATGCCGAGATCCGAGATCGACTCCGAGGACGATCCACCCGCACGCCAAGGCCTCCTTCCCGGATTCCGATGATCGAGGCCGAAGATCCTGGAACTACAAGCTCTTCCTCACGGAATCCGAAGACCCCAACCTCGGACGCCAAGCACTGCACCCCGACATCGAGACCCCGACACGACAAGTGCTTCCACCTGAACGCCATGACCGTCAACGTGATCCGAAGACCCCGGATGTGCCAAGACCTACCCCTAAGTCTGAGAACGACACCGAACCAAGCCCTTCCCGGAGACCGAGGACGCTCCCGTCGAACCCTGAACCCCGGAAACCCCAAGATCGTCGAGAACCCTGATGTGTGAACCCTTTTCCGAGAACCCTATTTTACAAACATAATAACAATTGTTGCATATTTAATTGTCATTCATCTCGCAAGCATATCTGTGGTTTGGGGGCCTTATGCCGATCCACCTAATAATTAAATATGGGGCTCATATGCGGGCAAATCTAGTCTTATATCGGCCTCATTTAAACTTGTGTAGCGAACCAGTGCTATCTTTTGCCATGTTAAAACCACATTTGATTTGCGGGGATCTAAATAACTTGAACCATTTAACTAATTGTCGGGACCCCGGTTCCGCTTAATCTTGACCTAATTGCATCGCACTTTGCCATGCCATCCATCATACATGCATCATGCCGATCTTCTGCCGTGTATTAAACATTGCATCCGGTGTTCTTCTAGTGTTTTGGTTCTTCGCGGATAAGGCCGTTGAGTTGATGTGAGCTTCGCCCCGATCTTCGGTTGACCCTCCGACAATGTTTTCAGGCGAGCATCTCCCTCTTTCTACCTATCTTACTCTTATAGCATTTACTTCCCTCCTGTTGATCTTTGCTATCTGTGTTGCGATGCTCTAGTTCTCGTTCCCGTGATATCCCCTGCAGCCATATATAGCCATGGACACATCCTATTCCCTGTTGTTTGGTAGATAGATGGACCCGCGTGTCGTAGTCGCTTGCTCAAGTGTTTTGCTTGTCGTCAAGTACCACCATGGTTGGAGAATTGCCGCATGTTGACGTTGGAGATGATCTTGGTTTAATTATTGTTCACTTTACTTTCTGTTTAACAACTAAAATTGAAGTAAGCAGAGGCATCGGTGGGTGATAGGTAAGATTTGGTTTCCGACCGCCCACTTGTGTCCCGTAGGACCCGAGTTCTTGACATCTGTTCCGAGATCGAGCGCGCTAACCACAGGTGGGGAGATATGGGCCCCCCATTGATAATTACCTGATTTCAAAGTACTGTACTGGGGGCCACAAAGTAGTTTGGGGCTTTATTACTATCCTGTACTTATGCCATGTTTACTGCTTTATTTACGATTGTGCGAGGTACTGCACACTGTACTGTTTAGGAGCGGGCCACGTTTCGCGGTGTCGACAGTCCCCGATTGGGGACCTGCTGTCGTTCACAGCCGTTTGCCCAAACCCCAGTCCGTCTCGGAGACCGGCCGACTTCGTTGCGGGTGTCGACTTGGTGGGGTGGCCCCCACGTACTTGCTTTGGGTCTGGGAACGTCGAGACTTAGGCCCCGCCGACATACCGATGGGTGTATGTTAACTGATCTGGCAAAAAGGGTCGAAGTGCCTGTGGATACTTTGGTGCACCCCTGCAGGGTTAAATCTTTTCGAGAAGCCGTGTCCGCGGTTATGGACGACTTGGAGCACAGTGTCTGATCATAGACAACTATAACTAAAGTTTACTGTTTTAAATTAACTTGTTCCGACATGATTAGTAAACAGCTTCACTACAACGGAATGGCTAAGTAAAAGTATCAACAACTGTTGGGTTTTGGGGTTATCTCATGATAATGGTATCTGACTAGTAATTACTGCAACGATAACAGAATGGTTAATTAAAAGTGCCCACTGTTTACTTTATCAGGACGATTACCTAAACCTGACTAGTAAATTGCGGCAATAATAACTGAATAAGTAAAACTGCCAACGGTGTGAGTTCCTCGGTTGACTTCCTCGTTTGGTCTCGAGGGGGAAACGCCAGGACGGGTTTGATTGATAATAGTATCAGGTTGGATCCGAATAGGTCTTTCTCACCCCTCTCTGATAGCCGCCAGTTGAATCGAGTCTCTATAGGTTGTTTAGTGCATGCTGCCGCTGCCGCTCAGTCCACCATACCTATGTAGGCGAGGACCGCCGAATTCTAGCCTCGCCGTGTACTGGCCTCAGTACTGACGCTCCTTCTTTGTTTTCTGCTTTGCCCTTTGTCGGCACCCTTTGTGTTAAGCAGGTCTTGAGATCGACGCCGTTAGCAGGGTTACCCTTCCGGCTTGGCCTGGGCAGGGTTATGGACGCCATTGGTTATTCTTCAGGGCTCTTAGCCCCATTTGCATCTTGTCCGTAGCTGGACGCTATATCGTTTTCAAGGTGATTTGGATCTTTGTATATTATATCTGTATTCTTGACTCTTTGAGTCGCTGCTGTATATATATCTGTTCTGTGGGTCCCATCGAGGACTGTTGTGTAATGTTATTACTTCGTTTTCCACCCGCACGAAAGTGCCTGGTGGGCACCTTTGAATCGTTTCTATGCGGGTTTGGCGAATTTTGCTCAAACTTGCATAGGTCCGATTCTGAGGGTGTTACATTCCCACCCATATGTTGCATATCCTCTACGAATTACCAATTAATATGCACGCTACGAGGATAACAGCCACGACCTGCACATCCGGCTACATGCGAGAGGAAGAAGATACAGCTGACTTCTCTGTCCCATTCCAAAACTCATGGCTAACGCGTAATATATAGTGCTAGAATCACTGCTGTCAGGGGTTATTAAGTCCCTAATTGATCATCATTGTTGCAAATAGAACCCTAAGTTCTATTGCTCCATTATATCATCACTTAGGATGATATCTATGAAGGGTTTCGCGGCATAGTAAATCAAAATTTTCTACGGAGCGAACAGAGGGAAAGCCAAGATCTAATCTAGGAGATGCAAACAACGAGAGAGATTGGATTAGATCTTCATACCCTTGAAGATTCGCACAGCGGAACGTTCGTCGGAAGGTGGGTGATGTAGTCGTACTCGCTTCTCCTCCTCGCGATCCGATCCGATCTAGCACCACAAGTGGCGGTGCCTCCGTGAGATGCACATGTGCAGCACCTCGACGTCTCCTCCTTCCTCGGACCAGCGAGTATGGTGGAGAGATAGATTGGATCTACAGCACGACGGCGTGGTGTATATGGTGGAGAATTTCTGCTGCAGGGCTTCGCCTACAAACAGTCGGGAGGGAGAGAGGAAGGTAGCAAGGCTGCTAGGGCTTGGAGGAAGGTGTGTGTAGGGGGGAGGGGGCGCACCACCCCTCTATATATAGAGGGGGGGCGGCCAGCCCTTGCCCCTCCTCCAAGCCTATCTCTAGTTTAAACAATTTAAACTCTCCCTTATCTAGAAATCCTATCTCTAGTTTAAACTATTTAAACTCTCCCTTATCTAGAAATTCTATCCCGAGATTTAAACGAGTCAAATCTCTCTAGAATCGGCTGGGCCCTATGGGGCCTTGTGCCCCTGGCCCAATGCGGCCAGGACACTCCCTCATAGGCCCATGCCCCCTCCCGGAAGGTGGGGCCACGTTGGTCCCCTTCCGGAAGGTTCTAGAAGCTTCCGGTACAATACCGATTAACCCGAAACAATTCCGAACTCCAAAAACTGCACTGCCTTATATGAATCTTATTCTCCGGACCATTCCGGAACCTCTCGTGATATCCCGGATCCCATCCGAGACTCCGAACAAAAATTCATAAACCAATTATCCAATCTATCCTAGCGTCGAGATACGTTAAGTGTGTGACCCTGCGGGTTCGAGAATATGCAGACATGATCTTCTATCAATAATCAACAGCGGGGTCTGGGCACCCATATTGACTCCCACACATTCATCGATGATCATATCGGATGAACCACGATGCCAGGATTCAATCAATCCCATATATATATTCCCTTCGTCTCGCGATATTTTACTTGCCCGAGATTCGATCGTCGGTACCGTCATACCTAGTTCAATCTCGTTCACAGCAAGTACTTTACTCGTTCCGTAATCCGATATCACTTTGTGATTAACTCCTTAACCACATGCTTGCAAGCGGTGTTGATATCGATTACCGAGTGGGCTCGAAGTATATCTCTCCGACTTGGGAGGGACAAATTCCATCTCGATACATACAACCCAACAGATACTTTCCGATCACCTGAGAGACACCTTTATGATCACCCTCTCATAGGATGACGTTTGATGACCTCAAAGCTTTCTTCCGATACCAGGGAGTTGCATTATCTCATGGTCTAAGGAATACAATATTTGACATAGGAAAAGCTTCGCAAAGACGAACACGATGACACGATCTAATTGCTCTGCTTTGTTTGGGTCTATCCACCATATCATTCTCCCAATTATATGATCTCATTATCAATTGACAACTCATGTCTATGGTTAGGAAACCTTAACCATCATTGATCAATGAGCTAGTCCATAGAGGCGTACTAGGGACACGGTGTTGTTCACAAACCACACAAGTATTAAAGTTTCCGCTTAATACAATTCTAGCATGGAATATAAACTTTATCATGAACAAGAATTATAATAATAACATCTTTATTATTGCCTCTAGGGCATAATTCCAACAGCCTCCCACTTGCACTAGAGTCAATAATCTAGTTTACATCTGGCAACAATCTCACACCCATGGCACTAAGGTGTTGATCATGTTTTACACGTGGAAGAGGTTTAGTCAATGGATCTGCGACATTCAGATCCGTATGTACTTTGCTAATCTTCAGATCTCCATCTGCTATATAATCTCGGATTATATGAAACTTGCGGTTGATATGCTTGGTCTTTGGATGATATCTTGGTTCCTTAGCGAGTACTATGGCGCCAGTGTTGTCACACAATATCTCCAGTGGGTCCAATGCACTTGGAACCACGCCAAGCTCAGTGATGAAGTTTCTGATCCAAACTCCTTCACTTGACGCTTCTGCAGCAACCATGTATTCCGCTTCTACTGTAGATCCCGCGATCACGCTTTGCTTGCAGCTTCTCCAGCTCACAGCTCCTCCATTCAAAATATAAACGTATCCTGTCTGAGATTTAGAATCATCCTTGTCGGTGTCGAAACTAGCATCGACGTAACCTTTTACGACAAGCTGTTCATCACCCCCATAGACTAAGAACATTTCTTTAGTTCTATTTAGGTACTTTAGGATGTTCTTCACGGCTGTCCAGTGTTCCACTCCTGGATCACTTTGATATCTGCTCGTCAAACTAAGAGCATTGGACACATCCGGTCTAGTACACAGCATGGCATACATGATGGAACCTATGGCCGAGGCATAAGGCACTTTGCTCATAGCTTCCCTATCATTTACCGTAGCTGGACACTGAGCCTTGCTCAATATCTTACCTGACAACATAGGCACTGAACCTTTCTTTGCCTTATCCATTCTGAACCTTTTCAGAACTTTGTCTAGGTATGTACTCTGGCTTAAAGCTATCAGGCGTCTTTGTCTATCTCTATAGATCTTGATGCCCAATATATAAGCAGCTTCACCTAGGTCTTTCATTGAAAAACACTTGTTCAAATAACTCTTCACATCGTTAAGCATGTTGATGTCATTTCCGATAATCAATATGTCATCCACATACAGTACCAGAAACGTCACCAAGCTCCCACTCACTTTCTTGTAGATGCAAGCTTCGTAGCAATTTGGAATAAATCCAAAGCTCTTGATCACTTGATCAAAACGAAGGTTCCAACTCCGAGATGCTTGCTTCAGTCCATAAATGGAACGCTGAAGTTTGCATACTTTACTAGCATCCTTAGGATCGACAAAACCCTCGGGTTGCATCATATACAACTCTTCATCAATGTTGCCATTGAGGAAAGCAGTCTTGACATCCATCTGCCATATTTCATAATCATGAAACGCAGCAATTGCTAATAAAATCCGAATGGACTTAAACATCGCTACGGGAGAGAAAGTCTCATCGTAGTCAACACCTTGAACTTGTCGAAAACCTTTTGCGACAAGCCGTGCTTTATAGATGGTAACATTACCATCCGCGTCCGTTTTCTTCTTGAATATCCATTTGCAGTCAACGGCCTTTCGGTCGCTAGGAGGATCCACCAAAGTCCATACTTGGTTTTCGCTCATGGATACCAATTCGGATTTCATGGCTTCCAGCCATTTCTCAGAGTCTGGGCTCATCATCGCTTCCTCATAGTTCGTAGGTTCACTGTCTTCTACCAACAAGACAGTCAAGACAGGGTTGCCGTACCACTCAGGAGGGGCACGCGACCTTGTCGACCTGCGACGTTCAGTAGCAGCATCGTCCGAAGCTTCATGATCCTTGTCATTAGCTTCCTCTATTGTTGGTGCAGGCGGCACTGGAACAATTTCAGGTGCTGCGCTACTCTCCAATTCAAGAGAAGGTTCAATAACCTCGTCTAGCTCTACTTTCCTCCCACTCACTTCTTTCGAGAGAAACTCCTTCTCAAGAAAGGAACCGTTCTTTGCGACAAACACTTTGCCTTCGGTTCTGTGATAGAAGGTATACCCAATAGTTTCCTTAGGGTATCCTATGAAGACACATTTCTCCGCTTTGGGTTCGAGCTTGTCCGGCATCAACTTCTTGACGTAAGCTTCGCATCCCCAAACTTTAAGAAACGACAACTTAGGTTTAGCACCAAACCACAGTTCATACGGTGTCGTCTCAACGGATTTAGATGGAGCCCTATTTAAAGTGAATGCAGCGGTTTCTAATGCATAACCGCAAAATGATAACGGCAAATCAGTAAGAGACATCATCGATCGGACCATATCTAATAGGGTTCGATTCCGGCGTTCAGACACACCATTGCGCTGTGGTGTTCCGGGTGGCGTGAGTTGCGAAACAATTTCGCTTGCTTTAATATGCGTGAGAAAATCATAACTCAAATATTTGCCCCCACGATCGGATCGTAGAAACTTAATCTTTCTGTTACGATGGTTCTCCACTTCATTCTGAAATTCTTTGAACTTTTCAAACGTTTCAGATTTATGTTTCATTAAATAGATATACCCATATCTACTTAAGTCATCGGTAAAAGTGAGGAAATAGCGATATCCACCGCGTGTCGAAACACTCATCGGTCCGCATACATCGGTATGTATGATTTCCAACAAGTCCGTTGCTCGCTCCATCATACTGGAGAACGGGGTTTTGATCATCTTGCCCATGAGGCATGGTTCGCATGTGTCAAATGATTCAAAATCAAGAGACTCCAAAAGTCTATCAGAATGGAGTTTCTTCATGCGCTTTACTCCAATATGACCTAGACGACAGTGCCACAAATAAGTAGTATTATCACTATCTACTTTGCATCTCTTAGCCTCAATGTTATGGATGTGTGTTTCATCCCTTTCGAGATTTAGAAGAAATAAACCATTCACAAGAGGTGCATGGCCATAAAAGATGTTACTCATATAAATAGAACAACCATTATTCTCCGATTTAAATGAATAACCGTCTTGCAATAAACACGATCCGGAAATAATGTTCATGCTCAACGCAGGCACATAATAACATTTATTAAGGTTTAAAACTAATCCCGAAGGTAAAACTAAGGAGAGCGTGCCGACGGCCATCACATCAACTCTTGATCCGTTGCCAACGCGCATCGTCACCTCATCCCTCGCAAGCCGCCGTCTATTCCGTAGCTCCTGTTTCGAGTTACAAATATTAGTAACTGAACCGGTATCAAATACCCAGGCACTACAACGAGGGCTAATAAGGAAAACATCAATAACATGTATATCAAATATACCTTTGATGGTGCCAGCCTTCTTGTCCGCTAAGTACTTCGGACAGTTGCGCTTCCAGTGACCCTTGTCCTTGCAATAGAAGCACTCAGTGTCCGGCTTGGGACCAGACCTGAGCTTCTTCTCAGCAGGGGCATTGCGCTTGCCGCCGCCCTTCTTGAAGGGCTTCTTTGCTCCCTTACCTTTATTAAAGGAGGGCTTGTTGACCATCAACACATGATTATCCTTCTTGATGTCCACTTCCGCAGCCTTCAGCTTTGCAAAGAGCTCGGTGATCGTATCAGTGGAACCAATCTGATTATGAGTCACTACAAAACTTTTGTAGCTGGGAGGGAGTGATTGCAGAACCCTGTCAATCTTGAGCTCCTCTGGAATCGTGCATTCCAGTTGCTCAAGGCGTTGAGTGTAGCCCGACATATTTATGGCGTGCTCACTAACGGAACTCCCTTCCTCCATCTTGCAGTTAAAGAACTTCTCAGAGATCTCATATCTCTCAGAACGGGCTTGAGTCTGAAACATGGTTTTCAGCTCCTCGAGAATCTCAAAGGGGCCGGGATAGGTTTCAAAACGATTTTGAAGCTCCGGTTCCATAGCAAACAACATGGTGCTCTTAATCACACCATAATCATCTTTGCGCGACTGATAGACAGCTTTCTCATCAGCCGGTGCAGTTGCAGCAGGGGGGTTACCTAACGCTTTCTCAAGGACATAGTCCTTTTGTCCGCCAGACAGAATGATTCTTAGATTGCGGAACCGGTTGGTGAAGTTAGACCCATTGTTTCTAAGCTTTTCTTTCTCAGCAAAAACGTTGAAGTTGAAGTTGGACTTGGCCATTGGATCTACAGTATTTGCAAGTACAATTTAGACTATGTTCATGATAAATAGTTCAACTTAATCAAATTACTAGATGAACTCCCACTAAATTCAACATCCCTCAAGTTGTTTAGTGAACACGATCCAAATTCACCACACCTAATCCGATCATCACGAGAAGAGATGTGGTTTCAATGGTGGACAACGAAGTGTCGATCATATCATTCATATGACTCATGCTTAACCTTTCGGTTCTTGTGTTCCGAGGCCATGTCTGTACATGCTAGGCTCGTCAAGTTAGACCCAAGTATTTCCGCGTGTGCAAAAACTGGCTTGCACCCGTTGTATGTGAGCGTAGAGTCTATAGCACCCGATCATCACGTGATGCTTGGACACGACGAACTTTCGCAACGGTGCATACTTGGGGAGAACACAGTTTTTATCTTGATCTTTAAGTGAGGAATCATCTTATAATGCTACCGTCGCGATCTAAGCATGATAAGATACATAAAAGGATAAACATCACATGCATATAACTTTATGTGACATGGTATAGCCAATCTTCGCGCAATGATCTCCATCTTGTGCGTTCCGGCATGATCTCCATCACTCCACCATGATTGCCTCCACCACGAATAGCAACTACAACTATTGCTAACTACTTAGCGATAAAGTAAAGCTATTACATGGCGTATAAGAAGTTGACTCGCAGGTCATACACAATTATAAAGACAACCATATGGCTCCTTCCGGTTGTGTACTCATCGACATGCAAGTCGTGAAACATTACAAAACATGATCATCGCATACAATATACACATCACATCTTGGGCCATACCATATCACAGAAAACACTCCCTGCAAAAACAAGTTAGACGCCTCTACTTTGTTGTTGCATGTTTTACGTGTCTTTATGGGAGTAGATGCTAAGAACGATTCTTACCTACGGAAAGCCACAACGGTGATATTATGGTTGCCAAACTCCGGTGTTAATCCCATGACAACTATAGTGAGAGAAACTGACATCCACCAGCCGCATGTGTGGAACAAGCCACACGTCAAGTGCGGAGCCGGTCTCGTGAACGACGTCGCGTAAGGTTGGCCTGGACCGCTTCAATCTCACTATCCCGCGTCATAAGAAGAACACAAACAAGAGGCTTGCAACAGAAAACATCAACGCCCGCAACAACCATGTTGCGTTCTACTCGTGAAACACATCTACGCATAGATCTAGCTCTGATACCACTGAAGGGTTTCGCGGCATAGTAAATCAAAATTTTCTATGGAGCGAACAGAGGGAAAGCCAAGATCTAATCTAGGAGATGCAAACAACGAGAGAGATTAGATTAGATCTTCATACCCTTGAAGATTCGCACAGCGGAACGTTCGTCGGAACGTGGGTGATGTAGTCGTACTCGCTTCTCCTCCTCGCGATCCGATCCGATCTAGCACCACAAGTGGCGGTGCCTCCGTGAGATGCACACGTGCAGCACCTCGACGTCTCCTCCTTCCTCGGACCAGCGAGTATGGTGGAGAGATAGATTGGATCTACAGCACGACGGCGTGGTGTATATGGTGGAGAATTTCTGCTGCAGGGCTTCGCCTACAAACAGTCGGGAGGGAGAGAGGAAGGTAGCAAGGCTGCTAGGGCTTGGAGGAAGGTGTGTGTAGGGGGGAGGGGGCGCACCACCCCTCTATATATAGAGGGGGGGCGGCCAGCCCTTGCCCCTCCTCCAAGCCTATCTCTAGTTTAAACAATTTAAACTCTCCCTTATCTAGAAATCCTATCTCTAGTTTAAACTATTTAAACTCTCCCTTATCTAGAAATTCTATCCCGAGATTTAAACGAGTCAAATCTCTCTAGAATCGGCTGGGCCCTATGGGGCCTTGTGCCCCTGGCCCAATGCGGCCAGGACACTCCCTCATAGGCCCATGCCCCCTCCCGGAAGGTGGGGCCACGTTGGTCCCCTTCCGGAAGGTTCTAGAAGCTTCCGGTACAATACCGATTAACCCGGAACAATTCCGAACTCCAAAAACTGCACTGCCTTATATGAATCTTATTCTCCGGACCATTCCGGAACCTCTCGTGATATCCCGGATCCCATCCGAGACTCCGAACAAAAATTCATAAACCAATTATCCAATCTATCCTAGCGTCGAGATACGTTAAGTGTGTGACCCTGCGGGTTCGAGAATATGCAGACATGATCTTCTATCAATAATCAACAGCGGGGTCTGGGCACCCATATTGACTCCCACACATTCATCGATGATCATATCGGATGAACCACGATGCCAGGATTCAATCAATCCCATATATATATTCCCTTCGTCTCGCGATATTTTACTTGCCCGAGATTCGATCGTCGGTACCGTCATACCTAGTTCAATCTCGTTCACAGCAAGTACTTTACTCGTTCCGTAATCCGATATCACTTTGTGATTAACTCCTTAACCACATGCTTGCAAGCGGTGTTGATATCGATTACTGAGTGGGCCCGATGTATATCTCTCCGACTTGGGAGGGACAAATTCCATCTCGATACATACAACCCAACAGATACTTTCCGATCACCTGAGAGACACCTTTATGATCACCCTCTCATAGGATGACGTTTGATGACCTCAAAGCTTTCTTCCGATACCAGGGAGTTGCATTATCTCATGGTCTAAGGAATACAATATTTGACATAGGAAAAGCTTCGCAAAGACGAACACGATGACACGATCTAATTGCTCTGCTTTGTTTGGGTCTATCCACCATATCATTCTCCCAATGATATGATCTCATTATCAATTGACAACTCATGTCTATGGTTAGGAAACCTTAACCATCATTGATCAATGAGCTAGTCCATAGAGGCGTACTAGGGACACGATGTTGTTCACAAACCACACAAGTATTAAAATTTCCGCTTAATACAATTCTAGCATGGAATATAAACTTTATCATGAACAAGAATTATAATAATTACATCTTTATTATTGCCTCTAGGGCATAATTCCAACAATCTATGATATCTTTATTTGTGAAAATAATATTTTTGTTTCTTTAAAGTATATATGATAACACACAATTTGCAAATACTTTGATAAAGACTCTTCAAAGGATATGAGCAAGTGATGAACTTGCCTTGTGATTGCAAGGTAGTGAAGTGTGATGCTTGCACTGGACCTTGAGCTTCGATGTCTACAAAAACATCATTATTGCCCGGTAAGAATAATATTTAAAGAAGCAAAATGATTATGCAAAGTAATATAATGCATTATTTAATTTTATGTGTATTCTTCCCTATTATTTAAATTATAATAATTCTTTTTAATAATAAAGAATTTATAAATACCAGTGAACATGCCCATGCGTTGCAACGGGAGAGAAAAATAAGAAGACCATACTTTTTTGTATAGCTGCAGGTCCAAAGAATTTTACTACTGAAAAATACATTTTTTTTGTCAAGGTAGGCCAGGAATCCTGTTTAAAGCCGCACACCCCGTCTTCCTTTGGCCGGTCACGGGTCACGCCATTAGCCCTTCGTTTAATTAGCCCATAAAAAGAGCACGTCACATCCCACGGAAACCCATTAGCCATTCGTTTAATTAGCCCACAAAGCGCACGTCACATCCCATGGAAACAGAAAGTCTTCCACCGGCCGGTCACGCCATTAGCCATTTCGTTTAATTAGCCCACACAATATTCCCTCGTTCATGTACAAGACCATATCTTATGGTTTAGCCCATAGATTTCTACTATTTAATACCCACAATCCCTCTTTTTAATTGCCGGTCTCTGATTCAGCTTGCTGATGATACTCTAGGAATTTTTTCACCGTATATAAACTGATGGTGCCCGATATAATCTAGCAGTGTGGGACTAAACATGAGTTAATTTGATTACCTGACCGTTGAGAACAACCAGAACCTTGTTTGTCGTTGGCGTCCGGATGCACATGTGGGCCGGCCCATGGCATGATGGCAGCAATCCTACCTCGCGTAGATGAAGTCAACAGTTTTAGATAAAAAAATGATGAAGTCAACAGTAATCTCTCACGTTATCTCGTTATCTCTCCGCTGTCTACTTCCTGTCTCTCGCGCATGAGCTCGTAGCTAAGCCTGGACGGTACAATCTCTTAAAGAACCACCGTAGACAGTCCTCTCAAGTCTTAAATTTTCTAAGTCCATGGACACTCGCTGCTAAATCTGCAGCTTCCACTGCCTCGTCGACGATTCCAAATAAAAGTTCATCTGCGGTAACCATCGTGCATACCCGGAAGAATACAAGAGCAAGAATCGGTTCCTGTACGGTGATTCCATTACTCCATCAGCCGAGCCATGGCATTGCCGCTGCATACAGCATAGCTGAACCTGATGTGCCTTTTCTCTTCTCTCTAAATTTCCTAATTTTCACAAAAGCCAGTCCCTTCTCCGCCTCCACCAAGTGCCGCCCCTCTCTCTCCCTCCCACAACCACCACAAGGTCCCTCCTCCCGTCTCCGTGCACCACCACATGCATGCCCCTTCCCTTCATTTCTCGCCGGATGCCCCCGTCGGAAGCTCCCCTGCGCGCCCCGCCCTCCGCAGCGGACTGGCTGCCCTGCGTGGCCCACCCCCGTCGCCCGTCCTGAGCCCCGATGACTCCCAATCCATCCGATCTCCTCTCCCTATCTGCTAATGTCGTTCAGCGGGAGCGAAGGCATGTGAGGGGATTTTTCGATTGCTTCGGTGGCATGTCGCTGCATCCCAGCGCCTCCTTTTGCTGATGGCTTGCTCTGGTTCGGCCGCGCATCCAGCCGTACATCGCACGTCAGCAGCCGCCTCTGCCACCTCGACTCCGTGTATTCCTTACCGAGCAGGAGGTGGAGAAGATTGGTCCCGATTTGGGATTTGGGATTTTCCACGGGCGGCAGGGGGCTTGACCGCTAGCGAGAGGCCTTGCCGGCGGTAGGGAGCTGCTGACGCGTATCTCCATCCTCGCGACCCTTTCTGTCTCGGCCCCCCCACTCGAATAGGCCGGCACCGCACTCGATTTTGTCGGGTTAGACATGTCGTCCGCGCGTCGGTTGAGGAAGGGGAGGGAGAAATACAAAGGAAGCGTTACGTGACTAAACGATGGCATGGTGGGTAATTTCTTGCAACTCTAGGGGTACTTTTGTCAATTCTGGACAGACGGTGGACAGAAACCTTACGTTCTTTATTATTAGGTATAGATATAGATTAACTTCTAATATTTATTGAATATTGTATTCTTTTATTTTATTTCCCCTCTACTTGAATTTTATTAATTTAATAATTCCTTTAAGAATTATCATTTAAATACCATAAATTGTTATTAAATATTTGTTTAGTATTTTTTTAAAATACTACAATATTAATCTATCATGAAACCGATTTTTATTTATTTTTATCAATTTTAAATAATTTTGTAAAATTCCATACGGTATATTTATATTACAAAATTCTTAATAAACTTTATATGTTTTAAATTTTATTTATTAATATATTTGGATAGTTTGGATTTTTGTGAATCCAAAAATATTTTATTTATAATTTTTGGATTTTTATTTTTTTTTCTAGCATTTATTTAAGTTCAGGGGCATTTTGGTCCTTTCCTATTTATTAAAAATGGCATTTAGGTAAATGGGCTGCCTGTGTTGGTTTATTGGTCACTTGTGGCCCAATAGGACAGAACCAAAACCACACCCCGAAGGGGTTTTGGCCCAGTCCAATCCACTCTCTCTGTCACTCGCTCGATCTCACCTCTATCCTCTCCTCCGTGACCCCGTGGTCGATGGCGCCACCGCCGTGCTCTGCTCGCCGCCGTCGTCCTTCCTGACCGCTGCCGTGATGCAGGGAGAGGTTGTCGACCACATGCTACCCTTCTATCCAATTCGATTTGGCTCTGGAGCTTTCCCGTGGCCAAACTAGTTTCATCCCAAACCCTAGGGTTTGGGGTGATACGGTTGTTGTCGCCGCCATTGCTGTGGTGGTGCTCTCGCCTCCAGGCGTGGCTATGGTCGCTGCCGTGGCGTGGTGTGGGTCGCAGCGCCCCCCTTGGGGGTGCTCCCCATGCCGCCATGTTCGTCGGCCTCCTCTGCTTCCTCTTCTATTCTTCAGCGAGGACCATAGGTGAGTTGGTCCTTGGGTTGTCACCCGTGCCTCTACCTCCTCTGAGTTCATATGTGTTTAACTAGTGGCGATCCCTCATTAGGGTTCATATGTGTTCTAGGGTTCTTCCCTGGTTCTAGGATTCATACCTCTTTGTGCTTGTAAGATGATGGTTTCGATTTGGTAGTGATGCCTAGTGAGGATGGTGTTCACTGCACTTCAGTGCTTTTTGTCATGATTTGATTACCTGATGATATTCTTGATCTGATGCTGGTGGTTTAGTAGTGTTGCCTTTAACTAGTGATAAAGCTTGGTTAAGATGATGATTGAACTGTGAAACTTGGTTAGTTAAGTTGATGCTTAGTGAGTTTCTCTACTATTAGTATTCCAGTACTGATAGTAGCACTGTTAGTGGAGATGTGAAGATTGAAGTTACTTAGTTTCTTTACAGTAACCGTTTGCACAAATAAACCTGATCCTGGTTCCTGGCTGTTCTTTCCAGGAAAATAATAGTGATTATTTTATTGGTTTATTTATGAAAGCTCAATGATTGTTGGCTTGTTTTAGAATTGGTTCTTGTGACACCATCTTAGGATGGCACACAAGTCGTGATTCTACTGCTGGGCTTTTATAGCAGTGCTTAAGATTGGATGCCTATTAAAGATAAATTGTAAGCCCTTTTCTTTAAAAGATCAATGCCTATGATGCTGGTCTGAGGCTTAGGAATTAAATTCCTATCCTACTGTCCCTCATAGATATGCTTAAGTATCAAGGTTGTTTACTGAAACTTGGATCCTAGTGGGCTAGAATAATTGGTTTGCTTGTAGCTTAATGTTGGTGCATGTAGTTTATAAAATCTGAGGTGCTACTCCATCATGAGATGTGCCCAAATTTTATAGGCTATTTGAGAATATTTTGGAATATATGAGTTGTTTATGATTACCAGGACCTATGATGCTGGTCTGAGGTCCTGGTGGATTTGGTAGAGCTTACTACTGGCCTTTATGTTTCAAACTTCCTCTATGATAGGTTCACCCCACTTGGGTGATCACTGAGAGGTTTAACTTGTAAAACATCACATGCTTTTCTGTTGGACTAAGATGAACAGAATATATGGATGTTTTATAATACTCACCGCACTTGGGTGTTGTTGGGGTTGCAATTTGTGGATCTTGTGGTTGTTTTCCTAGCTTGATCTGGTGCTCCTCCTGATACTTACAGCTCCTAGGCTTGTCCTTGATCTAGCTCTTCACCTCCTGGTCCTAATGGCTTGATCTTGATCTTACTATCCACCTGACCTACCCCCTCCTTATATCACCATTTTGGTAATGTGATCCAGGGTTTTGATTGATGTGATCTTGCTTGGCTTTGATTTGGTTTAGCTGGGCTGCTGTTCTTGGTGTGTATGAACAAGGAAATGGTGTGGGATTGGCTTGCCCACGGCTGGGCTGTGTAGTTTTGTGTGTTGGAACTGTTGCTGCTGTGCTGACAGCACACACCATGCAGTTTGGTGTGTGTGCTGCCTGTGTGCCTGCTGCACACCCTGTGGATATGCTCTGGTTATGAGGTTACTTTTATCTGGTTACATTTTACTTGGCTGGTGAAACTTGCCCCTTAAAAGATTACTCAATGATGAACCTTGAACAATGCACTTCACTGTCAAGTCTGAGAGTAAAACCTTTTAACCTTAACTTTCTTTCTTTTTGTTTGTGTTTGTTTTGCACGTACCAGACTTGGAAATTCAAGACTTAGATTAGATTTTCCTTTTCTTTATAGATAGTTACTTGTAATATTACTTTTATCTTTTTGTAATTTTTTTATTTTATTCTTTTTGTAATAAAGCTCGTAATAATACTCAAGATATAAAGATTATTCTTTTATTTAATTACTATCGTAAAGATTGTTGCTTATTTTCATAAGTTACATTTTGTAACTTCTTTCTTAAATATAATTATGGAATTAATATTCATTTTATTGATTGTGTCATTGATTTAAAGTTTGAATAACTAATTGTTAACTCTTGACTAAGTCATAATACTTAAACAGAATTCTAAATCCTTTTGAATTATAAATCCAACATTCAAATTTAATTTACCAAAACACACTTATCTACAAAGATCATATCAAAGTCTATCACCATCATTCTCCAAGACTATTCCTAATCTTAAAGAGTGAAATAAACTTTGATCACTTTAGGTTTTTATTTGGCGAAAAATTTACCCACATTTTTTTACAGATGAATGCATGCTATTTCATAGATTCGTAAATCTACCCTTCATTGGTTCCTAAATGTTGGGATGTTACAGTTATGGACCCTGACGCCAGGTTATTGCTCTAGGATTACTTGGTCATGTGGACTTTCTCAAATTCTTCATTTATGACTCCTGATTTCGCATTAAAAAGCGTGATTTCCTGCACAACACAATTCAAAATAATGGTTTGCATATCTTTGCAATAATTAGTAATTAGTGGCAAGGTTAGAGAGATTCTTGTCAATTTCTTGACAAAAACAATGTTTAAACGCGGAAAAGATGGCTATTTTTAGAGCCATCAACTTCCCCAAAGCTCAAACCTTGATCGCCCTCGAGCAAGAAGAAACAAAAGAACTATAAGAAATTCAACGTTTAAACTTGAAACAACGAGAATATGAATTCACTTATGGTTGGTAGCCATATGCGTCCAACACTTCTTCCATTTGAAAGGCTCATCAAAGTTAGAGAGATGCCAAGAACACTATAAAAGCTTTGATAACTCAAGATAATCAAAGTAGAGTTTAATATAAGTATAAATAACTAGAAGTGTAACAATCAACCCAATTACTCTAATTAACTCCCAGCTTGCCAAGGAACACAATGATGTTTATTATAGCAAAATTGAGTAAGAGAGTTCATGTCCTAAGTAGCATAACAGTGAAGTGTGTTATTGATACCCACATCAGTAAATCAGGGCTAACAAAACACTTCTATTCCAATCATTGTCTATCAAGAAAATTCATAAAGTAGTAATGAGACCATACTAAGGACTTGTTACGTGGATCTTCATATATTTGTATTCCTTCTTTCAAGGATAATTCTCAACAAGGATCATTGAGTGATTCTTTTAAACAATGGTTTGCACAACCTTCGAGAGTACCAAAACTTTTGCCCATACGGTGACACTTATGCCACCCATGTCATCAACTCATAGCTGAAAACAGGGGTTACACCATCGATCGTTTATAGGCTAGCGGAGTTGTTGACATCCAAAGGTGTGCATGGGAAACATAGAACTCTTTAAATAGTATCATAGATTGATCCACAAGGTTAGTGACGAATGTCTATGCACAGCCTGTTGGGAACCCCAAGAGCAAGGTGTGAAGCAGCAAGCGACAAGTTTTCCCTCAGTTGAGACCGAGGTTATCGAACCAGAAGGAGGAAGGAAACGTCACACAGGTGTTGCAAGCAACACGGAGACCCGCACAACACAAACTCAAGACTTTTCCCCAACGAACAGTGAGGTTTTCAAGCTCACTAGTTTGCTATAACAAAGGATTAAACGTATGGTGTGGAAGGTAATGGTTTGCAGCAAGTAAACAAGTAACAGTGGAAGATGTATCAATGGTAAAGGTTGGACCGGGGTCCATAGTTCAATAGAGGTGCTCTCCTTAGATAAACAACATGGCATGAAGGGTAAAAAAATTACAGCGGGGCAATCGACAGGAACTTAGCAAGGCATAACAATGCAATTACTAGTCAGAAAAATCCTATGAGATTCTATTGGGCAATACATCAATATACATAGACCTCCATCCAACTGCATCTATGACTAGAAGTCCACCTTCAGGTTATCATCCGAACCCCCTCCAGTATTAAGTTGCAAGCAACAGACAACTGCGTTAAGCAAAGTGTGTAAGGTAAACAGTCCACATGTTCCATGAACAAGAGACCGCTGTTTTCTCCCTAGTGGGAACAACACATCTACAACCGAAGAGATTATTGTCACTTCCCTTGGAAACTAGAGGCATGAACCCACTATCAAGCATAAATACCCCCTCTTGGAGTCACTAGCAACTACTTGGCCAAGATAGCTACTAACAACGGAGAGCATGCAAGATCACAAACAACACAAACATGATAGAATCATAAAGACAAAACCATTAATCAAACCAACATAATAATATCAATATCCATCGGATCCCCGGAAACACAACATGCATTGATTACAAATAGATTAGATCTTGTTCATGAATGGAGCTCACAAGATCTATACATGAAAGCACAAAGGAGGAGATACAACCATCTAGATACTACATGGACCCATAGTCCAAGGTGGAACTACTCACGCATCATACCAGAGAGAAGGCCTCTGGGATGATCTCCCCTCCGGCAGGGTGCCGGAAAGAACTTCAGATCCCCCGATCTAGGGACGATGGTGGCGGCGGCTACAAAAGGTTTCATGGATATTTGATCGGGTGCTTAGGGTTTCTGCATCAGGGGCTTCTTATAGGCGAAGGGGGAGACCAAGGAGGCGGCCAGGGTGCCCAAACCCTAGCGAGGCGTGGGGCTGGGCCCACCCGCGCCTGGGGTTGGTCTGGCCCCCCTGGCTGGCCCCTCCGTCTCTCCTCTGGACTTCTTGTTCCCCACGGAAAGTAATTGACTTTGACATTTGTCCCGTCCAATTCCGAGAATATTTCTGTACTAACTTTTCTGAAACCAAAAACAGCAGAAAACAGGCATCTGGCACTGTTGCAACTTGTTAATAGGTTAGTACCAGAAAACATGTAAAAAGCACGTCAAAGTGTAGACAAGCAAAACAAAGTAGATACAAAACAAGCATGGAGCATCAAAAATTATAGATACGTTTGCAACATATCAGTTAGCTTTGACATGCATCACAATTACCAATAGACTTTATTTCAATCAAATAACTCCTTTCAAGACCGACGTCAAGTCTATCAAAACATCTATGGGGTTAAGTATCTTCAAAGGCAAACTCTCAAGACAATCACTCATCAAACAAGTCATAAATTTCAGAATTTTTCTTGTTTTACTTGTTTGGCAATATTAATTCCAAGGCAAGACTTGGTTAGCTACAAGAACTAGAGCAAAAGCTTCCCCAACTAATCGTTCATACAAATAAAAAGCTTTACTCTAACTATTTTGAATTACTCCCACTAGCATAACATCTTAGAAAATCAACCAACTAAGATAAACAATTCAAACTTCAAAAGCGGGAGACAAAGGACATACCTCTCATGAGCGACTTCATAGTCCTCTTCCTTATAGGGATGTGTTCCTTCAAAACTCAAGTAAAATCACTCCCATAATAAAATTAAATCAAAGAAGCAAAGTGCAAATCCACTTTCATAAAAAAGGAAAAAGGGAAAAATATTTTTATATTTTTGAGGATGGGGATTAGAGAATAGAAAATAACTTACAACCAAGAAAGGAACTATGAAAAGAAAAACAAACAAAATACAAAAGAAAACGAAAAACGAAAGAAAAGAAAGTGTTGAAACAAACCAACACAAGTGTTTCAAAGCTCACAAGGAGCTAGAGTACAACCTCATTATTACACAAATAAAATTACCGGGGGACACATCCCCAAGCTCAGACTTTTTCAAGCCCTTTTATTGCTCATTGTGGTGGTAGATAATCTCCCACGTTCCATTGGCTGCTCCAATTGTGGAACTGGGTGGCGAGGTTGGCGGTAGCATCTCGAAGGTTGATGGAGAGGTTGTTCATGTTTTGGATGCTTCCTTCAAGAGCATAGATATCTTTATAGGTGGTGTAGAAATTTGGTGGTTGCACATCTTGTTCGGGTCCTTCTTGTTCTACTTCTTCATCTTCTCCTTTTTCATCCACGGGTACTTCCTGTTGGGGTAGACCTTCCTCAACCCGCGTGTCATAACACAAAAATCCATCCTCAATAGAGAATAGACCATTAGGAAAAGGAGCTGGGATCAAGTGACCCATCCCAGGTATATCAAAAAATATCTACCATTAGTTCTAGAAATAATATTGCAAGCTCTCAGAGTACAAAACCAAGATGACGGTTTCCTACCAATGGTTGGATGTTACCTAGGTTGACGTGGAGTGCGCGTGCAAGCATGGTTATGAATCCTCCGCATATGGGACCACGAGATTCAAGAGCTTGATGCTTAAGATAAATCAAAATAAGGGCACCCAAATTTGGCGTTAAATTATAGTTAGGAATAACAACTTTAGCGAGGATCATTATGTCCTCCTCATTGAATATAGTAAACTCACCATGTGCCTACAAGGTGTTAGCAATAATATAAAACAAATAACGAACAACAGGATGATCAATTCGGTTCCCTTGGTTGTGTTTCCACGAATTATTATTCTATTAAAGAAAGCCAAGGGTGTTGGGTTCAAAACAAAGGTGGTGGAGCATATGTCGGTGGTGTTGTTGGCGAATCCAAAGTAGTAAGCCCATTGGTCGAGTGTCAATGATTACTCATAGTTCATAAGACGAAAGTTGATGCGGTCAACTCTAGGCATTTTTTCCTCGGGGCAATAGTGTGAGCACACCGAATATGTCAAGGTGCTGAGAAACTAAAGCGTCAAGTGGCGGTATGTGGCGAGATGCTGAAAAACAAAATCATACAACCCAACATTGTTTCAAAGTAAATCAAAATCAGCGCGAATGCCAAGTTGGTTCAGTATATAGGAACACAGCCACTTGGTGGACTTGATTTATCGGAGCTTGAGACAGTTGAAATGGTTCAGCTGAAACTCTTAGCTGAACTCGATACCAAGTGACTCAGGGGTTAGTGTATCAAGGGGTGGTGCGGCTTGTTCCACAGCCATCACACATGTACGGCTCCTCGTGTTCATCTAAAACAAAAATCAATAATAATTCTAATATTTTTTTAGTCTAATAGAAACATAGCATACACGATCCTCTACACTTGTTATAAAAGAAACTCCTCTAAAAACTAACTAAACATGCTCAATATCAAGATTAGCTCAAGAATAAGAGCTAAGTATAGATTGATAATGGTGAAAGATGGAGCGGAGTTTTGATGCAAATAAGTTGGGGATCGGATGAGAAACATACCTTAGATCGATTGGGTGCGAGAAATAAAAAAACGAGTAGAATTAAATATCCAATGGAGGTGGTTTGGAGTTTGGAGATAGAAGAAAGAGAGATTTGTGTTTTGCGGATTTTAGGGTTACCTCTTCCTGGGATGATATGGCGGTCGAGTACGTGGTACATGCGGGTGGTACGGCCGAAGCCTGCCCATACCGAGTGACAAACCTTAGGGTCGATGTTTCCCTCCGGTGGCACACTCGGTACGGGAGCGCGGTACGGTCGCGCGCACCCGTACTACTGGTTGTTATGCAGTTAATATGTTTGCTTGAAAGTTGATGTTTTGCTCGCGGGTACGGTACGGGCGGGCGGTATGGTCGCCTTCGGCCACACCAGTGGTCTTTACGTCCAATGCGTCCTGCGGAAAAACTCAACGCTTCTATTTTCCAGAGATGTGATGCGATACGGGCGCACGGTACAGGGTATCCTTACCATACTAGAGGTCATTATGTGGCCTAGAAGCTGAAAAATTTGTAGAATTTGGTTAGTAGGTTCGCGCGCCTTTGCACATCTTAGTAAATGACAAAATAACAGCAAAATGGACTTCATAAAAATCATCCATACCTTAAGGCCATGTGTTAGCAAATAAAATATCGAGGATTACCTTATTTTCTTCTCCTCTCTCCAAAGGACTTCTTAAACACTCTTTATATATTAAAAAACTAACAAAACAAAACTAACATAAGAGTAAAAAACTTTTATTTCACATGGGTTGCCTCCCATGGAGCGCTTCTAGTTAAGATCAATTAGCTTGACCCAGATGGTGATCATTTAGGTTTTTTGAGTGGAACACCCACTCCAGAGTAATTGGCTTTCGGCATGATTATACCATCGTCATCATTATTAGGTTTAGCCTTATTATTCCTAGAGAAGTGGACTATAAAAGTATCTCTAGACGGTAGTCCTATTCTCACATTCCCTTCATGTAAATTGATTAAAGCTTTGATAGTTCTAAGGAATCGCCTACCTAGGATTATAGGTGCTATGGGATCTTCAGGCATGTCCACTATAACAAGATCAATGAGAGCATGACTACCTTTAATTTCATCAACTATATTTTCTTTATCCACACAACTTGTTTATAAGTTGAATCAGCTAGATGGAGTCTCATTTCAGTGGTTGTAAAAGGCCCCAAGTTTAACTTGTCAAATAGACTCTTGAAAATTGTTTAGACGCTTGCACCAAGATCACAAAGTGCAAATATCTCATTAACACCAATTTTAATTTTAATAGTGGGCTCAAATATATCATCTAGCTTAGCAAAAAGCTTATTAGCTAGTCTCTTATACTCCATTTTTAACTCTCGAACTTTAGATGCTACTTGTTGTATAAATTGTTGGTATATAGCATCGTCAACTTGTTCCAAACCGGGATTCTTAACGGTGATCATCTTTAATAGATCTTTTACGGTGTATTCAGGTGTTAGCATGTTGCTATAATCCAGCTCTTCAGGCTTCTCTTTATTCATTTCTACCCTCATCATCTTGAGGTCTTCTACCGGGTTTGGCTCGGGCTTTACAACGAATTTTGCAAGTATGAGAGATTGGCTCTCGGCTACCTTTTCTAATTATGCCTCCATGGTCTTTTTCCTTTCCTATAGAGCATGCACATCATTTCTAATTGCAACGGCTTGATTATATAATTTACCAATACTAGTCTCGTGGTTCTCCGTGATTTTAATAAGCATATTATTTTCTCGGTTTGAGCTTGCATAAAAGTTCTAACAATACGTTCAAACAAGAGATTGCCATGATTTGCTCCATTATGATTATCATAATTATTGTAAGGAGCTCCTGTAGGATTAGAGTAATGTTTTTGAACATTAGAAGCAAATTTCTTTTCTTCCAAGCATGATTATAAGGACTACGAGCTATGAAATTAACATCATTAATATCGGTAGTGATAGCATTAATTTTGATATCTCTCTTACCCTTTACTATGTTGAGTAACTCATCTACCTTTGCAAGCTCTTTATTGTTTGCCTCGGTGATTGAATTCACCCTTTTTGAGGTTTTTCCACATGCCATTAGGCATGGTTGTTTTGCATATCATCAAGTAATTTCTTTGCAACACTCGCTTTCTCATGATTGTTCCTCCTGCTGTAGTATCTAGCATAAACTTAGACATTGGGTTCAGGCCATTATAAAATAAATGCAATATACGCCACTCTTCCATCCTATGACTAGGACAGTTCATTAAGGATTTTTTTATCCTTTCTCATGCATGCGCTAGTTTCTCACAGTCTTCTTGTCTAAAACTTGTAATGTTGGATCTTAGCTGCTTAGTCTTAGCTAGGGGAAAATTTTTAGTAATAAAGAGATTAGTGCATTCCTCCCAAGATGTAATAGTGCCCTCAGGTAGAGATAGCAACCCGTCATTAGCCTTTCCTCTTAGAGAGAAAGGAGACAAACGTAATTTAACAACATTTGGGTCAACATCTTTAATGCGCATCATGTCACAAATTTCAGTAAAAGTATTTAGGTGCAAACCTGAATCCTCAGAAGATAAGCCTACAAACTGGTTCCGCCGTACCAAATGTAAAATATTAGGCTTAATTTCATATGCTTACGCATCAACAGCGGGATGAGTAATAGGTTCACAAATAAATTCATCAGTAGGAGTAGCATACTCCCCAAGTTTCTTTTGAGCCATGGCTCTTTTATTTTTGGTGTTTTAAAACAAATAAACAAGTAACTAATTTTTTTGGGTTTTCAAATATATAACAAGAAAGTAAACTAATAACAAGAAATAAACTATATACAAAAATAAAACTAAAAACAAGGTCTCTAGTGACCTCACTAGGATAGCGAATTGCTTCCCCGACAACGACGCGAGAAAAAAGTTTGATACCTTCAATCCGGATTCACGAATGTAGTATGATAGTATTTTTCCTAATAGACCTAGGTTTAATCGAACCTTGGGAAACAATGCTAAAAGGAATTAAAAAGGACACGTCTATAAGACTTTGTTTTTTTTGTTTTGCCTTCATTTACCAGACTAATCTAGTTTACTTTATAACTTGTGTTGATTCAATGGATGAAGATATGCCAGGGTTGAATATCCACTTGCAGCTGCACATCATATGGGATGAAAGATAATAATAGGCACAATCACATGTAGTGTTTTAATAGAGAAAATCTTTTGTGGGAAGCGCATCCTAATATACTAAAGCCCATGCGAGCAACATGCATATCAATAGTCTTTTGATCCAAACGATTGTACCACGAAGCACCGAGTTACAAACAATTATTAAGTGAAAAACACAGATCAAAGCCTTAAGGAGAGATGTTGTTGTTGTTGTTCCTGAATGGGTCGCTAAGCGAAGAACTTACAACCCTTCCTATCACTGGGTTTCCTATGAGATCACCGCTAGCCAAGTATCTCACCTCAAGCCTTTATCGATCTCGGGGGTCTTGGGTACCTACAAGTCCAAAGATTGAGACAAGAGACAAAGAAACAAAAGATGCAAATCCCTTATTCAAACACTACACAATACTCCCATAGATTAGATGCACATAATTGCTGCGAGGTTTCTTTCCAACCCGCGGCCCGTGAGGACTACTCACTCATAACAATAAGATCAAGGATACAAAACATTGTGCAAAATACTTAGATTGAAATCAAATATTCTTACAATGGTCGCTGAATCACAAGGAAATATCAAGTACTACAAAGTAATAGCTATGGCTAATGGAGAGGATGGAGGATGGAAGGGATGAACTATGGTGTGGATCTCCTTTGATGATGTTGCGATGCAATCTAAGAATGGCGGCCCTCTGCAGGGCGCCTGGGACCTCGAAATATATAGGCGTCTTCACGAAAGTTGTAGGGTTTAACGAGACGGAGCCGCCGCCACATGGTACGGGTGGGCCCTACTCGTACCGGTGGTTGTTATGGACCCTGATGCGAGGTTATTTCTCCAGGATTACTTTGTCATGTGGACTTCCTCAAATCTTCATTTATGACTCCTGATTTCGTATTAAAAATCATGGTTTCCTGCACAACACAATTCAAAGCACATATCTTTGCAATAATTAGTCATTAGTGGCAAGGCTAGAGATTTTTGTCAATTGCTTGACGAAAAACAATGTTTAATTGTGGAAAAAGATTGCTATTTTTAGAGCCATCAATCGTCGGCAAGATAGTAACCCTTGTTGTAAGTGAAACCATTAATTGTGAAATTCCAAGCCGTAGAATCACCACTAGAGAGACTTGCAAATATATGATACCTTTGTAGCACATTGATATCATTTAGAGTTCCCGGCAATCCAAAAAAACAATACCAAATCCGCAAGTCCTCGGATGCAACTGCTTCAAGCAAAGTTGTTGCATCCCGTCTTTTGCCACAATATTAGTTGTGACATGCCTTGGGGCAGTTTTTCCATGTCCAATGCATGCAGTCTATACTTCCTAGGATGCCGGGCCAACCTATTTTCTCATTCATCGCCATCAACCTAATTGTGTCATCTATCGAAGCTCGGAGGTACATAGGACGAGTCAGAGAACAAGAAATGTTCTTCTAGGATCAATGCCATCTATAAATCGAGAACAAATGGTTGAGGAAGTGTGCGTAAATATGACTACGTAATCAGGGGAAGGAAAACGAGATGTGTACCATAGCGGGAAGGATCTCCGTCGTGAGGGCCCCTCCAGCCATGCTTTGGTGGGGAATGGTGGCGGCGAGCAACGGCGGCGTGCGACGGAGGCGGATCACATCGAGTGGTGGATGAATGAACAGGGCCAGCTGAATATTCTGTCGCGCCAAGGGTTTCTATGTGCTATGGGGGACCATCGATTCGGCCTACGAATCCAGGGATCTGCGGGTTCGAGGGGTGCTTTTACGGTCGCCCTTAAAAAAATTACGGTTCGACAAGTTTTACATGATCTGCTCTGATCGCTATTTCCGTCCCAAACCGCAAAATGACGGCTATTATGCGGTTTCATCCCTTTTACAGTATCTGCCAGAGATGCTCTTACACCATTTTTTGAGGGGTGTACATAGTGGAATATTGATGTCTTATCCCCTCTTCACTAAGAAATTCATTTAAGGTGTAGTTCTTGAAATCAGATCCATTGTAGTTCTTATGGCCAATATAGGAACATTGTTGTTGTCGTATATGGAATGACAGTGCCTGAGGAGGCTAGATAGAGGGTGGGATCTAGCAGGTAAGCTGACGATGGTGTCCACAGGCGTGATTGGGCACAAGCATGCATAGCGTGACACAAGATGTACCCAAGTTTGGAGCTCTCACAGTGAGGTAAAACTCCTACTCCTGCCGATCTGACTATATGGATGAATACTGAGAGCTACAATCGCTCCTAGAGATGTATGAGGACTACCTATCCAATGCAGATCAACCCTTTCTACGAGAGACCCACCGCCCCTTATATAGGGCCAGGGCAGCGGTAACAACGGTCATGCCGGCTGGCGGGTCCCACAGGCGGTCCCTAGCTGACTGGTCATCTATAGTTCCACGGTGTGGAGATCGTGTCTATAGTTAGCGTAGTGCTATATAACATGTGCATAGTGGATGTCGTGCGAGCATAGTGTTAACAACTAATCATTATTCCCGCCGTCAGTGGCAAAGTCTTCAGTATGGGCTTCATGCCCCTGTCTTCTCCATGTCTTATCCGCAGGCCAGAGCATATTATGCAATGTGTTGTGCGTCACTGATAGCTCCAAATTTATCACTTTTTACTATCGATTTTCCTCTTGTTTATTGTTGGATTTCACTGAAGAACACCCCTTTCACTAATGTTAATGTCACAATTAGCGAATCCTTGGTTTCTTGTGATGGTTTTTAGGTAATGAACATTTATTAAGGATCTAATGCCATTTATGAGCTAATTACACCTAAATAAGCAAATCGCCAATTGGAGCCCCTTTCATTGGAGGCACACAGTGCGTGTAATGACCTGTGGTACGGTTGGGATGCGCCTGTACCGCCCGCCCGAACTGCACGCCATCAGCTCCTCTATATCAATGTAAGCAACTTTTGTGAAGGGGATACCACGTAAAAGAGAACACAGCCACCGCAAAACTCATCCAGAAAGAAGAGATCAGATCTAGAAGGGGAGAAGAACGTCCTTTCATTCATCGATGATCTCCACCTCTCCAACCACACTCCGCCATCATCCCCATCACTACTTAGAGAGAGATAGAGATTGGCAATTATAAGATTAGGGTTTGGTACTTTGATCTACGTTTGGTTTGTATTCGATTTGATCTCCAAACACTATTGTGGTTTGCTATGATAACTTTAGATAATTTCTATTTGCAATACAATTATGCCTTTGATTTGTTTTCCTCTCATGTCTGATTAAACCCCCATAGGCGTGGGAGATGTAGGGAATTGGTGAGATGTGTCGTGCCTCCTTTATATTCATCCAAAGCACTAGGAAGTCTTCGGTACATATCCCAAGCTTCCTTGGCGGTTTTGAGGTGTTCACTATGAGGCATGTCCTTGGGACCCACTCCAAGTTGAATCATGTGCAAGGAAGTGGCATTGAGTTGACTATCAACAACTTATCTTCTTGTCAAGTTGGTTGGACCTACAATCTTGAGCCCAACTTCAATATTTTTCCACAACTCAATTGAAGAGCTGCACACATGAGACTTCATAAAAAAATTCCATTGATTAAAATAAGATGCATTTAGCTTAGGTGGATCACCCCCATTATTTATATGAGGATGACGGATTGGTGGATCGGGAGAGTACCAATGAGGAACCTCACTATACCCTTTCTTCACATTTGCCTTTTTGTAAGCGGAACCATTATCTTTGTCATCATCCCCCGAGTCCTCATCACTGGATTTAGCCGAAGCTTTATTCTTTGAAAGAGGAGTTGTGACCTTTGTAGGAGAAGTATGTGTGGTTTTATTTGATTGCAAAAGATGTGCTATAATTTCACACATTTATTGCAATTGAGTCTCTATCGTGGTGGTGGCACGGCAGATGCCATGGGTAGGCTTAAGTTGGGGGCCGAATGGGTGCTTGTGGTCACCGGGGAGGGAGTGCACGGTCGAGCCATGCACGAAGAACAAGAAGAACTCTCCACACTTAGTAATTTGATTGATACCCCAAAGATTACAAGTGCTCCTTGAGCTGTGTAGGATTGAGTACGCAGCACCTGTTCTCTACTTGGTCCAACCTTCCCTCTACTACTGCTATGCCCTACCTTATATAGGCAGTACTATCTAGTACCCCTTTGGGTTTTAGGGTTTACCGTTTGGATCTTGGTCCCTACAATATGGGCCGGGTTATGGGCTTACCTTAGGCCCATAGGCCCGGTCCATAAAGCTTGACAACTAACGGTCTTCTGGTATGCTGCTTCTAGTTCTTTTTGGCGTCACACTGCTACTTTGTTCGTCAGCGCTTGCTTTGGGCGTCACCCGGCTCCTTTTGTGTCACCCGGCGCCGCCCTTCTCTTTTGACCACGCTTTACCATGGTCCTTCCCAAACCTCACTCGAAAAGGTGCCACATGTCCTTCTTGACCCGGCCCTTCCTCGGTTGACTCGACTCGTTGGTACCTGCAAGGGTTACAACTTTGTCCTATACGAGCCGAGATAGTTTGTGTCTCGGCTTTCATGCTTATCTTACCTGGCCGTTCTTACCCGGACTGGTTCTTTCTTTACTCGGAGCCAAACTAGCTGCGCCATGTTTCCCTTCTCGTGACCCTACCAGGGGTTATACCCCCGACATTAGTCCCCGAAGCTAGTGAGGTCTAGCAATTCAAGCTGTTAGGCGTCTCCAGGTTCCTTTTGTGTGAATGTAACCTAGTTTTTGTCTTTAGGTTCCTTTTGTGTGAATAGGCCTCGCAATTTCGCACTTTGCCGGGTTAATCTGACAATTTTGGGTCAATTCTTTGACTTCTTAGCTCATTCTTTCCTCGAGCCGAGTTACTTTGACCAATTTCGGGTCATTTTTGGCGCACTTCAGTCACTGACAGCTAGTAATCATGATTACTTGCCTCAATTTTTGTTCCAAGTGCTGGCGGCACAGTGACGGCTGCGCAGTTATTCCCCGTCATTGTGGCAGTCCCATCGGTCTGCGCCTCTTGTCCTTCCAGCCGTGACGTGGCACTGGATTTTTTGTGTATCTTTGGCTACGTGGCGCTCGCTGACTGGCTCACCCGGCGTGGTACACGGCCACACCCTGGCCGCATGGCACAGTTAGATCCCACGACGGTTTTTTTTACTGCCCTTAAGTAGAGGTTGGGGGTTTCCACTTCCCCACACCCGTTCAGTTTCCTTAGCCTTTCTTCCTCCTTGCGCCTACAATATCGAACCGCCCTCCTTGCGGTTCCTTCTCCCTCTTGCTCCTGTGCTACGATTGCCCCCGCCCTCCTTCGATTCCAGCACGGGTCCTCATTGTTCCAAGCCTCTCCTTATCGAGGAGGAGACAGACTCCGACGACCTCATGGATGCTCGCGACGGTGCCGATGGCGCTGAGGAGCAGGAGATTCTCGCCGGCGAGCGTGGCGGCTGGGAAGGCTCGGAGGTCTCCATCGAGGAAGTGGAGTGGCTCCGCTCCACCAGACGCATTCCGCTGCAAGTGGATTGCCGCCTCCCTTCCGGTGAGATTTCTCCCAAACCTCAAGATGGCGAGCGGGTAGTTTTCCTTTCCCACTTTGAACGTGGTTTTGCTCTTCCCGTGAGCACTTTCTTTTCATCGTTTCTTTCTACCTTTCATCTGCAAACCCACCATCTTCCTGCCAATGCAATTGGCTCTCTCTCTTGTTTCATC
Source organism: Avena atlantica (assembly GCA_910589765.1). Classification (NCBI taxonomy): domain Eukaryota; kingdom Viridiplantae; phylum Streptophyta; class Magnoliopsida; order Poales; family Poaceae; genus Avena; species Avena atlantica. Next base: position 478,423,126 of record OU342739.1, on the reverse strand, counting down.
TCTGCATGCGAGGCCTATCTTGGAATTTGGCCCACAGTTCCTTTGTGGGCCAAGTATTTTGGCTTTAAAGTTCAGGTTGTTCCCCAGCCTGGTGCTCCTCGATCCGAGAAGAGGCCGACCCGGTGTGGTGCTTCTAGCATCACCCCCAGGAGAGATTCTATCTTTCCTCGGGTTACCGGCATTGACTCCTGCAAGAAGTGGCATAGAACCTTTTTCTATGTCAAAAACAGCGGGTCCACCGATAACATCCGGCTCCCCCCTTTGTCGGATGAGGTTTCCCACAAGAAGCACTGGCAGCTTGACCCGCACGACCAAGATGCTGCGGTAAACGAGGCTAACACAATCCTGGAAAGATTTCTATCGCCGGATGAGAACTTCCATCTCGTCGACTTTGACCTCATGTGCACCTTTGTTTCTCGCCGGGTTAGCCCCATCCAAGCAAGGAGCCACAAGATGTTCTTTATGAGTGGCTCTCACGATCCCACTCGGCACTCCACCAAGGAGCTCACCCATGACTCCATTTCCCGCTGGGTAAGCTCAATCTTCAAATTGAACTTGGCGGATGATTGGGCTTGGAGCTGCCCACCATTCAGCCGGGTCAGGCCTGTTCCCTGGGTAAGTTTTCCGAATCTCTTTCTCGCCGAGTTGGCTTTAGCTCTTTTGCCACTCTTAGTTTAGTTCTTGTTTCTCATTATGTTTGTCTTTCGCAGAATCTCCTTCACCAGGTTGATGACAGTGTTGTCCCTCCTGCTGGTTATCATGGGGATCGCTCTGACTCGGATGAGTTCGAGTATGACCTGGAGTGCTTCATGCCCATCCCGCACACCATGGCCGCTTCTGCTTCGGGTAAGAGTCAATCTCACAATCCCTTACAAGACTGGTCTGACGATGATGAGGATGATGATTGTACAATTTTGAAGGTATATGCCTTGCGAGCTTAACCTTTTTGCTTATCCGAGTAAGCCCGTTATTTACTTTTGTAGCTAGCTAGGTACATGACATCCCTCCTCTCGCCGTGGGCAGAGTCGGCAAGATTCCCGTCGCTAAGCCGAAGCGACGCGAAACCTCTTCCAGCACTCAGCCAGCTAAGAAGAACAAGCCCAGTCTGGCAGCTCCTGCTGCCTCTGCTGCTGCCAGCCTGGGCGAGACTCGTCAAGCTGCTGGGCGCCGAGTCATCCGCGACCCGTTTGTCACCGGGTAAGTTTTTTGCACCTTGCTTTCCTTGCTCTTTTCTTTCTCAATACTGCTATTCTCTCATATATATCTTGTCATTTTCAGCGTTGCACCTTTGACGGCGAATCAGGCTGCTTCTAGCATTGCCTCGCCGCTTAGGCCTGCACCTCCTCCAGCTGACTCGGCGGCGCCGAGTCCCGTACGGGTTGAGGCTAGCACTGTTGAGGCTCGCACTTCTCAGTGTCAGTCAGACCCGGTGGGTCATTCGGCTAGCGCTCCTGGCGCTGGCCAGGAAAAACTTCCTGATCTTGGTTCCCACAAGTCTGGCGCCGAGAAACCTTCTGCCGCCAGTTCCTCTGGTATCAGCCCTCAAGATGATGCGAATGAACAACCTCCTGATCTTGGAGCCACCAAAACTGCTGGACCCAGTCAGGGGGCTCCAAGATCCTCTCCAAATCCTCCTGCTCGCTCTCAAATTCTGTCAAAGGGCCAGACCCAGCCCAAGGCTTCTGGTTCTACTCGCCCCTCTTCTGGCAAATCCACCTCTTCCAAGCAAACAACTCTAGTTTGTGCTCCGGGTTCTGCTCCTCAGATCCGGCCTCCGACGTTGGCGACAAAGCTCGCTTCAACGGGTAAGGGGGACGAATCTGCGGCTGTCGGGTCAGGTGATGACTCCAGGGCTGTTACCCTCCACACTTCTGCCGCTGTAACCCGTGCCACTGTGGGAACCGCCCTGAAAACGGGTCGAGTTCTCACTCGGACGCTCAGTGGACAGAGCCTCGGTTCGGCTGAGCCTTACGTCGTGGCATGGAATGTAGCAAGCGATTCAGAGGTCAGCACTCGTGCCGGGAAGAAGCTGAAGCTGGGCCCCAAGGTCATCTCCGACATAACCCAGCAGGCCATTACTCTGATGGCCCGCGCCGACGAAATAAACGAGGTTACATAACTTACTCTTTTATACTGTTGAGCATTTCCTTTATACATATCACCTAGTCCCCGAGGTTACAGTCGAGTAAGAAACTTACTCGGTTGTAACCTCTTAAGCTCTTTGATTCGGCAGGTCGCCTGACTCGACTCTTTCTTTGTTATCTGTCCTCTTTAATTAGCTTACGCATAACGAGTGCACCAAGGTGTACCAAGATCTCGTCCTGGCGCATCGCAAGCTTAAACTTGCGTATGAGAAGCTACATACTGACACCTTCGGCCAAGGTAATATTCTTGCTTTTCCATTTTCTATTTTTGGTGTAATTCTCCTTGGTTCATCTTCTCATTTTTCCTCTCACTCTTGTCTCACAGCCACCGCTCAGTCCACCATCAATGAACTTCACTCGCAAATCAGCGAGACCGAGAGTAAATTCCTTATCTCCCTAAGCCAATTGATGAAATTTTTCTGTTGGTACTGACCAATTTTTGTTCTCAATAAGCAGAGAAGCACCAAGCCGAACTCCAGAAGGAGCGCGATGAGAGAAGCACCAAGCCCTTACTGCTTCCAGCATCTGGATGATCCTGACTCACTGCTGCATCCTGAGCCGAACCATACCTGTAATCCGGCCTCTCGTCTCTTCTATTGCTTCTGTATTTGGATCTCTCCTGGCGCCTTCGCGACCCGACAGCGTCATAGATCTGAGTCTCAGTCATCCCGTCTGCCGACATGAGCAGTGGCTGAGTTGAATCTCCTAACGCGTACGAGTCGGCGATTCTTATCGTCTCTGCCAGACTTGTCGGCATATCTCTTTGTAACCTTTGCCAAAGTACACTCCCATGTCTACATCCTTGTGCAAACCATGCGATTGCTTGTGACTCGATCACCCCTTCACAAGAGTTACGCATCATAGACCACCTTGTGAGGAGCTCCTTTTCTGTCTCATTCGGTCTTTGATTGCACATTGCCAGTTGCTGTGGGTGATTCGGCCTCTTGTAAGTGCTCGTGAAATTGCTCACGAAGCGTCGTGAAAATCAATCCAACTGTTGATGCTTCCGGGTGGCAAATTGTTCAACCATACCCGAGCTGGTCCTTCCAGCATCTGCGGTATGTAACGTACTACCCATCTCAAGTTTCCCTGCGCGATCTTCACAGCGGTTCCATAATCTATGAGCCAATCCTCTGGCTTTGTGCTTCCATCATACGTTTTCCCCTCTGGCCAGCTGGAAATCTGGCACCGGTGGCTCCTTCATGATCCTTGGGCCAAAACATGGTGGACCCTGCGGACCTTGTGACTCAATTATCTCTGCCATTTTTATGCGGTCAAGCTTCAGCATGGCATCATCCGGCTGAAGGTTCCTACCTTCGTATCTTGCTCCCATTGCTTGATATGCATGATCCGGCAGCTCATACCCATCATTTACCATTGCCGAGTAACCATCATTATACTTATTCGCGTTCGGGTCAGCTGGCTGTTGAACTGCTTTTCCCGCGCTCTGTTGTCTTCTTTCCGGCTGAGCTGGTGTGTTATTCAGAGCTGGATTTCCTCCTCCTGCCGAGTGAGTTGCGCGTCGAGTATGAGGCGCAATTTTTTCCCTCCATTGTCATTTCTCTGTCCATTTTTTTCCTGGTTTTCATTTTCTTGGGGACCATTTCTTTTTGCCCCTTGCGCATGCGCTGGGTTTCCTTGAACTACCACTGGATCATAGGCGACCATCTGCTTGTTTCTTCCAGAATCCACACTTTTTTCTTTCCTTGGCCTGGGTGCCGCTCCGGGTGAGGATGTCGTGTGCCTAGCCGATCTTGCTGGAACAGGAGTTGCCGAGTGAACCAGCTGTGATCTCCCTGCTATACCCGGATTTGATCTGTAATATGCCTCATTCAGCATACTGGCTGCTTTTACTAATTCATTGACTCGTTCTTGCTGCCTTTTCTTTGCTTCCCCCTCCAAGTGGGGTAATTCTGCCATTGCTGCTTCTGCTGCTCGCAGATTAGCTGCTGCTGTGTTGTACGTTGGACGCATGGCCGTCTCATTGCTGTTCTCTGGTGTTATCTTTGATGTCGCATCTACCAGTTCTTCATTGAGGTTCCTTCCTCTCAATCTTGTTGCATCAAGCCGGGTCTTTGCACCCTTGACTCGATTTGCCGAGTTAAGCTCTCGGATAGTGATATCCACATCCTGCTGTAACTGTGCTAGCTCCTTTGCTTTATCCAGGACTTTTATCCTGGCTTCTTCCAACTCGGCTTGCACACGCGCTGGGTCAGTTGCTTGTGCCACTGGATCTGCCAACTTGTCTATCGCTTCCTGTAGCTCCTTAGCTCTTTTGCTCCTAGCTATATTCTCTGGTTTCTCCAGCGGTGCCTTTGCTGTTCTTGCAGCCCTTGGCATTTCCTCATGATTTCCTCCTTCTGCGTTTTCATTTACCACTGGAACTACTGGGGGAGCTATGGGGTTTGGGGCAGTCATCATTACCTCCATGGAGACGAGTTGGAGAGGTTTCCCAGCGACTGGTGCCGTTGGGGGATCCGGCGCCAGGACGACGTGCTCAGGATATGCGCGCTCCACGCGCACTACAACGTACACCTGGTGCTCGCCGAACTTGATGAAGCGACCGCCCCTAGGGAACGGCCTAGTCCCGAAGCAACCTGCGTTGTCGCTGACGAAGTTGAGCGCTCCAAACCTCTGGATGAGGCCGGAGTAGACGCGCTCGTCGGTCTTGGCGATGATGTTTCCCGTCCGGATGAAGACTCCATCAAGCACCTGCTTCTGCCCCACGGTGGGCGCCAACTGTTGTGGTGGTGACACGGAAGATTCCATGGGTAGGCTTAAGTTGGGGGCCGAATGGGTGCTTGTGGTCACCGGGGAGGGAGTGCACGGTCGAGCCATGCACAAAGAACAAGAAGAACTCTCCACACTTAGTAATTTGATTGATACCCCAAAGATTACAAGTGCTCCTTGAGCTGTGTAGGCTTGAGTACGCAGCACGTGTTCTCTACTTGGTCCAACCTTCCCTCTACTACTGCTATGCCCTCCCTTATATAGGCAGTGCTATCTAGTAGCCCTTTGGGTTCTAGGGTTTACTGTTTGGATCTTGGTCCCTACAATATGGGCCGGGTTATGGGCTTGCCTTAGGCCCATAGGCCCGGTCCATAAAGCTTGACAGCTAACGGTCTTCTGGTACGCTGCTTCTAGTTCTTTTTGGCGTCACACTGTTACTTTGTTCGTCAGCGCTTGCTTTGGGTGTCACCCGGTTCCTTTTGTGTCACCCGGCGTCGCCCTTCTCTTTTGACCACGCTTTACCATGGTCCTTCCCGAACCTCACTCGGAAAGGTGCCACGTGTCCTTCTTGACCCGGCCCTTCCTCGGTTGACTCGACTCATTGGTACCTGCAAGGGTTACAACTTTGTCCTATACGGGCCGAGATAGTTTGTATCTTGGCTTTCATGCTTATCTTACCCAGCCATTCTTACCCGGCCTGGTTCTTTCTTTACTCGGAGCCAAACCAGCTGCGCCATGTTTCCCTTCTCGTGACCCTACCGGGGATTATCCCCCGACAGTCTCCATGGTTTTACTCGAGCTTGTTTCCGATCTCTTGAGATCCTCCATGGTGACCGAACCCGCAAGCTCACTCCCTTATTCACCGTTACCCATACGCTCTTAGGCGATAAATCCTAAATAAGAGACAAGGCTCTGATACCAATTGAAATGGGATCATATGTGCACCTATAGGGGGGGTGAATAGGTGCTACTCCAAATTTTAATTCTTTTTCAATTTAGGGTTGACATAAAGATAAATTATCTAGATATACAACTAAGGTGAATTTCCCTATATGAAAAACTAGCAACTAACACATAACAATAAATGAGTAAAGGGAGGCTAAAGGATAGAGGTAATCAAGAGTGGAGCACGCGGAGACACGAGATATGATTTCCACAGTTCCTTCCTGAAAGAGCATGTGGGCCCCCATGTTTAGTTTTGGTAATTAATGACAATCTCTATGGACTAATGTTTGCATTAAGTTGCACTTGTAGGAATTGTCCATTGGAATAACTTGGAGCATGTGTTGGCTTCAAGGTAGAAGAAATGAAGAAGAAGAAGAAGAAGAAGAAGAAGAAGAAGAAGCAATGTCTAAGGGCATTGGGCCTTTTGGAATCATGTACAAGAAGAATAAAGAAAAGAAGATCAAGAGTGTTTTGAAGAATAAGAAGGAGTTCCTCATGTGTATCTTAAAATATCATCCAAATGAAGTTAGAAGAAATGATGTGCAAACTCAAGATACGACATCTGTATAATATCTCATGCTTGAAGCTTGCCATCCTCGGTGATCATAGTTTGATGAAGACAAGTTACAATAAGAGGTTTCCCCATGGTGTATGGGAGAGCAAGTTGCAAGTATTCATCAAGCGAGCGCGTGCAAGAGAAATCAAGAAAGGTGTTCCATCTTGAGGAGGAAAAGATCGTCTACATTGAGATCAAGTGGATTGCTCAAGGTAAAGGTATAATCTTGATACGTTCCCTTTTGTCGGTCTCTTGTTTGTAGTTGGGAGACTGGGTTTAGGATAGATAACCGTACTATCAAGAGGAGCTCTCGAGTGAGTAACTCAATCATATCTTTCGAAGAGAGTTCAAACCTATGCATACTTAGCATCATCTTTCTTGGTTGTTACTTGGATCTTATCCATATGTGGTTCTAGAGCTTGTGGAAATCTTCATAACAAGCTCTAGCTCATCAACAACGGATTTCCATTTTATATCTTATTGCGTCTTTGATCTTGCGTGGTTTCCGGATCCACACATTGGGGGATATCTCACTTATATATTATAGATATTTCCTCCCTTGGTGGTATCCAATATTGGTTTCATCCCATTCGGAGTTCGGTAGCTCAAGTTATTTGCGTTTTGTTGTTGCTGCCTGCACTGTCTGTGCCACCCGGTAGTACCGGAAATTACCTCTGGCCTGGCACTACCGCTCCATCCAGTAGTACCGTTGTTGTTTCTGGTACTACCGCTCTACGGTACTATCGATTCTTGCAGTGTGTCCTACCAGCCGAGATAGAGCTTTTTCGTCTCCGCTCTTTTTCGCCCGGTGCCGCTTTTGGTACATGTCCGGTAGTACCGGTCATTTCCGGTACTACCGCTGCGAGGTCCGGTAGTACGGCTTGTTGCGGCAGGCAACGGTCAAATTTTGGACCGCCCTTATAAAAGGGGCCCTTCTTCTCCATTTGACTTACCTGTTGAAGCTCTTTTCCCCCTCCATTATTGAATCTCTTGATCTTGTCCTCTCCCTCTTCCTCCCATGATTCTTGCATCTCTTTGAGGGAAAAGTGAGAGGATATCAAGATCTACAATCACACCAATCCATCTCTCCTCTAAGTGAGGGGAACATATTGGGATCGAGACCTTGGAGACTTTATTTTTCGGATCTTCGATCGGTATCTCTGGCGGAAGTACCAGCCTCAGTGGAAATTCCTGCGAGGGTTGTTTTTCTATCTTTCGGATCACAGTTTTATGACTGTTGGCTAGGTTCAACCGGAAGTTCCGGCTAGGGTCGTAAATGCCCAAACAGTCAGATCTGGGAGCCCTTTAAAAGGGTCTCCTCTTCCCCTTCATGGGCACGAGCTCTTTCTTAGTTCTTTTCTTTCTCTCTCTCCTCCATTGTTGACCTTGAAGATATTTCCCTCTCCCTTCCCCCTCCTATGATTTTTGCATCTTTTTGAGGGATTTGAGAGAGGAGATATAGATCTACAATCCACCCAAGTCAAATCCCTTCTTTGTGAAGGAATCATTGGGATTTAGATCTTGGAGAGCTTTGTGTTTTCCTCTTGTATTCTTCCTCTCTTATTCACCTAATATCTTTTGTAGCTTTGGTGGAATTTGGAGTGAAGGACTTGCCATTGCATTAGGTGCATTGTTTTGAGTTCTCCTCGAAGGATTTGGTTTGTGAATTCAAGAAGCTTGTTACTCTTGGGTTCTTGGAACCCTAGACGGTTGTGTAGCCTTTGTGGTGAGTTCTTGGGGCCTCCAATTAAGTTGTGGAGCACTCCCCAAGTTTGTGGCCTTAGTGATGTTTATTGGGAGCCTCCAATTAAGTTGTGGATATTTCCCCAATCTTGAACATGTTTGGTGACCGTCCTAAAGTGTCCCATAGTGGATCGGGTGCTTGCCCTGCGATAGGTGCTCGGGAGAATAGGGTGAGGCCTCTTGTGGCGTTGGTGGTCTTGGTATCGCCGACCCCTCCAATGAGATGTACACCCTTGTAGGTGTTGGATATATGCCCAAGAGGCAATAATAAAGAGGTTATTATCATATCTTCATGCTTATGATAAATTTTTACATACCATGCTATAATTGTATTAACCGGAAACATTAATACTTGTGTGATTTGTAAACATAAAAGAGTCCCTAGTAAAGCCTCTTGTTAAACTAGCTTGTTGGTTAATATATGATCATGGTTTCCTGATCATGAACATTGAGATGTTATTAACAGCAAGATCATATCATTAGGAGAATGGTGTGATGGACATACTCCTATAGTTAAGCATAGCATAAAGATCAAGTCATTTAATATAGTTTAGTTGCTATAAGCTTTCAGATACATAGTAACATAAATCCTTCGACCATGAGATCATGCTAATCACCATCACCAGATGGATGCTTTGATGACATCAAACACCACACCGTAACTGGGTGGCTATAAAGGTGGCATTGAGTGTTCGGAAAGTATGTGCTGAGGCACATGGATCAAGAGTGGGATTTGTCCATCCATATGATAGATAGATATACTCTGGGCCCTCTCGATGGAATGTCATCCAATTAGCTTGCAAGCATGTGACTGGCTCACAAGGGATCACATATCACAGGAACGAGAAAAGAGTACTTATCGGTAACGAGGTTGAACTAGGTATGCAGAGATACCGACAATCAAACCTCGGATAAGTAAACTATCGCGAGACAAAGGGAAATTGGTATCGTATGCAAGTGTTTCATTCGATCGCAAAGTAATCCTAGAAATATGTGGGAGCCATATAAATTTCCAAATTCCTCTATTGGTTATTGATCGGAGAAGTGTCTCAGTCATGTCCGCATAATTCACGAACCGTAGGGAGACACACTTAAGGATCCGATGTTGTTTAGTAGATATGGAATGTAAGTAGGGAGACCGAATGTTGTTTGGAGTATCGGATGGGATCCGGGATATCACGAGGAGATCTGGAATGGCCCGGAGAATAAGATTCATATAAGGAAAGTCCAATTCCGGAGTTCGGGAATGATTCCGATGTTTTCATCGGAGAGGTTCTAGAAGGGTGTAGAAGGTTCATCGGACCGGAAGGGGAAGGGTACATGAATGTTTCATGGATAAGTGGAATGATTGGATCATGTCCTAGGTCACTTGGTTGGAGATTTGCAAGAAATAAATAAAGCTCCAAATTGAAAGTCAAAAGGCAAGTTTGAAAAGTCAAACCGGGACAATGTTTCCTAGTGGAGGAAGAAAACAATCCTTCTTTCCCTCCACCACAAGATAACTAGGAGAGGGAGTTGGGGAAGGATACAAACTCCCCTCTTCCAAGCTGCCCTCCCTCTCATAAATAGAGGGGAGGGGGTGCCCCAAGACTACACAACCAGCCCTCCCCACCAAGCCCCCCGCAGCGCCGCCGCCACCCAGCGCCGTCGCCACCGGATTATCACCGTGGCCCTATCCGCCGCCGACTCCACCTCCTCCTCTCCGGACCTCTAAAACTAGATCGCCGGAAACCCTAGATCCACCATAAACTGCTCTGGCTTAGACAGAGCCCTGCATGATTTTCCCTCTACTTCCGACACCACGCCGTCATGCTGCCGGAATAGCGAGGGGGGAACTACAACCTCCGCTGCCTGCTAGAACAAGGGAGAGGAAGGTCTTCATAGAGTACCGAAAGTGTGACCGACTGCGGAAGTGCTGCCGGAACGCAGCGCCGAAAGGATCGTCTACGCGATCTTGAGATCGGCAAGTGTACGACTACATCACCCATGAGAATCTACTCTCGTTAACCGCTTTGGAATCTTCGACGGTGAGTATTCTAATCAACTCATTGCTACAATCTAGTAGATAGATCTTGGCTTGTTTGTGTGCATGCGATAGAATTTTTTTGTTTTCCATGCTACGAACCCCTACAGTAGGGAGGAACTCGGTAAAAGATCATCGTCTCCGCGTGCCTCGGTTATCTCTATACCCGATCCCTTTACTTATGCACTTTACATTGTGATAGCCTTCGTGCTTGAAGTAATCTATCTTGCTATCACCTTGTTGCTTGTCTTGCTTATCATAAGTTGTTGGTGCACATAGGTGAACCATAGTATATATATAGGCTTTGTCCTTGACAAAACAAAACGCTAGGTTTATTCCGACTTTGTTAAGCCCAGCTCGTAAAAGTTTTTAACCGCCTATTCACCCCCCTCTAGGTGGCATCCATGATCTTTCACTTCCTTTTGAGGGGAAGTACGTCTGCGTTGGAGGGGTGGGCGGTACTAAGACCACCACGCCACAAAGGCCTCACCTTATTCTCCGATGAATTGTGCCACAACTGGCCTGATTCACTTTCCACTATACGATACCCTTCGAGGTGGGAACTGACGCCTTTACAAGAAGCTCGAGGCACACATCCACAACTTAATTGGAGGCTCCCAAGTATCACAACAAGCTGTCACAACAACAGAAAAACTTAGCAAGGGTGAAATCAAGAACTAGGGTTTCCAAAGGAAACACTAGAAGCAAATCCCTCAAGTGAATGAGGGGGAAATCAAATTGCTTTGGTGACGATGTAGATCAATGTATCCTCCTTCAATTACCCAAAGTTCATAGGCTTTGAGTGGTTGGAGGAGGAGACCGAGTGGTTTTGGTGGATCAACTGTTAGGGTTCTTGAGGTGCAGGAAAAGCAGCTTGAGGTTGAAGATGGGGAGGGGTATTTGTATCCCCTCCCCATATGTAGCAGTTGGAGCTAACCGGGGAGCGAATTATTCGGCCTAAGAAGGGGACGGATTATCTGGCCTTGGCAATGATCTAGCCCAGCGCCAATAATTCGGCCAAAAGGTCCACCCCCTTACTAGGAGCCGCGCCCGTGGTCCTTAGCGAAAAGCCAGAGGGGCGGATTATCCAACCATTCATCATGGGAGGATTATCTGGAATGAGCAATACTCCAGCTTAGCATGAATAATGCGACCAAAGGTTTGCCCCCTTACTAGGAGTCGCGTGTCTGGTCCTTAGCTAAAATGCTAGGGGGCAGATTATCCGGACATTTGGCATGGGAGGATTATCCGACCCGAACGAAACTCTGTCCCTGGCTCATATCTCCGCTAATCCTCCGCCCCAAATCTGAGAGCCACGCCTTCAGTCCTTAGCCAATTCCAAGGAGGGGCGGATTATCTAGCCCTTTCCAGGGGCGGATAATCCGGCCCGAGCAATCTAAGTTTGCCAGATTTAGCAGGTGTCTTCTTTTCCCTTATTTGAGGGGTCGCTGCTGCCTCATATAAATAATATTTTATATCTACCACACTCAACACACATTTATAATATCCATGGTATTGTTATATAACACACAAAACACTAGGGACCAGGGAATGTTCTTTCACTTCTCCGTTACAACATTATTTCTAGATAGATCCGGGAAATTGGTGTTGCGCTAGTGATACGTCCAATTTGCATCACCTTTCTATATCATAATTTTCCTATATGCATTGATATATTTCATATTAAGAGGTGTTACTTATGTCATTTCATCTGTTTTTGCATATTGGATGATTCTTGGAGGATGAACTGCCGGAGTCAGGATTCTGATGGAAAAGGCGGTGTTTTGATGCAATTTCGCGAAGATCAAAAAATACCAGAAAGACTACAGAAAATCCTATTTTCCCAGAAGACAAAGGATGCCAGAAGGGGAGCGGAGTTGGGCCATAGCCCCCCCAGGCGCGGGCCACCCTAGGCCGCGCCTACAGGGGGTGTGGCCACCCTGGCCCACCTCTGGCTCCGCCCTCTCACCTATATCTTCTCCTCGAAACCCTAATACACAGGGAAATATTCCGCCGCCTCTGCGGGGTGGAAAACACCAAGAGAGAAAGAGCTCTCCGACAGACAGATTTCTGTCGGGTAAATTTCTTCCCGGAGAGGGGAGATCGTCGCCATCAACACCATCATCAATCTAGACTTCATCGGGATCATCATCATCCACACCATAATCTCCACCAGCACCATCATCACCACTCCATCCCGCTTTAATAATTGTGTTGAATCTTGCATAGTTCTTAGGGGAAACTTTCCCGGTGTTGATTACTATTGTAGTTGATGCTTGTGAGTGGAACCATTGGATTATTGTTTATGTTCAGATTGTTATCCATCACCATATCATCTTTGATCTTGATCCATATGATGTCTCGTGAGTAGTTCGTTTAGTTCTTGAGGACATGGGAGAAGTCATGTTGTTAGTAGTGGATTTGTGTTGAGATATTATTCAATGGTTTAATATTTAATTTGTGGTGATTTTCTTCTAGTGGTGTCATGTGAACGTCGACTACATGATACTTCACCATTTATGGACCTAGGGGAATGCATTGTGTATTTGGCTACTAATTGTGGGGTTGCCAGAGTGACAGAAACCTGAACCCCCGTTAGGAAACCATTGCACAAGGGAGCGTAGGATCTCAGAGTTTAAGGCTATGGTTAGGTTTATATCTTAATTGCTTTCTTGTAGTTGCGGATGCTTGCAAGGGGTTTAATCAGAAGTATGTATTAGTCCAAGTAAGGTCAGTACATTAGCACAGGTTCACCCACACAACACTTATAAAACCAAAGAAGACTACTCAGCTATATGAAACGAAAGCACTTGACAGTATTCTCATGTGTCCTCGAGAACATTTGGTCCTCATTAGTATTTCAACCATCTTGTCCTTTGCTAAGAAAGGATTGGGCCACTTGCTGCAATTATTTGCTGTTTTATTTACTTGCACTTTGTTTCCTTGCTTTATCAGAAAACGCCTAAAAATCAGTTTGCTAAGTATTTACAGAGATTTCCTGCTCCATACCACTAGTCAACACCTTCCATTCCTCGTTGGGATCGACACTCCTTTTATCGAAAGTACTATGATACACCCCTATACTTGTGGGTCATCAAGACTATTTTCTGGCACCGTTGTCGGGGAGTGAAGCACTATTAAAGAGTGGAACTGGTAAAGGAAAATTCTACTGTGAGTATTGTTTTTTATTTTTGTTTGTTACTTTGTTTCCAATATGGATAACCCACTTGGTTTTCTATTTGGGAAAACTAATACCACTGCTAGGGTAGTAGATGAACCAGCACCTATTGAGGTAGATCCTTTTAAGATACCTATAAGTATTGTTGATCGTGTTATGGATAATTATTATTTAGGGGATGGAACTGTCCACCTTGGTGATCACTTGCTTTTTATCCATGAATTATGCGGGTTGTTTAAGTGTGCAGGTATCACAACTGAACATGTGAAGAAGAAGTTACTATCTATATCATTGAAAGGAAGAGCTGAAGAATGGTATAAGCTGCTGAAAAATGGACAATCCATGGAATGGGAGGAAATAATTCATCTCTTTTACTCTAAATTCTATCCTCCCAGTGAGATTCATAAGGATAGGAATCTAATATATAAATTTTGGCCTCGTGATGGAGAGAGTACATCTAAATCTTGGGGGAGACTGAAGTTACTAATGCTTAAATGTCCTATTCATGAACTCCCTAACAATATTATTATCAATAACTTTTATGCTAGGCTTTCTCTTCATGATAAATATTTACTAGATGCTTCTTGTGCTGGATCATTCACACATATGATGGAAGAAGCTAAATGGGATCTCCTAGACCGTATTCAAGAGAACACTGAAGCATGGGAGAATGACAAAGGAATAAAGTCAGGTATAAATTATGATTATGAATGCATTAAATACTTTATGGGAACTGATGGCTTTCGTGATACTAGTACTGAGTATGGTCTTGATTCTCAAGTTCTTGCAAAATGTTTTAAGTCCTTTGCCTCTTATATTGAAATTCCTAAAAGGAGTGGGACAAGTACCATGCTCCTTATAAATATATTGTTACCCATGTTCCTGCTAGCATTGAAGTTTGTACTATTGATCCTATTTTGCCTGAACCTTATGTGGAGAAAATCCCTTTTCCTGCTAAGGTAAAGGAACATTCTATCATAGCTAATGTGGTTAGCAAAAGTGCAAAGAAAACCGCGGAACCCGATGAGCAAATAAACATTGAACCTGTGGTATCTATTGTGAAAGATCTTGTCACTAAAAATATAGAGGATGAGCATATTGTCTCTCATCCTAGAAAAGCTAGAAAAACTAGTGTTCCTATGCTTTCTGTTAGAATTGGTGATCATTGCTATTATGGTTTATGTGACATTGGTGCTAGTTCTAGTGCTATTCCTTATGAGCTTTTCTAGTGCTTGGTTCTGAAGCTAGTAAGATTAAGTATCCTGCTGATTTTCTAGTGCTTGGTTCTAAAGCTAGTAAAACCTGTCCTATTATCTTTGGTAGACCTTTCTTGAATACTTGTGGGGCTATTATAGATTGTAAGAAGGAGAAAGTTTTAACTAGGTTTGATGGAGATCCTTATGAGTTTAAAGTTTCCAAATTTGCTAAAGCTCCTTATGAAAACGAATTGCCTAATGAGGATTTCAAGGTTGAACAACTTTCTGCTATTTCTCTTGGTCCTAACAATGCCTTGCAGCAGTTTATGGAAGATCATGAAAGCGAGGTCTTCATGAAGGAAAGAAATGGGATTGACGAGGTTTTCCTTCGTCAACCTGAGCTACTTAAGCATAACCTACCTGTGGAAGATTTGGGTACCACACTACCACCTAAAGGGGACCCTATTTTTGAATTAAAACCTCTGCCTGATGATCTTAAATATGCTTATTTAGATGATAGAAAATTTATCTTGTTATTATTAGTTCTAAACTTTCAGGGAAGGAAGAGGAAAGGTTATTGGAAATATTGAAGAAACACTGAGGAGCTATGGGGTATACTCTTGATGATTTAAAAGGGATTTCTCCTACTATATCTCAGCATGCTATTAATATAGAACCTGATGCAAAACCAGTTGTTGAACACCAACGTCGTTCAAATCCTAAGATGAAGGATGTGGTAAGAAATGAGGTATTAAAACTCCTTGATGTTGATATTATTTACCCTATTGCTGATAGTCAATGGGTTAGCCTTGTTCATTGTGTTCCAAAGAAAGGGGGAATCACTGTTGTGCCTAATGAAAATAATGAGCTTATACCTCAAAGAGTAGTGGTTGGTTATAGGATGTGCATTGATTTTAGAAAGGTTAATAAAGTTACTAAGAAAGATCATTATCCTCTGCCTTTTCTTGATCAAATGCTAGAAAGATTGTCTAAAAAGACCCACTTTTGTTTTCTTGATGGTTATTCTGGGTTCTCTCAAATTGCTGTGAAAGCACAAGACCAAGAGAAAACCACCTTCACTTGTCCTTATGGAACTTATACTTATAGGTGTATCCCTTTTGGTTTATGTAATGCTCTTGCTACCTTTCAAAGATGTATGTCTGCTATCTTTCATGGTTTTTGTGAAGAAATTGTGGAGGTTTTCATGGACGATTTCTCCTTCTATGGAACTTCTTTTGATAATTGTTTGCACAACCTTGATAAAGTTTTGCAGAGATGTGAAGAAACTAACCTTGTTCTTAATTGGGAGAAATGCCACTTCATGGTTAATGAAGGGATTGTTCTTGGACACAAAATTTCTGAAAGAGGTATTGAAGTAGACAGAGCCAAAATTGAAGCAATTGAGAAGATGCCTTGCCCTAGGGATATTAAAGGTATTCGTAGTATCCTTGGTCATGCTGGTTTCTATAGGAGGTTTATTAAAAATTTCTCCAAAATCAAAGCCCCTTACTAATCTTCTTCAAAAAGATGTACCTTTTTTTTGATGATGATTGTAAGCAAGCTTTTGAAACTTTGAAGAAAGATTTGACTACTGCTCCTATTGTTCAACCACCCGATTGGAATTTACCTTTTGAAATTATGTGTGATGCTAGTGATTTTGCTGTGAGCGCTGTCCTTGGGCAACGAGTTGATAAAAAATTGAATGTTATTCATTATGCTAGCAAGACTCTAGATACTTCTTAAAAGAATTATGCTACTACTGAAAAGGAGTTCTTAGCTGTAATCTTTGCCTGTGACAAGTTTATACCCTATATTGTTGATTCAAAGGTTACTATTCATACTGATCATGCTGCTATTAAGTACCTTATGACAAAGAAAGATGCTAAGCCTAGGATTATTAGATGGGTTTTGCTTTTACAAGAGTTTGATCTGCATATTGTAGATAGGAAAGGTGTTGAAAATCCTGTTGTTGATAATTTATCTCGTTTGGAAAACATTTCTTTTGACCCTATGCCTGTTAATGATAGTTTTCCAAAAGAATAGTTGGCTGCAATAAGGGTAAGCCCACATGAGAGTCCTTGGTATGCTGATTATGCTAACTGTATTGTTTCCAAGTATTTGCCTCCAACCTTTACAACTCACCAAAGAAGGAAATTCTTTTATGATCTAAGGCATTACTTTTGAGATGACCCACATTTATATAAAGAAGGAGTAGATGGTCTTATGCGAAGATGTGTCCCAGAATATGAACAACAAGAGATATTGAGAAAATGTCATAGCAGTGCTTATGGAGGACATCATGCTGGGGATAGAACTACACAAAAAGTATTACAATCTGGATTTTATTGGCCTACTCTTTTCAAGGATGCAAGGAAGTTTATTTTATCATGTGAAGAATGTCAAAGAGTTGGTAACATTTCTATACGCAATGAAATGCCTATGAATTATTCTCTTGTTATTGAACCTTTTGATTGTTGGGGATTTTACTTTATGGGTCCTTTTCCTCCTTCAAAAGGTACACTCATATTCTTGTTGTTGTTGATTATGTTACAAAGTGGGTAGAGGCCATACCTACAAACAACGCTGATGGTAAGACCTCTTTAAAAATGCTTAAAGATGTTATTTTTCCTAGGTTTGGTGTGCCTAGATATCTCATGGCCGATGGAGGTTCTCATTTTATTCATGGTGGTTTTAGGAAGACTCTTGCTAAATATGATGTTAACCATAGAATTGCTTCAGCTTATCACCCCCAAACTTGTGGGCAAGCAGAACTTTCCAATAGAGAAATTAAATCTATCTTGTAGAAGACTGTTAATAGATCTAGAAAGAATTGGGCTAAAAAGTTGAATGACGCTTTATGGGCTTATAGAACTGCTTATAAAAATCCTATGAGGATGTCTCCTTACAAAATGGTTTATGGAAAAGCTTGTCACTTGCCTCTAGAATTAGAACACAAAGATTATTGGGCAGTGAAAGAACTGAATAGAGATTTTAAACTTGCTGGTGAGAAAAGATTGCTTTACTTGAGTACCTTAGATGAGTGGAGAAGTGAAGCTTATGAAAATGCTAGACTCTTTAAGGAAAAGTAAAAAGATGGCATGATAGGAGAATTCTAAAAAGGGAGTTGCATGTTGGTGAGAAAGTTCTTTTGTATAGTATCGTCTCAGATTTTTTGCAGGGAAACTACTCTCAAAATGGAAAGGACCTTTTGTTATTGAAGAGGTGTATCATTCAGGGGCTATTAAAATATCTTCCTAAAGGACAATACTACACAGGTGGTGAATGGTCAAAGGCTCAAACACTATATTTCTGGAGATTCTTACAATGAAGATGTTGATGTTATTCAAATGGTAACTCCGGAAGAATTTATTAGAAACCAAACTCCAGAATCTGCAGAGTTCATCTTTGAATAGGTAAAAGTGCTGCAAACTGAAGGTTCGTGAAAACCTTATCTTTTTATATTTTTGATGTTTTTATTACATACGAAAGGTTACGAGACAAAAAAGAGGAGGAAGCGGAGGCCAAGTGGGCCACACCCACCCTAGGCACGGGCCCCTGCTGGCCGCGCCTATAGGGGGTGTGAGCCCCCTGGAGTTCGTATCCTCCTTGTTTTCGCACAGTACCTTCCTTATGCATTGAAAATTCGTAATATATAGCCCCCCCCCGATCCCCCGAGGTTCGTATATCGTGTTCTCGTCGTGTTTTCATTTTGATCTGTTTCTGTCAGGCAGATTCTCAGATTTGGAGCCACAATGTCTTCCTCTGGATCAACTATGGAGGATTCCTCCGCGGATGACATCAACCTGTACATGTACGAGTTGAAGATTCATCCCAAGGAGTTGATTCTCAAGGATGCGAAGGTGCAGATGAAATAAGTTCAAGGCCCTAAAGGAGAAGGCAGTCTGGAAGACAGGATGGAAGCATTGGAGCAGGAAGTTTTCAGGTATAAGAAGATGGCGGAATGCGAAGTGGATGTCATCCATAAGATAAGTTCAGAACTCATTGCCAAGCACAAGGAGGAGGTTGCCGAGATTCAATACTAAATCCTCTCACTCCATTAGACCACCAACCAATTACAAACACAACTCTACGACATACAAAATCAAAACTGTGAGTATGAGGCTAGATTTAATCGCATAAACTCTGCTGCTAGTTTCAGGATTGTGGAAACCAAGACATACTTTGTGGATGGGGAGCCTTTACCTTGGAAGTCTGACAAATACAAGGGAACTCCACCACCGAAGGAGTAATTCGTCATCAGGTTTGGCATCCCCTTGGCTTGTTCCAAGCTTGGGGGAGTGTCACGGTATCACATCATTATCTTTTATCTTTTACCTTTTTTAGTAGTGTTATATCTTGGGTAGAGAAGTTATCTTATAGGTTGGTTTGCATTGTGGAAGTATCTCTCCTTTAGTTGGTTATCTATGTATCCCTTGGTGTGAGTGCCTTTATGGAATATTAATGAGAAGTCTCATCTTTTACTTTTTGCACTTCTTATTCTAGTTTGCAATCTCTATTATATGATTGATCTTGTTGATCAGTATTGGTATCACTTTGGGAGCATCAAGTAGATCTAAATTGGTTTTGGCAAACAGAGCTCTGGTCAGTAGCAACACTTTTTAAGGTTTGAAGGAAAAAGAGAAAAGCTTACAGGTATTTTGTATCTTATATTTTCTTCCTTGATTGGCTCATAAGTATAGTATTCTTTATTTAAGATCTTTTGTGTCTTCAAGTAAGTTTGCATGTTTGGATTTATTACTTGTATGTTTGCTTGTTTCCTTCAACTCTTTTGCTTGCTACCCAGCCTTGCTAGCTAAAACCCTGTTTTGAGAAGGCATACTTCTCATGCTTCCAACCCTTCAAACCAAAACCTGTGTCATTTGTGTCCACCATATCTACCTATTAGCATTATTGCTATTCCAAGTAAATTCTCAAGCTTCATTTATCTTTCAAATTAAAATTTATTTTGTTATGTGAAAACTAGTTAGAAAAGCTCTCATGAACTTGATGGCACACCTTATTTTCTTGCCCCTAATAAATTTGAACCATTGTGTCATCGAAGTTGTATATGCTTTCACCTATACGTTGGAATTAGCAGAACCGTGCTGTCACGGGGAACGCTTTAAACATTGCACATGTACATTGTACATAGTTGATATCATCCTATTTTGTTTGCGGATGTCGTCGGTGTGAAATAAAAGGGGAGCTTGTAAGTCCATCGAGTTATGTATGTGTGTTAGAGAAACGCCAGGGCCGCTAGCCTAAGCCATGCCTAATCATGGTGGAAACTTGCAGCATAACCATAGTGAGCAATCTGTGAAGCATCCTCAATAAAAACCTATGCAAATAGCAAATAAAAAGATCGCTGAGATGATCACTGTCTGCTTGCCTTGTCATTTTGATTATGGGATAGCTCCTGTATCATGTGCAAGGGGTACCCCGTTGGCAGTTCTTTATGATACACATGTACTTACAATGACAAGAACTTACCGGTAAGTAAAGTTGAGTAGCATAAGGAGCGGCCCTCGTACTCAAGGGACATGAGATTGCCAACTTATATTTCGTCAATCATATACTCCATCTTTGTTCACTTTAACCTTAATCACCTCAAGATGCTTATGATAGGGGAAATGACAGTTCAAAGCTAGTAAGTACCATAATCTTTTGAAAGCTCTTTATGAACTTGAAATTCCTGCTGCCCTCTATGAAGGGCCCTTTCTTCTACTTCTAAGTTGAGTCAGTAAAACCTATTCCTCTCTATCTCCAGCAAGCATTTGAGTTGTTGTGTTTCAAGCATTCATATGATGATTTACTCAATCATGTTCTCTATCTTCCTTGTTTGCAGAAGACTCTTATCTAAATGAGTATTACTTTGAAAGCTATCATTGTGAAAAACCTTTTATGTTTGAACAAAGAGTACTCCTGTTGTAAACTTCTACAAAATCTTTATTTGAAAACTATTTGCCATCTGTTCTCTGACCAAGAACAAATTTTGCCAATCCCAATTATGATTTATCTTTATGCATCTTTATTGTGACTCCCATACTTGTTGCAATCTAAGTTATATAATGGTGAGTTGCTTTCTTCTATGAGTTGTGCAATGGTAAGTGTGATGCTTCTTGTCCATATTATTTTTATCAACACTTCACTCCATAAACCCGTGGACATGTTTACTGAGTTCAGTTTTCGCTTGGGGACAAGCGAAGGTCTAATCTTGGGGGGAGTTGATACGTCCAATTTGCACCACCTTTCTATATCATAATTTGCCTCTATTCATTGATATATTTTATATTAAGAGGTGTTACTTATGTCTTTTCATCTATTTTTGCATGTTAGATGATTTTTGGAGGATGAACTGCCGGAGTTAGGATTCTGATGGAAAAAGCGGTGTTTTGATGCAATTTCGCGAAGATCAGAAAAATACCAAAAAAAAAATACGGAAAATCCTATTTTCCTAGAAGACGAAGGATGACAGAAGGGGAGGCGGAGTTGGGCCACAGGGGGCCCACACCCCCCCAGGCGCGGGCCACCCTAGGTCGCGCCTACATGGGGTGTCCACCCTGGCCCACCTCTGGCTCCGCCCTCTCACCTATATCTTCTCCTAGAAACCCTAATACACGGGGAAGCGACCACAGAAAGATTCTGCCGCCTCTGCGGGGCGGAAAACACCAAGAGAGAAAGAGCTCTCCGACAGACAGATTTCTGCCGAGGAAATTCCTTCCCGGAGAGGGGAGATCGTCGCCGCCATTAACACCATCATCAAGCTAGACTTCATCTGGATCATCATCATCCACAACATCATCTCCACCAGCACCATCATCACCACTCCATCCCGCTGTAACAATTGTGTTGAATCTTGCATAGTTCTTAGGGGAAACTTTCCCGGTGTTGATTACTATTGTAGATGATGCTTGTGAGTGGAACCATTGGATTATTGTTTATGTTTAGATTTTTATCCATCACCATATCATCTTTGATATTGATCCATATGATGTCTCGTGATTAGTTCGTTTAGTTCTTGAGGACATGGGTGAAGTCATGTTGTTAGTAGTGGATTTGTGTCGAGGTATTATTCAATGGTTTAATATTTAAGTTGTAGTGCTTTTCTTCTAGTGGTGTCATGTGAACGTCGCCTACATGATACTTCACCATTTATGGGCCTAGGGGAATGCATTGTGTATTTGGCTACTAATTGTGGGGTTGTCGGAGTGACAGAAACCTGAACCCCCGTTAGGAAACCATTGCACAAGGTGTAGGGTTCACAGCATAGAAATGAAAAAAATTCCGACGATGGGAACAACTATGTACCAAGATCTATCTACTAGATACAAACAACGGGCGGATGTATATCGTAGAGAACATACCCTTGAAGACCGACAAAGCTTAACAAGTCCAAACTCGTGGTTGATGTAGACGATATCTTGCCGATCTCAAGATCGAGAGAAAGTACTAGCGTCGCAAACCAGCGGCGCATCCGTGCTCGCACACACGTTCGAGGCACCGAGCAACCTCCGCCTCCTCACTCGAGCGATGCAGCGGAAGCACAACTCTTTCTTGCCGAATATCCACCAGGAACATGTATCTCGCTAGTCCGAGACCATGGGGGATAAATACTAGAGGAGGAGAGAGATCCTTCACGAGGAGGTGTGCTTTGAGAGGATGAGAGGGGGGCCTTTTATAGGGGAAAGGGGGGGAACCCAAGGGGCATGGATCCCAGACATGGTTGCTGCCCCCACCTCTTCCACATTCATGTGGGTGGACACTCCACTGACTCAAATGCCTTTCAATTCCCTCCACTCAAAAACCCACTCAAATTCCCATTAAATTTCCACCAAATTTAATGCAAACTCTCAATAAATAAATCTCCTTTTATTTATTCAGAATTTTGTCAATTACTTTAATGAAAAACATTATCATATAACCCCTTGCTAATATTTCATTTCACATGCAAAAACACTTTCTGCAATTTCACCTAAAAACCCGTTTTGGTATCTAGTGAAATAAATTCCTGCGCTTGTTATTCTTTTCGGCATGAAACTTTTGCTCCAAATGGATGTCGGTGTCTCTTAAGTGTGTTACCCTATGGTTCGTGAATAATGCGGACATGATCGAGACTCCTCTCGGATCAATAATCAGAAGCGGGATCTGGAGACCCATACTGACTCCCACACATTCAGCGATGACTTTTTTGTGATCGCGAGAACCTTTTACGCTAGTATCTTAATCCTTTTG
The DNA here is from genome assembly GCA_910589765.1 of Avena atlantica. Classification (NCBI taxonomy): domain Eukaryota; kingdom Viridiplantae; phylum Streptophyta; class Magnoliopsida; order Poales; family Poaceae; genus Avena; species Avena atlantica. The sequence continues at coordinate 478,400,379 of OU342739.1, read as the reverse complement.
TTTTGTGATATATTACATGTCCGAGATTCGATCATCGGTATCTACATACCTAGTTTGATCTCGTTACTTACATGCACTATTTTCTCGTTCCCGTGATATAACATTCTAGTGATCAAATCACTTGCTTGCAAGCTAATCAATGTGATATCACCGAGAGGGCCCAGAGCATATCTATCCATCATCGGGATGAAAAAATTCCACTCTAGATCCATGGGCCTCAACATAAAATTTCGTAGTTCTGAACCCATCTTTATAATCACCCTGTTACGGTGTGACGTTTGATGTTATCAAGAAACTCTTCCGGTGTTAATGATTGGCATGATCTCATGGTCTAAGGATTAGGATCACTTCGTAAGTCGTTATAGCAAAACTCAATGACTTTGATCATAATGCTATACTTTGAATGAATGTTCATCACACCATTCCAATAATGTTGTGACCTCGTTATTAACAACATCCAATGTCCATGATCAGGAAACCTTTGATCATCTTGTTAATCAATGAGCTAGTTTATAAGAGAGGCATAACTAGGAACTTCCTTTTTGTTTATAAAACACACATGTATTAACGTTTCCGTATTAATAAAATTATAGCATGCAAAATAAACATTTATCATAAACAAGGAATACGATAATAACCACTTTATTATTGCCTCTCGGGCATATTCCCTTCAGTCTCCCACTTGCACTAGAGACAATAATCTAGTTTGAAAACTTTGCGTATTAAACAACTATGGATTTCTGGTGTTCCATATACGCAATTGCAAGTGGTTAACATAATCTACGGATCTGACGCTTTCAGGTCCGTGTGTATTTGCAGGTCTTTGCGTCTCCACGTTTCACTCATTCTCCAATGAGATGGCATTGTATAAATTTGGTCTTTTGGTGAGACCTTTAGTTCCTTAGGGATAAATCACGTCGATACTATTGTCATACAATATATCTTTAGTGTTAGCCCGTTGTGAACCACACCTTAGTTTGATAAAAAAACTACTTGACACAAATTCCCTCCTTTGCTGCTACTATAGCAGTCATATACTTAGCCTTTTATTGTAGTATCCGTCATGATGTCTTAACTTTTAATACATCCAAATCCATCATGGAAACTCCTTTCCATTTCATTGTGCCATTCATAGTTTAAATTGAGATAAACTTAATTTGTATCTTGTGACAAAACTAGTATTAATGTAACGCTTTAACTATTTGTAATTGTTTGTCACCTCGACACAAATATATTCTTAGTTCTTCCAAAAGATCATAAGAATATCATCACTATCGTCCAATGATTATTTTATGATTCATTCTGGCATATGCTCATAACACTTAGAGCATAGGACATATCTGGATGTGTACATATCATGGTATGATTGATCAAAACATCCTTGTGATTTCACTCATCAAGTGTCAAAGCACTTGAATCTTGTTTCACTTATCAAGTGTCGATACACTTGAATCTTGTTTCACTTATCAAGTGTCGATACACTTGAATCTTGATTCAATTCCTTTCCATACGACAAGAACCGTTTCTTGTCGTTTCTATATTGAACTCCTTAAATATCTCATATATGTACGTTTGGCACAACCATATTAGCGTCACAGTCTATCCACTATAGACATTCATGCTAAATATTCGGGTTTTGTCTAAGTCTTTCATCGAAATGAAATTCTTAACCTTTGTCAATAAAAGATACATCATTTCTAATCAACAATATGTCATCCATATAATGTACTAGAAATATGTCACAGCGCTGCCACTTAATTTCTTGCAAATGCAAGCATCTTCATCGTCTCCTGATGAAAACTCCTTTTTCATCACGGTGAAGATTCCAACTCCGCGATGCTTACTTCAACCATTGAAGTTTGCATGCCCTTTTAGCATCCTTTGAATTTAACAAAACCATTTGGACCGTGTCTTGTACACGTCCTAGGTAACCATTCTTTTAGAAGTATTTCGTTTTGTTTGTTCATCTACCATATACCAAATTATATGTAGTGGTTGCTACTTTAATCCGTCCAGACTAAATATCGCTATGAAAGATCAAATCTTGTCATAGTCAACTCCTTGAACATTGTCGTAAAATACTTTACGACATGTCGACTATTTCATAGATGTGAAACATCCATGTCTATTTCTTTATAGATCCAAATACGACCGATAGGTTTTTACACCTTTCCGGAGGGTCTTCCAAGTTCAAAAATTGATTTCTCGTGTATGGAACTATCACGGATTTTATGGCTTCAAGCCATTTGACGGAGTCAGGGCCCATCATCGCTTCTTTGCATGTAGTCGGTTCATCATTGTCAAACAATAATGATTTACTCTCAAATCTCAGTATTTGATTGTTTATCTGACCGACTTGGTTCAATAAGAACTTAGATCTCCGTGACCACAACCTTTGAGGCACATAAGCTATGAGCATTATGGCAGCCTCCGGAACGATTTAGCTAAGGTTCGTTAACCTTATCAAAGTTCTATTGTCCTCCCACTTAACTTTTATGAAAAATTTCTTTTTTAAGAAACTTCACGTTTCAAGCGACAAACCCTTTTATCCTTGGTGTTATGGAGGAATAACCAATTATTATTAGAAATAACCTACAAAGACATGCTCATACGACTTTGGTTGTAAACATCTTACTTATGCTTAGCATACCAAAATTTAAGAAAGGACAATTTGGGTTTTACCCCAAACCATAACTCATATGGTGTCATTTCAACAGATCAAGATGGAGCTCTTTTCAGTGTAAAAGCGACAGTCTCTAAAGCTTTAATCTTTTAAAACATAATGGCAGTTTTATAAATAACACCTTTTGATCCAACCATGTCACACAAGGTTTCATTACAAATCTCAAACACTCCATATTCCTATGGTGTTTCGGGAAATGCAAATCTAGGTGTTTTTGCTAAAAACTTGTAACTCAAATAAATCCCTTTATGATAAAATCATAAATTATTTATTTTCTTGTCACCCTTGTAACTCAAATAAATCCCTTTTATGATAAAATCATAAATCATTTATTTTCTTGTTACAATGATTTTCCACTTCATCTTGAAAGTCTTTGAAACAATTTCAAATATTTCATACTTCTTTCTCATTAAGTGAATATTCACTCAGATTTTCGGAGAAAGCATATGAAGTTGAAGTCCATCGCTTACGACTACACATAATGGACTACATACATCGATATGTATAAATTCCAATAATTTAGTCGTTCGTTCTTCTTTGGCCTTTGAACGAAGTTTTTAATTATACCGAGGAAAGTCTCACAAGCGTCACTTGTTCAAATAAAAGACTCCAAAAATCCATGAAAATAGATTTTCTTCATGTTTTGTTTCCTATATAATTTAAACGGCGATGTCACTTCGTAAGTGATCTTTCAATCATTTGTCTTGCGACATTTTAGCATTAGCTTTATGGATGTGATTTCTCAAACTAGATTTGTAAATCATCCATCTTATATGGAATACGGTAATTATTTGAATAACCTTTGTTCTCATAATACCTGATTTAAATAACAATTAATAAAACAAATCTTGAAGTCAAGCTTTGCTGTCAACGAGAAATACAAACAACGGTTTGTTTGTTTTCGATGAACATCATCACATATTCTCTTGCTAGTTACTTAGGCCATTGTGGTTTATGAATTGCGTCGTTCCATATGAAATTTCATACCAACCAATTCGGTATCCAATACCCAAGAACCACATTGTCTAACAAGCAAAGAATACAACCATAACATGTATATCATCCATATACCTAAATTGGATATTTCCAATCTTTTCTTTTCTGCCAAATATATTTTATAGATTCTCTTTCAGCATTTCCTTTTCCTTTTAAAAGAATCTATCAACATCAACAGTGGCGCCATATACATGACACATAGTCCAAAGCGTGTATATTTAAATAATAATACCATTGGACTCGCACTTTGAAGTAGATCACCATCATCAAATGATCGACGTTCTTTCAAAATCCATTCTTTAGTAATCTTTTAGTGTAGTAAACACTTTACATACATCTTATATTCATCCTTATCATGACGAATTTCATGATCAAGTTACTGTAGCTTATAAAGGCGAATCGTGAGTATAACGCTACTTTCCAAAACCCTTTTGGATGATTAGGATGTCTAGCATCTCCAACCTTTGCAAATTCTCATCTAATATAAGACCATATATTATACTCTATCATATTGCAACCAAAACATTGTTTCAGATATCTTTATATCTGTCACACATGATGGTTTCTGAAACAATTCTTTCAGCTCCTAGATAACCTTGATATTTAAAAACAATCAAGAATCATGGAGGCAAACATGATACTTAAGATACTAACACTTGAATTGTTACTCTCGATTTAATACCAATTATTAAATTTCACGGAGTAAACAGATTTTGCTGAAAGTTTGCAGTAGGACTTTAAACTTTAGATTGACACTCAACACAATAAGATACCCGTTCGTAAAGTAAATATCCAGAATTCTATAGTTCTATTATCTCAATTACAACTAAGCATAAGGTGGTGAACGAATGCCAATGACTACAACAAATTATGCAAATTCACTTTGATTTAATTTATGATAAATTGAGTTCTACTAATCCAAATTAGAAATGAACTCCCACTCAAAAACGACATCCCTCGTGCCTTTTTGGTGATTACATGAACCAAATCCACTACACCAAGTACGATCATCACGTGAGTCGGTGTAGCTTCAAAGGCGAGCATCCATATGGTCATCATATCAAAAGATATGACTCATGCTTAACCTTTCGGTCCGTGTTCCGAGGCCATGTCTGTACATGCTAGGCTCGCCAAGTAAGAACATTAGTATTCGCGTGTGTAACTGTCTTACACCCAAGATATGCTCGTGGATTCAAGTACACCCGATCATCACGTGATGTCTTGAAGCGACGAAACATTGTCAGTGCATACTTAAGGAAGAACACATTTTTATCTTAATATATAAATGAGGGATCATCTTATTATGCTAATAAAACGCCAAACAAGCAATATAAAATGCAACAAACATCTCATGTTAAAAAAAGTGAAATGATATGGTTATTGCACTTGATCTTCATCATGTGCATCATGGTATGATCACTATCATACTTCTATGTGTAAGTGATGGGGATACGCCTACTGGGGTATACTCAGCAGGACGTTTCCGACTGGCCCCAGGGCTGGCGAGTGGGCCTGCAGAACGGCGAGTGGATTGAAGCCCAGCAAGGTACCGAGCGACTGGAAGCTGAAGGCCCAGGCGAGTAGATAGGCCCAGTCGGACTAGGTTAAACGACTACTGAAGCTGTAACCGAATCGGTTGAGATATGTAAACCCTAGGGGAGGTGAGCCTATATAAACCTCCCTATGGGGTGAGTAGAGACACGTTCCCTCGTACACCTAAGCGACTCGCCGCCTAGCCGCCGAGCTCGCCCATTGTAACACCTCCCTAATACAATCTAGCAGGAGTAGGTCTTTACCCTCCGGGGGGCCGAACCTGGGTAAACCCTGTGTCTTTGCCCTCATCTCGCACCGCAGATGGCTGGCCGCCCTTGCCCCTCGTTCTACTACTCGCTGCCGATTGCAGCGTCTGCCGTGACCATTCCCACGACAGTGGCGCCCACCGTGGGGCCTGGCCGGTCTGGCCGGTGTTCTGCGGCGAGATCCAATCTGCCCATCAACGAGACGGTCGCCACCGGCCGCATGATAGCGATCAGCGAGATGCTCCAGATCTTGCCGAGCAGCTACGTCCCGGCGGCGTGACCCGTCACGCACAACGTGATCCTGCCAATCGGCACGATCAGCCTCTTCGTCAGCCTCACCGACGTCATCGTCTCGGAGGACTCGACTCGCATCCGCGAGTCGCCGCCACGCGATCGGCTCTCCGAGAGCCAGGTTCGCACGATCCACCGCCTTGCCTCCGAGTACAACTCGGCCCACAGCAACGTGGCCGGGAATTCAACGGCCGCAGAAGATGCGGCCCTCACCGACGACGCCGACTCGGCGACCCCGGCGTCACTCGCCGGATCCATCACCGTGGCCTCATCCGCGGGCTCCATCGCCCAGGTCTCCAACGCGGGAGACTTCGAGGACCCCTCCATCCTCGGGATCTTCGAATTCGACTCCGGGTCGGAGAACTCCGCCGACCTCCGCGATGGAGCCAGTCGCCACGCCGCGGCTTATATGGCCACCGGCACCGATCCGTCGGAGGATCCTTTCTCCACCCCAATCCCTCCTAACGCCACGGCAACGGAGGTCGAGGAACTCCGCTTGAAACTGGCGGAGGCGGTACGCAAGGAGCAGGCCGAGCGCGAAAAATTTCGCCTCGAGCAGGTGACGGCGCAGGAGCTGTCACGCTACCACCAGCAGCGGATCAGGTCACGTTTGAACCCCACCGTTCAAGGGTGTGCCCTGAACTTCGACGACGAAAACGACCCGGCCCGCATAGCCGAGCGCGCGATCTGCGAGAACGCACCACCAGGAGGAAGCGCCCGGCCCCCGCCAGGATCGACGGTGATGGGTGCCCCACCACCACCCAACCGCACCCCTCCCAGGGACCAGCCGCGGATAGTTGTCTCCTCACGGGAGCGAGACGCAAACGGCCTCCCACTGTTCTCCACCCCGATGGACAACCTCGTGGCAGGCCGAGCAGCAGCCGATAGCATCACGGCCACTGGCGACGGCGCCTTACAGATCCAGTACGTCAAGGCCCTGCTTGCGAAGGCCGTGGAGCAGCAAAAAGCGGGCGCCGACTCGCAAGGTCGAGTATACTCGCGTTCCTCGGGAAGCAGAGCGGCCTCCAGCGGCCGCCCAGCGGCGGCAAACACCCTCAATTGCCCGCCACCAGAGCCACTGCAGCTCCAACACCGACCCGCGAACGCGGCACTCTCCACCAACGATCCCAGGCCGGCGACCAACTTCGTCGCCGCTAACGGACAACCCATCGACGCCCGCACCCACATCATCAAAAACCAAAGCTGGCGCGCACGCCAGCCCGACGACTTGCGGCACACCCTAACTAATCGCCGCGATGGCGAGCCTATGGGGTCGCTCGGTCGACTTGGGCCTAAGTGCTTCGGACCAATGATCCGAGGCGAGAAGTACCCGCCAAACTTCAAGGCGCCAAAGGAGATAGAAAAATACGACTCCTCGTACGACCCCGCAGTCTGGCTCGACACATACCTCATGGCAATGGGGATCGCGGGTCACACTGACCTACTCGCCGCCCGTTACCTCCCACTGATGATGGAGGGGACGTGCAGGCAGTGGATCAACACTCTCCCCCAGGACAGTATCGACTCCTGGGAGGAAATGCGCGACGCCTTCGTCAGGCACTTCGAGTGCTCCTACACCCGCGCCACCACCATTGAGGACCTGGAACGATGCGTCCAGGGACCCCGTGAGTCGACCCGCAACTGGGTCCAACGGTGGCAAGAGCTTTGGTACAACGCGGTCGGCATCCACCCGGACACCGCGATCCATTGCTTCAAGACCTCGTGCCGCTACGAGCCTCTAGTCGCCAAGCTCAAGCGACACTCCCGCACACTCGACAACATCCCCGACCTCCTCGAGATCGCCAAACGGTACGCCGAGGAAGATCCAAACCAGGAAACTGATGACGAGTCAGGAGGGCAACGCCGCACGGGCGGCAACGACAGCGGACGCCGAACCGACCTACGCTACAGCGGCACCCGCCTCACTGGCAAGCGCCGCAGCGACGGGCGAGTCGACTTTGTCGCCAACGCTGGGCACGCACAGCGCGAGCCCAAGAGCTACCGCCGCGACGGAGGGCAACGACGCGATGGCGGCAATTACAAGAACAAGCCAAGGTTCGATCCCGCGGCCCTCCTTAACCAACCATGTGCGTTCCATAGCAGGGAAGGGAAGCCCGCAATGCACACCACCGCCGACTGCCACACCCTCAGGGAAATCGAGAAGGCACGGCAAGCGCGGGAGGACACCGACAACGACCCGCCAAATGGCGGAAAATTCGGCAAAGTAGCCGGCTCGCTCCACACCTTCACAGGCTTCAACACGAAGCGCGAGAAGAAGGTCATTGCCCGCGCCGTCGCCGTCAATGCGGTGGCCCAAACAGACGTCCCCCAGTTCCTGAACTGGTCGGAACAGCCCATCACCTGGAGCCGGCAAGACCACTCGCCACGCATCGAGTACCCAGGACAAGTCGCCTTGGTGGTCAAGCCCAAGGTTGGCGACTACTGGCTCCCCAAGACACTGATGGACGGCGGCAGCTCCATCAACATCCTCTACCTCGACACCTTCAGGCGGTTGCGGCTCCCGCAGTCGATGATCGAGACAACCCACACCACGTTCCACGGCATCGTCCCCGGTCGGAAGGCGTATCCGATCGGCAAAATCACGCTGCCAGTCACTTTCGGTACTCAGGCAAACTTCCGCACCGAGCGGATCGTCTTCGAGCTGGTGCCCTTCGACAGCCCTTACCACTGCGTCCTGGGGCGCCAGGCGTTCGCTAAATTCATGGCAGCGCCCCACTACGCGTACAACGCGATGAAGCTCCCCGGGCTGTGCGGCGTCATCACCATCAACGGCGACCCCGACATGGCCGCCGAATGCGAGGCCAAAGGAGCCGAACTCGCCGACGCCGTCATCGCGGCAGAGACTAATCACGCCGACGAGCTCGCCAAATACGCGAGCGGGGTCAACAATGACGACCCCACAATACTCAAGAAGCCTAACTCAGAGGGCGCAAACACCTCAACCTTTGAGGCCACGACGCACACTCGCACCGTCGAGCTGGTCCCAGGCGACTCCAGCCAGACGGTGACGATCGGGACAGGCATGAGCCCAGCATAGGAAGGCGCGCTCATCGAGTTCCTCCGTGAGAACAGGGACATCTTCGCATGGAAACCCTCTGACATGCCCGGTGTCCCTAGGGAGATCGCTGAGCACAAACTAAACGCCGACCCCAAAGTGCGACCTGTCAAGCAGTCGCTACGGACCTTCAATGAAGAACGCCGTCGAGCAATCGCCGAGGAAGTGCAGCGTTTACTCGCTGCCGGCTTCATCCGGCCAATCAAATACTCCAAGTGGCTGGCAAACCCAGTCCTGGTCGAGAAGAAAAACGGGACCTGGAGAATGTGTATCGACTACACAAACCTGAACAGCGCCTGCCCAAAGGAGCAGTTCGTCCTCCCGCGGATCGATCAGATAATCGATTCAACCGCGGGTTCGGAGTCGCTATGTTTCCTCGACGCCTACTCCGGGTACAACCAGATCAAAATGGCTGTCGAAGACGAGGAGAAGACGGCGTTCATCACGCCATTCGGAGCCTTCTGCTACACAGCCATGACCTTCGGCCTCAAGAACGCCGGGGCAACCTACCAGCGGTGCATGCAAGAATGCCTCGCGAGCCAAATTGGCCGCAACATCCACGTCTACATCGACGACGTGGTCGTGAAATCCGCTCGCCAAGGCGACCTACTCGCCGACCTGGCGGAAACCTTCGCCAATCTGCGAAGGTACAAGATAAAGCTCAACCCAGGCAAGTGCACCTTCGGTGTACCCGCCGGACAACTACTGGGGTACGTCGTCTCCAAACGAGGGATCGAGGCGAACCCAACAAAGATCGACACGATCGCCCGGCTCGGCAAACCCGAGTGCCTGCGTGACGTCCAGAAGCTGGCCGGGCGAGTAGCGGCTCTCAGTCGCTTCATCCCCCGCCTGGGCGAAAAGGCGATGCCCCTATACCGCCTGATGCGCAAGAACCCCACCTTCCAGTGGGACAAGGAGGCGGACGACGCGCTCCGCGGCCTCAAAAAAGTGCTACTCGCCGCACCACTACTCGCCGCCCCCGCCGACAAAGAACCTATGCTGGTTTACGTCGCGGCGTCCGAGCGCGTCGTCAGTGCTGTGATGGTCGTCGAACGACCAGAGGAAGGAAAGGAGCGCCCGGTTCAGCGGCCGGTGTACTACATCAGCGAGGTCCTCACCGAGTCGCGCCAGCGGTACCCACAGTACCAAAAGCTAGTATACGCGGTCTTCAGGGCTCAGCGGCGCCTGCCGCACTACTTCCAGGAGCACCCGATCACGGTTGTCTCCTCAGCGCCACTGCAAGACATCATCCGCAACCGCGAGGCGACCGGACGGGTCGCCAAGTGGGCCGTCGAGATCGGCGTCCACAACATTAAATACGAGCCACGAAGGGCGATTAAGTCGCAGGCACTGGCAGACTTCATCGCCGACTGGGAGGAGGCCCAGCAGCCAGAGAAGCTGCCGTACCTCCATTACTGGAGCCTGCACTTCGACGGCTCCAAGAACGCGGACGGTGCAGGAGCGGGGATAGTGTTGACTTCACCAAAGGGCGACAAGCTCCGCTACATCCTCCGCCTCGAATTCACGCCCTGCACCAACAACATGGCTGAATACGAGGCCCTACTCCACGGCATGCGAGCCGCCAAGGAGATGAACGTCAATCGCCATCGATGCTACGGAGATTCCGACCTCGTCGCGGGGCAAGTCGCCGGCACCTGCGACGCCATCTCCCCTACCATGGCGGCGTACCGCCAAGAGGTGGACAAGTTGGGCGGCCACTTCACCGGCTACTCTGTCGAGTGGATCGACAGGCGAAAAAACGAGGAGGCCGACGCCCTCTCTCGCATCGGGTCGGCTCGACTCGCACCACCCGCCGGCGTGTTCCTCGACACAATCTCCAAACCATCAGTCTCTCCCCCGAGGGAGATCGACATCGGAGTCCCACTCCAACCAGAGGCAGCCTTGGTCACACTCATCACCGAGCCAGACGACTGGACCAAGCCCTACATCGCCTACCTGGAAGCCGGCACCCTGCCAGCAGACGAGACAGACGCTCGAATGATCGCTCGCCGATGCAAGTCTTACACCATCATCGACGGCGAGCTACACAAGCGCAGCGTCACCGGCGTGTTCCAACGTTGCGTCCAACCGGCTGAAGGACGCAAAATTCTCCACGACATTCACTCAGGTGACTGCGGCCACCACGCCGCCGCTCGCTCCCTGGTCGCCAAGGCTATGCGACACGGCTTCTACTGGCCCACCGCACACGCCGACGCTGTCGACATCGTCCAGCGATGCGCCGGGTGCCAGAAGTACGCCAATCAGACGCGCGTACCGAGCTCGGCGCTCAAAACGATCCCCATCACTTGGCCATTCGCCGTATGGGGCATGGACATGGTAGGCCCCTTCAAGAAAGCCCCCTCCGGCTACACCCACTTGCTATTCGCCGTCGACAAATTCACCAAGTGGGTGGAGGCCAAGCCAGTCCGGAAATGCGACGGGAAGACCGCCACTAAATTCCTACGCGAGCTCATATATCGCTACGGGTTCCCAAATAGTATCATCACGGACAACGGCACAAACTTCGCCAAGGGAGCAATGGCCGAATTCTGCGAAGAGCACCACATCCGGCTCGATCTCGCGTCAGTCGCCCACCCGGAATCCAACGGCCAGGCGGAACGAGCCAACCAAAGCATCCTCCACGGCCTGAAGCCGCGACTCCAAGTACCACTCGAGCGCACCGCTGGGTGCTGGGTCGAAGAGTTGCCCTCCGTTATCTGGGGAATCCGCACCTCGGTTAACAGATCGACGGGATTCACCCCCTTCTTCATGGTCTACGGCGCCGAAGCAGTCATGCCCACCGACCTCGAACACGACTCGCCGCGGGTCGTCCATTATACGGAGGCCGCAAACGAGCTAGCCCGCCAAGATGGGCTCGACCAGCTCGACGAAGCACGCGACCTCGCTCGGTCACGCACCGCCATCTACCAGCAAGGACTCCGCCGCTACCACAGCCGACGGGTGAAAACCCGCACCTTCCAGGAAGGCGACCTGGTGTTACGCCTCATCCAGGACAAGAAGGGCATGCACAAGCTCTCCCCTCCGTGGGAGGGCCCGTTCGCTATCGGGCGCGTACTCGGAAACGACGCCTACTACCTCATCGACGTCTGCGGGGACGGCGAGCTCGACGTCAAGCGACCATGGAATGTAAACCTCCTCCGGAAGTTCTACTCCTAGAACCCCACACATGTACTCTCCAGTCGCTATGAAATAAAAGAAACGGTTACCGCAAATTGCGCCTACTCTCCATGACTTGTGCCACTCGCACTCGTAATAACAGCGGTACGCTAAAATGCAGAAGTCAACCTTTAGTACAGCGATCGGCACGGCTAAGTAGTGCGGTGTAAGAGCACTGAATCACTTCAGGTCTTGCATCGTCCACGAAAAACGCCAACCCGGAGCCCCATTGGAGTCGCCTAGCTCGACTGGCTTTACGAGCCAAGACAACTGCCCTCGCTTCTCACAGCGACCTTGGTCCTCCGCATCCTCGGCATAGCGACTCGAACGGCTAAGTACCACGCTCGGGGACTGAATACCAGTTCGTCGCGATCGGTCAGGGAAAACGCCAAGTAAGAGAGCATGCCCAGGACTCGCCACGCGACTGACCCCACGGGCCAGGCAGGAGTGACGCGCTCACGCCAACGCGCTAAGTCCTCAACCACCCTCGAGTCGCGCCTAGAACTACCAAGTACCACGCTCGGGGACTCGGCCACCCGACCCCGTTCGCGTACGGGGAAATGGTAAAGTACAGAGCACTCAAGGGAGTCACCTTGCGACTGGCTCTCCGAGCTCGGGCGAGTCGACCAAATCAACAAAACACATGATAACAACGCACATCATATACGAGGTAAACCCCACAAAAGGGCGGACGCGCTCGGGGACTCGTCCAAAATCAATCCAAAGCACACAAACGAATAGCAAAATAGATACGACGTCCCATTCAATCGCATACTGCATTGTCTTACGTTACAAAATATGCCCGCGTGGCAGAACTGCTGCTAACACTTCAAGGCAAACTACCCTACTCTGCAGGCTTGGATGACGACTCGCCAGCATCCCGGCGATTACGGATGAACGCGGTGTACGGGTTTGATGGATACGTCGTCAGTTCACCCGCCATCGCCACGCGAAAAGGCTGCTCGACCTTGAAGTCACGATGCGGCGGCTCAGGGTCGTTCGGCGCGACGACCGTCTCCTGGTAGGGAAGGAGGTCGCCCATCGCCCAGACACGCTCCGAGTACATGGCAGCACGCTCCTGCAACTTGAGAACCTCGGACAGATCCACCGCGCCAGTCGACGATGGATACCCACTCGTCACATCGTCAACGTCGAAATCTTCGGGGAAGTGGGCGAGTCCAAGGCTCAGTGCTGTCGACGCTCCACGCCGAAACGCCGACCGCGTCATGAACTCAACGACCGCGGGCGCCTTCTCCAAATATTCCCACACCTCAACGAGGTCGCTGGGAATAACCTCCGTGGGCGACATTTCTTGAAGGTAGGCGCGGATGCACGTCGCCGACAGCGTCGCCGAGTCGACGAGCATGCTTACGCACTGCCTCGCGTCGAGCGAGCTCGCTTCTTCTTGGCTACCAATAACGCGACCTGCGAGAAGGAGACAATGATGAGTACGACGGACACCACAAAAACCACAACTAACAGAAAGGGAAGATGCACTCACCAAGCAACGGGCGGGCGAGTCCTGTGATGAAGCACTGAAGCGACGTGTGGTCGTCCTGAAGCCCAGCAATAAGGACTTCCGACACCTTGCGATCCTCCTCCGCGGCCGCAATGGCGGCCTTAGCTCGCCCGTCCGCCGAGCTCGCTTCTTCTCTCGCCTCCCGCAGTTCGCGCTCGAGGTCGGCGACCCGCTGTTCAGCAGCACCCAGAGCAGATCGCGCCGCCACCAACTCACCAGCAGGGACAAGCTCCTGGCGAGCTTCCTCTGCCTTCGCAGCAACAGCCTGAAGCTCTTTGTTCGCCTCCTGGATGGTGGCCAGCTCCTTCTCAGCACGCTGTTTCGCGGCCAATCGGTCCGCCGACTCAAGCTGCAGACCCTGCATATCATCAAAAAAGTCAGTAAAAACGAACTTCCTAAGTGCCCACCCGCTGAAATTTAGCGAGTGCGCACTCGGGGACTGGCGATCAAGAAATTCCTAAGTACCCACTCGCTGAAATTTAGCGAGTGCGCACTCGGGGACTGGCGATCAAGAAATTCCTAAGTGCCCACCCGCTAAATTTAGCGCGTGCGCACTCGGGGACTGGCGATCAAGAAATTCCTAAGTGCCCACCCGCTAAAATTTAGCGTGTGCGCACTCGGGGACTGGATACGAAAATAAAAGACGAGAAATTATAAGAATCAAGCCGCTGCAAAGCACCGACCTGATCCTCGGGGACTGGATGTACCTGGATGGCTGCACCAAGCATGCCATGGAGTTGTATCGCGTCCACGGACGCAAGCAACGCTGGCGTGTGCCCACGACGCTGGTCGACTTCAGCATCGGCGGTCCCCGGAGCGAGGCTCGGGGGCGCAGCCCCGCTCGCCGTGGCCGCCTTGGTCACGAAGCGGGGGAAGGTAGCGATAGAGGCACCCGCTCCAAAGGAAGTCGCCTCCTCCGTTCTAGGCAAGGAAACGCCCTCCTTCGTAGACGCGGCTGCCTCCACCGCGGGTCCGGCCAGCGCGACCGCCGTGTCGTTAGAGACAGTGACGATGTCGTCGCCCTTGGCCTTCTTGCTGCCATCCGCTGAGGCGACGACCTCGTCCGCTTTCCTCTTACGGGAAGGATCCTCCTCGCTAGCGGCGGAGGGTACCTGGGCCACGGTCGGGTGGCCCATCTTTTTCACTCCGGTCCTGCACATCAATCGAATCAATAAAGACAATCGAAATAGTTATGAAAAATAGGGAAGGGTGAACGCACTCACTTGGCGACTGGGATGAAACGTAGCCCTGTACGAAGGCCGGGCGGTTTTTCCAGTTCGGGGCCCAGTTGGCGACTGAGCCCCAGTTCCAGGACGTCGCGTGCCCAAGACACGGACGGCTTCTTCGTCGTTGAGGCCGCGGCTGGCGCCTCTGGGACACCCTCGGCGGGGGCTTCCTCGCGAATTGGAGCCGCTACAGCCGGAGCCTCCTTGCGGGGCGAAGCCGCCACAATCGGAACCTCCCTGCGAGGCGAAGTCGCCGCAGACGGAGCCTTCCCTAGCCCAGAGACCGGCGCGAATGGCGGAGGCATCGAGGCCAGCGGCACTTCCACGGTCGGCGTGTCTAGCGCGGTTGTCGCTGGGGGCGCGCCGTCACCGGCCGAGCTGGGAGCATCGGAGCTGCTCGTCGAGTGCGGCGGCGAGGCCATCCTCGACGGCTTCGTTTTCCTCTTCGGGGGGGCCCTCGCTTCCTTTTCCTTCTTCTTCTTCTTCGAAGGAGTGGCCTGGCGGCGCGAGGTGGTTTCTGGGAGCTCGTCGTCGTCATCATGACGCTCGAGGCTTCTGCTCGCTTCGATTTCGCGCTGACGTTGCCCGCGGGTTTTTTGGACCAGCGGGGCGATTTCCTCTTCGGACTCGTCCTCGTTGCCCCTCGCGGGTGGCGATTCGCCTATGTCCTGGGCGGATGGCCCCGGGCTCTCATCATCAGAAGGTGGGAGCCACCCTTCCACCACTTGGAATAGCTGCATTGAATACAAAACAGAATCAGAATTACCGCGACTGCATACGCTGCGACTGCGAACAAGGTAAAGAAATTACCGTTGGAGCCGGACGCTTCGCGGTGTAGGGGGCGACCCCGGCCTGTGCATCCAGGTACACCGCCTGGGTGATCTTCTTCAACGCTGGGAGATAATCCTCCAGCTTCCACTCGTCGAGGCAGGCCTTCGTCGAGTCTCCCCGGCCCGTGTACTGATACATGTAGTGGTCGCGTTGGGCGAGTGGAACGAGTCGTCGCCCAAGCCAGCAATTGTACAAGTTTATCGTCTGAAGGCCCTTCTTTTTCAGACCACGGATGGCCTGGAGCATCTCGTCAACGACCATCCGCTGGTCGTCGGGGAGCTTGCCGACTTGGAGATGGCGCGGCTCGGAACGATTGGCCGAGTACCGCGGGATCGCCACCTCGTCCTCCGGGGTCGCCTCGGCCACGTAGAACCATGACTTCTTCCAGTCGCTCGCTGCCTTGGCGGGTAGCATCAGATCGAAGAAAGAAGCTTTGGACTTGAGCTGGAACGTCAAGCCGCCCGCGGCTAGCATTGGGCCGCCTGCCTCCTCGCGGCTGATCCGTCCATGGAACAGATCCTGCCACAAGGGAAAGTAGGGCCGGCAGCCCAAGTAGCACTCGCAGAACGCCGCGAAGATGGCGAGCTGCTCAATGCTGTGGGGACCCAAATCTGAAGGCTGGATCCCGTAGTAGGCGCAAAAACGCCGGAAGAACAAAGACGTGGGAAACCCTAGCCCCCGCTCGAGATGACTGGTGAAACAGACGAATTCCCTCTCTCGCGGGTTTGGGGTCGTTTCTCCGGCTGCGGGGATACGCCAACAGCCGGCTCGCAGGATTCCAGCCTCGTCGAAAGAGGCCAGCTGCGCCCTCGTGCACTTGGACCTGCCCCATGGTTCGGTGGGAAGGGCCATAGCCGAGAGGTTGGTTGGAGATCGGAGGATTTCGGGTCGATTGGATCGCGGAGCAAAGGAAGGAAAATGCGCGCACTCGGAAGAAGTGGTGGGCAGTTGGCTCTGCGATTGCCTGCCATTCCTCTTATATAGCGGGAGTTACCCGCCAAATCAGGGGGCCGTTACCGCGCGATGATTACGCGAAAGTTACCGTTGGATTACCCCAACGGCTAGTTTGACCACACATGACGGTCCAACTCCAGCCACTCGGCTCGCTAGGTCAATCACCACGACCGCGTTCCGCCGACTCGACTCGCCTAAGACGCGACTTGGTTCACCGGATTTTCTTCTTCATACAGGAACCCGCCGACGATTCGACTGGATGCCTACTCTGAAGCCGTATACTCCGACTGCCAGCAGCCACTTACGCCCAATCGACGACGGCCTCGGGGACTACTGATGGGGATACGCCTACTGGGGTATACTCAGCAGGACGTTTCCGACTGGCCCCAGGGCTGGCGAGTGGGCCTGCAGAACGGCGAGTGGATTGAAGCCCAGCAAGGTACCGAGCGACTGGAAGCTGAAGGCCCAGGCGAGTAGATAGGCCCAGTCGAACTAGGTTAAACGACTACTGAAGCTGTAACCGAATCGGTTGAGATATGTAAACCCTAGGGGAGGTGAGCCTATATAAACCTCCCTATGGGGTGAGTAGAGACACGTTCCCTCGTACACCTAAGCGACTCGCCGCCTAGCCGCCGAGCTCGCCCATTGTAACACCTCCCTAATACAATCTAGCAGGAGTAGGTCTTTACCCTCCGGGGGGCCGAACCTGGGTAAACCCTGTGTCTTTGCCCTCATCTCGCACCGCAGATGGCTGGCCGCCCTTGCCCCTCGTTCTACTACTCGTTGCCGATTGCAGCGTCTGCCGTGACCATTCCCACGACAGTAAGGCCAAGGTCTATGGAACTTACACGTTATGTGTGTTGTAAGAGTATCGACTTATACTTCTGCTTACAACATCACCATATCATGACACTAGCCCAACAACAATTTAAACTAGACGTCTCTAATTTATCCATTGCAAGTTTTACGTGGCTTAGGGCTTTCGAAGATAGAATCGTTCTTACCTACGAACATGAACCACAACGAGGATAACCAAATTGTTGATAACTCATTGCAAATTAGATATTGACTACAGTAGGAGAGACAGACACCCTCTAGCCACTTATGCAAAACTAGTTGCATGTCAGGCGTGGAACAGGTCTCATGTGCGAGGATATGTAAAGTTTGTCCATACCGCTTCATCCCACTATGCCACCAATATCCAAAGTACAACTAAGAAGCAATAAAATTATCATCATCGCCCACATACTCATATGTGTACTACCCGTGCAAAGCATATACACATAGATCCGTCTCTGATACCACTGTAGGGTTCGCAGCATAGAAAACAAAAAAAATCCTACGATGGGAACAACTATGTACCAAGATCTATCTACTAGATACAAACAACGGGCGGATGTATATCGTAGAGAACATACCCTTGAAGACCGACAAAGCTTAACAAGTCCAAACTCGTGGTTGATGTAGACGATCTGTTGCCGATCTCAAGATCGAGAGAAAGTACTAGCGTCGCAAACCAGCGGCGCATCCGTGCTCGCACACACGTTCGAGGCACCGAGCAACCTCCGCCTCCTCACTCGAGCGATGCAGCGGAAGCACAACTCTTTCTTGCCGAATATCCACCAGGAACATGTATCTCGCTAGTCCGAGACCATGGGGGATAAATACTAGAGGGGGAGAGAGATCCTTCACGAGGAGGTGTGCTTTGAGAGGATGAGAGGGGAGCCTTTTATAGGGGAGAGGGGGGCACCCAAGGGGAATGGCACCCAGCCATGGGGGCTTACCCCACCTCTTACACATTCATGTGGGTGGACACTCCACTCACTCAAATGCCTTTCAATTCTCTCCACTCAAAAACCCACTCAAATTCCCATTAAATTTCCACCAAATTTAATGCAAGCTCTCATTAAATAAAACTCCTTTTATTTATTCAGAATTTTGTCAATTACTTTAATGACAAACATTATCATATAACCCCTTGCTAGTATTTCATTTCACATGCAAAAACACTTTCTGCAATTTCACCCGAAAACCCGTTTCAGTATCTAGTGAAATAAATTCCTGCGCTTGTTAATCTTTTCGGCATAAAACTTTTGCTCCAAATGGATGTCGGTGTCTCTTAAGTGTGTTACCCTAAGGTTCGTGAATAATGCGGACATGATCGATACTCCTCTCCTATCAATAATTAGAAGAGGGATCTGGAGACCCATACTGACTCCCACACATTCAACGATGACTTTCTTGTGATCGCGAGAACCTTTTACGCTAGTATCTTAATCCTTTTGTTTCACGATATATTACATGTTCGAGATTCGATCATTGGTATCTCCATACCTAGTTTGATCTCGTTACTAACATGCACTCTTTTCTTGTTCCCGTGATATAACATTCTAGTGATCAAATCACTTCCTTGCAAGCTAATCAATGTGATATCACCGAGAGGGCCCAGAGCATATCTATCCATCATCGGGATGAAAAAATTCCACTCTCGATCCATGGGCCTCAACACAACACTTTAGTAGTTCTGAACCCATCTTTATAATCACCCTGTTATGGTGTGATGTTTGATGTTATCAAGAAACTCTTCCGGTGTTAGTGATTGACATGATCTCATGGTCTAAGGATTAGGATCACTTCGTAAGTCGTTATATCAATATAAACTCAATGACTTTGATCGTAATGCTATACTTTGGATGAATGTTCATCACACCGTTCCAATAATGTTGTGACCTCGTTATTAACATCATCCAATGTCCATGATCAGGAAACCTTTGATCATCTTGTTAATCAACGAGATAGTTTACAAGAGAGGCATAACTAGGAACTTCCTTTTTGTTTATTAAACACACATGTATTAACGTTTCCGTATTAATACAATTATAGCATGCAAAATAAACATTTATCATAAACAAGGAATACGATAATAACCACTTTATTATTGCCTCTCAGGCATATTCCCTTCACAAGGGAGTGTAGGATCTCAGAGTTTAAGGCTGTGGTTAGGTTTATATCTTAATTTCTTTCTTGTAGTTGTGGATGCTTGCAAGAGGTGTAATCACAAGTATGTATTAGTCCAAGTAAGGTCGGTACATTAGCACAGGTTCACCCACACAACACTTATAAAACCAAAGAAGACTACTCAGCTATATGAAACGAAAGCACTTGACAATATTCCCATGTGTCCTCGAGAACGTTTGGTCCTCATTAGTATTTACACCGGCTTGTCCATTGCTAAGAAAGGATTGGGCCACTTGCTGCAATTATTTGCTGTTTTATTTACTTGCACTTTGTTTCCTTGCTTTATCAGAAAACCCCTAAAAATCCTCGACACTCTTATTTATCGAAAGTACTATGATACAGCCCCTATACTTGTGGGTCATCAGCTAGTCATAATTTTTTTTGTTTTCTGCTGCGAACCCCATCACTTAGGGAATCCACAACGGTGGCCCGCAAACGGATTACACGCGTCTGTTCTTGTCCAACCAGACCAAAATCATAGACCAATGTGCACCTGCAAACAGAGCAACAACCTTGGAGTAGTCCGTTTTGGTGCAAGCCTAGCCCAAAATTGGCCTGGAATGCGGTGGGACGGACAACTGCCACGTCCAAGCGTGTCCTCCCAACGGTTCCACAAGTCCTAGGCGTTAGTTGCCAATGGAGAGGGAAACTGTCGTTGTGTACTTTTTAATGGGACAGCATCGTCCCCATCCACCCCTAGTCCACTGCCGGTCAAACCCTAGCTAGCTCCCTCCTCACCTACCGACGCAGCTAGGTCTATCGCCACCGGTCGTCGGTGATGACGAAGGCGCAGTGGAAGAAGTGGTTCTGGTCCGGCCGCAATGACCATGAGGTCGGGTCATCGTCGGGCGGCAACCGCCATTTCCATTTCGTCTCCTTATCCTACTCGTCGGCCCGCAGCTCCTTCGCTCACTCCCGGCCCGCGCATGCATCGCCGCGTCCTTGCTCAGAGCGACATGTGAATGTGAGCCTAGAGATGGCCCACATGTCAGCAAAGACAGGGATGCCGTGCCCGTGGACGGATGTGCACCCGCCGGTGGTTGGCACCTCAACCAAACCCACGTCCTCGTCCTGGCCATTCCCGCGTCTAGATCTACGCGCTAGTGATGGCGATGCGTCAACGTGGAGCACTTCGTTGGGAAACCCCAAGAGCAAGGTATGATGCAGTACATCAGCAAGTTTTCCCTTAGTAAGAAACCGAGGTTATCAAACCAGTAGGAGGAAGGAAACGTCCAAAGGTGTTGCAAGCAACATGGAAACCTAAACAATACAAACTCAAGACTTTGCCCCAACTAATAGTGAGGTTGTCAATCTCACTGGTTGCTGTAACAAAGGATTAACTGTATGGTGTGGAAGGTGATGATGGTTTGCAGCAAGTAAACAGTAACATTGGAAGATGTATCAATGGTAAAGATTGGACCAGGGTCCATAGTTCACTAGAGGTGTTCTCCTTAGATAAACAAACATGGCATGCTGGGTAAACAAATTACAGCAGGGCAATTGCCAAGACTGAGCTAGGCATAACAATGCAATACTAGACATAAAGATCCTATGGGATTCGATTAGGCAATACAACAATATACATAGACCGCCATCCAACTGCATCTATGACTAGAAATCCACCTTTGGGTCATCATTCGAACCCCCTCCATTATTAAGTTGCAAGCAACAAACAACTGCTTTAAGCAACGTGTGTAAGGTAACAATCCACTTGTTCCATGAACAAGAGATCGTTGTTTTCTCCCTAGTGGCAACAACACATCTACAACCGAGAGATTTCTGTCACTTCCCTTGATTAAGTAGAGGCATGAACCCACTATCTAGCATAAATACCCCCTCTTGGAGTCACTAGAAACTACTTGGCCAAGATAGCTACTAACAATGGAGAGCATGCAATATCACAAATAACACATACATGATAGAATCAATAAGACAAAACCATTAATCAATATGACATAGTAATCTCAATATCCATCGGATCCCCGCAAACACAACATGCATGTTTACAAATAGATTAGATCTTGATCATGAATGGAGCTCACAAGATCTAGACATGAAAGCACAAGGAGGAGATACAACCATCTAGCTACTACATGGACCCGTAGTCCAAGGTGTAAGTATTCACGCTTCATACCGGAGGCTGGCATGATGAAGAAGAAGGCCTCCGGGATGATCCCCCCTCCTGCAGGGTGCCGGGAAGAGCTTTAGATCCCCCCAATCTAGGGACGATGGTGGCGGAAGCTACAGACGGTTTCGTGGAATATTGATCGGGTGCCTAGGGTTTAGGCATCGTGGGGCTTTTTATAGGCGAAGAGGCGAGGCTGGGAGGCGGCCAGGGGGCCCACACCCTACCCAGGCGCGAGCCCACCCTAGGCCGTGCCTGGGGGGTGCAACCGCCCTGTGGCGCCCCTCCGTCTCTCCTCTGGACTCCGTGTTCTCCTCAGTGAAATTTTGACTTTGGCTTTTGTCCCATCCAATTCCGAGAATATTTCCTTACTAGCTTTTCTGGAACCAAAAACAGCAGAAAACAGGCAACTGGCACTGTGGCAACTTGTTAATAGGTTAGTACCAGAAAACTTATGAAAAGCACCTCAAAGTGTGGACAAAACAAAGCAAAGTAGATACTAAACAAGCATGGAACATCAAAAATTATAGATACGTTTCCCACGTATCAAGCATCCCCAAGCTGAACTCCTGCTCGTCCTCGAGTAGGTAAGTGATAAAAGAATAATTTTTGAGGTGACATCCACCATCAGAACCAAGATCAAACCATTTGCAAGCATTGAAAGTTGGGATCAAAGAACTCTAAACATGTGCATGAAAGATGGAGTTATAACAATAAGACATAGTAACTATGCATGCAACATGAAAGGCTACAAACAAAGATCATGAATAACATGCATTGAAAAATGTTTGTTTGTTTCACAGACAGAAAACATGGCATAGTGGCATTCAGTTTGTCCCTCATGGAATAGCAAATAGATGCATATGACACCTTCAAAGTTCATAAGAGTGACTAGATACAAATCAAGGAAAAAAATAGCGCGCTATTTATTTTAGCGCCGCCTCTCTCCAGATGCTACGCAAGTTATAGCGTGCTATTTTTCAAAATAGCGTTTTGCAAAATAATAATAAAAAATTGATAGGTATAGTCTGTATACTAAGGATTTCAGTAGCTAAAAAATTTTCCAAAGTAATATACGCATAGCCAATTAACCAGTGATGACCAAATGGTGACTAAATGATAGAGTACGGATCAAAATGATCGTCAAATTCAAAATAAAATACATTTTTCAGACAGTCACATCAACAACCGACAAGACATCCAAGCAACAACGTAGGAGAAACTACTTATTCAGAATCAGTGGGGATGAAGCTGGCTTCTTTGGGGCGAGGTAGACATCGTGCCTGTACCAAGACTTCTAGTGCTCTCCAAGATGGAGGATAAGTGGAGAATCGGTAGGGATGAAGCTAGGCGTGGCGTTGGTTGCTACTGTGGGAGATCCTTGGTTGCAGCATTGCTAGTTGCACTCCTTTTGGTCAGGGATGTGCCAGATGGAGGCGGGCAGCCGGCCGGAGCTAGAGGAGATGGAGGAGCCTTCATCCGCCACCACCGTCGCGTGGTGGGGAATAGGATGCGACGTGGGGCTGGGAGTTGGTTTAGTTATGTTTGTTGAGTCGTGCAGGCTGAATGGGCCGGATAGACGGCCGATAATTTCAAGATTTTGTAGCGCCACTATAACGGTATAACGTATAGCATATTTAGCGCTATTTAGCGCCGCTAAAACA
This sequence comes from Avena atlantica, assembly GCA_910589765.1. Lineage (NCBI taxonomy): Eukaryota > Viridiplantae > Streptophyta > Magnoliopsida > Poales > Poaceae > Avena > Avena atlantica. The sequence goes on along the minus strand of OU342739.1, from coordinate 478,377,020 downwards.
TGATTAGCGTCATAGCGAGCATTATATGCATAACACAGCGTCTCACTCCCGAAAACGCTATAGCGCCGTAATAGCACGCTATTTTTTTCGTTGATACAAATAGCACAAGAACAAGCAATATCAACAATATGCATCAATCAATAAGTTTTGGGACACTGCACATAGAACTAAGAATGACAACTATGCTCTCTTAACTGGTGCCTAAAGGTAGAAGGTGGAGACTAAATATAATAGTGGAAGAAAGGCCCTTCATAAAGGGAAGCAGGGATTTCAAGTTTCAAAAAGAGCTTCCAAAAATTATGGTACTTGTTAGCTTTCAGCTCTCATTGCCCTATCATAAGCATCTTGAAGTGATTAAGGTTAAAGTGAACAAACTATGGAGTATATGCTTGAAAAAGTATAAGTTGGCAATCTCATGTCCCTTGAATACGAGGGCCGCACCTCATGCTACTCAACTTTAGTCACCTGTAAGTTCTTGTCATAGTAAGTACATGTGTATCATAGAGAACCACCAACGGGGTACCCCTTGCACATGGTACATGATCTTTCCCATAACCAAAATGACAAGGCAAGCAGACAATGAGCATCTCAGCGATCTTTTTATTTGCTATTTGCATAGGTTTTTATTGAGGATGCTTCACAGATTGCTCATTATGGTGATGCTGCAAGTTTCCACCATGATTAGGCATGGCTTAGGCCTAGCGGCCCAGGCATTTATTTAACACAAAATACATAACTCCATGGACTTACAAGCTCCATTTTTATTCCACACCGGCGACATCCATAGACAAAAGAGCATGATATCAACTGTGTACAAAGTACAAGCGCAATGTTGAAAACGTTACCCATGAAAACATGGTTCTGCTAATTCCAACGTATAAGTGCAAGCATATACAACATAGATGACACAATGGTTCAAGTTTATTAGGGGCAAGGAATAAAAAGTGTGCCATCAAGTTTGCGATAGCTTTAATCACTAAGTTTTCACATAACAAAATATTTTTTAATTGGAAGATAGATAAAAACAAGAATATACTTGGAACGGTGTAACACACCATGCATAGGAATTTATAATGGACACTTTGGAATAATTTGGTTTCTTGGGAGTTGGAAGCATGAGTAGATCTTACTCATACAAGTGGAGGCTAGCAAAAGACTGTGAGCTACGAACTAAGAGAGCAATAATGGTCATAATCATGCAGAGCGACCAAACATTACTAATCAAAGCATAGAGTGGTACTACAAGTCAAGGACTAAATGATAATATAGGTTATGGTGACTTGTTCATAGTCATAACATGGTGTGAGCATGTGCCAAGTCAACCCAGACAAAACATCAAAGGAGAAAACCACAATACTATGCTTTTGCATGCTAAAACAACGCATGATTCCTTCAGGGCACACTAAACAATCCCAATTGTTTGGAACAAGTCATGCTACATAAATAATCACTAAGCATAAGGTCAAAACAACACCTAACATGACATGCTAAAGTCTAAGTCATAGTCAATGCAAGCTCCTCTTGCACTTTCAAGCAAGAACTTTTTACTCCTTTCCAACACCAATCAACTTATTTGAAACAACACAGCGAGAACGGGGGGTCCAAACAACTTTATTCAAGCAAACTAAACAAACTAATCTAAGCAAACGAAAACTAAGACACTCCAAGAACAACACAATAGTGCATGAAACAATAAAAACGAAGTGTCTAGAAAGACCTGGGCTTTTTATTGATGAAGAAGGGGATGCCTTGGGCATACCCAAGATTTGACGCTTGTACCTCTTGGATATTTCTTGGGGTGACACCGGGGTGGCATCCCAAAGCTTGAGCTTTTGTCCATTCTTCATCTCATTACATCATTCTCTCTCTACACCTGAAATTTTCCTTCATACAAAACTTACACAATCTTCATTAGCAACATTACTGTATTCAAAAGATAATAGACCCTTGGGTTTAGCTTTATAACATAAAAAAATTCACTCAAAACACAAGCTACTGTAGCAACTCCTTCAAAAAGATCAATTTCCCAAAAAGAACCCAAAAAGGAATCAAATGCAAATAATGGCAGAAATCTGTCAAAACAGACCAGCAGGTAGAAACCGATTTTTTCGAAAATCTTCTGTTACTCAAATAAAAACGTGTTGAACTAATAAAAGTTAGCTAACATACTGGGGTATTTATTCGTAAATTTTCAGCTCAATCCAATTTATAGAGACTCCTCACGAATTTTTATGGTGGAGGATAGAAATCTGTTTCGGGATAGCAACTCCCCAAATCTTATTTCCCTCTCATTAGAGGTCATTCTTGGCACAAAAAGCAAACAAAAAGGATAAGGAGAGGTCATTACTGAAGTAATAACTTCCAAGACTCAAGAAAACTCTTGGGTTATCTCCCAACAAGTACTTTTCTTTAACGCCTTTAAGTTAGGCATGATAGTTTGAGAAGATGCTCACATAAGAAATATGAATTGAAGTAAAAGAGAGCATAAAGAAGCAAATACAAAACACATTTAAGTCTAACCCACTTCCTATGCATAGGAATCTTGTACACAAATAAATTCGCAAAGAACAAAGTGACAAGCATAGGAAGATAAAACAAGAGTAACTTCAAAACTTTCAGCACATAGAGAGGTGTTTCAGTACCATGAAAAATTCTACAACCATACTTTCCTCTCTCATAATAATTTTCAGTAGCATCATGAACAAACTCAACAATATAGCTATCACATAAAGCATGCTTTTCATGATCTATAAACACATAATTTCTATCAAGCTCAAAAATAGTGGGATTAAAACCTTCACAGGTTTTACCCAAAGTAGATATTTCAAAAGGATCCACAGGAACATAACATTCATCCTACTTTGGTAAGAATGGGGGACAATCAAATAATGTAAGGGATAAAGAGTTACTCTCATTAGAAGGTAGGAATGGGTAGATCCATTCTTCCTCCTTTTGTTCATCACTCTCCTCTTTTTCATCTAATGAGCCTCCAGTTTCAACAATTTCTTCTTCCATATTCTCCTGCAAGGCATTAATATCTTCCATTTGTGGAAAGCATCTATTAAAATATTCAAGAATATAGCCATTTTCTTCCTTGTAATTATCAAAGCAAAATTTAAGTATCTCATAAACCTCATATACATAAGGTGCATCATCAGTATTTTCAAGCAAACTGGCAAGTTCAAATGCACCCTTGAAGGCAATAAAATTCTTCAATTTGTTCCACATCATAAAAGTAATAGTTTCATTTAACATAAGAAGATATGGTAACATTATCATTATACTCACATTGAAAAGGCAGGTAATTTATACCTCCTACAGCAACAAGATTTATCAAAGCAATAAGTAACATTATAAGTAGAGCACACCTCTCTAGCAATAGTATTCAACTTATCAATTTGTTCCCATAAGTGTTTCTCTTTTTGTGACAAACGGTGTTCCTTATAATAATATTTTTCTTCTTCCGTGAACCCGCCTTGCCAATAAGAACTAGTTTCAAAGAAACCATCCATTGATAGAAAGCATGACCAAGTAAGGCAATAACAGACCAACAACTAGAGCAGGAACTAACTTTTTTGTGTTTTTATAAGAGAAAGCAAACCAAATTAAACTAATTTTTTGGAGTTTTTGATAAAAAGAGGCAAACAAAACCAAGCAAAAGAAACTAATAAAACTAAAAACAAAGAAAAGAGAAAGGTTGAAGAGGACCCCCCTTGTGAAGACGTCCTTAGCCTCCCCGGCAACGGCGCCAGAAAACTTGTTGGCGCTTTGTTGACGTGGGAGTTTCTTCTCCTTTGTTCCCCGGCAACGACGCCAGAAAAAGTCTTGATGGCGCTGCGTCAACGTGAGCGCTTCGTTGGGAAACCCCAAGAGCAAGGTATGATGCAGCACAGCAGCAAGTTTTCCCTCAGTAAGAAACCGAGGTTATCGAACCAATAGGAGGAAGGAAACGTCCTAAAGGTGTTGCAAGCAACATGGAAACCTGCACAACACAAACTCAAGACTTTGCCCCAATTAACGGTGAGGTTGTCAATCTCACTGGTTGCTGTAACAAAGGATTAACTGTATGGTGTGGAAGGTGATGATGGTTTACAACAAGTAAACAGTAATAGTGGAAGATGTATCAATGGTAAAGATTGGACCGGTGTCCATAGTTCACTAGAGGTGTTCTCCTTAGATAAACAAACATGCCATCTTGGGTAAACAAATTACAGCAGGGCAATTGACAAGACTAGGCAAGGCATAACAATGCAATACTAGACATAAAGATCCTATGAGATTCGATTGAACAATACAACAAGATACATAGACCGCCGTCCAACTGCATCTATGACTAGAAGTCCACCTTTGGGTTATCATTCGAACCCCCTCCAATATTAAGTTGCAAGCAATAGACAACTTCTTTAAGCAACATGCGTAAAGGAAACAATCCACTTGTTCCATGAACAAGAGACCGTTGTTTTCTCCCTAGTGGCAACAACACATCTACAACCGTAGAGATTTCTGTCACTTCTCTTGATTAAGTAGAGGCATGAACCCACTATCGAGCATAAATACCCCCTCTTGGAGTCACTAGCAACTACTTGGCCAAGATAGCTACTAACAACGGAGAACATGCAAGATCACAAACAACACATACATGATAGAATCAATAAGACAAAACCATTAATCAATATGACATAGTAATCTCAATATCCATCGGATCCCCGCAAACACAACATGCATGATTACAAATAGATTAGATCGTGATCATGAACGGAGCTCACAAGATCTAGACATGAAAGCACAAGGAGGAGATACGACCATCTAGCTACTACATGGACCCGTAGTCCAAGGTGGAACTACTCATGCTTCATACTAGAGGCTGGCATGATGAAGAAGAAGGCCTCCGGGATGATCTCCCCTCCGGCAGGGTGCTGGGAAGAGCTTCAGATCCCCCCGATCTAGGGACGATGGTGGTGGCGGCTACAGACGGTTTCGTGGAATATTGATCGGGTGCCTAGGGTTTAGGCATCAGGGGGCTTCTTATAGGCGAAGAGGCAAGGCTGGGAAACAGCAGAAAACAGGCAATAGACAACTTCTTTAAGCAACATGCGTAAAGGAAACAGCAGAAAACAGGCAACTGGCACTGTGGCAACTTGTTAATAGGTTAGTACCAGAAAACATATGAAAAGCACCTCAAAGTATGGACAAAGAAAAGCAAAGTAGATACTAAACAAGCATGGAACATCAAAAATTATAGATACGTTTCCAACGTATCAGCTAGTAGGAGATCTACCGCCCCTGGGCATTCCTCCCCCAGATGTGCATCGTGATCCGACCTACTCCATACACTCCCGGCTACGGGACTCGTGGTTCGAGGTCGAGCACAACGCTCGCCGAGAGGCCCGCGTCGAGAACCTGGACGAATTAGACGAGGATTACTAGGAGGAGTCCGGGGTGGATTCCGGCTTCGAGGACGAGCCTGAGAAGGAGCTCAATGACTTCTTCAGCCCATCGCAGCCTTGTCTGCCAAACTGGTTGCGGTATAGGGGCACCGACACCGGTAAGGCCGAGGTGTTCTCACAGGTCGCTGTCAAGGTCGAGCCCGAGGAAGGGGTCAAGATCTAGCCGGCATACCGAACGATGATGGAGGAGGAGACCAAGGCCGCCATCATGGCCTACCAGTTGGGGGAGGAGCGAAAGTGGGATGGCATGGGGCAGGTCCTCCATGAATCATGGATGGTAGCTCACGCTCCCGCTCCACCGACGCCAGCCTGGCCGCCAGTGCTCCCCGACCGACAACCTCGTATGGCTGCCATCCTAGGTCTTCATCGAGATCCCCGGTCGCGCAACAGGATCGGGGGCGGTCGGCACCAGCATTGGCATCACCCTGTCGGTCCCTACCAAGCTATGACTACCACTACGTTGTTTTCTTTTTGTGCATATTTTGAACGGTGGAACATTGCCCTCTTTTAATACATTTGTATAACTATTGTAATTTATTATTGTTTTTTGTGTGTGATGCTTTTTTGAGGTGGCCGTTGGGTTTAGTGGTCATCGCAAACGGGCTTAGCCAGACCGGTTCGATGTCCGTTTTGCGGTGAGCCATTTGGAATGCCCTTAGCATGGTGACTTCCGATTTGCGTACCACAACAAGCTTTATCGATCCAGTAATGAAGGTGCAGTGACTATGGCTCGCGCTAGTGTCCGTAATGATCGCTCAAAGAACTACTCCCTCCGTGTCAAAACATAAGATGTTTTAGGTTTGTGAAGAAAATATATCTAGACTTGTTTTATTATGTAGATTCATACCAAACTTGAGCGAATCTATATAGTACTAAAAGAAGTCTAGATACATTTGCTTCACAAAGCTAAAACATCTTATATTTTAAAACAGAGAGAGTATTTATGATTATTATTATTTTTTAACTGTTTTCTCTACTCTCGACGAACCACCAGCGAATCTTTTCAAAAAAGTTAAATTGCTAAAAGCAAAAGCAAAAGCAAAGCAAATGAGGGTAAAGCACCAACATGGTCTTAATACCGGGCCCCACAGCGCAAGCTCCTCCGCTAAAGGAGGTTACCATGGCCCCTGTCCCAGTCCCCCAACCCACGCCCACGCCCACGCCAACGAACTCCTCCTTCGCTTTGCTGCGCGTGCAAGGTCCGAGCGGATGCATCGCAGGCTTGTCAACTGGCACTGCGGATGAAGGAACGGTGTTGTTGGCCCTTGATTCCGCCCCAAGGTGAGGTGATGTTCTTTGTCGGCATGGTCTTTTCTCTACACAGAAAAAAAATCTGGAATGGAATCCTCCAACCATACAATTTTCCAATTTCCTTCAATTGGGGAAGTTGAATCTCGATTTCTGTTTTTATTCTTCTCCCACGGCCTCAAGATCGAGAGTCCGTGTTCGTCTCTTCTCAGAGGGCTGTTGCTGAATTCAAATTTGATTCAGCGGCACTCCTAGTGGGTTTCGTCTCAACCCACCAGAGTCTTGCCGGAGGTGGACTCTGATCTGTCTCGCCTTTGGTGGTCAATCGGTGATTTCTCTCTTCAGTGGTTGACTAAGAAACATACTGTTGTTGGCTAGTGAATCTCGTGTCTACTTTTCTGCATCTAGTTTCAGTTCAGAGCAACCAACTGGAAATTTTGCTGCAGTTTCTCTTCCTTCTTCAGTACACCTCATCCAAGATAGAATTTGTACGCTATAGCTAAATGTGTTCCAGTGCATTTACAGCATTTCGATTAGTCTTTTTTTGCTGGTTTCTGATCATACCATCTCAAGACAATCCTTTTCGCCGGAGAAGATTGTCCGTGTTTTGAAGTTCTTGTTCAGCTCCCTCAAAAAAAAAAAAACCTTCTTGTTCAGACGTAAGTGTCATGCGTTTCTTTGTTTTATATAAAAGCTAGCTGTTGAAGTGTCCACTAATAAGTATTAAAGTGCCCACTAATAAGTATTAATAAAATCGTTGAATTGCTTAATTTGAGCCGGGAACTTTCGGCGATTAACTCTGGTTAAAAGCTGCTTCTTGACCACGTCACTTTCGTGTAACACTGTAACCTCACAGGCCAAGTACGGAACTGTATACGGTTCAAGTGCTTGTTTAAGTTTAGTGTCGGGTTCTTTTTCATCCAAGTTAGGCTCCACCGAAAGATAATAAAGATCATCTTGACTACTCTGTCATCCTGCATTTCCACCAGATTCTTGTCATGATAGCCCCACTAATTTCTTGTCAGAATTATCATTTTTTTATCTGCCTTTTCTGTGCACTGCCAGATACAGTACCCTTTAAAGAAGTTGTCTGGGCTTTACGGGAGCACATATTTTGATAATTCTTTCTCTTCTTTGTCAGACATTTTCTGTTTTTTAATCTATAGTTAGTACAAGCTATCCCCGCCTGGTCATAATGTGGTGATCTCTTTCGCTTTAGTTCAGACATTTCATTATCCCGTACTACTACTGGTAACTTTAAAAAAGTAGCTACATAGAAACTGGGGATTGTCCCTCCAACAAGCCCTGTTCTGCTGAAGAGACCAAGAACTCTCCATGCAAAGAAAGCGAGAGTGTGTAATCTACTCTCAAGTCTGGCGCTCATATTCTCATGATACTTTGCTCGACCTCTACTCCATTCCAGGTGCGTTTGTGTGGATGAAGACGAGCATATAATCGCACAGTACAAAAGCTGTCCAGCCTGCAAATTCAGTCTTCTGCTTCTACAAAAATGTCAGGTATAATCCGGTTTCTTTCTCTTACTTGTGCGTATGCTCTTTCCTCTTGATGTAGAGGATGCGAGATCAATAAAGTATTTCCTTAAGAAAGTATGCATATTGTCTTGTATTGGTGATATGTTTACTAATTTATAATAATCGCGTGTTTTGCATGAAGTGCGGCGACAGTCAGATAGCATGGAGGGTCTGTTCTCATTCGAGGAGTGGAAAGATCGGAGGTCAGACGTGGAGAACTCAGAGGATGAGAGGAGGAGGTTGTCCATCGGCGGTTCACTCAAGAAGAAAGCGCTAAATGCATCGAGCAAGCTCACACATTCACTCAAGAAACGTGGGAAGAGAAAGGTTCAGCACCGGGCTTCTTCCTTCACAATTGAAGATGTCAGAGATGAGGAAGAGGAACGCTCTGTCTTCACATTTCAGCAAGAGCTTTTGAGCAGGAATTTGCTATCTGACAAACTTAATGATTATCACATATTGCTCAGGTAGATGCTCGAACACAACTAAACATCTACTGAAGCATGGACTGCTATTTCTTGTCTTATTTACACTACAAGTCTAAGCGTTTCCTGTGTTTACATTGTAGGTTTTTGAAGGCAAGGAAATTTGACACTGAGAAAGCCATTCAGATGTGGGCTGAGATGTTCCAATGGAGAAAGGAATTCGGTGCGGACACAATACTAGAGGTGAGACTAAGGCTCTATTTGGACGCGGAGTTCTTTCTTTAAAACCACATTATTTCAATACCACAGTTTTCGATGCCGTGGGCACCGAATACCGCAGTTTAAGAATGCTACAGTTTGTTGCGGTTTTGTGAAAACCACGGAGTGTTTGGCAATCACACTACTGCATTTGGTCACTATTTTGTTAGTTCATTTTCGTTTGACTAAATTGAATCAGGACACATGGTTAATATGGCGGATCAAATTATCAAACAACTACTAGTAGCTAGAGACGCATATTCTCTCCTCTTCTACTGCATCTACCAGGCCATTGAGTCGCCGTTTTCTTTTTCTTGTGTTGCTTTGAGTAGTACTTGTAGTTCGCTTGCTGCCTGAAATATCATACTGGGGTTCACTGCTTCTTTTGCCTCAGCCTGCTTCCAGGCCAGAAATTTATGGCAAAACAATTTCGTGAAGGGATGGCAGTGCAGAAAAGAGCACTCACCCTTTTCATTCTATTCAATTGGGGCTCCTTGCACATCCATGACAGTAGAAAAGGAAATGAAAGGCGGGAGAGGTGAAACCGATTGGTCGATCGAGACAATGAAGGGAAGAAGAAACTGTTTTCTTGTTTAGTAAAAAAAAAGTCCTGGCCTCTGTTTTGAATACTAAAAAAAACCCACAGTTTTGAGGATACTACGGATTATGAAACTGCCCAATTTGCTGATGCCAAACACCTCCTAATTGTTCTGATCTAGAGATATATTTTTGTGTATGAACATTTACTTAGGATTAAACTTTCCTAAAGAACATTGAGTACATAATGGTTCATACTGAAGTTGTTTAGTCATACATAGAAACTGCAATCTGGCATCTTAAACTAGGGCGTGTTTGGTTGGTATACTAGGGACCCAGTGTAGCAACGTTTGGAAAGCTTCCCTCAAGTGTGGCCCTCATTTTGATCGCCTAACCTTAGGCATGAGTGGCAAAAAATGTTGCACATATGGACAACCCTAGTGTAGCAACCAAACAATTCTTAGATGTTCTTAAGGTATAGCCTCTTCCTGTTCTCTAAAATTCCTAGTCTGTTTTGGCCTTTACAGTAGTAACTTTTCTAAAAAACTACCTTCATCTGAAAACGAGCGATGTGGGGGTTCCATGTGGCGGCTTGCGTGGCAACGACGGCGTTGATGAGTGATGTTTTGGTCGCGACAAGACCTTGTTAGTCGGCTTCCTGTTCTGGCGTGTCCAAGCGTCTTCGTGTTGGTCTTCCCATGCTGTGAAGTCTGAGAAGCTATGTTCTTCTGAGCATCTACCTTTGAGCAACGACGGTGACCTGCAGGGGTGGTCCGGTAGTGAAGATCTTCGGCGCGGGTCTTGTGCACCTCCTCTTTGGAGCTCATTCATCAGAATCAAAGCCGCCTATCCCTGCGCGAGTCACCTGTTTTGCATAGGCCCGCCTGGGCTACACAATGCCGCTTCGGCAAGTGTTTCTTGATGGTCGTTTCTTCTGTGAAGTTGGAGTCACTGCAGAGTGATGCTGATGACATTGGTAGGCAACCTCGACGACGATCCTTGCTTCAGTGGTGTATGTGCAGCTTGTGTGGGTGGCCAGGGTGTGCCCTCGCGACGGTCGTGCCCCATGACGGTCGGCGAGGGTGTCTGTACTGGTTTTTGCCAGTTTCCCACTAATAAACCGGCCAACTCTCTTCTGCTTAATTAATGAAAATATCAAGTCTTTTGCCTTGTTTAAAAAAATCACATTTTTATTTCTTATCAAGATCATAACTGATACCATCCATTGGGAACTGAATGTTGCAGGATTTTAGTTTCGGAGAGCTAGACGAGGTGCTTTGCTATTATCCGCAGGGTTACCATGGAGTTGACAGACAAGGAAGACCAGTATACATTGAGCAATTAGGGAAAGTTGAACCAAATAAACTGATGAATATCACTACAGTTGACCGCTACATCAAGTATCATGTGCAAGAATTTGAGAGAGCCTTCCGTGACAAGTTTCCGGCATGCTCTATCGCTGCGAAAAGGCATATTGATTCTACAACCACTATACTGGATGTCGAAGGCGTGGTATGATGGTTCTTTCCATTTTTACAGGACCTTATGTCTAAGTACAAGACTGACTTTGTTAACTTTTAGTTTGCAACGAAAAATAGTTCATATAAAGAATTTGTTTTTACACTAGTTCGTATAAAGATTGCATGCTAACATTTCCCATTCTATTTTACTGCAGGGTTTCAAGAACTTCAGCAAAACAGCAAGGGAAATGTTAACTAGAATGCAAAAGATAGACAGTGATTATTATCCTGAGGTATACCCACGTTTTCTTTACATATCTAGTTTAATACTTGCTGCCAGTGTGCTTAACAATTTACTTGTATACACAGACGCTGCATCAGATGTTTGTTGTAAACGCTGGGAGTGGTTTCAAGCTACTATGGAATTCAGTGAAAGGCTTTCTTGACACTAAAACTGCCTCGAAGATACATGTGAGCATGAGTCTGCAGTTATTTTCCTTGTCTTTTCAAATAAATATTTTGATGGAACATCAATTGCAGGTTTTGGGAACAAAATTCCAAAGCAAACTTCTTGAAGTAGTAGATGCAAGGTGCACTTCCTTTACAACTATTTAGTAGAATATATTGATCACAAAGATTTCTCTATTACCTTTGACTGAACACTTCATTTTTCTATTTGCAGCCAACTTCCTGAATTTTTGGGCGGAACATGCACTTGTGTTAGTGAGGGAGGATGCCTCAAGTCCAACAAAGGTCCATGGAATGATTTTGACATTATCAAGGTATAAATTTGGTACATTTTCTAGCTAACGTTATCTGTGCTTCTTTCTTCGTGATGTTATTCTATGATTTTCTAAAAGCAAGCTTAAATTTACAGTTGCTTTTGAATATCGAGAACATGACAATGCCATGCTGACATAGATTACTACAAATAAGTGAATTTCCACAAACATCTTTGCAATTGTCATACTTCGAATTGAGATGGCGATGTTATTCTGGACAAACTTATGAAGTATTCTTTCTTTTATAAACGGATATTACTGTGTTCAATTCGCATTATCATTCCCAGCTGAGCATACCACTAAATTTGAAACTCTATGTATACTTTAGTTAAAGTTCATACATGTTAAACAAAAGTATACAACAACATTCTCAAGTGTGATACTTGGTGTTTGCTTGTAGCTAGCACATAACAAGGAAGCAAAACTTATAAAGCATACAAGACGTTTATCAGAGATTGAGCAACGAAGGGGCTCATTTTCTAGATTACATCTTTTGAAGGCAAGTTCAACACTTCTTACCACTATTTTTAATTTTCATTTGGAATCACATGATTGGAGGCTTGCAGCACTTCCTTTGTTTCATCAGCAATGTTCATTTTAGCACTAATAACAATTTTACTTTCTTTTCCTCTCCTTATTATGAGTAACAGGGTAGAAATAGTGACACGTCAACAGTTGAGTCAGGATCGGATGTTGATGATCTGGGTTCTCCTATGATGAGAAGGGCACTGGAGTGCAGTCGATTAGCTCCAGTTCGTGAAGAAGTGAGCTTTCTTTCTGAATCTTAACCTTTATCTAATACATATACTTGATGTGCGTAAACTGAATATCCTACATTGTACACAGACGCAGATCAGAGCACGAGAGTCTGCAGCTTATTACAGTTGCGATGATCACTTTGTCGTGGTGGACAAAACTGTCGATTATGGTAGAGGAGGATCGACGCCGGATAAAACCAGTTCCCCAGAAGTTCAAGCCATAGGCACTGGCACAACACAAAATGTTCCAGGTATTTTACCTTGTGGTTTTCTGAGGTCACTGAATGCAAATATAAAGTAAATCTTCTCTTTTTGTTCTTTCCCCTTAAAATTTGTTGACTTTGTTGATTCTTACTGAATTAACTTACCATTTCCTATTATAGAAGTGAACATATGTTCAATGAACTAGGAGTACATTGGAAATAACTAATCGTGTTTTCCTTTGGAGAACACTTATTTCCGTTGAGTAGTATGTTCACATATCGTTTACTCTCTTTAGGTTTTTCAAGAAACAGACATGGTACAGTAGTACCCAAAGAGATTCCGGAGGAAGGGAAATTCTATCGTTTTCTCAGATTACTGCTGGCTCTGGTTGTTAGAGTATTTTCCTTATTTCACATAGTACGCAGTCAGCTAGAGACGACGATGGTAGACAACCCACTGCCTCCAACTGAGCTTGAACCGATCTCCGGTGATAATCCAGCAAAGGAAGCATTCAGTGTGGACCATATCAGTCCTGTCATTGGGCGCCTTCAGAGGCTAGAGAGCAAGGTTGATGAGCTCAGCAGCAAGCCCCCAGAGATTCCTGTGGAGAAAGATCGCTCCCTCCTGGAATCATGGAATAGGATCAAGTGTATCGAATCTGATCTCGAAAGGACAAAGAAGGTAAAGTGTTGTTAACATTATTCTTTTTCTTACATTCATATCTCTGTTTCGAAGTTCACTAAATATTTTTTTTATAAGAAAATAGAGTGGATTCAAAATATTGGAAAGTGGCAAGTAATAAGAATGTTGAAATCAAGTACTCTCTCCGATCCATAATAAGTGTCTGTGATTTAGTACAAAGTTTGTACTAGGGTTTAGGGTTTAGGGTTTAAGTGTCTGTGATTTGGAAAGCAAGTTGAACATTTTTTTTATAAAATGGAGGGTGTTATTAGTCCTTTTTGTTAAATAAATCACTTTCAGCTAAGTGGCTCATTCTTGCTTATGGCCTCTTTGAAGGATTTCCATAGGAATTTTGGCAGATTAGAATATTTTCTGTGTGGATCGTTTGATTTGTAGGATTGAATCCTATAAGTTTTTTTCCAAAGGATTCCTTTGAACTATATTTCGTAGGAAACATTCTATCCACCCAAACTTCTTGCTATGAATCATTTGTTTTCCCTGTGGTGCAAACTAAAATCCTTCTGTAAATCAGAGAAGACCTTAGTACCAAGCACTCAAACAATTGTACATGCATAATAGTACTCAATATAGCCTCCGTTCTTGAAGAAAGAAAATGCTGTAGAGGACCATGGCCTCTTATATTGGATGTAAGCTACTCCTTCCGTTTCAAAATATAAAATGTTTTAGGTTTGTGAAGAAAATGAATCTAGACTTCTTTTAGTAAGTAGATTCACTCAACTTTGGGATGAATCTACACACTAAAATAAGTCTAAATTCATTTTCTTCACAAACCTAAAACGTCTTATATTTAAAAACGGAGGGAGTAGTTTACATGGCCATGTCCATCCAAAGCAAGGAATGAGACATCATCCTTGTGAAATTTTGTTTATTGCCATATAAGGAATTATCAAATAATAAATCTCGCAGCCAATCTCCGTGAGATATGAATTAATTTCCCCCTTCCATTGATCAGGTGCTGCGGGCTACGGTGATGAAGCAAGTTGAGATGGCAGAGTCAATAGACGAAGTTATCTCATCAAAGCTGCACGTAAGATCAAATGCTTACTTATGTTTCCTTTGACTTGGATTTTGACCTATAACTGCATTGGCGTTGCCGGTGACACCATTTCTTTATGCAGAGGCGGAGATTCTGTGCGTAATTAAAAATCGTAAAGATCCTTCACGCATCATGGGCCGTGGAAATGAGAGTTGAGACAGCATTTGGCGGGACACGTTACGCGTAAGACTGATGAGTAGACGAGTGCACAACGCGCTTTCAGTTGTTCGGATGATTGACTCAAATAATTAACGGGCACAGCGAAAGCTCAGTCCCACTTGCATCTGTTTGCTTGCAACTCCAAGACGTTTTCTTCGTATTATGATTTAGGAAAGAGGACGGCTCCCTATAGAATTTTCAAATATTATTTTAACAAATTCAAATCAAAACACAAATAAGTCTTGGTCTTCCAAAATCCGGTCCACCAAAACGCCTCCAAGTATGGCGGCATATTACAGTATCCAAATACATAGGACACTAATGTAAATAGAAGACATCTACTCGATAGTGGCCGCTGTCGCCGTCTTATCTTGTGGTGGCATCGTAGTTTCAGGTGCCACCGCTCTCGACGGTGTTATTGGCGCCGTCGTGATGCCTATTTCTCTAGTAGGATGTTGTTACGAATCTTCTCATGTGTCGTCCTCATCTCGTCATCCATCATCGACGTGTCGGCTATCAAGAGAGCAAAGTTCTATTCCTCTTCTTTACCGCCATTTTTATGTCTCGAGCTTCTTGTCTTGCTTCTGCATCATATTGGTACATGTCGTTGTTATGGAAACGACAATGCCTAAGCAGGCTAGTTCGTGGTGCGGGAGCGAGCAGGAAAGCGAACGACGGCGTCCGCAAGCGGGATTGGGCACAAGCAAGTGTTGGGGACACAGGAAGTACCCAGGTTCGGGTCTCTCGTGGTGAGGTAACACCCCTACTCCTGCTGATCCGACTAACTGAAAGATCACACAAAGGGCTATAAGTGCGCCTCGAGTTGTATCTGCCTAACTAGAAGAGAGTGAGAGTCCAACCCTTGCTACGATGCCCCTACCGCCCCTTATATAGGCCGGGGCGGCATGGGCGAAGACAATGCCGACTGGCGGGTCCAACAGGCGGGTCCGATCGACTATTCTAGTACAGTGATCTGCCTCCCCAACGTCTGGTATAGTGCCGCGCCCCCCGGCCGGCACTGAAACAGTGTAGGCCGCTCCGGCCGACACGGGCGGCGATCCTTGTTCCCGACAGGCACGGGTACGGGTCGGCTCCCCCGGCGTCGGTGCTGCTGCCTCCTGTCCTTCTGCCCGCCAGGGCTGCGGGATACTATGCCCCACGTCATCCGTCTGTCTTGAAGGTTCGGCTAGGTCGCCCTAGTCGGCTACTCTGCCCAGACCGGATGGTCGGACCCATCCGCTAAGCGCCTGCTCCTTGTTGTCTTATTCGGTTGTCGGCTCTGTCGGCTCGCTCCTGACTTGCCTTGCCCTATCCGGCTAGCATGACCCAGCCGGCTAGATGCCTTTAGGATTGTTTCTTATCCAGCTGACTGGTTTGCTAGTTTGCTCTTTGTCTGGTCTTCTTTCTGGTCTATCTTTAGGTTTTATATCCGGCTAGGTCAGCCGGCTGGAAGTTACATTGCCCCTGCATCCTATCCGGTTAGCCTACCCGGGGGTAATCCCCCCGACACTTGCCCCCGAGCACGCGTAGATTCCACTCTTAGGAGAAATGTGCGCGGGCTCCGAAAATATTTTTTGAATTTTCTTCTGGCTGAAGTCTGGCGGTTGGGCTGCTCGGCTGTGTTAGCACTGACGTCAGACACGGCACAATGATGATCATGGGGGCGTGCGTCAAAGGGTTGCGTCAGCACGTCGCCTCGGGAACCGCTGTCAGCGCCTCGCCTCCCGCGCTCATGATCCTCTACGCATTGCGCGCCGCCGCAAACGATCGGATCGTGGTTGGGGCTGGGGGGGGCTGCCATGTGGCGAGCCGACGGTTTGCCTCCCCGGCCCCTTTAAGTAGCGGTCGCGGTGCCCCGTCGACCCCCACACGCCATTTTCCCTCCTTTATCCTTGCCGTAGAAGCCGCGCCCTCTTGCCTCCGCTCTGTCCTCGCGCCGTCGACGAGCTCGCGCTGCCTCGGCTCCGCCAGGCTTTTTCTTGTCGGAGCGACGGGGCACCGCTACTCCTCCGCTGCTCCGCTTCTGCCTTATCCGCTTCTTCCTCCTTCTCCGCCGCGCTCCACCGTCGTTGACATGGCAGAGAGCCGTGGCGCCTAGTGCGGTTCTTCCGTCACAGAGGCCCAGATCAAAAAGTACCGGCAGTTGCGCCTCCTTCCCACCGCCGGCGAAGTCAGGGTGCGCCTTGCCCCGGCTGACAAAACAAGTGCGTTATCTTCCCCACGCATCTGGCGCGCGGCCTGGCCTTCCCGGCCAGCGCCTTCTTCCTCTCCTTCTTGGCGCACTTCGATCTCTGCCTCCACCATCTCGGCCCGAATGCAATCGGCATTCTGGCCCACTTCGTAGCATTCTGCGAATGCTACCTCGGGATCTAGCCGGATCTCGGGCTCTTCTGCCGGCTCTTCCTCATCCGGCCACAAGTCCAATACGCCAAGGGGCCGCTCATGCCTTGCAGCGGCGCCTCCATCTACTCCCGTGCCCAAACCAGCTACCCCAAGTTCAAACTGCATGACACGGTCAAACTGTGGCAGCAGACGTACTTTTATGTACGGAACTTGGGGTCCGACGACCACCTCAACCTCCCAGCCTTCCAGGATACGGAGTCCACCCGGGCGCATTGGGAGGAGAAGATATTCGACGCCAAGATGGAGTCAGATGCACTGCTTCACCGGATAAGGGGGCTGGTCATGGCCGGCTTGACTGGCGTCGACGTGACGCTCAGCTGGGCCAGCCGGCTGATGATACCCCTCCAGCAACGAGTACACAAGATGTGCTACTACTCCGGGTGCCTCGACCCGATCCGGCTCTCCCGCCGTGATCCCCCCTTTGCCAATCTCTATGAATGGGTGTGGATGATCACCAAGGAGAAGATCAAGGCTGACTGGAGCTTTGGTTTGGCTCCTTACACGCGCGAGAACCGTGCCCCCGGGTGAGAGCGACTTGTTTCCCTTCTTGCTTCTCTTTCGTTCTTGCTCTGTCCGGCTTCGCCGCTTTATCCGGCTCTGAATTCCGTCTTGCCTTGCAGATCTTCATCTGCATCATCTGGGAGGAGGGCGACGCGCCCCTCCAGGTCTTCACTGCTGACCTCTCCGAGTCGCGCCCGCGCCGGACCGGCGGCAAGGGATCAGACGACGACGAGGGTTTATTCCCCAGCCGGACCGACGAGGAGGTGGAGGACCCGCACGGCCCCGCGACGGAGGAGAGCGACGGCACCGCGCCGCCCGAGCCTACACGGAAGCGTGCCAGCGAGGGGTCCTCGATAAGCGATGCTGCCTCTCAAGATCCAGTTGCGAAGCATAGCTGGGTGGGGGTTCCTCCACGCCCTGGCCGGACTACAGGTGGCCGGAAGAGGTCCGCACCCGTGGTGCAGGGGTAGGTTTTCGTGCGTTTGCCCCTTCTTGCTTTTGCCTTTTCTCGCATCTGCCTTTGCTCCTGTTTTGACCTTATCCTCCTTTCGCAGTTCCCTTCTTTCCCTCGCTGCAAGCCCGGCTCGCAGCGCGCCTTTCGCCTCTCCGCCTCGCGATCCTCCACCCTAGACGGATACCCCCTTGGCGGCTGATCCGCCCCCCCCATAACAGAGATCATGCCCTCGCCAGAGCCAGCGGTCGTGGTCCAGCCGACTCCCGCCGCGCCTAAGCGCGGGGTGAGTCAGCCGGGCGTGACGTCCAGCCCGGGTGGGGGCTCCTTGCTGTCTTTATTCGGCTGGCAGCTCTGCCGGCTCGCTCCTGACTTGCCTTGCCCTATCCGGCTGGCATGACCCAGCCGGCTAGATGCCTTTGGGATTTTTTCTTATCTGGCTGACTGGTTTGCTAGCTTGCTCTTCGTCTGGTCTTGTTTCTGGTCTATCTTTAGGTTTTATATCCGGCTAGGTCAGCAGGCTGGCAGTTACATTGCCCCTGCATCCTGTCCGGTTAGCCTACCGGGGGGTGATCCCCTCGACAGTACACTTGAGCCTGCTTCTTGCCGCCGCAAGGCCGAGCTCGACGATACATCGGCGAGTCACTTGTCGATCGACGCTTGCACCCTTTCCGATGATGTAGCCGCTACAACGGCTGCCTTGGCCTCCTTGTTTCCGATGGGGCATCTCATCAAAGCTACCGCAGGCGTGTCCACATCAATGACCTTGCCATTGACGCCCTTCTTGAGTTGTCGTCGCACGAGCTTCCGTTTGTCGTGGTTGGCGAGTTTTGTGTATCAATGCATGGACTTGAAATCTTTCTCCTTGTTGTGCACTTTGAACATGTATAGCGCCTTCACTAATTGATTGGCCAAGTTCGAGCCATTTTCGAGTCTTGTGTGGACGTTCTCAAAGAGTCCATAGAATTTCTTGACATCGTGTGGAACAAAACCCCCATAGGTTTGATATCGCATTTTGGCTCCTCTTCATGTGCATGACTACGTAGTCGGGGTTGAGAACCTTGTGTTCATCAAACATGCCCTTGATTTTCTTCTAGTAGGCGTTCTAGTTTGATTGCTATTAGTGATGGTATCAAGAGAGCCGAAAGCCCATGCATTACACAAACACTTTTCTTCGAGGCTTTTCCACAAGGTTCCTCAGTTCCTAGCCCTCGGCTTGCCTCGTTCCTCCTCCTCACCATCATCGTCATCCTCTTCCTCGTCTCGCTCTTCCTCCTCCTCTTGTACTGGCTCTTCTTCAAATGCATGTTGTGTGATGTCGGCGGAGTCATTGATCATGTTATTCATGACGACGCTATGATCGACATATGCACACAAACACAAGGCATGCGCTAACACTATAAAAAGCACCATATACCACAATCAATTTTTGTATTAGAAGGGCCTTTTTCATGGTTAATGAGCCTTTCTACATCAGATGGGCACCCTTTATAAAAATCCGTGTCACAAAAAGAGCTACCATGGTGAAAGGAAACATATGTCGCCTAGAGGGGTGGATTGAATATGCGAGTTAAACCAATTAAGATTTTGGCTCAAAAAAATATGGAATAAAACTAGCATTTAGTTTATCAATGATGGTGCCTGAGAGCGCTATGTCGGGAAACCCCAAGAGCAAGGTGTGATGCAGCACAGCAGCAAGTCTTCCCTTAGTAAAAAACCAAGGTTATCGAAACAGTAGGAGGAAGAAAACGTCTCAAAGGTGTTGCAAGCAACATGGAAACCTACACAACACAAACTCAAGACTTTGCCCCAACGAACAGTGAGGTTGTCAATCTCACCGGTTGGTGTAACAAAGGATTAACTGTATGGTGTGGAAGGTGATGATGATTTATAGCAAGTAAACAGTAACAGTAGAAGATGTATCAATGGTAAAGATTGGACCGGGGTCCATAGTCCACAGTAGAAGACATGATAGAATTAATAAGACAAAACCATTAATCAATCTGACATAGTAATCTCAATATCCATCGTATCCCCGTAAACAAAACATGCATGATTACTAATAGATTAGATCTTGATCATGAACGGAGCTCACAAGATCTAGACATGAAAGCACAAAAGGAGGATATACAACCATCTAGCTACTACATGGACCCGTACTCCAAGGTGGAACTACTCACGCTTCATACCGGAGGCTGGCATGATGAAGAAGAAGGCCTCTGAGATGATCTCCCCTCCGGCAGGGTGCCGGGAAGAGCTTCAGATCCCCCGATCTAGGGACGATGGTGGCGGCGGCTATAGACGGTTTCGTGGAATTTTGATCGGGTGCCTAGGGTTTATGCATCGGGGGCTTCTTATAGGCGAAGAGGCAAGGCAGAGGGCCACCAGGGCGGCTGCACCGCCCTAGGCGCGGGGTGGGCCCACCCACGCGGCCAGGGGATGTGGCCCCCTAGTGGACCTCCTCTGTCTCGTACTCCGGCTTCGTGTTCCCCCACGGTAAAATATTGACTTTGGCTTTTGTTCCGTCCAATTCCGAGAAAATTGATTTTCTGCCTTTCTGGAACCAAAAACAGAAGAAAATAGGCAACTGGCACTGTGGCAACTTATTAATAGGTTAGTACCATAAAACATTTAAAAACACCTCAAAGTGTGAACAAAGCAAAGCAAAGTAGATAGTAAACAAGCATGGAGCATAAAAAATTATAGATACGTTTCTGACGTATCAATCAAGCATAAAACCTAAATCCACTAGGTTCAATTAAGTGCACCAATAACTTACACTAAGCAAGACAAGTAACAAGGTGATAGTAAGAAATATTACTTTAAGAACGAAGGCTATCACAATATAAAGTGCATAAGTAAAGAGCTCAGATAGAAATAACCAAGGTACACATAGATGATTATTTTATCATGAAGTTCACTTCTAAGCAATCTTATCTCTGTTGGAGAGGTGCGACGGCATAATACCTCCTCAACGCCACAAAAGGATCACCTTGAGGTGTGGTGCCTCGATGCATACCAAATGCCATACAAGGCCTCAGCCCAAGATGTGGAGGCACACAAAGGCTCATCTTATTCTCCCATATGCGCACCACCAAGGCGCTTTCCTTCGCGATCGCTTCGCACGAAACAAGAGGCAACTTCCTCCACGCTGCTTCCTTGCGACCGAGCCTCTCCCATGGCGCCCTCTTCGAAATAACTGGCGATCGATGGCCAGGAGACGGTGCCAGAGTAGGTAGGCCTAGGTTTTTAGTTTGTTTTATAGATTTGGGCTTATTGCATGTAGGCTGGCCTTCCCTAGATCTTGGCAGCCATATTTGGGAACTAGGGTTTCGTCTCGATGTCCCTGTGTTGATGCCGAAGCGGGTGACGACGATGGAGAGCGCGGCGGCCTCCAATAAAGCTGCTACGTATCCTGGCATTCTTGAGGCGGAGGGAGATGGTATTGTGTTGTTGCTTGTGGTCGGCTGGCGGCGAGGCGATACGGCGACTTAGTGGGTGTTTTCCTTCATAGAGTTGGGTGAGCAGTGCTGTTAGATCCCTTTTAACATGTCGTGGAGACGAGGGGAAGGGGTCGTGCGTGTCCTACTCAACCTCTTCATCGAGGCGCCATGCCTGGTGTCGTTGTTGGGTTCGCAGCATAGAAAAAAATTCCTATGATGAGAACTACTAAGCACCAAGATCTATCTACTAGATATAAGCTACGGGTGGATATACATCCATAGAGAACATACCCTTGTAGACCGACAAATTTTAACGAGGTTGAACTCGTGGATGATGTAGTCAAACGCTTGCCGATCTCAAGATCGAGAAGAAGTCCAGCGCCACAAATCAGCAGCGCATCCGTGATCGCACACACGTTCATGCCACCGAACAACCTCCGCATCCTCGCTCCAGCGATGCAGCGCAAGAAGCAACTCCTTCCAGACGAAAATCCACCGGGAACATGTATCTCGCTAGTCCGAGACCATGGGGGAATAATTCTAGAGGGGGAGAGAGATCCTTCATGAGGAGGTGTGAGTGAGAGATAAGGAGAGGGAGTCCTTTTATAGGAGGAGGGGGCACCCCAAGGGGCATGGCCGGTGGCCATGGTGGATGCCCCACCCCTTCCTCCATTCATGAGAGTGGAGCTCCCACTCAAATTTGACTCTCCATTTCCTCCACTCAAAATCCCAGTCAAATCCCATTAAATTTCCACCAAATTTAATGTAATCTCATTAAATCAAACTCTTTTATATATTAATTCAGAATTTTGTCAATTACATTAATTAACAAACATTCACATAAAACCCCTTGCTACTTTTCAATTTCACATGTAGAACCAATTTCAACAATTTCACCCGAAACAATTCCGGTGTCTATTGAAATAATTCCAACGCTTTGCAATTATTTCTTCTAGAACATATTTGCTCCAAATGGTGTTGGTATCTCTTAAATGTATCACCCTACGGTTCATGAATAATGCAGACATGATCGAGACCCCTCTCGGATCAATAATCAGAAGCGGGACCTGGAGATCCATACTGACTCCCACACATTCAACGATGACTTCTGTGATCGTGAGAACCTTTTATGCTAGTAACTTAATCCCTTTATCTCGCAATATATTACATGTCCGAGATTCGATCATCGGTATCTCCATACCTAGTTTGATCTCGTTACCGATATGCACTCTTTTCTCGTTCCCGTGATATAATATTCTAGTGATCACATCACTTGCTTGCAAGCTAACTAATGTGATATCACCGAGAGGGCCGAGAGTATATCTATCTGTCATCGGGATGTAAAAATTCCACTCTTAATCCATGAGCCTCTATATAACACCTTCGTAGCACTGAACCCACCTTTATAGTCACCCTGTCGCGGTGTGACGTTTGATGTTATCAAGGTACTCTTCCAGTGTTAGTGATTGCCATGATCTCATGGTCTAAGGACTCGGATTACTTCGTATGATGTTATAGCAATATAAACACAATGACTTTGATCGTAATGCCATACTTTGGATGAATGTTCATCACATCATTCCAACAATGTTGTGACCTTGTTATTAACAACATCCAATGTCCATGATCAGGAAACCTTGATCATCTTGTTAATCAACGAGCTAGTTTATAAGAGAGGCATAACTAGGAACTTTCTATTTGTTTATTAAACACACATGTATTAACGTTTCCATATTAATACAATTATACTCCCTCCATTTTAAAATATAAGATGTTTTAGGTTTGTGAAGAAAATGTATCTAGACTTGTTTTAGTGTATAGATTCACTCCAAACATGAGTGAACCTACATGCTAAAACTAGTCTAGATACATTTGCTTCACAAAGCTAAAACATCTTATATTTTGAAACAGAGGGAGTATCATGCAAAATAAACATCTATCATATACTTGGAATACATATAATAACAACTTTATTATTGCCTCTCAGGGCATATTCCCTTCAGTCTCCCACTTGCACTAGAGACAATAATCTAGTTACATAGTGATAAATCTAACACACATGGAGTTCTGATGTTGATCATGTTTTTCCCTAGGGAGAATTTTAGTCAACAGATTTGCTACATTGAGATCTGTGTGTACTTTACAAATCTTTATATCTCCATCCTTGACATGTTCGCGGATGGAGTGAAACAGGCTAATATGCTTGGAATTCTTGTGAGACTTTGGTTCCTTGGAATTGGCTATGGCTCCATTGTTATCACAATAGATCACCATTGGGTCCAACGCACTAGGAACCACACCTAGTTAGATTATGAACTCCTTCATCCAAACCGCTTCCTGCGCTGCTTCTGAAGCAACAATATATTCTGCCTCCATTGTTGATCTTGTCACCACAAGTTGTTTGGAGCTCCTACATCTAACCGTTGCTCCGTTCATGAGAAATACGTATCCGGATTGAGACTTAGAGTCATCCGAATCGGTATAAAAGCTAGCATCGACATAACAATTAGCGACCAGCTCTTCTTCGCCTTCGTATACAATAAATATTTCCTTAGTTCTTCTTAAGTACTTAAGGATATTCTTGACCGCTATCCAGTGTTTCGTACCTGGATCAGATTGGTACCTACTAGTCAAACTAATAGCATGTGCCACATCTAGTCTTGTACATAGCATGTCGTACATTATAGAGCCTATGGCTGAAGCATAGGGGATCTTATCCATTATCTCTCTTTCTTCCGTCGTAGCCAGACTTTGAGTCTTACTCAGTGTCTTGCCTTGTAACATAGGTAAGAACCCCTTCTTACTTTCGTCCATTTTAAACTTCTTTAAAATCTTATCAAGGTATGTACTCTATGATAGCCCTATTAGGTGTCTTGATATATCTCTATAGATCTTTATGCCTAATATATATGACGCTTCACCTAGGTCCTTCATCGAAAATTTGCTGTTTAGATAACTTTTAACACTGTTTAAAAGATCTACATCATTTCAGTAATATGTCATCCACATATAATATCAGAAATGCCACATTGCTCCCACTCACTATCTTGTAAATACAAGCCTCTCCATCAGTTTGGACAAATCCAAACTCTTTGATCACCTCATCAAAGCGGAGATTCCAACTCCGGGATGCTTGCTTCAGTCCATAGATGGATCATTGAAACTTGCATACCTTGTTAGCATCCTTAGGATCGACAAAACCCTTTGGTTGTTTCATATACAAATATTCTTCAATGTTGCCATTGAGGAACGCAGTTTTGACATCCATCTGCCATATCTCATAATCGAAATATGCAACAATTGCTAACATAATCCTAACCGACTTTAGCATCGCTACAGGAGAGAATGTCTCATCGTAGTCAACTCCTTGATTTTTTCGAAACCCCTTTGCGACAAGTCGAGCTTTATAGATGGTTACATTACCATCAGCATCAGTTTTTCTTTTGAAAATCCATTTGTTCTCAACGGCCTTTCGGTCGTGAGGTAAGTCCACCAAGGTCCAAACCTGGTTTTCATACATTAATTCCATCTCGGATTTCATGGCTTCTAGCCATTTGTTGGAATCCGGGCTCATCATCGCTTCTTCATACGTCGCATGGTCATCTATTTCATCAACCATGAAATTCATAACAGGATTTTTGTACAGTTCAGGAGCTTCACGTGTCCTGCTTGACCTGCGAGGTTTTTTAGTATTCTTTTTCAAATTTTCATGATCATTATCATTAGTTCACTCTTAATTTGGTGAAGTCAACTCCGGAACAATTTCCGGCGTTGCGCCACTTGTCGTTTCATGAAGAGAAGGTTCAATGACCTCTTCGAGTTCTACCTTCCGACTACACACACCTTTCGCGAGAAAGTCTTTCTCTAGAAAGGATCCATTCTTGGCAACGGAAACCTTGCCCTCAGATCTGTGATAGAAGGAATACACAATAGTTTCCTTAGGGTATCCTATGAAGATGCATTTTTATGCTTTGGGTTCGAGTTTATCAGGCTGAAGTTTCTTCAGATAAACATTGCATCCCCAAGCTTTAAGAAATGACAGCTTAGGTTTGTTTCTAAACCATAATTCATACGTTGTCTTTTCAGCAGATTTAGATGGTGCTAGATTTTAAGTGAATGTAGCGGTTTCTAGTGCATAACCCCAAAATGATAGTTGCAAGTCAGTCAGATACATCATAGATCGAACCACATCTAATAAAGTATGATTACGACGTTCTGACACACCATTACACTATCGTGTTCCGGCAGGTGTGAGTTGTGAAACTATTCCACACTCTCTCATATATGCGCTAAACTCGTAACTTAGAAACTCTCCTCCACAGACCGCAGAAATTTGATCTTTCTATTATGATGATTTTCCACTTCACTCTAAAATTCCTTAAACTTTTCAAAGGTCTCAGACTTGTGTTTCATCAAATAGATATACCCGTACCTACTCAAATCATCCATGAAAGTAACAAAATAACGATATCCACCTCGCGTCGACACACTCATTGGACCGCATACATTAGTATGTATGATTTCTAATAAATCTGTCGCTCGTTCCATTGAACTGGAAAAAGGCGTTCTAGACATCTTGCCCATAAGGCATGGCTCACATGTATCAAATGATTTAAAATCAAGTGATTCTAAAAGTCCATCTGAATGGAGTTTCTTCATGCGTTTAACGCCAATATGACCTAGACGGCAGTGCCACATATATCATCACCAAGTTTAATGCTTTTAGCATCAACATTATGAATATGTGTAACATTATTATAGAGATCCAATAGAAATAAACCATTTCATCTCAGGTGCATGACCATAAAAGATATCATTCATATAAATCGAACAACCATTGTTTTCAGATTTAAATGAATAACCACTTCGCATCAAACAGGATCCAGATATAATGTTCATGCTCAGTGCAGGCACCAAATAATAGTTATTTATATTTATTACTAATCCCGACGGTAAGTGGAGAGGCAGCGTTCCAACGGCGATCACATCAACTATTAATCCATTGCCGACATGCATCATGATCTCATTCCTTGCTAGCGGTCGCTTGTTCCGTAGCCCCTGATTTGAGTTAAATATATTAGCAACTGATCCGGTATCAAAGCCCAGGTGCTACTGCGAGTACTAGTCAAGTACACATAAATAATATGTATATCATATATACCTTTATTTGCCTTGCCGGCCTTCTTGTCTGCCAAATACTTAGGGCAGTTGTGCTTCCAATGGCCAGTCCCTTATAATAATAGCACTCGGTATCAGACTTAGGGCCAGCTCGGAATTTCTTTTCAGGCGCAAAAACAGATTTGCCGCCCTTCTTTCCCTTCTATGTACCCTTCTTGTCTTTCTTGAAACCGGTGGTCTTATTGATCATCAACACTTGATGTTCTTTCTTGATCTCCACCTCTGCAGTCTTAAGCATTGACAGAAGCTCGGGGAGAGAATTCTTCATGCCCTACATGTTATAGTTCATCACGAAGCTCTTGTAGCTAGGTGGCAGAGATTGGAGAACACGATGTATGCCTAAGTCAATGGGAATTGTTATTTCCAAGGACACAAGCCTATCGGTGTACCCAGACATTTTGAGTACGTGCTCACTAACGGAGTTGTTCTGTTCCATCATACAGCTAAAGAATTTTTTAGAAGCATTATAACTCTCTACGGAAGCATGGTATCGAAAATCATTTTCAATTCACCCATTGTATCAAAGGTATTGCCATTTTCGAAACGCTTTCGAAGTTCTAGCTCTATCCCATATAGTATTCCGCAATGAACTAAGTTGTGGTCCTCCTGACTAGTCAAATAGACGTTCTTTTCCTCGTCAGGGGCATCAGGAGATAGTGAGGGGCCTAGCGGCGCTTCTAGCACATATTGCTTTTGTGCAGCATTGAGGAGAATCCTCAAATTCATGGCCCAGTCGGTAAAGTTGCTACCATCCGTCGCAAGTTTCTCTTTCTCCATGAACACATTGAAATTAAAAGCAGGTGGTGCCGTCTACAACAGAATTTATAAAGTTTAGACTAAGTTTATGATAGATCAAGTTCAACTAATCCAAATTATGAATGAACTCCCACTCAAAAACAACATCCCTCATGTCTTTTTGGTGATTACATGAACCAAATCCACTACACCAAGTCTGATCATCACGTGAGTTGGTATAGTTTCAAAGGCGAGCATCTATATGGGCATCATATCAAATATATGACTCATGCTTAACCTTTTGGTCTGTGTTCTGAGGCCATGTCTATATATGCTAGGCTCGACAAGTAAGAACCTTAGTACTTGCGTGTGTAAAACAGTCTTACACCCGTAATATGATCGTGGATTCAACTATATCCGATCATCACGTGATGTCTTGAAGCGGTGAAACATAATCGATGCATACTTAAGGGAGAACACATTTTTATCTTGATATCTAAATGAGGGATCATCTTATAATGCTACTAAAACGCCAAACAAGCAATATAAGATGCAAAAACATCATATGTGAAAAGTGAAATGATATGGTTTTTGCACTTGATCACTATCATGTGCATCGTGGTATGATCTTTATCATTCCTTTTCGTGTAAGGCCAAGCTCTATAGAACTTACACTTAAGTGTGTTGTAAGAATATCAACTATACATCAACTTACAATATTACCATATCATGACACTAGCTCAGCAACAATCTAAACTAGATGCTTCTAATTTATCCATTGCAAGTTTTACGTGGCTTAGGGCTTTCGAAGATAGAAATGTTCATACCTACAAACATGGAACCACAACAATAATAAATAAGTTATTAGCAACTCGTTGTAAATCAGATATTGACTATAGTAGGAGAGACAGACACTCGCTAGCTACTTATGCAAATCTAGTTGCATGTCAAGCGTGGAACTGGTCATATGTGCGCGGGCATGTAAAGTTAGTCCGGGCCGCTTCATCCCACTATGCCACCAATATCCAAAATACAAATAATAAGCAATAAAATGATCATCATGACCCACATACTCATATGTGTACTACCCATGTAAAGCATCTATGCATATATCAGGCTCTGATACCATTGTTGGGTTTGCAGCATAGAATTTTGTTTCCTACGATGGGAACTACTAAGTACCAAGATCTATCTACTAGATACAAGCTACGGGTGGATATACATCCATAGAGAATATACCCTTGTAGACCGACAAAGTTTAACGAGGTTGAACTCGTGGATGATGTAGTCGAACGCTTGCCGATCTCAAGATCGAGAAGAAGTCCAGCGCCGCTAATCAGCAGCGCATTCATGATTGCACACACATTCAGGCCACTGAACATCCTCCGCTTCCTCGCCAGCAATGCAACGGAAGCAGCACCTCCTTTCAGACGAAAAGCCACCGGGAACATATATCTCGCTAGTCCGAGACCATGGGGGAATAATTCTAGAGGGAGAGGGAGATCCTTCATGAGGAGGTGTGAGTGAGAGAGAGAGGGAGAGGTAGTACTTTTATAGGACGAGGGGGGCACCCCAAGGGGCATGGCCAGCGGCCATGGTGACTGCCCCCACCCCTTCCTCCATTCATGTGAGTGGAGCTCCCACTCAAATTTAACTCTCCATTTCCTCCACTCGAAATCCCACTCAAATCCACCAAATTTAATGTATTCTCTCATTAAATAAAACTCTTTTATTTATTAATTCAGAATTTTGTCAATTATATTAATTAACAAACATTCACATAAAACCCCTTGCTACTTTTCAATTTCACATGCAGAACCAATTTCAGCAATTTCACCCGAAACGATTTTGGTGTCCATTGAAATAATTTCAGCGCTTTGCAATTCTTTCGTCTAGACCATATTTTCTCCAAGTGTTGGTATCCTTTAAGTGTGTCACCCTACAGTTCGTGAATAATGCAGACATGATCGAGACCTCTATCGGATCAATAATCATAAGCGAGACCTGGAGATCCATACCGACACCCACACATTCAACGATGACTTTTGTGATTGTGAAAACCTTTTATGCTAGTAACTTAATCCCTTTGTCTCGCGATATATTACATGTTCGAGATTCGATCATCGGTATCTCCATACCTAGTTTGATCTCGTTACCTGATACGTCGGAAACGTATCTATAATTTTTTATGCTCCATGCTTGTTTAGTATCTACTTTGCTTTATTTGTCTACACTTTGAGGTGCTTTTTACATGTTTTCTGGTACTAACCTATGCAACAGTGTTAGATGCCTGTTTTCTGCTGTTTTTGGTTTCAGAAAAGTTACTAAAGAAATATTCTCGGAATTGGACGGGACAAACGCCAAAGTCAATTACTTTCCGTGGGGAACAAGAAGACCAGAGGGGAGCCGGAGGGGCCGGCCAGGGCGGCCAGACCCACCCCAGGCGTGGGTAGGCCCCACCCCGCGCCTGGCTAGGGTTTGGCGCCCCTGGCCATTGCCTCGGCCTCCCCCTTCGCCTATAAAAAGCCCCAAATGCAGAAACCCTAAGCACCCGATCAAATCTCCACGAAACCGTCTGTAGCCGCTGCCACCATCGTCCCTAGATCGGGGGGATCTAAAGTTCTTCCCGGCACCCTGCCGGAGGGGAGATCATCCCGGAGGCCTTCTCTCCGGTATGATGCGTGAGTAGTTCCACCTTGTACTATGGGTCCATGTAGTAGCTAGATGGTTGTATATCCTCCTTTGTGCTTTCATGTATAGATCTTGTGAGCTCCGTTCATGATCAAGATCTAATCTATTTGTAATCATGCATGTTGTGTTTGCGGGGACCCGATGGATATTGAGATTATTATGTTGGTTTGATTAATGGTTTTGCCTTTATGATTCTATCATGCCTGTGTTGTTTGTGATCTTGCATGCTCTCCGTTGTTAGTAGCTATCTTGGCCAAGTAGTTGATAGTGACTCCAAGAGGGGGTATTTATGCTCGATAGTGGGTTCATGCCTCTAGTTTCCAAGGGAAGTGACAATAATCTCTTCGGTTGTAGATGTGATGTTGCTACTATGGAGAAAACAACGGTATATTGTTCATGGAACATGTGGACTATTTACCTTACACACTTTGCTTAAAGTAGTTGTTTGTTGCTTGCAACTTAATGCTGGAGGGGGTTCGGATGATAACCTGAAGGTGGACTTTTAGTCATAAATGCAGTTGGATGGCGGTCTATGTATCTTGTTGTATTGCCCAAACGAATCTCATAGGATCTTTCTAACTGGTAATTGCATTGTTATGCCTTTCTCAGTTCCTGTCAATTGCCCTGCTATAATTTGTTTGCCCTTCATGCCATGTTGTTTATCTAAGGAGAGCACCTATAGTGAACTATGGACCCAGATCCAATCTTTATCATTGATACATCTTCCACTGTTACTTGTTTACTTGCTGCAAACCACCATTACCTTCCACACCATACATTTAATCCTTTGTTACAGCAAACCGGTGAGCTTGACAACCTCACTGATTCGTTGGGGCAAGGTCTTGAGTTTGTGTTGTGCAGGTCTCCGTGTTGCTTGCAACACCTGTGTGACGTTTCCTTACTCCTTTTGGTTCGATAACCTCGGTCTCTACTGGGGGAAAACTTGCTGCTGTGCTGCTTCACACCTTGCTCTTAGGGTTCCCAATGAAGCTCTCCTACATCAACTCAGCGCTGCATCAAGCTTTCTGGTGCCGTTGCCGGGGAGGCTAAAGACGTCTTCACAAGGGGAGTCCTTCACTTCCTTTCTATTTACTTTGTTTTTAGTTTTCTTTGTTTCTTTTGCTTGGTTTTGTTTGCCTCTTTCCAGAAAACCCAAAAAAAATTAGTCTAGTTTGGTTTGCTTGCTTTATTCAAAAACACACAAAAATTAGTTCCTACTCTGGTTGCTGGTCTGTTATTGCCTTGCTTGGTCATGATTTCCATCAATGGATGGATTCTTTGAAACTAGTGCTTATTGGCAAGGTGGGTTCACGGAAAAACAAAAGTATTATTATAAGGAACACCGTTTGTCACAAAAAGGGAAACACTTATGGGAACAAATCGATAAGTTGAATACTATTGCTAGAGACGTGTGCTCTACTTATAATGTTACTTATTGCTTTGATAAATCTTATTGTTGTAGGAGGTATAAACACCTGCCTTTTCAATGTGAGTATAATGATAATGTTACCATATCTTCTTCTGTTAAAGGAAATTATGACTTTTATGATGTGGACCAAATTGAAGAATTTATTTCTTTCAAGGGTGCATTTGAACTTGCTAGTTTGCTTGAAAATACTGATGATGCACCTTATGAATGTAAGGTTTATGAGATACTTAAATTTTGCTTTGATAATTACAAGGAAGCAAATGGCTATATTATTGAATATTTTAATAGGCGTTTTCCACAAATGGAAGAGACTAATGCCTTGCAGGAGCCTATGGAAGAAGAAATTGTTGAAACTGGAAGCTCATTAGATGAAAAAGAGGGGGAGAGTGATGAACAAAAGGAGGAAGAATGGATCTACCCATGCCTACCTTCTAATGAGAGTAACTCTTTATCCCTTACATTATTTGATTGTCCCCCATGCTTACCAAAGGAGGATGAATGTTATGTTCCTGCGGATCCTTTTGAACTATCTACTTTGGATAAAACCTGTGGAGGTTTTAATCCCACTATTTTTGAGCTTGATATAAATTATGTGTTTGTAGATCATGAAAAGCATGCTTTATGTGATATCTATATTGTTGACTTCATACATGATGCTACTGAAAATTATTATGAGAGAGGAAAGTATGGTTGTAAAAAATTTCATGGTACTAAAACACCTCTCTATGTGTTGAAAGTTTTGAAGTTGCTCTTGTTTCATCTTCCTATGCCTGTCACTTTGTTCTTTGTGAATTTATTTGCATACAAGATTCCTATGCATAGGAAGTGGGTTAGACTTAAATGTGTTTTGAATTTTCTTCTTGATGCTCTCTTTGACTTCAATTCATAATTCTTATGTGAGCATCTTCTCAAGCTATCAAGCCTAACTTAAAGGCGTTAAAGAAAAGTATCTTTTTGTGCCAAGAATGACCTCTAATGAGAGGGAAGTAAGATTTGGGGAGTTGCCGTCCCGAAACAGATTTCTGTCCTCCACCAAAAAAAATCGTGAGGAGTCTCTGTAACTCGGATTGAGATGAAAAGTTAAGAATAAATCCCCCTGTATGTTAGATAACTTTCGTTAGTTCAACACGTTTTGATTTGAACAACAGAAGATGATCGAAAAAATCGGTTTCTACCTGCTGGTCTGTTTTGACAGATTTCTGCCATTATTTGCATTTGCTTCTTATTGATTCCTTTTTGAGTTCTCTTTAGGTGAATTGAGCTTTTTTAAGGATTTACTACAGTAGCTTGTGTTTTTAGTGAAAAGTCTTGTTGTTTCAAAGCTTTGCCAGAGGTCTAATATCTTTTGAATACACTAATGTTGCTAATGAAGATTGTGTGAACGAAAAATTTCAGGTGTAGAGAGAGAATGATGTAATGAGATGAAGAATGGACAAAAGCTCAAGCTTGGGGATGCCACCATGGTGTCACCCCAAGAAATATCCAAGAGATACAAGCGTCAGGTCTGTCTAGACACTTCGTTTTTGTTGTTTCATGCACAGTTGTGTTGTTCTTGGAGCGTCTTAGTTTTTGTTTGCTTTGCTTAGTTTGTTTAGTTTCCTTGAGTAATTTGGACCCCCGTTCTCGTTGTGTTGTTTTGCAAATAAGTTTGCTTGGTGTTTGTAAAGGAGTAGTAAGTTCTTGCTTGAAGTGCAAGAGGAGCTTGCATTGACTGTGACTTAGACTTTAGTATGACATGCTAGGTGTTGTTTTGACATTATGCTTAGTGATTATTGTTTTAGCATGTCTTGTTCCAAACAATTGGGATTGCTTAGTGTGCCTTGAATAAATTATGCATTGTTTTAGCATGCAAAAGCATAGTATTGTGGTATTCTCCTTTGATGCTTTGCTTGGGTTGACTTGGCACATGCTCACACCATGTTATGACTATGACAAGTCACCATTAGCCTCTATGACCATTTAGTCCTTGACTTGTAGTACCACTCTTTGCTTTGATTAGTATGCTTTGTTACACTGCATGATTATGGCCATTATGCTCTCTTAGTTGGTTGCTCTGAGTCTTTTGCTAGCCTCCACTTGTATGAGTAATTTCTACTCATGCTTCCCACTCCCAAGAAACCAAGTTTTTCCAAAGTGTCCACTATAAACTCCTATGCATGGTGTGTTACACCATTCCAAGTATATTCTTGTTTTCAACTATCTTCCAATTAAAAACTATTTTGTTATGTGAAAACTTAGTGATTAAAGCCCTCACGAACTTGATGGCACACTTTATATCCTTTGCCCCTAATAAACTTGAACCATTGTGACAACTTTGTTGTATATGCTTGCACTTATAAGTTGGAATTAGCAGAACCGTGCTGTCACGGGGAATGTTTTTAACATTGCACTTGTACTTTGTACTCAGTTGATATCATGTTCTTTTGTCTATGGATGTCACCGGTGTGAAATAAAGAGGGAACGTGTAAGTCCATGGAGTTTGTATCCTATGTTAGAGAAACGACTAGGCCGCTAGCCTAAGCCATGCCTAATCATGGTGGAAACTTGCATCATCACCATAGTGACATCTATGAAGCATTCTTCTTATAAAAAATATATACATTGAGAAAAGAGGAAAGAGAGAAAAAAGCACCATATTCCCATGGTAAATAAGAAGATTGCTGAGATGCTCATTGTCTGCTTGCCTTGTCATTTTGGTTATGGGAAAGCTCCTGTACCATGTGCAAGGGGTACCCCGTTGGCGGTTCTCAATGATATGCAAATACTTATAGTGACAATAACTTACCTGGACCCAAAGTTGAGTATGCATGAGGTGTGGCCCTCGTATTCAAGGGACTTGAGATTTCCAACTTATACTTCGTCAAGCATATACTCCATCTTTGCCACTTTAACCTTAACCACTTCAAGATGCTTATGATAGGGGCAATGAGGGCTAAAAGCTAACAAGTACCATAATTTTTGGAAGCTCTTTTTGAAACTTGTAATCATTGCTTTCTTTACAAATAAAAGGTCTTTCTTCCACCATTATTGAGTCTCTACCTTCTACCTTTAGGCACCATTAAGAGAGCATAGTTGTCATTATGTGTGCAGTGTTCCAAAGCTTATTAATTGATGCATATTGTGATATTACTTGTTCTTGTGCTATTTGTTTGTGAACTTTGAAGGTGTCCTAGGCATCTATATTGCTACTCTATGATGGACAAGCTGATTGCCACTATGCCATGTTTTCTATATGTGAAACAAACAAACGTTTTTCAATGCATGTTATTCATGATCTTTGTTTGTAACTTGTCATGTTGCATGCATAGTTACTATGTCCTATTGTTAGAACTCCATCTTTCATGCACATGTTTAGAGTTCTTTGATCCCAGCTTTCAATGCTTGCAAATGGTTGGATATTTATTGTGAGGGTGCATGTCACCTCAAAAATTATTCTTTTTATCACTTACCTAATTGAGGACGAGCAGGAGTTAAGCTTGGGGATGCTTGATACGTCGGAAACGTATCTATAATTTTTGATGCTCCATGCTTGTTTAGTATCTACTTTGCTTTACTTGTCTACACTTTGAGGTGCTTTTTACATGTTTTCTGGTACTAACCTATTAACAAGTTGTAACAGTGCCAGATGCCTGTTTTCTGTTGTTTTTGGTTTCAGAAAAGTTAGTAAAGAAATATTCTCGGAATTGGACGGGACAAACGTCAAAGTCAATTACTTCCCGTGGGGAACAAGAAGACCAGAGGGGAGCCGGAGGGGCCGGCCACTACGGCCAGACCCACCCCAGGCGCGCGTGGGCCCCACTCCGCGCCTGGCTAGGGTTTGGCGCCCCTGGCCGCCACCTCGGCCTCCTCCTTCGCCTATAAAAATCTCCCGATGCAGAAACCCTAAGCACCCGATCAAATCTCCACTAAACCGTTTGTAGCCGCCGCCACCATCGTCCCTAGATTGGGGGATCTGAATTTCTTCCCGGCACCCTGCCGGAGGGGAGATCATCCCGAAGGCCTTCTCTCCGGTATGATGCGTGAGTAGTTCCACCTTGGACTATGGGTCCATGTAGTAGCTAGATGGTTGTATCTCCTCCTTTGTGCTTTCATGTATAGATCTTGTGAGCTTCGTTCATGATCAAGATCTAATCTATTTGTAATCATGCATGTTGTGTTTGCGGGGACCCGATGGATATTGAGATTATTATGTTGGTTTGATTAATGGTTTTGTCTTTATGATTCTATCATGTCTGTGTTGTTTGTGATCTTGCATGCTCTCCGTTGTTAGTGGCTATCTTGTCCAAGTAG
The DNA here is from genome assembly GCA_910589765.1 of Avena atlantica. Classification (NCBI taxonomy): domain Eukaryota; kingdom Viridiplantae; phylum Streptophyta; class Magnoliopsida; order Poales; family Poaceae; genus Avena; species Avena atlantica. Next base: position 478,341,351 of record OU342739.1, on the reverse strand, counting down.
TTGCTAGTGACTCCAAGAGGGGGTATTTATGCTCGATAGTGGGTTCATGCCTCTAGTTTTCAAGGGAAGTGACAATAATCTCTTCGGTTGTAGATGTGCTGTTGCTACTAGGGAGAAAACAACGGTCTCTTGTTCATGGAACATGTGGACTGTTTACCTTACACACTTTGCTTAAAGCAGTTGTCTGTTACTTGCAACTTAATACTGGAGGGGGTTCGGATGATAACCTGAAGGCGGACTTCTAGTCATAGATGCAGTTGGATGGCGGTCTATGTATCTTGTTGTATTGTCCAAACGAATATCATAGGATCTTTCTGACTCGTAATTGCATTGTTATGCCTTGCTCAGTTCCTGTCAATTTCCCTGCTGTAATTTGTTTACCCTTCATGCCATGTTGTTTATCTAAGGAGAGCACCTCTAGTGAACTATGGACCCCGGCTCAATCTTTATCATTGATACATCTTCCACTATTACTTGTTTACTTGCTGCAAACCACCATTACCTTCCACACTATACGTTTAATCCTTTGTTACAGCAAACCGGTGAGCTTAACAACCTCACTGACTCGTTGGGGCAAGGTCTTGAGTTTGTGTTGTGCAAGTCTCCACGTTGCTTGCAACACCTGTGTGACGTTTCCTTCCTTCTTCTGGTTCAATAACCTCGGTCTTTATTAAGGGAAAACTTGCTGATGTGCTGCTTCACACCTTGCTCTTGGGGTTCCCAACAAAGCGCTCCTACATCAAATCAGGGATGCATCATTAAATACATGCACTCTTTTCTCGTTCCCGTGATATAACATTCTAGTAATCACATCACTTGCTTGCAAGCTAAGTAATGTGATATCACCGAGAGGGCCCAGAGTATATCTATCCGTCATCGGGATGGACAGATTTCACTCTTGATCCATGAACCTCTACATTACACCTTCGTAGCACTGAACCCACCTTTATAGTTACCATGTCACAGTGTGACATTTGATGTTATCAAGATACTCTTCCAGTGTTAGTGATTGACATGATCTCATGGTCTAAGGACTAGGATTACTTCATATGATGTTATAGCAATATAAACACAATGACTTTGATTGTAATGCTATACTTCGGATAAATGTTTATCACACCATTCCAACAATGTTGTGACCTTGTTATTAACAACATCCAATGTCCATAATAAGGAAACCTTGATCATCTTGTTAATCAACGAGCTAGTTTATAAGAGAGACATAACTAGGAACTTTCTATTTGTTTATTAAACACACATGTACATATTAATACAATTATAGCATGCAAATAAATATATATCATATACTTGGAATACATATAATAACAACTTTATTATTGCCTCTCAGGGCATATTCCCTTCAGTCGTCTCCGTTAGCTTGTTGGCTCTTCTCCTTCGTCCTTCTTCTCGGCCGTCCTTGGTGGCGAGGAAGAAGAGGACGAGGGCGACGCAGCTGCTGGTTCCTGGAGGTGGCGTCGAGGGTGTCTGGGGTCTGTGCCCTCTGCAGCTGTCTCTCAGCGATGCGATGGTGTGCCGCCGCTTCTCGTGGTCACATGGTGACCCTGCTGCGGTCGGCTTGTGTAGCCCGAGCATCTTCTTCCTCCTTCGGTGGAGGATCTCACTGGATCTCGGCGAGGCGATCAACATTGCTGCTTCCCCAAGTGGTTGCGTCCCCGGTGGAAGCATGGGTGGTCGCACATGAAGGTCCATGTTCGTCGGCGACGAGTTTGGTCTTGATCGCATTTGTGCGATCTTTTTGGGATCTGGTTGTATTTTATTTATTTTCTAAAGTCCTTTTTTAACTGTTTTCACCCACTGCTGTTTTACAGCCTCTAGGCCCTTTCGGGCCTTTAGCCCTTTCGGGCCTTTACCCGTGAAAAAAAAAACCAAGGCGGTCACACGTTGCACTATGTGACACCTGCCGACGGTCACCAAACCTGTACAATCCCCAAAAACTGGATACATGTCACATCACTTGATTGTCGCCCGATCGATCGTTGATCGATCAATGGCTTCCTCCCTTCGCCACTTCGTCCACTCCCCCGCCGGCGGCAGCACCACCGCCGCCTCGACACCCACCTTGCTGCGCCGCTTCAGCCCCAATTTCTGCACCTTCGCTGCCCTCCGACCGATCAGACCGGTCTCCGCGAACCCCAAGCCCCCGACAGCCGCCGAGCAGGAGCAAGAGCAGCACGCCGGTGCCGGCACCGGCGCCGAGGAGGAATTGTCGGTACCGACGACAGAGCTGCAAGAGCCCGCGGGGGCGCCGGCGCTGCGCGTGGGGATCATCGGGTTCGGCAACTTCGGGCAGTTCATCGCCAGGGGCATCCAGCGGCAGGGCCACGCCGTGCTGGCCACCTCCAGATCTGACTACTCCGCCTACTGCGCCGCCAACGGGATTCGCTTCTTCAGGTGACCGACGTGACCAGCCAACCTATCCTATCTCCCCGCCGATTGATTCGGGTGCGAAGGTGCTCACGGTGCTAGTAAATGCTAAGAATAGGAGCCTGGAAGCGCTGTGCGAGGAGCAGCCGGACGTCCTGCTGGTGTGCAGCTCCATCCTCTCCACCGAGGCCGTCGTCCGCGCCATCCCCTTCGGCAAGCTCCGCCCCGACACCATCGTGGCCGACGTGCTCTCCGTCAAGCAGTTCCCACGCAACCTCCTCCTCGAGGTACACCCCAACAGATCACGGTCACGGTTTTCAACACCTGCTGCCAAACGTACTACTAGTGTAGAAACTCTGAACTGTTCAAGCGGAACAGAGTTTGGTGGCAAGCAACCTTGAATGGAGGAGAGGACTCTTTCTGTACTCAAGAGTTTGTTGATTGAAATATTCAGTCAGGCCGTGCCAGACATACGGGACCAACAAACTGGCTTTGGCGTGGAGCATTTCACTGTACTACTAATGCCGCTTCATTAGCTTTGACTTGGTGATTGTTTGGTGGCACACTGTCAGATCCTACCGCCGGAGTTCGGGATCGTCTGCACACACCCCATGTTCGGGCCGGAGAGCGGGAAGCACGGCTGGAACACGCTCCCATTCGTCTATGACAAGGTTCGAATTGCGGAGGAAGGGGATCAGAAGGCCAAGTGCGAGCAGTTCTTGAGCATCTTTGAGCGGGAGGTAACTGGATTTTTGGTCGACTGGGGCTACTTCATTCAGGACTCTAGGAGAAGCTACTAACGGGGAGTTACTGAACATGTAACTGGTAACTGTGGCTTGTAGGGATGTCGGATGGAGGAGATGTCATGTGAAGAGCATGATCGCCATGCTGCAGGAAGTCAGTTCATCACACACACCATTGGGAGGTGGATAGTTATTGCCACCAAATTGGGGTTTCTATGTGTTTGCGTATATACTACATATGTTCTAGTATAGTTATTAAAACCATTGTGTGATTGATGCAGGGTCTTGGCGCAACTAAACCTCAAGTCCACACCAATCAACACCAAGGGTTATGAGACCCTCCTACAACTTGTAAGCGATGCTGAGTGAAAGATAAGAAGAATTCATGCCTTTTTCGTTTTTCAGAGATTATTAACTGATTATATTTGGTGCCTTTTTGCCTGCAACCCCTTACAGACGAAGAACACAGTAAGCGACAGTTTTGATCTGTACTATGGGCTCTTCATGTACAATGTGAATGCCACAAAGCAGGCAAGTACATTCGTGAAAACACGTCTTTTTCTGAAATTATGTACAGTATTAGTTAAAGTTGCAGAACCAATCTTGAAACCACATTGTCTAATGACTACATTATTGTCATGCATACCAGTGACTACTGAGAAACTTGTACCGCGATACTCTTCGCCAAGAGAATATGTGTAAAGCTCTATGCTGAATTTCAAAAATACTATGTGCAGATGGAAAAATTGGACAGGGCATTTGAGCAGGTGAAGCAGATGCTGTATGGCAGGCTCCATGATATACTAAGAAAGCAGATTGTAGAGAGGGTCCCCGTCCCAGGGGTGCCATCATTGAGACCAAGAGAAGCCCAGAACACCTGTACTGCGGCAAGAGAAGAGACAAACCATTTATCTCAGCTTGCTGATGTACATACATTTTCCCAAGCGGCTTTCAGCACAGCAAAATGTTGACGGGATTTACAGGGCGTGAAAGTTCAATCTGATGACCTAACACGCGAAGCTGTTTGGCTGCTCGATTGGTTGATGCTACAGCTATCCTGACATCATGATGAGATTATCGATAACGTGGTCGTCATTACAGTTGCCCTGTAAATGTTAGTTCCTCTGTTCCACAATATAAGATGTTTTGGCAAGCTAAAACAGGTTGCTAAAACTTCTTATATTATGGAATGGAGGGAGTATATCAGAGTCTGCTCCAAAAGTTAAAGTCTGTAACTTTCTCACTGTTGTAATGTTGTAACGAGCTGTATGTATGTGATGCTTTTGGGTCATGTCTGATTCTTGACCCTGTTTTAAAGATGCAAAAGATAGAGCTCAAAATGACAGCATCAGAAGTCCCCAATGTTATTTTAATTTTATTAAGATCTTTATTGTTTGTTTGTGTTTTTTTACCATATGAGCTCTCACGGGTTTCATATGAAGAAACCACCTAAATTTAGTACTCCCTCCATCTCAAAATAGATGTCTCAGATTTGTTAAAATTTGGATGAGCCTATATACTAAATAGTGTCTAGATTAATCTATATTTTGACAAATCTAAGACATCTATTTTAAGACGGAGGGAGTACATCAACTGATCAACAAGCAAAACGAAAGAAAGAAAATAAAAGTAGCCTAACTCCAGCTAGAAATGTTTGGTAATTTGCTTAATGGTATTGATAGGCAGACTAAAGCTAGAATGCATATTGATGTTTTAGCTTTATATATTGGACAATATGGAATCGCAAGAAGATGTTTTTAACTGGACTGGAACTACTAACGTTTTGCAGGTTATCGACTTAGGTTGTTCATTGGATTTAGCCATGACGTTTTGGGCTGAATGACGTTTTGGGCTGCCGAAGGACCCTAAACCCTAATCAGTGAAAACACATGGTTACTGATTGCAACCGGATATTTATGGTTGCTTAGATATCTTCTACCAGGTTGGCTGGTAGCCTATTAGTACGGAACAATATGTTTAGACAATGGCTTTGTATTTTCAGATGATTAATATTTGTATCGACCTTTTGTGATCCTTAACCTGTAAACGTTTCACACTTTAAACTCTGCAATAAAAGGTTGTGTGAATTGTTTAATGCAGAGGCCGGTTCATGCTCCCCTTTTCGAGAAAAAACATCATTACAGACCAGCTGGTGCACACTCCACGCTACAATGGAGCTAAGCTCAAACCAGAGCAAGACAGGGGTAAAACCCAGAGTTCTTTGCGCTAGATGCACAAAGAGCACACATGATCAGTTCATCAGACGCGCAGTCGTCCAAGTCTAGCTCTAGCCATGCGATCTAGAAAACACTTCTCCAATCACCATCTTGATCGTCCCCATGCCATCTTCAAGACTTCTTCGTCCTTGCCTTTCCTGCGCTATCGCCCAAGAGTTAAGCATGCTACGCCTATATACCACACCAGATGGATCTTCAGGAAATTTTTGCTTGAAGCAGGCATCATTTCTGATTTTCCACATCGTCCAGCACTGCAGCACACCTCTGCTCCCCCATTTTCTTCGATCTAATGAACTATACAGATGTATCATCTATCTGAATTCTGAAAAGAAATTTACAGAACTTCGCACAAAAATCATATGTTCCAAACATGGGCTTGAAAGTTTTACACAGAGCACCTGCAGCTGCAGAGAACTGTACACAGGAGACATATATACACGCTGCTGCAGTGGCCGATCGATCAATCGACCCGATGACCCGATCAGACATGGTAGGTAGCTAGCCCGCACCGGTCACATGATGGAGCAGGCGTTGGGGTTCTCGTCGCTGAAGTAGCTCCGCGCGGCGACCGGCACGCCGTGCTGCTCGTGGCCGCCGTAGTACCCGTGGAGGTCCGAGTCGTAGTAGCCGTGGACGTGGTAGTTGTACGAGCTGCCGCCCTTGCCCTTGCTGCCGTGCGGCACGCTGTTGTAGTAGTATCGGTGCGCATGGGCGGCCGCTGCCGGCTGCGCGTAGGCGTGGTGGTGGTGGTGGTGGTTGTACTCCGCCGTGTTGTAGGCGGACGGCCACAGCACGGCGAGCTTCCCCGTGCGCCGCGCCGCGCGCAGCACCTTCTTCTGGCTCGCCGTGCCTGTCACCGTCACCTTGTCCCGCGCCCTGTCCACGTCCACGTAGTCCACGCCTGGACAACACGAACAATCAGTTGTGGCGGTTAATTGTAATTTTCTCCAAATGAGTACTATGAACAATGTTAACATGCGTATATATGCGTCTGAAACGACATTCAGATGTAAAATTCGTCGATCGTACCTTGAAGCCTGAGAAGGGCCTTCCTCACCTTGTCCTCGCAGCCGTCGCAGTCGATGCTCATCTGCATCTCCACAATCTGCACGCGCACATGCACGAACCAACACGAGATTAATTAGTTCGAAGGATTAAGCATCAGATCTTGCCAGTTGAGCCACAAGCACAAGAACTTGCGTACCGTCATGGCTGATTGCTTCTAGCTAGTCTTTGGAGAGAGCAGCGATATTAACTGAAGTCGTCTCGTCTGTGTGTGTATCTGACAAAGTCCGCGGCACCCTTCTGCTAACTGATAGAGCGATAGTGCTTTGCTGTATATAAGGGCCGGAAAGAAATGGCCAAGGCCAGCGGGTAGATTTTTGTTCAGGTCAAGTCAGCTCGTGGATAGATATATAGATGAAGGATATCTACCAGCTGCAACTTGCATCCGTGTTCGTATATGTAGTGACAGTTGATCATAGATTTTGCCTTGTAATTTCGGTGTCGCTGTCTCCCTCTGCGTCATCGAAAGCGAAGTGCAGCTAGTTGTAATATGTCAGTTCGTCTAGCCATGACGACCGCAGAGAGGTGAATGATCGCAGGGAAGTTGCGTGGCAATTTGGCGGATGCTTTAGTCATGATCTGCCTCTACTTAATTAAGCTGACGCTTAGTAGTGCAGATTTTTTTAGAGCGGCTAGTAGGAGCTCTTTCTTTTCTATTAAAAGAAGAGAATTGATTAGTTTAAAGGGAAACGGGCCAAAACCGACAAAAGAAATACACGTGTCCAATTTATAAAGAAAATCGGACAAGAAAAACCAACAGACTGTTTTTTTAGGGAAAAAGGCGAAACTGCACACATGACCACACTACCTAGCTAGCTCGGCGAGGTCTGGAACGCCGTCCAACGACACCAAACGACAACAACGAGCACCACGAAAAGCCTGGTCCACGTTCCGGAGAGGAAGGCAGAGCCAAAAGGGGAACATCTAGGCCTCTCAAACTTCATGGCGAAGGGCAGACCGCAGAGAACATTGCCAGCGGCACTCTCACGTCGACAGGACCCGAAAACATCGACTCTACCGATAGCAACAACAATCCCGAGTATGGCTCACGGGACCCAAAAACATACGATTTTAGATAAAGTGAAGTCATTTATTTCTGAACGGAGGGAGTACTCGAGGATATATTTCGAAGTACTTCCTCCGTATTAAAATATAAGATGTTTTAGCTTTATGAATCAAATGTATCTAGACTACTTTTAGTGTGTAGGTTTACTCATATTTGGATTGAACCTACACACTAAAAATAGTCTAGATTCATTTACTTCATAAAGCTAAAACATCTTATATTTTAAAACGGAGGAAGTAGATATTTATATGACTGTAAACTATATCTACCCCAGGATGACTAGTACTTTTGGTTCGGTCGTACGTCCATAATTGGTGTTTGCATGCACACAATTGGTTCCCCATGATCATAGTGAGATGCCTACTATCTCATGCGATTTTAGGCATAATAGTGGCTTGTTTATTGCAAAACTTGGATGTGGTTAGTAGCCATGGTAGCTCTTTGTGCATAATCTGGCAGCCTTTAGGGTAAATCCGGTACCTGCTTTGGAAGAATCTAATACTACCTCAGATCCTAAATAAGCGTCGTCATTTTAAACTAAAGTTAGTTCAAAACCGTGACACTTAATTAGGATCGGAGGGAGTAGTTATTTGTAAAAAAACTGGTATAAATGGATTGGACAATCTGATAGCTGTCATTGAAAAACATGTTAGAGGTCGTTTGGTATCCATTATTTGGGTCTAGAATTCTGGAATTTATTTTGCAATTCCATCCCCATGCTGTTTGGTTGGCACGGAATTAGGCCTTTATTTCATTTGACAAATCCCTCAAAATATCCCTATGTGTAAACCTGATTTCTATCTTAGACCTGTCATTTTCAAATTCCGGTGACAGCCAAACATGTGGGTATTTTTAGAATCATAATATAAATGAAATGAATCCGAATACCTGGGTGCCAAACGAACTCTTAGATTCATCGAGAAACCTAACAACTGTTCATAAGTAATCTGATAGTTTTCATAGGAAAACCTAACATGATAGCCTTCATCAACATACCAGTTGTTTGTTCCTAAACAATATTGTAGTTCTCATTGAAAAAACCTGGTAGCTGTCTATCGGAAACCTGATATTTGTTTTTAAATAACATGGTAGTGGAATCCGGAAAAGCAACATGGTATTGGAATCAGGAAAACCTAGTAGTTGTCTTTTTCAAAAAAAAAAGAACACGTTATCCAGATAGCACAATGCCCGCACGTTGTTGCGCCAAGAGCAAGGTTGCTAAAAGGGAATCAGGCAATTTTGTTGGTAAAATGGTACGGTGTGGCTACTAAGTTTGTATCATTTTCATCGGTATTCTAATAGTTAGAATTTGAGTTATACAATTCAGCACCGACCTGTGTCGACACTGGACATAAACAGTATGAATGATGTTACCTAATTTAATAGAGCTCATGATTCCTTTAAAAAGAAAGCTAGAATTTGAGTTACAACTCATGTTATTTTTTTAAAAAAAAACTTACATATTATTAAAATTATTTACATATTTAAAAAAATATTTGTCTATTTTTGTGTGAATAAACTTGTATTACTCAGACATTGGATATTACAATAGTATATGGAGAGTATCCATGAGTCCTTCTGGACCAGATAAAAGCTAGACAGCCGTTCAAGAACTACTCCTAGCATGTAAGAAGCCATGGTACTTTGACTCCTACGGACATGAGATTAATGTTACATATTTTTAAAACAACTTATATACATATCAATATGCCAATAGCGGTTTGTATTTTAGGCACTACATGATTTATTCATCTACAAATAAGCTACTATGTACAAACAATCAACACCTTATTGATTAAGTGGTGAACATGGCCTTCGGTAGGCGGACGCGAAGTTCTCATGGGCGCTCTGTCCGTGAGCATGTCCATGCCAATGCCATCTTCTTCAGAAGGATAGCATCCAGGAGGAGGAATTTAAGCCAAGAATACCAACTGTACCTCGCAAGAAAATAATAGGAGGAATTTAAGCCAAGAATACCAACTGCACCTCGCAAGAAAATAATGCAACAAATCCAACTTGGAAAACATGACATGTGATCGTCTAATTAAACAATTCAGAAAAGAATTCTTTCACTTTTCTTGAACCGATCTGGATCTAGCAAAATAAAGTTGGAATCAAAACAGATTAGAAGCAAATCGCATTGGTCGATCTGAACACAAAACTGGAGAACAGAGTCAGCACCACCTGAGCCGCTGCTGCTACATGAAGCGTTCACAGGTTACACACCTGAGCCGCCGCTGAGTTGATCTGAACACAAAACTGGAGAACACACTGCATACATTCGATGTGCGAGATTCCTTTTTGGGGCTCCTGCGTGCGGGGGATGACTGCGTGGAAGACTGGCAAGAAGGTCGGGGACGCCACCCTCATTGTAGCCGTCCCCGTCTAAGACGTTGCCTGCTTGAAGATGCCGACGGCAATGTCCACCTAGGACTCGACAGGGGTAGCAACATGACCTCGAGTCCACCTAATTAATCCACATACCTTCTTGGATGTGACCTTTCTTCCATGAGCGCGCGTGGGAACGGACGAGACGGGAGGAAATCCTCCTCGAGGTCAGATCGAGCAGGGAGCACTCGCCGCCTATTGCCCCCACCTTTCCTCGCCGACTACTGCCCCCTCCTTTCCTCGCCGGCCGCCTCCACATACTCCCTTTCCTCACCGAACGCGATATGGCTTCCTCATATCTGAGAAAGGAGAGAGGAATCGCGTGTGTAAGCAAAGGGGGTTGCTAGTTTGTGGATGCCCATTCCTCCCAGTCGTTTGTGCCGTCGGCCGCTCCCCCTCCGTGGTTGACCTCGAGCCTCGACCTCCAGCGCCGGTGGGGGAGAAGGGAAGTTTGTCGGCGGTGGGAACCCCCAGATTCCGGTGGAGTAAGAGGAGGGGAGGGATCTGGAGGGAGGTGTCCGCCGTCGAGGAGGCAGGGGGATTCCGTCGGCAGGAGAGGGGATTTGGTCGCCGATTCGGTCGCCTCGGTGGTGGTAGCATCGAACTTATCAGTTTTTCCTTGGCGGTGGCAGACCCAGTAAATACATCAAACTCGCAGGGGAAAAAAAGTCCAAGTAACGAACGGTGGACAAACGCCCCGTTCTTTATTATTAGGTATAAAAAACCTGGTAAATTTTTAAGTAACCTGATAGCACTTGTTGAAAAACTTGATAAAATTCTAGAAAATCTGATAGTTATTTGAAAACATCTTGCTAACTAGCTAAGTATATAACCTATTAACCAATCAGTCAAGTTTAGGGTTTCGTGGGGCAAAGCCTCCACAATATCTCATATATAATAAAAGGATAGAGTTACAATTACAACACGACAAGTACACGTATACGAGACCGTTTCCAACACACCCCCTCAGTCTGAACTACGCCAGATTGGACCGAAAACGCTCTAACATATGTCGTGTGGCTGGTTTAGTCTGTCGTGTGGCTGGTTTAGTAAATACATCAGCCAGTTGATCATTAGTCGAGATAAATCTGACATCCAGCGTGCCTGCGGCAACTCGTTCCCGCACAAAATGGAAATCGGTCTCGATGTGCTTGGTACAAGAGTGAAAGACAGGATTCGCAGTCAGATAAGTAGCCCCCAAATTATAAAAAAAATAAGTGCTTACTGTCGTGATACGCCGAGTTACCTTAGAACCGACTCAATCCACATGGCCTCGGCAGCGCCATTCGCCAGCGCCTTGTAGCCTCGGTGCTAGATCTCGAGACGGTAGGTTGTTTCTTCCAACTCCAGGAGACAAGGTTCGGTCCAACAAACACAAGAAAACCACCAGTGGACCGTCTGTCATCAACACAACCTGCTCAGTCTACATCCGTGAATATGCCAACACCGATAGAATTAGACTTGCGAATCTGCAGTCCTGTATCCAGCGTACCTTTGACATATCTCAGAATACGCTTAACAACTTCCCAATGAACCTCAGTCGGCTGAGAGAGAAATTGGCACACCTTGTTCACAACAAAAGAAATATCTGGGCGAGTGAGCGTCAAGTACTGAAGTGCTCCAACCACACTGCGATACCGGAAAGAATCATCAGCACTAAGAAAAGCACCAGACTCACGAGACAGTGGCTTTGTCGTGACAAGCGGAGTGGAAGTGGGCTTGCAATTCTCCATATTGACTCGATGAAGGAGATCAAGTGCATACTTTCGCTGAGTCAATGCCATGCCCCTGAATAGAAGGTCGCTTCCAATCCAAGAAAGTACTCCAGCTTGCCCAAATCCTTGATAGGAAAACTAGCTGTCAGGGACTGTACCAGAAGATCCACCACAGTAGGAGAAGAGCCAGCAATGACAATGTTATCGACATAGATGAGCATGTAAATCTAAGCGGTACCTCGAGAGAAGATGAACAATGATGTATCCGCCTTGGAGGCAATAAACCCAAGCTAAAGAAGTAGCTGACTCAGTCAAGCATACCAGGCACACGGGGACTGCTTGAGGCCATAGAGGGACCGCTGCAACTTGCAGACATGCGAGGGGAAGCGGGCATCCTCAAAACCAGGAGGCTGCTGTATATAGACATCTTCATCCAAGTATCCATGGAGAAACGCATTACTGACATCCACCTGACAAAGAGTCCATCCACGGGAGACTGCAAGAGAGAGCACCAAACGAACAATGGCTGGCTTGACAACTGGGCTAAAGGTATCACCATAATCTATACCATCCTGCTGAGTGAATCCATGGGCGAATAGGCGTGCTTTATGCTTGTTAATCGAACCGTCGGGACGGTGTTTGGTCTTGAAGATCCATTTGCTGCCAACAATATTAACTCCAGCTGGACGAGGCACCAAAGTCCAGGTGTGAGTATCGCGAAGAGCAGCAAGCTCCTCAGCCATCGCCGCATGCCACGCCGGCTCCCGAAGAGCATCTCGATGTGAGGTGGGAGCGGCAAAGAACGCACAACGGCTGGGGTTATACCGGACAGTGCCATCGTGGTAGGTCTTCTCGCGCCATGTATGATCTCGATTACGAGTGACCATGCAATGTATGGGGCAGGCGCCAGAGCCTCCGACGAACCAGTAGGCGGCTCAGCCAAGGGTGTCGCGGCTAGGGGATTTGAGAGCTCCCCAGCACAGGGTAACGCGGGCTGGCGAGAGGGGCTGGGCTGGGCCGACGCAGCAGGCAACAGGGAGCCAAGTGAAAGGGACGTCCCCGCGGGCTCGGGAGGCCCAGCGTGAGGAGACGCGGGCGCGAAGGCGGGCGACGTTGGTCATCGGAAGACGCGCCCGAGCCATGCACGTCGCTGGTGTCCGTAGTTGCAGCACTAGGGGCCATCGAAGGTACCTAAGATGACATCAAATAAATATCTCCTGACACAGGCGGGTTAGGAGACAAATAGGACATGTCATATTTACGCACAAGTACATCCGGAACTGTAACACCCTCAGAATCGGACCTATGCAAGTTTTAGCGAAACCCGCCAAACCCGCATAGAAACGATTCAAAGGTGCCCACCAGGCACTTTCGTGCGGGTGGAAAACGAAGTAATAACATTACACAACAGTCCTAGATGGGACCCACAGAACAGATATTTATAACAGCGACTCAATGAGTCAAGAATACAGATATAATGTACAAAGATCCAAATCACCTTGAAAATGATAGAGCGTCCGACTACGGACAAGATGCAAATGGGGCTAAGAGCCCTGAAGAATAGCCAATGGCGTCCATAACCCTGCCCAGGCCAAGCCGGAAGGGTAACCCTGCTAACGACGTCGATCTCAAAACCTGCTTAAACAAAAGGGGTGCCGACAAAGGGCAAAGGAAAAAGAGGAGCGTCAGTAATGAGGCCAGTACACGGCGAGGCTAGAATTCGGCGGTCCTCGCCTACATAGGTACGGTGGACTGAAGCGGTAGCGGCAGCATGCACTAAACAACCTATAGAGACTCGATACAACTGGCGGTAATCAGAGAGGGGTAAGAATGACCTATCCGGATCCAACCTGAAGCTAACACCAAACATACCCATCCTGGTGTTTCCCCCTCGAGGCCAAACGAGGAAGTCAACCGAGGAACTCACACAGTTGGCAATGTTATTTATTCGGTTATCGTTGCAGCAATTACTAGTCAGATATAGATAATCATCCTGATAAAATAAGCAGTGGGCACTTTTAGTTAACCATTCCGTTATAGTTGCAACACTTACTAATCAGATACAAATAGCATGAGATAACCCCAAAAACCCAGCAGTTGTTGGTACTTTTATTTAGCCATTCCGTTGTAGTTGCAATACTTACTAGTCAGGTACAATTGTCGCAAGCGACAGACAAAGCAAGCAATTGTGCGCAGCATTATTTAGCCATTCCATTGTAGTGAAGCTGATTACTAGTCATTATAAAGTCAAATTTATAGCAATAAACTTTAGTTATGCTTGTCTATGGTCGAGATACTGTGCTCCAAGTCGTCCATAACCGCGGACACGGCTTTCAGAAAGTTTTAACCCGGCCGGGGTGCACAAATAGCAACACACACACGATCAACCTCGGAAAAACCAAATCAAAACCCAACGAGGTCTTCACGACAGAGCAATCACAAGATTCAGAAATATTTCAGGGGGCCACCCCTTGGAGTAGACCCGCAACGAAGTTAGCTGACTCCGAGACGGACTCAAGGTTTGGGTGGACGGCTGTAAACGACTGGGAACCCGAAAGTGTGGCTGGGCTTGTCGATACCGCGAAAACGTGTCCCAATCCTAAACAGTATAGGTGCTCCTCGCACAATTTAAATACAGAAGTAGCATGGCATAAGTACAGGATAGTAAATAAAACCTCAAACTAGTTTGTGGCCCCAAGAAATAAGACGGAATCAAGCTCTGACTAAGGGGGGCCCATACTCCCCATATGTGGATAGCGCGATAAATCAAGGAACAGGTATCAAGTACTCGGGGTCCTACGGGACACAAGTGGGCGTTCGGAAACCAAATATTTTCTATCACCCACCGATGCCTCTGCTTACTTCAATTTTAGTTGTTAAACAGGAATTAAAGTGAACGATAAGTAAAACTATGATCATCTCCAACAGCAACATGCAGCAATACATCAACAACTGTGGCACTGGACGACACGCACCAGCACTTGAGCAAGCGACTACGACGCGCAAGTCCAACTATCTACCAAACAACAGGCAATAGGATGTGTCCAAGGCAATATAAGGCTGCAAGGGATATCACATGTACGGAAACTAGAGCATCGCAACACAGATAGCAATAGATCAACAGGAAGGAGTAAAACACTATAAAAGTAAGATAGGTAGAAAGGGGGAGATGCTCGCCTGAAAACATTGTCGAAGGTTCAACCGAAGATCGGGGCGAAGCTCACATCAACTCAACGGCCTTATCCGCGAAGAACCAAAACACTAGAAGAAACACCGGATGCACTATTTAATACAACGGCAGAAGATCGGGCATGATGCATGTATGATGTATGACATGGCAAGGTGAGATGCAATTAGGTCATATTAAGCGGAACCGGGGTCCCGACAATTAATTAGGTGGTTCACGTTGTTTAGATACCCCGCAATTTAAATGTTGTATTAGCAAGACAAAAGATGGCACCGGTTCGCTACACAAGTTTAAATGAGGCCAATATAAGACTGGATTTGCCCGCATATGGGCCCCATATTTAATTAGAGGTGAATCGGCATAAGGCCCCCAAACCACAGACAAGGATGCATGCATGAACATTTTAATATGCGACACGTTGTATTATATTATAAAATAGGGTTTCGGGAAGGGGTTCACACATTAGGGGTCTCGACGAACTTGGGGCTCCGGGGGTTCGGGGTCCGGTCTCAGGGTTCGGATCTGGGGTTCGGGATTCGACGGAACGGCGGGAGCGGAGTAGATCTTGGCGCTCGATGTCCGTGAGGCAGTCCTTGGAGTCCAGGACGGAGATCTTGTCGGTGGTCTTCGGGCAGCTAGTCTTGGCGTTCCGGGAAGAAGACCTCGTTGCTCCAGGAGAAGATCTTGATACTCTGGTCTATTGTCGATCTCCGGATACCGCGAGTCTACGGCGTTGCTTTCTCGGGTGGCTCCATGTACCTCCTTCGGAATCATCGGCATCAAGCCGGTCTTGTCGGTGAGCATCCACGTACGAAGGTCTTGGTGTCTCCAAGGGTACTAGTGTCCATCTTCGAGCATGAGCATCAGGATCTCGTTTGAATTCCAGGTAGTCGGCCATCGAAGACGCGATACTCCCATCGATACCCCACTCCTTCACCACATGTCACACACAAGCAGGGACGTACACGAGCGCGAGGCCGGGGAAACTTCCGGGGCGAGGGAGACGCAAGCGAAGGCGGAGCTCCGGGGGAAGGCGTCGGCGAGGCCTGCTCTGCTCGAGGGCGCGGCCAGCGAGGCGAGGTCAGAGGCGGGGCAGAGACCGAGGGAGGGCGGAGATGCAGGCGGCGAGCGGGGTCGGGGCCGGCAACGGACGGAGTCGGCTCGGGAGCTTCGGGCTCGGCGGGGAGGGACGGTGACGACGCGGGCCGGAAGGGAGGCCACGGCGAGGTGGCGGCGGCGGACGCGGGCAGGGTCGAAGCCGGACGGGGCGGCGCTGCAGGGCGACGAGGGGGTCACGGCGGCTGGCTCGGGCGAGGCGCGGCGGACGGTTGCGGGGCACGGCGGAGCGAGGCGGCTCCGGGAGGCCCTGGCGCGGCGGCGGGAGGAGGGCCGCGTCGGGGCAGGCAGGGTCCGGCGAGGTTGGAGGTTGGTGCGGGGAGGGAGAGGGCGTGCGCTGGGGGAAGGAGAGAGGAGGGGCGTCGCGTCGGTGAGGGTGGGGCCAGGGAGGGAGCGGGGTACGCGCTGGGGAGGTGGGGCCGGGGCGGCACATCGCACGCGGGGGAGGGCGGTTCTGGGGTGGGGCACGCGGGGCGTGAGACGTGGGCGGCGCGGGGGTCGGCTGTGTGGGACCAGGGTGTCAGGGGCGCGCGGTGGAAGCGTGTGGCGTGCGCCAGGGGGTGGGGCTGCTGGGGGTGGGGCCGGCGGTGAGTGGCTGTGTGTGCTGGTGGGAGAGAGAGGAGAGAGAGTTGGGTGGGCTTAGCCTAGGTGGCAGCACCGGATTGGGTGAGGGAGAGAGGGGAGATGAGGTGGAGAGGGGCTATTGGTTGGGGTGAGGTGGAGGGGGTGTGTGGGTAGGTTATCTGGTAGCTTTAGGATTTAGGTTGGACCGATCTGGAACTGGGGTGGTCGTTCGGGTCTATCCGGCCCGTTCGACTGCCCCACAAAAATAATATAATATTTTATTCATTTTGAACGGACCGTTTGCAACCCGTGTTTAGTCAAAACAAAATATTCCGGAGACCCGGTTTTGGTTTTGAATTAAAAGATCGGGGCGTTTAGAAAACAAAACCAGGCTTTTCCAAAATAGTTTTAGACAAATAATGCATGATGATGACGATGCGATGCACAAATTTAACGCGATTTTCTAGTAGTGGTTTTGCGGGATGCCACAATTCGACACCACTAACAATGGATCTCGCCCTCGAGATCCGCCTCATGGTACCGGAAGGAAGGTCGGTGATCTGCATCTTCTCGCTTCGTGTAGGTCCTCGTGACACCACTAACAAGAGGTCGTTGTCCGTGATCGTCGGGAGAACACTCCGGAAACAAAAGGGTCGAAGGTAGAGGCATCAACAAATAAAGCCACCTCTAGCTTCCGTGGACGGAGTAAAACTGCCGGATCCACTGATTCGATGTACAAGAGCGAATGATAAGAGTAGTCATATGGTGATCAGTCCATCGCGCACCCAAACCATTACTCTGCACACGAATAGGCGGATTATGCAACCAACTCTCGGAATCAGACTGAAGATCTCAACAAACGAGGTTCGGAAACAAGGGAGTGATGCAGACTCTGCATCGGATCTGGCGTAGAGGATGTCATCGCGTCGGAAAACACCGGAAGGCACAAACAAGGAACAAAGAATGGTAACACCGTAGACGGATTCATCAGGCAGCTTGAACACCGGACGGTAGAACACCGTTGACAAAGGAGGAAGCGAAACCCTGAAGGTACGATGGAACCCAACCACGAGAAATCCTGGAATCGAAGAGGAAGAAGAGAGCAGATTCAAAACACGTCGAGATAAGAGGAGAATAGCAGAGGGGTAAGGAGTAAAAGCAGACCTAACCAGAACTATCCAACCGATTTTGCAAAAATAGTTTTGACACTCTACTTCGGCCGTTAGCTAGGTTATCCTACAGGCTGGACTTGTGGGGTATCGCAACTGCTGAGCTCTGATACCACTCTGTAACACCCTCAGAATCGGACCTATGCAAGTTTTAGCGAAACCCGCCAAACCCGCATAGAAACGATTCAAAGGTGCCCACCAGGCACTTTCGTGCGGGTGGAAAACAAAGTAATAACATTACACAACAGTCCTCGATGGGACCCACAGAACAGATATTTATAACAGCGACTCAATGAGTCAAGAATACAGATATAATGTACAAAGATCCAAATCACCTTGAAAATGATAAAGTGTCCGACTACGGACAAGATGCAAATGGGGCTAAGAGCCCTGAAGAATAGCCAATGGCGTCCATAACCCTGCCCAGGCCAAGCCGGAAGGGTAACCCTGCTAACGACGTCGATCTCAAAACCTGCTTAAACAAAAGGGGTGCCGACAAAGGGCAAAGGAAAAAGAGGAGCGTCAGTAATGAGGCCAGTACACGGCGAGGCTAGAATTCGGCGGTCCTCGCCTACATAGGTATGGTGGACTGAAGCGGTAGCGACAGCATGCACTAAACAACCTATAGAGACTCGATACAACTGGCGGTAATCAGAGAGGGGTAAGAATGACCTATCCGGATCCAACCTGAAGCTAACACCAAACATACCCATCCTGGTGTTTCCCCCTCGAGGCCAAACGAGGAAGTCAACCGAGGAACTCACACAGTTGGCAATGTTATTTATTCGGTTATCGTTGCAGCAATTACTAGTCAGATATAGATAATCATCCTGATAAAATAAGCAGTGGGCACTTTTAGTTAACCATTCTGTTATAGTTGCAACACTTACTAATCAGATACAAATAGCATGAGATAACCCCAAAAACCCAGCAGTTGTTGGTACTTTTATTTAGCCATTCCGTTGTAGTTGCAATACTTACTAGTCAGGTACAATTGTCGCAAGCGACAGACAAAGCAAGCAATTGTGGGCAGCATTATTTAGCCATTCCATTGTAGTGAAGCTGATTACTAGTCATTATAAAGTCAAATTTATAGCAATAAACTTTAGTTATGCTTGTCTATGGTCGAGATACTGTGCTCCAAGTCGTCCATAACCGCGGACACGGCTTTCAGAAAGTTTTAACCCGGCCGGGGTGCACAAATAGCAACACACACACGATCAACCTCGGAAAAACCAAATCAAAACCCAACGAGGTCTTCACGACAGAGCAATCACAAGATTCAGAAATATTTCAGGGGGCCACCCCTTGGAGTAGACCCGCAACGAAGTTAGCTGACTCCGAGACGGACTCAAGGTTTGGGTGGACGGCTGTAAACGACTGGGAACCCGAAAGTGTGGCTGGGCTTGTCGATACCGCGAAAACGTGTCCCAATCCTAAACAGTACAGGTGCTCCTCGCACAATTTAAATACAGAAGTAGCATGGCATAAGTACAGGATAGTAAATAAAACCTCAAACTAGTTTGTGGCCCCAAGAAATAAGACGGAATCAAGCTCTGGCTAAGGGGGGCCATACTCCCCATATGTGGATAGTGCGATAAATCAAGGAACAGGTATCAAGTACTCGGGGTCCTACGGGACACAAGTGGGCGTTCGGAAACCAAATATTTTCTATCACCCACCGATGCCTCTGCTTACTTCAATTTTAGTTGTTAAACAGGAATTAAAGTGAACGATAAGTAAAACTATGATCATCTCCAACAGCAACATGCGGCAATACATCAACAACTGTGGCACTGGACGACACGCACCAGCACTTGAGCAAGCGACTACGACGCGCAAGTCCAACTATCTACCAAACAACAGGCAATAGGATGTGTCCAAGGCAATATAAGGCTGCAAGGGATATCACAGGTACGGAAACTAGAGCATCGCAACACAAATAGCAATAGATCAACAGGAAGGAGTAAAACACTAAAAGTAAGATAGGTAGAAAGGGGGAGATGCTCGCCTGAAAACATTTTCGAAGGTTCAACCGAAGATCGGGGCGAAGCTCACATCAACTCAACGGCCTTATCCGCGAAGAACCAAAACACTAGAAGAAACACCGGATGCACTATTTAATACAACGGCAGAAGATCGGGCATGATGCATGTATGATGTATGACATGGCAAGGTGAGATGCAATTAGGTCATATTAAGCGGAACCGGGGTCCCGACAATTAATTAGGTGGTTCACGTTGTTTAGATACCCCGCAATTTAAATGTTGTATTAGCAAGACAAAAGATGGCACCGGTTCGCTACACAAGTTTAAATGAGGCCAATATAAGACTGGATTTGCCCGCATATGGGCCCCATATTTAATTAGAGGTGAATCGGCATAAGGCCCCCAAACCACAGACAAGGATGCATGCATGAACATTTTAATATGCGACACGTTGTATTATATTATAAAATAGGGTTTCGGGAAGGGGTTCACACATTAGGGGTCTCGACGAACTTGGGGCTCCGGGGGTTCGGGGTCCGGTCTCAGGGTTCGGATCTGGGGTTCGGGATTCGACGGAACGGCGGGAGCAGAGTAGATCTTGGCGCTCGATGTCCGTGAGGCAGTCCTTGGAGTCCAGGACGGAGATCTTGTCGGTGGTCTTCGGGCAGCTAGTCTTGGCGTTCCGGGAAGAAGACCTCGTTGCTCCAGGAGAAGATCTTGATACTCCGGTCTATTGTCGATCTCCGGATACCGCGAGTCTACGGCGTTGCTTTCTCGGGTGGCTCCATGTACCTCCTTCGGAATCATCGGCATCAAGCCGGTCTTGTCGGTGAGCGTCCACGTACGAAGGTCTTGGTGTCTCCAAGGGTACTAGTGTCCATCTTCGAGCATGAGCATCAGGATCTCGTTTGAATTCCAGGTAGTCGGCCATCGAAGACGCGATACTCCCATCGATACCCCACTCCTTCACCACATGTCACACACAAGCAGGGACGTACACGAGCGCGAGGCCGGGGAAACTTCCGGGGCGAGGGAGACGCAAGCGAAGGCGGAGCTCCGGGGGAAGGCGTCGGCGAGGCCGGCTCTGCTCGAGGGCGCGGCCAGCGAGGCGAGGTCAGAGGCGGGGCAGAGACCGAGGGAGGGCGGAGATGCAGGCGGCGAGCAGGGTCGGGGCCGGCAGCGGACGGAGTCGGCTCGGGAGCTTCGGGCTCGGCGGGGAGGGACGGTGACGACGCGGGCCGGAAGGGAGGCCACGGCGAGGTGGCGGCGGCGGACGCGGGCAGGGTCGGAGCCGGACGGGGCGGCGCTGCAGGGCGACGAGGGGGTCGCGGCGGCTGGCTCGAGGGAGGCACGGCGGACGGTTGCGGGGCGCGGCGGAGCGAGGCGGCTTCGGGAGGCCCTGGCGTGGCGGCGGGAGGAGGGCCGCGTCGGGGCAGGCGGGGTCCGGCGAGGTTGGAGGTTGGTGCGGGGAGGGAGAGGGCGTGCACTGGGGAAGGAGAGAGGAGGGGCGTCACGTAGGTGAGGGTGGGGCCAGGGAGGGAGCGGGGTACGCGCTGGGGAGGTGGGGCCGGGGCGGCACATCGCACGCGGGGGAGGGCGGTTCTGGGGTGGGGGACGCGGGGCGTGAGACGTGGGCGGCGCGGGGGTCGGCTGTGTGGGACCAGGGTGTCAGGGGCGCACGGTGGAAGCGTGTGGCGTGCGCGAGGGGGTGGGGCTGCTGGGGGTGGGGCCGGCGGTGAGTGGCTGTGTGTGCTGGTGGGAGAGAGAGGAGAGAGAGTTGGGTGGGCTAAGCCTAGGTGGCAGCACCGGATTGGGTGAGGGAGAGAGGGGAGATGAGGTGGAGAGGGGCTATTGGTTGGGGTGAGGTGGAGGGGGTGTGTGGGTAGGTTATCTGGTAGCTTTAGGATTTAGGTTGGACCGATCTGGAACTGGGGTGGTCGTTCGGGTCTATCCGGCCCGTTCGACTGCCCCACAAAAATAATATAATATTTTATTCATTTTGAACGGACCGTTTGCAACCCGTGTTTAGTCAAAACAAAATATTCCGGAGACCCGGTTTTGGTTTTGAATTAAAAGACGGGGCGTTTAGAAAACAAAACCAGGCTTTTCCAAAATAGTTTTAGACAAACAATGCATGATGATGACGATGCGATGCACAAATTTAACGCGATTTTCTAGTAGTGGTTTTGCGGGATGCCACAGGAACCGGTTCATCCATAGGAAAAAATAGAGCATGCTCAAGATCGGCGATATCAACGGAAACTCCGGGACTAGAGAAGGGAAACACGTTCTCATCCAACACAACATCGCGAGAAATATAAATCCTTCCCGAGGCACGATCTAGACACTTTGAAAGTACAAAGGAAGTCGCCTAGAGGGGGGTGAATAGGCTCTTAAAATTATTACGGCTTAGGATCAAGTAAATGCGGAATAAAACTAACGTTTAATTTATTGAGCACAAAACCTAGCCACTAAGTTCACCTAGGTGCACCAACAACCTATGCTAAGCAATACAAGCAACAAGGTGATAGCAAGGCATAAATACTTCAAGCACGATGGCTATCGCAATGTAAAGTGCATAAGTAAAGGGCTCGGTTGAGAAATAACCGATGGACGCGGAGACGAAGATTTCTTTCCCTCTCCGAACACCACAAATGGCTCACCTCGAGGTGTGGTGGCTCGATGCTCACCCAACGCCACACAAGGCCTCACCCGGATGCGGAAGCACGCAACTCACCGATGCCACAAAAGGCTCACCCTATTCTCCCGAGTGCGCACCACAAAAGGCAGGCACTCGCTCCACTATGGGACGCTTGAGGGCGGTCACCGAACCCGTACAAGATTGGGGCTAACTCCACAACTCAATTGGAGGATCCCAACAACAAAGCCACAAAAGGCTACAAGACCACAAAAGGTCAACAACCCAACCACACAACCGTCTAGGGTTCCAAGGAACCCAAGAGAAACAAGCTCACAAGCTTGAACTCGCTGAATCTCCAAGAAGAACTCAAACCTATGCACCAAATGCAAGGGCAAGTCCTTCTCTCCCAAATTCCAACAAATCTACAAAAGCTATTGGGGGAATAAGGGAGGAAGAACACAAGAGGAGAATACAAAACTCTCCAAGATCTAGATCCCAATGATTCCTTCACAAAGAAGGGATTTGGCTTGGGAGGATTGTAGATCTAGATCTCCTCTCTCAAATCCCTCAAAAAGATGCAAGAATCATAGGAAGGGAAAGGGAGAGGGAAAGCTTCTTCAAGGTTAACAATGGAGGAGAGAGAGAAAGCCAAGAACCAAGAAAAGAGTTGTAACCCACGAAGGGGAAGAGGAGCCCCTTTTAAAGGGCTCCCAGATCTGCCCGTTATGGGCATTCGCGACTCCAGGCCGGAACTTTCGGTGGGAGGCCGGAAGTTTCGGTGGCACACAACCAACGGTCAAAAACTGCGGAGCGAGAAACTGAAAAAGCGAGTCCTGGTCGGAACTTCCGCCAGTTCACCGGAACTTCCGGTGGGAGCGAAAATTCCGTGGAAGTTCCGATAGAAGTTCCGTCAAATAGACACAACGAAAATAGAAGGTTACTGAACTTGAGAGGAACAAGAGCCGGAAATTCAACCGGAACTTCTGGCGGCAACTAGGCCTGAGCGGAACTTCCGGTCCCTAGCCGAAACTTCCGGTGGGAGTGGAACTTCCGGTTGAAATTCCGACTGAAGTTCCGTCAAATAGCACATCCAAAACAGAAAGGTTACTAATCGTGAGCGGAAGAAGACCCGAAACTTCCACCGGAACTTACGGCGGCAAAAATGCCATAGCGGAACTTCTGATGGCAAGCCGGAACTTCCGGTCAGGGAAATTCCAGAAACCAGAAAACAGGAAACGCAATAACTTTTGCATCCGAACTCCAAACGGGATGAAACCAATTTTGTTGGAAAGATAACGACGAATAGAATCCAACAAGGTGTGGAGCCGGAAATATTGGGTATCACCTTGGGAGAAAAAACTATGAATATATATGTGAAGTATCCCCCAAGGTGTGGAGCCGGAAAACTCGCAAGATCAAAAACCGCAATAAGATATGCAAGTGAAATCCTTAGATGATGAACTAGAGCTTGTTATGATGATGACCAAAAGCTCTAGATCCTCTCATGGACAAGAACCAAATAACAACCAAGAAAGATGATGCTATGAATGCAAAGGTTTGAGCTCTCTCCGAACGATGCAAACAAGACACCCGCTTGAGAGCCCCTCTTGATAGTATGGCTATCTATCCTAAACCTAGTCTCCCAACTAACAACACGAGACCGGCAAAAGAGAAGCCCTATCAAGAACATACCTTTGCCTTGAGCATCCCACTTGAACTTGATGTAGACCGTCTTGTTCTTCTATAGTGGGAACACCTTTCTTGGATGCTCTTGCTTGATGAAGATGAAGACTTGCAAATTGCTCCCCCATACTCCATGGGGAAACCTCTTCTTTGAACTTGTCTTCATCATTCCATGAGCACGAGGATGGAAAGCTTCAAGCATGAGATCTTCTAGAGATGGCGCATCTTGAGCTCGCCCTTCTTCATCCCTACTTGAGGTTAATCCATCTTGATGCAACTCTTTGCACATGTCTTGATCAACCTTCAAGCTCCTTCTTTCTTCATGATTCCAATGGGCACAAAGCCCTTGGACATTTCTTCATCTTCCAACCTTGAGACCAACACATGGCCCAAGCGACGCCAATGGACAAACCTACAAGTGAAACTCAATTTACACATTAGTCCATAGAGATTGTCATTAATTACCAAAACCACACTTGGGGCATACATGCCCTTTCACACTTGTAGCCTTTATGCATAGGACTATAACCAAGGAAGACACACATCTTGGAGCGGAACTCAAGCTTGCGGGCATTATATTTGCCAAGACTAGTCCAACAAGCGCACCCAAAAATCCAAAGAGAGGAATAAGTGGGATGAACATGGAAAAGACGAAACAAAGGTGTCTCCTTGTTAAGAACCGGCGTGGACATGTGATTGATGAGATAACAGGCCATGAGAAACGTCTCGTCCTAGAACCGAAGAGGGAGGGAGGAGTGCGCAAGAAGATCAAGGCTAGTCTCCACCAAATGCCAGTGTTTTCGCTCAATGATCCCGTTCTGCTAAGAGGTATGTGGGCAAGATACACGGTGAGAGATGCCCGTGCGCTGGAAGTAGCGATGGAGTTTGTGATACTCGCCACCCCAGTCGGACTGAACTGCCTTAATCTTGTGGTTCAAAAGACGCTCCACATGAGCTTGAAAGGCATAAAAGACCTTCTCAACATCAGACTTGTGTTTAAGCAAATAAATCCAGCAGAAACGTTTGTAGTCATCAACAAAACTAACATAATACTTGTACCCTCCCGAAGAAGCAATGGCGGGACTCCAAACATCCGAATTAATTAATTCAAGAGGCACAATAGAAACACGAGTGGACATAGAATATGATAGTTGATGAATCTTAGCACGCTGACAAACATCACACACTAATGGGGGTTCTTCTGAACTAGTACAAGAAAGCTCATGACTCTTAAGAATAGAGTTGACGATATTATTTGCTGGATGACCTAAACGCTGATGCCACTGAGAGGGCGACACCTTGACACTAGCGGAGGCATGGCTAGTGGATGAGGATGATACACGGTGATACTGAACGGGATAAGCTCCTCCATGGCTTCTACCATGAAGGAGGATGTGCCGGGTTGCCTTGTCCTTTACAAATAAAGCATGACAGTGAAATTCAACGAACACGTCATTATCGCACACAAGACAATAAACGGAAAGAAGGTGTTTGCTAATGTGAGGGATATGCAAAATATTTTTAAGTTGGAGAGATGAACCGGGTAAAGACGAATGACCAATGTGCACAATAGACAAACCTGCACCATTAGCCACCTAGACCTGGTCGTTCCCTCCATAGCGCTCGTGAACTTGAAGACGTTCAAGCTCACTGGTGAAGTGATCCATAGCCCCGGAGTCCATCACCCAGGGCTGGTTGTCGGAGGAGATGGTGGAGGCCGAGTTGCCGGTGCGGTTGTTGAAGTCCTGGTTGAAGCGACGATGGCAGGTGTAGGCCTCATGTCCCCAGTATTTACATATCTGGCACCTGGGGCACTTGTTGCCGTCGTTACGACCACCGTCGTTGCGGCCACCACCATCGCCAACGTTATGTCGTTGCCTCCTTGGCAGCCATTGGCACCATTGCGGCCATCGTAGCCTCCTCCCTGAGTAGCGCCATTGCCGCCTTGGCGGTTGGGCGCAGGATGGCCAGTGCCAGCGGTAGACCTCCCTCCCACTTAGGGAGCGGAGAAGATCCCTTGGGGCGGCACGCGGGTGCCACGGGACACGGCGTTCGCAGACGATGACCACCCCTCCTCCATGCTCTACTGAGCCTGCAAGGCCTCATAGGAGGGAACCAGCGAGTAGAAGGCAGAGTAGGTCATCTTGGCGTTGGTAACACCGAGAGAGGCTGAAAGAACATTTCTTAATCCCTAGTGTTTTGTGTGTTAGATAACAATACCAAGGATCATTTAATGTGTGTTGAAGTGTTGCAGCTCTATTTGAGAATAAAGGGAAAAGATCTCTGCCTTTGGGGGCGGATAATCCGCCC
This sequence comes from Avena atlantica, assembly GCA_910589765.1. Classification (NCBI taxonomy): domain Eukaryota; kingdom Viridiplantae; phylum Streptophyta; class Magnoliopsida; order Poales; family Poaceae; genus Avena; species Avena atlantica. Next base: position 478,315,094 of record OU342739.1, on the reverse strand, counting down.
CTCCCTTTGCCCAAACAGGCGCAAGCCCTAGAAGGGGGGCGGATTTTTGGCCGGATTTTCCGGCCTCGCCGGATAATCCGCCCCTCAGGGGGGGCGGATAATCCGCCCCCTTGCTCATCGCCAAGGCGCAAGCCCCAGAGAGGGGGCGGAATTTTGGCCGGATTTTCCGGCCCCGCCGGATAATCCGCCCCTCAGGGGGGCCGGATAATCCGCCCCCAAGATCTTCACCAAGCTTCACCATGGCACAAGCCCAGATAGGGGGCGGAGTTTCCCCCGGAGAATCCGCCCTTGGGGCGGAGTTTTCCCAGGGGGCGGATAATCCGCCCCCCAAGTTGTGCAACAGCCAGATCTGGGGAGGGGGTATTTAAGCCAGCCATCCCCCTCCTGCTAGAACTCTTGATTCATCTCGAAAAAGACCAGATCAGATCTGAAAGCTTCATCCAAGAGTGCTCCACCTAGATCCACCCAAAGGCCCCATCCCTTGGGGAATCGAAGGAGGAGAACTCGATCTTCATCATCAGCAATCAAGCGCTTCATCTCCTCTCCATTCATTTGGAGAACCTCCGATCTAGTATTTCTTGCAAATATCTAGATCCTCATTTTTGTTTATATTGATAAACCTTGTTCTTGTGGCAGCTTGTTGTCATCTCGGGAGCCCCCAATTCGGTTGTGGGTGTGTGCCCCGATAGTGTTGTAAAAGGCACCGGTTCCCGCCTCGAAGGTATCCAATAGTGGAGAAGGTGGATCAGGCCTCTCGTGGTGAGATCCATCGGAGAATAGGGTGAGGCCTATTGTGGCGTGGTGGTCTTAGAACCGCCCACCCCTCCAACGCAGATGTACTTCCCTTAACAAGGAAGGAACTGCGGTAAAACAAATCCCTGTGTCTCCGCGTGCTCCACTACGGTTTCCTCGCTCCTCTTTTACGTGCTTAGTAGTTAGGGCTACATATAGGAAAATTCTCGTAGTTGCATATCTAGAGAATTTACTTTGTGTCAAGCCTAAAATTGAAAAAGTATTAAAAATTGGTTAGCACCTATTCACCCCCCCCCTCTAGGTGCCCATACGATCCATTTCAATTGGTATCAGAGCCTCGGCTCTTATTTCGGGCTTAACCGCCTAAGAGAAGTATGGGTTCCAAGGGAGATGGGAGTGATGCTCCGGAGGTAGTCACCATGAACGATCTCAAGACGTTGGAAACAACCTTGGTGAGTTCAATGGAGGCTAAGATGGAAGAGATGCGTCAATTGATAATGCGTCTCTCCACATCCGCAGCATCACCTCCATCTAACTCTGAGGATACCACTCCGCAATCCAAGGAAACGGGTAAAACTATTTCCAAAGATAACGAAGTGGTAGGTGATGATACTAGCAAGATCTCCTCCTCGAAAAAGGATAGCGGTAAGGATGGATACAATGAGGTTTCTCATGTGTATTCCCCTGATCTGCCTATCCCTCACCCACATATACATAATAGGGGTGATCCACCCAAACTTTCAGCATCTACTTTTTCTCAATGGCAATTTTTGATGAAATCTCATGTGTGCAGTTCCTCCATAGAGTTGTGGAAGATCATCGAAAATGGTCTTCATGTTGGAAACCCCAACAATCTCACAAGAAAAGAAGTGGTCGATAGCCAACTCAACGCTACAGCTCTACACATGATACATCTTGTTGTGGGTGACAAAGACATGCCACACATTCAGCATCTTAGCACAGCTAAAGAAGCTTGGGATGCCCTCACCGAGCTCTTCATCGGAAATGAAAGTATGAGAAGGAATAGATATGATGCCTTGAGCAATGAAGCTGAAGGATTTTATATGCTGGATGGAGAAGACCACGAGGACATGTATAGGAGGCTCAAGGCAATAGCCACAACCTTCAGAAACCACGGTGCAGCTCATGTTGATGATGCTTGGATCAAGCGCAAGTATGTCAGTGCTCTTATGCCATTTGAGCCCACAGATTTGAAAAGTCTCCAAGGTAGGCATAACTATCACCTCATGTCATCCAATGAGGTAATGCAAGGAATGGCCGCCTTCAAAGTGGCTGCCAAGAATGCCGAAGATGCTCGTGCTCGAGCTATGGGGATGCAAAAGGGGGTCAATATGGCCTTGAAGACTAGTGTGATTAATCATGATGAATATGCGGTAGAAGGTCTGGACTGTCCCGAAGATATAAAAAGGATCCACGGACAATACTTGGCTCTTTATGCAAGAAACTTTTGGAAAGATCCAGCCAAGGCTAAAGCTGAACTAGATCGCAAGAGTGGAGCCTATGGAAGAAAAGAAAATGGTCCCAAGCTGAGAACATGCTTTAATTGTGGTGACCGGCTGCACTTCATAGCTGAGTGTCCATATCAAAGTAGAGAGGATAATGGAGGAAGATTCATTTTCAAGGACAAATCAAAAGCTCCACGTAAGAAACAGTTTGTAAAGAAGAATGCTCCTTTCAAGAAGCAACCAAAGATTGTTCTAGTGGCTCAAGAAGAATATTCATCGGGGAGTGAAGATGAGGACGGGGACGATAGCTCTCAAGAGGTGGCTGCTATAGCCACTACATCTACATCAACATCTCTCTTTGACTCTCCGAACGAAAACATCATCAACAAGAATGCTACTTGCCTCATGGCAAGAAGCTCCGAGGTAACCTCTTCTAACTCTTCTTTTCCCAAGGCTATGATAGACATGGATGATCCTGCTAGTCTTAAGGTTAAAAAAGAGATTATTGCTTTGGATTATTTCTATACTAACTTGCAAGGTGAGCACAAAGTTCGTTTTGAGGCTCTTATGGATCAGCTGGCCCAAAACGAAGCACTCCTCAAAGAAAAGGGCAGAATTGAAAGGGAGGATGCAATGGAAATTGCATCCTTAAAAAATGCTCTTGAAGAAGAAGAAGAAGCTCGGGTCTCTCTTGAAGATAGGCTCGAGTCTATGGAAGATTCACATGAAGAAATTGTGACTAAACTTGTTAAGGAACGTGACAATGCTGTCACCAAAGCCAAGAAGTTAAAGAAGGAAAGGATTGACTTTAGGGCTGCTCATGATAGACTCTCCGAGGAATTGGAGAAACTTGACAATGCTCACAAGGCGTTGAAAAATGAGTTCTCTATTCTCAATGAGTCACATGATCAGCTTCAAAGTCGATTGGCCAAATATGATACTCCTAGCTCGTCCAACTCAACATATAGTAACAAGAAAAATACTAGTGTGGAAAAAGAAGTGATCAAGGACATCACTACAAAGGACAAAGGTGTGCTTGATGAAGTCCTTGGCAAGCAAAGGTCAAATCATGGTAAAGAGGGACTTGGGTATGTCACCAAGTCCAAGAAGAAGAAAACCAAGAAGAACAAGACCAAGAATGTACAATTAAAGACAAGCATTGCTGAGAAGGTTGTCACAAAAGACAAGACTAATAATATTGGTTTTGCAGGGTCTCACAACCCGAATTATGAACTCTTTTGTGATGACTATGGCGATGTTTATGCTTATTATGTTGGTCCTTTTGATGAATTTATTGCTTGGTCTATTTGGGTCCCAAAGACCCTTGTTACTAACATGAAAGGACCCATTGAAAAATGGGTACCTAAAACCAAGAAGTAATTTTCTTGCAGGGCTATGCTTCCGGTGGGTCGAAATGGGTGCTGGATAGTGGCTGCACTAGTCATATGACCGGAAGCAAGGAGATCATCACGGAGATGCGTCCAAATCATGATAATATCACAGTCTCCTATGGTGATAAGTCTAAATCTCAGGTATTGGGTCTTGGCAAGGTTGTGGTTGCCCACGATATCTCTCTCGTGGACGTCATGCTTGTTGAGACCCTTGGCTACAACCTTCTTTCTGTTCGTGCCCTTGGCAAGATGGGTTTTGCTGTTTTTATCGATGATGATTTGGTGGTACTCTTATGGAGCAAGTCTCTAAAGGTCGCTTTCGTTGGATACGTCGAAAATGACCTGTATGTGGTGGACTTCTCGGGAAAAACCACTTAGGGTCCGATGTGTCTATTCGGAAAGGCCGACGTGGGCTGGCTATGGCATCGCCGTTTAGCCCATGTCAACATGAGAACTTTGCAAAGTCTCCAAAAGGGTGGCCACATCCTTGGACTAAAAGACAATGTCTCTTTTGCCAAAGATCGTGTTTGCAGGGCTTGTGTTGAAGGAAAAATGCATGACTCTCCCCACAAGAGGAAGACTATTGTGTCATCAAAGAGGATCTTGGAATTACTTCATGTGGATTTATTTGGTCCTCCTTCTCATGCAAGTCTTGGTGGGAAGAAATATTGCTTGGTCATTGTCGATGACTACTCAAGATATACATGGGTATATTTCTTCAAGCTGAAAAGTGAGACTCAACAAACTTTCATCGACTTTGCCAACGAAGTTCAACGTCAACACAATGTTCCCATCTTGGCAATTAGAAGTGACAACGGCTCAGAATTCAAGAACTACACTTTAAACGAGTTTCTTAGCGAAGAGGGGATTAGACACCAATATTCCGCTGTGTACACCCCTCAACAAAATGGTGTAGCCGAGAGGAAGAACCGGACTTTGATGGATATGGCAAGATCTATGCTAGCTGAATTCAAGTCTCCTTATAATTTTTGGGCTGAAGCCATATCCACTGCATGTCACTCATCAAACCGGATCTACCTTCGGAAGATCTTGGATAAGACCCCATATGAAATACTTACCGGTAACAAACCCAACATCTCATACTTCAGGGTATTCGGGTGTAAGTGTTTCTTTCTTATTAAAGGTGTCCGTTTGTCAAAATTTGAATCCAAGGCTTTAGAAGGTATTTTTGTTGGTTACGGTGCCGAATCCCACACGTATAGTCTACAACAAGCTCACTGGGATTGTTGTAGAATCTTGTAGTGTGGAGTTCGATGAAAATAACGGCTCCTTTGTAGGGCAAGTTGATGTTTGTGATGCAGATGTTGAAATACCCCAAGATGCCATAAGAAGAATGGGCGTGGGATTTTTCCGCCCGAGTGAGGAACCCCTTGTGGAGGATCGGGAAGGACAATGCTCCACACATGTGGAGCCCTCATCTACACAATATCAACAAGCTCCTACTGTTGGAGACAATCCTGCACCAACACCACAATCTGCCGAAGACCATCTGTCCCCTGGACAAGTTGGTAGTCCCAGGCCGGACTATCCGCCCCCTCCAAGGGGCGGACAATCCGCCCCTGGCACTCCAACTCGTTCCAGAGGATCCGAAGGAGAAGTCAACAACTCTGAAGCTCCCAGCCCGGACTCTCCGGCCCCCAGGGGCGGATTATCCGGCCCCCAGGGGCGGATTATCTGGCCCTGGGTCTCCAACTCTAGTCAGGCTTTCTCAGGAAGATGGTTCTGGTACTTCTCCTCCTAGGCCGGATAGTCCGGCCCCTCCAATGGGCAGATTATCCGGGCCTGAAGAAAATGTTCAGCAACAATCTTCTGGCGGTAACGGTGATCAAGATCAAGGGCAAGGCAGTAATCAAGACAAGGATACAACAATTGAATCCACTCCTCCTAGAAACAATAAGGACATTGAGGCTCGTCGCAAGGCTCGTGCTGATCGGAACCTTGAACTAAGAGGTCACACTCTTGACAAGGTTGTTGGTGATCTACGACGAAGGGTATCCACTAGAAGAGAGCTTCCAAGCTTCTGTGATCATCAAGCTCACATTTCCATGGTTGAACCGAAGAAGGTTTTTGATGCTCTTGAAGACCCCGATTGGGTTGTTGCAATGCATGAAAAATTAAATAACTTAGAACGCAACAAAGTTTGGAAGCTCGTAGAAAAACCAAAGGATTGCCGCAATGTTATTGGCACCAAGTGGATCTTCAAGAACAAACAGGATGAAAATGGCATTGTTGTGAGGAATAAAGCACGACTCGTGGCTCAAGGATTCTCTCAAGTAGAAGGAATTGATTTTGGCGAGACCTACGCTCCTGTGGCTCGCCTTGAGTCCATCCGTATCCTTCTTGCATATGCAGCCCATCATAATTTTAAATTACAACAAATGGATGTTAAGAGCGCTTTCCTTAATGGTCCTCTACATGAGTTAGTATACGTCAAGCAGCCCCCGGGGTTTGAGGACCCCAAATTTCCGAACCATGTCTACAAACTCGATAAGGCGCTCTATGGCCTTAAACAAGCCCCACGTGCGTGGTATGAGCACCTTAAAGAGCTTTTGCTAGACCGTGGATTCGAAGTTGGGCAAATCGATCCCACTCTTTTTACTAAGAAGGTTAATGGGGAGCTTTTTGTATGTCAACTTTATGTAGATGACATTATTTTTGGCTCTACTAACCAAGCTTTTAATGATGAATTTTCGAAGCTTATGACTGACAGGTTTGAGATGTCCATGATGGGTGAGCTCAGGTTCTTTCTTGGATTTGAGATCAAACAACTTAGAGAGGGAACCTTTATTAATCAAGCTAAGTACATCCAAGACATGTCAAAAGGTTCAAGATGACGGATCTCAATGGCGTTGCTACCCCGATGCAAACAAAGTGTCATCTTGAGCTCAATCCCAAGGGTAAAGACGTGGATCAAAAGGTATACCGATCCATGATCGGCTCTCTCCTTTACCTTTGTGCATCTAGGCCCGATATCATGTTAAGTGTAGGAGTGTGTGCAAGGTACCAAGCCGCTCCTAAAGAAAGCCACTTAGTGGCAGTCAAGCGAATCTTCCAATATTTGGTTCATTCCCCAAATTTTGGGCTATGGTATCCCAAGGGTTCAAGTTTCTCTCTATGTGGTTACACTGGTTCAGATTGGGATGGTGACAAAGATGATAGGAAATCAACCTCTGGTGCATGCCAATTCTTGGGCAGGTCTCTAGTGTGTTGGCCATCAAAGAAACAGAATTGTATTTCACTCTCAACCGCCGAAGCTGAATATGTTGCTACTACAAGTGCTTATACTCAATTGTTATGGATGAGGCAAACTTTAAAGGAATATGGTGTCAATTGTGACAAAGTGCCTCTTTTATGCGACAATGAAAGTGCTATCAAAATTGCTTACAACCCCGTGCAGCATACACGAACAAAGCAACCACTTTATTCGGGATCATGTGGCTCGTGGAGATATTGCTCTATCCTTTGTGAGCACGAAGAACCAACTTGCTGATATTTTCACGAAGCCTCTTGATGAAGCAAGATTTTGTTATTTGAGGAATGAGCTAAATATCATAGATTCAAGGAGCTTGGCTTGACTACCCTTGCACACTCACTTGCGCTTATTCATGTATTTGGTTTAGATGCGGGCATAGACATAGGGGGAGTGTGGTCCTAATTGATTGGGCCAACCCTCCCCCCATAATGCCGAAAGCAAGTAAAATCATTTCCCTTAATATCATTTTGTGATATGTGGGTCATCGATGAGCATTGGTTTTGAACTCAAGATACATCTTCACGGTGTCCTGCCATGCGCTCCAACATGGTGGCCTCGGCCACCGCCCTCTTCCTTGAGAAGAGTTGGTTTTTCATGGGTCTCGCTGGATTTTCTTGCATACCTTTTGTTCTTATGGAAAACACACTCAAATTTGGCTTTTGATTGATTTGATTCTTGCAAATTTGGGTGTGTAGTACCATCTCAGTTTGATGCTCTCAACCCAAGCCTTTCTCTCCCTCCTTGAACCATCTATTCTTGCACACAAGTCCTCTAAAACACCATCGAGAGATTTGCTAGGTTGCTCTGGGCTGATTCTGTTTTCCGGAATTTCTGGGGGGGGGGGATTATCCGCCCTAAGTGGGGGGCGGATTATCCGCCCCGGGCGAAGTCAGCCCCTTATAGGCTGGGTCGGGGAGGCCAGGCTCAAACAGAGCAGCCAGTCCTCCCCCAACCCTACCTCTGCCCCCCAGCCGCCGCCGGAGCATCCGCCTCTCCTGGAGTCGATTCGACCACCGGATTCTTCGGGCTCTCCCCGGATCTTCTTCACCTCGCCTCCGGGTATCTTCTCCTCCGCGATTTTCCTCCAATGAGTGAGGGTAACTCCCTCATCTCTCTCCTTTTGTATGGGATGTATTCTATTTGGTGGAAATCTCGTTGTAGAAGGTTCTTGGTGTTGTTTCTTACATGCTAGAATCAGTAGCCTTGCAACCCTAGTACCCGATCTGTTTTGCCATGGTAGATCTGAGCCAATCCAGAAATTTTTGCGGGGGGCGGATTATCCGCCCCTGCCAGGGCCGGATAATCCGGCCTGGAGAGTTACACTCTGGTCTGTTTTTGGTTCTGGTTCTGCTCATGCACATCATTGGTTATGGGGTTGCATTGCTACTCTTTCTCTGTGTTTTCTTTCTCCTGGACTTGTGTGTATGCTCATCTCCATGATACCTCTCTCCATGCTATTCACAGGTGGTTCCAAGCCGACCAAGACCTTCGCCCGTCGTCCCCGTCCCCATTATCTCAAACCCACTGCAGAAGGGAAGTTTATTGACGAAACAGAGGTCAGCAGGGCATCAAGAGAGGCTGCAAGGATGGCAGAGGCAAGTAAGAAATCTAAGCGGACCGCTTCTCGCAAGGGCAAACAGTCTCGGCCCAATTACAAGTCTATGGACAGCATTCAGTATGCCACCATCCGCCAGAAAGACTACTATGATGATGTTGACAGTGATGGTCAACCCGAGGACACTATGTTTTGGAATGCTCACTTTCGGGCTATCCATGATGATGTCTATGCTACTCTCAAGATGCGCCCCATGCGTCCCATTAACTTGATTGAGGCTCAATCCAATGCTCGGCTCCTTGAGGCATTGGATGTGACCAACAAGATGGGGCTTCACCACCTCATGACCATTCAATGCAATTATGACTCTTCTGTGGTGCGCCAGTTTTTCTCCACACTTGTGATCTTCGGTGATGAGCACCGCACTATGAAGTGGATGACTGGGACTACAATGCTTCAGTCAGACTTTCGCACTTTTGGGAAGGTTCTTGGGTATGCTTTCCATGGTCGTGACACTCCCGCTGGTCACCGCATCATTACTCCATTGAAGCCATCCAAGGACACTGCACTGGCTCCCTGCCTTTCTCCTGATGGTGTTGCTGGTACTTTCGCTGGTCTCTCTCCCTTGTATGCCTCTCTTGTTGGCATGTTTAGGGACTGCATCGCTCCTAGTGGTGGCAACAATGACAAGATCCGTGGCCACCTTGTTCCTCTCCTTGCGTTTGCTCACGAGTGTGCCACCAACACTGGATCAGCCACCGGTTACAAACTGGATGTCATGGACTATATTTTTCATGAGATGACGGATGCTATGATCAACCGGCTCTCTATTCCTTATGCTCCGTTCATTATGATGCTTGTCAAGCATATGTTACCCCATGAAGAGTTTGGCACTGCTTTGGATGGTGTTCATAAGCCCAAGAAAATCTACAACAAGGATCAGAAGACTCATCACCCCTCCACTGCCTTGGAGTCCTTCATGCGTGATGCTTGGGCTAGTGGTCGTCGTTCCACGGTGTCCCCAATGGCACGTGAGGTCAAGCATCTTAATTGGTTCCAGAGGAACATTCTTTGCATCGGTATTGACATTCACAAGGGCCAATATGAGGCGTACCGCAGGGATCATGAGAGGGATCACACGCAGTAGCTTATCCTCCACCATGTCTCAGGTGCCATTGTCAATCCACCTCCTCCCACTGCTCCGGATCCGTATGCTCAGTGGAACACCTCAGGGATCAACTATGGCGAGCTCGAGAGTTGTCTCTTTCCTCCTCCACCGAGGGCACCCACTCCTCCAGATGATGACGATGATGATGAGTATGATGAAGAGGAAGGGGACGGGAATGACTACGACGAGGATGAGGAGGAGTGATCTCCAGGGGCGTTAGCATCTCTCTTCTTCCTTTTTGGCGTTTCGATGCCAAAGGGGGAGAAGTAGTTCTATTAGGTCTTGTGGATTTGCAAGGGTCAGGCACAAGCTTTTTGATTTTAGTCGTTCTTATTTGCTTGCTTGTGCCCTTTTCTAGCGTGAACTCAGTTGCTATTTGTGTTTGTTTTTGTAAGACTATGTCGTACTTCACTGTTTGGTATTCACGGAATTCTGGAATTGTGGAGCATACTTGATGGCATATGGATTCATGGGATTACCTATGTATGCTTTGGCTGTTTTCTCATCCCGGTGGTATGACCTTGTTTCCCAAACCACCTCGTTTCAATTATCTTGGTTATGGAAGTAGTGTTCTCCCTAGTGTGTGTATTTGTATTCAAATGCAAATCTTAAATATGCACACATCTAGGGGGAGCGTCCTTCATTATTTAAGGTGGCGTTTGCCGGTTTTATTGCAAATCCTAGTATTGTCATTTAACACCAAAAAGGGGGAGATTGAAAGAACATTTCTTAATCCCTAGTGTATTGTGTGTTAGATAACAATACCAAGGATCATTTAATGTGTGTTGAAGTGTTGCAGCTCTATTTGAGAATAAAGGGAAAAGATCTCTGCCTTTGGGGGCGGATAATCCTCCCCTCCCTTTGCCCAAGCAGGCGCAAGCCCCAGAAGGGGGGCGGATTTTTGGCCGGATTTTCCGGCCTCGCCGGATAATCCGCCCCTCAGGGGGGCCGGATAATCCGCCCCCCTTGCTCATCGCCAAGGCGCAAGCCCCAGAGAGGGGGCGGAATTTTGGCAGGATTTTCCGGCCCCGCCGGATAATCCGCCCCCCAAGATCTTCACCAAGCTTCACCATGGCGCAAGCCCTAGAGAGGGGGCGGAGTTTCCCCCGGAGAATCCGCCCTTGGGGCGGAGTTTTCCCAGGGGGCGGATAATCCGCCCCAAGTGGGGGGCGGATAATCCGCCCCCAAAGTTGTGCAACAGCCAGATCTGGGGAGGGGGTATTTAAGCCAGCCATACCCCTCCTGCTAGAACTCTTGATTCATCTCGAAAAAGACCAGATCAGATCTGAAAGCTTCATCCAAGAGTGCTCCACCTAGATCCACCCAAAGGCCCCATCCCTTGGGGAATCGAAGGAGGAGAACTCGATCTTCATCATCAGCAATCAAGCGCTTCATCTCCTCTCCATTCATTTGGAGAACCTCCGATCTAGTATTTCTTGCAAATATCTAGATCCTCGTTTTTGTTTATATTGATAAAACTTGTTCTTGTGGCAGCTTGTTGTCATCTCGGGAGCCCCCAATTCGGTTGTGGGTGTGTGCCCCGATAGTGTTGTAAAAGGCACCGGTTCCCGCCTCGAAGGGATCCAATAGTGGAGAAGGTGGATCAGGCCTCTCGTGGCGAGATCCATCGGAGAATAGGGTGAGGCCTATTGTGGCGTGGTGGTCTTAGAACCGCCCACCCCTCCAACGCAGATGTACTTCCCTTAACAAGGAAGGAACTGCGGTAAAACAAATCCCTGTGTCTCCGCGTGCTCCACTACGGTTTCCTCGCTCCTCTTTTACGTGCTTAGTAGTTAGGGCTACATATAGGAAAATTCTCGTAGTTGCATATCTAGAGAATTTACTTTGTGTTAAGCCTAAAATTGAAAAAGTATTAAAAATTGGTTAGCACCTATTCACCCCCCCTCTAGGTGCCCATACGATCCATTTCAGAGGCAGCGATGGGGTTGAAGGCCGATCCGAGCCCGGTGAGGATGTGGTCGATGAGCTCGTCGCTGGTGATGGGGGCGCCGGCAGTCGCCATGATATCGGCAAGGCCCTTCATCTTATGCATGTACTCCGCCACAGACAGATCCTCCTTGGGCAGCGACTGGAGTTGTCGCCTAATGTGGCGGACGTTTGTGTGGCTCTGCGCGCCGAACATGGCGGTGACGGACGCCCAAACAGCCTGTGCCGTCTTGCAGCCGACAAGTTGGCACACGATGTCATCGTCCATCGCGGAGAGAAGAAGGCCCTTGACCTTTTGATCCTGAATCCACCAACGAAGGTACTCGGGGTTGGCGACGGTGGTCGTAGCATCACCGGTGCCCTGAGTTAGGGTTTCGGTCGGGGATGCAGTGGTGCCTTCGATATGGCCGTGGAGGCTAGCACCGACGAGGATCGGGATGGCGATCCCCTTCCACAGCATGAAGTTCCCTCGTCCGAGCCGCACAGAGATGGCAGTCAAGGAGGAGGGTGCCGATGCCGATGCTCCTGGGACGGAGACGATCGGACCGATCGGTGTGGAGGCGATGATGCCGGAAGACGTATCCATCTCCGAGAGGGCGGCGGCAGCAGCCGAAAATAGAGCGACGGCGGCGGCGTCGAGAGTGGGGCGACGCGGCAGCGGCGACGTCGAGAGTGGGGCGACGCGGCAGCGGCGGCGGCGAAAAGAGGAGCAATTTAGGCTCTGATACCAAGTCAAGTTTAGGGTTTCGTGGGGCAAATCCTCCACAATATCTCGTATATATAAAAGAGACCAACCTACAGAGTTACAATTACATCACGACACGATAAGTACACGTATACAACACGTATACGAGACCGTTTCCAACACAATCACCCGATAACTTGACCATGTTCTACCAAGGGGACTTCTGGCTATGGGGATCTATGGCTCGCCAAGAAGCTTTATCGATGGTTACTTCTTCTTCTTCGTCTTCGGAACGGATGTGGTCTTCTAGACCCGTTCGACGACTTCCCTTTCGCAACCAACAATGTCAGGCCGACTCAGAGAGGAGCATCGACACGGTCTGGAGGTTAAAGACGAAGGGCATCTTGGGGATTTCGTTATAATTTTCGTTTTTCTTGTGATGTCTTGTATTGTCGTATGTTTCTTTTAATGCCAGGTTCCTTTCCACACAAAAAAAACTTGACCATGTTCTGTAGATAGTGCAACATCTTGTTGGTGGTGATGATGCAGGACCGCAACAAGGCCTTGAACGAATGCATCATACACGTTGGAGACAGATGAAACTCTCAACGACTTGATTAGACAACTTAATTAGAGAAGGTGACAAGTGATTGTCCGAATTGACAATCTCGTCAAAGTCTATAGAGTGGATCCTGTCCTACCTGCAAAGTAAAAGGAAATTGACAAATCACACATCGTGTAGGAGGGAAATTCGTATTATACACACTGCTTGAAGTGCGAGAAGTTCCACTTCACATTTACATCAAGCACGTCACGAACATTATTTGGACACTTTTATTTCTTGACAATTCAGAACTCCACTAGTAGCTGTTGCCTCCTTCAGCACTCTGAAGATTTACTTATACACATAACAAAATCTGGACAGTATGAATCTAGCCCGTGTTCTGCATGCCGGCGGCGATACCCTTCATGGTGAGGATGAGCGTGTCCTCCAGTCCCGGCGCGTACTCGCTGGCCGCGTTCAGCCTCACCAGCGAAGCCTGCTGGTTCTCGTCGGCGAACTCCTTGGACAGCGGCCGCTGCGGCGTCACCTGGAAGCTGGGGTCCCTGATGCGCTTCAGCGTGTATGCCTGGCAGACGTTGAGGATCGTGATGTAAGGGTCGCGCAGCCTCAGCCGCTGCTTCAGGTACGGGTCGTCTTCAAGAACATCCTTATGACCAGCAACCTGCACAACACAATCACACGTTAGAGATTATACAGTTGCCATGGTCAGGTAACCAAGCTTCATGATGAACCATGGAGCTAGAATGCAAATCAGTTTCTCACCTGGACGAGCAGCTTCCTCGTCTCCTCGTAGTTACTCCTCAGCTGCTCCCCGAGCGGTTTGAGTTCGTCGGCGACGAGCAGCTCGTCGTAGAGCGCGGCGATGCCGGGGTCTCCCTTGGCGAAGACCATCTCCAGCAGGTCCAGGGTGACCCTGAAGAACGGCCACTCGTTGTACATCTCCCTGAGAGCCTGGATGTTCCTGATGTCCTTCTGCATCGCGTGCTTGAATGCCGCGCCGAACCCGAGCCACACGGGGAGGTGGAACCTCGTCTGCGTCCAGGCGAAGATCCACGGGATCGCGCGCAGCGTCTCGATGCCGCCGCCGGGCTTCCTCTTCGACGGCCGGCTGCCGATGTTCATCCTGCCATATTCCGTTTCAGGCGTCGCCTGCGAGAGAAAAAAACACGTTCAGTTACCAAAATTTTGACAGCAAAATGGGATCTTGCGGAGAACGTACTGATCTGAAGTACTCGACGAATCTGGGTTCTTTGAAAACCATGGCCCGGTACTCCTGGGTGGCCACGACGGCCATCTGGTCCATGAGGGCGCGCCACTCGGGCTTGGGGGAGACCGGAGGGTGCATGCCGTGCTCGAGGGTGGCCGCCGTGAACCGCTGCAGAGTCCTGAAGCAGAGGTGCTCCTCCCCGAACGAGTGCTCGATCACCTCGCCCTGCACCGTCACGCGGAGCGACCCGTGGACGGTCTCCGGCGGCTGGGACAGTATGGCGAGGTGGGTCGGCCCTCCGCCCCTGCCGACCGTGCCGCCTCTCCCGTGGAACATGGTCAGCTTCACCCCGTACTGCTTCGCCACCTCCACGAGCTCCTCCTGCGCCTTGTAGAGCTGCCACGCCGCGGACAGCCGCCCGGCGTCCTTGCCGGAGTCCGAGTACCCGATCATAACCTCCTGCTTGCCGCCGATCCTGTCCATGTACCAGTCGATCGAGAAGAGCCGCGCGACGGCCGCGGGGGCCGCCACCAGGTCGGCGAGCTTCTCGAACAGCGGGACCACCCTCAGCGGGTGCTCGACGTGGCACTCCCGCTGCAGGAGCTCGACGGCGAGCACGTCGGACGGCGCCGTCGCCATGGAGATGACGTAGGCGCCGAAGCAGTCCGGCGGGAGCTCGGCGAGGACGCGGAACGTGCCGATGACGTCGGCGACCTCCTCGTTCATGGGGAGGTCGTCCCCGAACAGGGGCCGCTTGCCCCTCAGCTCGGACAGCAGCCACTCCTGCCGCTTCTCCTCGGGCCACGAGCGGTACGAGCCGATGCCGAGGTACGCGGTGATCGCGTCCAGGGCGTCGGTGTGCCGCTCCGACTCCTGCCGGATGTCGAGCTTGACGAGGGAGAGCCCGAAGGTGGACACCTGACGAAGGTAGTCGAGGAGGCTCCCGTCGGCGACGGTCTTGTCGCCGCTGTCACACAGTGATCGGTAGCACAGCTCGAGGGGCTCCAGAAACTGCAAAATCATCAGAAAGGAAAATGCTCAGCAACATTCAGAAACAAATGTGGAATCGATGAATCCATCTCAGATGCGTGCTGGTTCGACGATTTACCTGTTCGACATTGGCGAAGGTAGAATCCACGGGAATGTCAGAGGATCCACTAGTGAGCAGATGGCGTGCACGTTCGCGTGTGTAGTACAGTTTGTCCCGTACATAGCCGAGTATCACACGGTAAGGTTCAGTTGGGGGAACCTGCTTCCAGAACTCTGCACCAACAATAAGCTCACCATTTTAATGTAGAAATGGACAGGATTAGCAGACCTACTGAATGACATCAAAGCTACTAAACTGATTGACGGGGCAAAACATCCAGAAATGACAATTCAAGATTATCCTTCAAACAACATGCACACTAGACTGGGATTAACGTAACCTTGTGAGTGGATACAAGGAAAAAACACTTTGCCTTACCTATGTAATGTTTTTCAGCTTTCCTCGAAGAGCGGTGTAGTTCCTCAGCTCGGGCTCGAAGTTCATCATTGCATCGCCACATTGAGAGCTACCAAATGTACAAGACCCAATTAACATTTAAGACCCGTGAGCAGAGGAAACTAGAAAGGGGAAAAAAGCATGGGAGTGAAGAAAGCCTTCAAGCGATACCTCAAACATGAGCTCTTCTATCTGAGAGAAGTGCAAGTTAGCCGCCATCATTCTGGCCAACAGGCATACATCCCTTGTCACCTCGGGTGTAACTCTGGGATTTCCTGTATAGCCAGGGACAGAGTTTCAGAGAAAAGGTGTTACCAAGACTTGAACAAAGACTAAAAATGTTAACAGAAATTTACCATCACGGTCACCACCCATCCAAGACGAGAACTGAATGAGAGGAGCATTGTATGGAAGACGTTCATCGATTCCGATATTCTTAAGAGCTGTGTCCACGCGACGCAAGAACTTCGGTACACCCTTCCATATGGTTTCGTGGAAGTAACTCATTCCAGCACGCATTTCATCCTGTGGAGTGGGCTGTGTTCTCCGTATTTCATCTGTTCGAAAAGCAGCTTGAATCTGCAAGGAACCGGCAAAAGGCAGAATGATAGAGTAAAGTAGCTAACATGATTAATACAAAAGAAAACAGATGGCTAATGCAGAAAACATAGTAAATGGTGATGAGAATAATGCTTAGACAATAGGTGCTATAACATGTACAAATAATGTAAATTTCTTAGAAGGACCCATGCCACATTTGTTTGAATTTTACATGGCAACGGTGCCATACTGTTAGTGAAAAGTATTTATTATGTAATAAACATATTTGAATCTTGTTTATGTATAGATAGAGACAAGACAAAGAAAAGGCAGAACTGTCACTCTAAGGCTTGACATTCTTCTGCAAATTGTATGGTCAATTCGGTCTCGTCTAACATGTCAACAAACACTATACCGTAGTTATTAACCATTTTCCCCAAATTTGGTTCAAGTCTTAACGGGTGAAGGTTATGTGTTCATTTTAGTCGAGACTAACATGTGAACAAACAACAAACAATCTCTCTTTATCATCTCCTTCTGATGAATTTTCAAATGTGCACATTTGATGAGGCTTATTTTGTACTCGATGACATTAACTGTGAAATGAAAATATCTAATAGGTATGAAATCTAAATAATCATATTGAACTCTATCTTAACCGTACTGAAACAAAATGAAAGTTACTCCACATTTACAAGTTGATATAATTATTTCTCCAATTGGTGTCGACTTACCGGAAGAGGTGGTGCTTTCAAAGGGTTCTTTTTGGGCATGAAAAATAGTATGACTTGTCATGTGTTGAATATAGTTGTTTATTTGTATTTTGTTGGGTGAAATAATTTTGATTTGTTATGACATAGTCAAGTTTTTTATGAGCATGGAAATCTGTAAACTTAAATTTGTTTCACTTTCAGAAAACATATCTGAACCATTTTGTAAAAATAAATTGCATCTGTTGAGTGTTGTTACTCCATTTAGTACTTGAACACCTAAAACATGTTTGGATTTTTTAAAATCTACAAAATCTGCTAGATTATACGTTTCTTGGAAAAAATGCATGAGAAATATGGCACCCATGTACGTGAAATGTGCCATAGGATTTGAGCCTTTAGTCTCATTTTAAAAGAGATTTTAAATATCCATATCTTTATACCAATTTGAAATGTATGAGTCAGGATTCATCCTCAATCTTCAACCTAATTTCATAATCCATCATACAACGGTTATGAACAAATGTTATACCTCCTCCAACTACCCTTACACTTTTCTTTTCGATGAATCATTCTTAGACTTTTCTTTGTAACCAAATGTTAATAGCTAAACCTTTTTTTGTGAATAACTTGTATTACTGGAAACTCAGGAATTACAATCTCTATGGCATCAGCTCAATAAACAATTAGGACCCGAGGCGAAAAAACACACAAAAAGAAGTCTGTAAAGTTACATGTTGTTACCGTCGTTTTCCACTTCTACGGTGCTGAATGTAAGAAAACACATCAGGGACGGGGATGAACCCTAGTGGCCTCTGCCCCACCCCATCCCGTCTCATCCTCCTCCTCGCCACCGCCGGACGGCGTTGCCGGGCAAAGCCCGGGCGTTGGTGGCTGCGGGGCTTCTCCCTTCCCCCTCGCGCGGAGCAGACGATGCGTGTCATGGAGGCCGTCAGGCCCGGCTCTGACCCCCGGCAACCATGTGCGGCGGCCAAGGGCCCATGCCTTTGGGGGCCCATGACCATTTCTTTCCCTATACTATACTCCCTGCATAGCAGCCGCTTCCAAGAAGCTGTACTCAAGAGAGAAGGCCGCACGATAGAACAATGTGTGTACGCACACGATTGACGGGCCTAGGCACCTGATGATTGATCTTCACGGATCCTCTACCTCTTGGTCTTCGGCAGGAGCTCCTCCTCTAGACAATCGATCTTCTCTTCCGCTCTTCCTCTACCGACCAAGTGAATTGTATCGGCCACCTAGTCGTAAAGATCGGCAGATCGCTCCAAGCCTCTACAAAAACTAATGAACTGAGTCGCTGCTTCCCTTTGTGGCCTTATGCATGCCTGCTGCCCTGTATGTTCAATCCTCCTTCGTGAATATATGATTAGGGTACTTTCTTTAATTTAAGTCTTCCTATCGCTGACGTCTCAAAACTACTCTCTCCGTTTTAAAATATAAAATATTTTAGATTTATGAAAGGAGCGTATCTAGACCCCTTTTAGTATGT
The DNA here is from genome assembly GCA_910589765.1 of Avena atlantica. Lineage (NCBI taxonomy): Eukaryota > Viridiplantae > Streptophyta > Magnoliopsida > Poales > Poaceae > Avena > Avena atlantica. Next base: position 478,296,837 of record OU342739.1, on the reverse strand, counting down.
AGGTTCACTCCAAATTTACAGACTAAAAAAAATCTAGATACACTTTTTTCACAAAGCTAAAACATCTTATATTTTCAATCAGAGAGAGTAATTATGATTAGGGTTCTATCTTTAATTCTTTTAATCTTCTTAGTAATATGACATTTCTTAATAATTATTTATAGACATCTCAAACTATAAAATGTGTGGTTGGGTTTTAACTTTTAAATTTTTGCAAAGAAAAGTACTCTCTTCGATCCATATTACTTGTCGTTGAAATGGATGTATCTAGCACTAAAACATGTCTAGATACATCTATTTTAGTGACAAATAATATGAATCAAAGGAAGTACATAGAAACACATTCGTCTATATTCTATATTTCTAGATATGTCGTATATATATATACTACTTAGGGGCCTTGATATTAAGTTCGCCAAGGGCCCGCAATATATAGAGCCGGACCCTGGAAGCCGTTGAGGGCGGCGTGCTTGGCGAGAAGCAAGACGGCCTGGTCGGCTCGCTGACGACGTGGTGGCTTCGTTGGGTCGGCGCGTCTCAGGCGACGGGCGGCAGCAGCAGCTATCCTGGGCGGGCTATATCTGTGGGTCCGATTTGGGCCTGGAGGCCTTCGGCCGTTTCGCGTGTTGGTGACAACTCTCGGTGGCAGCGGGAGTCTGGGAGATTATTATAAAAGAAAAATTCGAAACCCAGTACGCCGGTGTATACGCCTACGCACGCTCACCCATCTTTGTTCCTTTGTTCTCGGCTGGGCCAAATTTTAGACCCAGCCAAAATTTCGCGTTCGGTTCCGGACCAGACTGAATGGTCAGCTCAAACCCCGCCAAACCCGCTCTTTTCACGGGGAGAAAAATAAAATCGTGTGTCCATCCGTGATAGAAATCCCGAGAGGCGAGAGATACAGCGATCCAATTGGGCGAACGCAAGACCAGATCTAGCTTCTGCCCCGTTCCCCACCTTCCTCGCGTCTCTCCTGTTCCCTCTCTCTTCAGAGTCGCAGACTGTCCACCGGACCAATCTGATGCGCCTCGCGGCGATGATGCTGGCCGGAGGTGGCAAAGGAAAGGCGTCATATTCAGTAGGGCATCCTCTGCTTCCTCCTTCTCCTGGGTCTGCTCCGGTGGCAAGAATGGAGTCTGGAGCTAGGCATCTCCATCAATAAGGCCGTCCTCCCCTTTCTTTCGAGGTCTATCGAGCCGAGGCTTCTCTGCGGCATCAGGCGGTCACCGACGTGGTTGCTCGTCAAGCTTCTGAGGTGGAAGTTGGATGGCAGCGGCGAAACTGGTGGGGGCCTCTTCAATAAGAGGATCTTGCCGGTTCGTCTTCACCACCATCTCCTACTCTTGCCTCCCCGGGTTCATGGTAGGTTCGACGGGTCTGATGGCGGGTCTGATGGCGAGACGCTTTTCACGGCGTGGTGTTGGCCTACCTTTGATGTCCCTGTTCTGCCGATTGCCCTGCTGTTGTTCTTCTTCCTGACCTCCAAGGTGGAGATTATGTCATGGTTGAGGTTCAGCGGGGACGGTTCTAGAGTTTTGGAACCTGTTCTTCCTGGAGCTATTCATCTGCGTTGATTTGGATGGCGCTGAAATCCTTGGCCGATAAGGCCTTCTTCATACCGGTGTGCTCCGACGAGTCTACAACCTCCAGTGGGAGGCCCTGTTTGAGCTCAGGCGATGAGCGCGTCGCTGAGCCAAAGGCAAGTGGCGTAGTCCCGTCTTCGTCCATGGCTGCAGTAGCCTGACCTCCTTGCTCCGCAGCGGGGAAGAGGAAGGACTAGCTTGTAATTCCAGACTTTTTAGCAAGGTTCTTACTACAAATGCCAGGCCCCATATGTATTTTTCTTTTCTTATGGGGCTCTCTGTAATTTCTCTGTACCTCCACTTTAATTTAATTGAAGGTTCTAGCCCCTTCGGGGGCACTCCGCTGTTAAAAAAAGTTGGGCGAACGCCGGCGACATCCGTTGCCTCGAATGCTAATCCCCGACCCCTCTCGTATCCCATGGGCACCTCCACTCCACTGGCCGGACGCATGCTTGGCGTCTCTGTTGGATCCGTCCGGTCCGCTATCTCCGCACACGACACTGATCTAGTTCTCGTCGTCGCTGCCTTTGCCCTGCGCTGCGGCCTTCGCACCAGTGCTCGGAACGACATAGCTAACACACTCCCTCAACGAACCGATCCTGATCGAGCCGGCAAGGTAACTCTGTCCTATAAATTTTCTTGGTGTTCTGCTGAGTTTTTGGGGATGCAGGCGCGGCGGTACCGTCCCGTCCTCATGAGTCCAAAATAATATCATCATGGTACGGGTTAAATGGTATGACAAATAATTAGTGTCTACAGGAATTTAGGTGTAGAGTCGGGTTCACCAATCCCTCGGTGGATTAATTCCTCCAGAGGATTACTTCAACTATAACCGAACAAGGCCTAAAGACACGCACACATGCTCTAACCCTATGAGCAGACTGAGTTTGAAAGACTCATCCGACATGTTTTAAGATTGGCGAAATTATCACGGACGCCTGGTACCACTGTCCATCTAACCAAACAAGCACATGTTGGTCTTGAGGTCATAATATAACCCGGCCGTGTATTCTTGAGAAATTTCTATCCTTCTCATGGTGCCACGCGTCCACACATTTTATATATTCTACCAAAAAATGAAATGCAGAAAACCCAACGGAGGCACTAGAATATTTCAGCCAGGAATCGGCATACTATATCTGGAACGGGACGACTTAGGAAGAGCAGCACACAAGTCCAACATGTCACCAAGTTACATCATCTCCACCGACGTCCCAACCCGGCACCCAACGAGATTTGGGGGTTGCAGCTGAAAACGGACAATACCGGCACATCCAACCCGTGCCGGCAACTTCGGTGATCAGGAAATTGTCTAGCACGCCCTTGCCGTCCACACACACAGAGGGTGGATAGGGAGCACCGACAATGCGAGCCACGTAGGACCGGCCGTGTCGAGCCCCTTGGCAACGAGTAAACGATCAACTAAATTTATGACCCTTTGCGGGTCCGTACTTGTCCTCGATGTGCCTTCGCTATTTCAGACGCCCACCGCGCATATGTCGACACGTGCTTGCTTGTCTCCCGAATAATAAAATGGTGTCCCATAATAAAATGGCAGCATCCATTCCTCCGCCGCTTGGTACGCTGCCGCCGTTCGTCCAGCAGCAGCCTGTCTAGCACTAACGGCCTCTCTAGCACCAGTGGCCCCGTACATTCTCCCGGGCGGTGTGGCGCAAACCCTAACTTTGCCGCCGTTAGAACAAATTTTGAACAAACTATATAAAATTGCTAAAATTTCAATAATTTTTTCTTAAATTTAAGTTCTTTTGGCCGTTCATCATTGGGTAGTGGATCATTGGAGGCGCCAGTGAGGGTGCCCCTCCCCCCCCCCCCTCCCAAACCGCCGACAGTTTGGGCATCCATTCAAAGCAACTGCCGGCATATTTGGTTGGAGGACGTCACGTCAGTGGAGAGATGCTCTTAAAATATTCACTACGTAACTCAAATTAACAACAATAATATAGTTAGCCACAAACAACAACAGTAAGGGTATGCTTGAAATGGCACATATTTAATGTTACTCCTAAAATTCGCTTTGTTTGGCCGATCCAAATTAAGGCAGTGTGCAGCAATTGCAAAAATTCAGAGTTCTACTACCACACACTAGTAAAGGTATCTTAAATTCAACAAGCAAAGATCCCATGCATACATATAGGGTAGAGATATATGGATCGAGGCATGGTGTGACTGTGAAATGTGCATACCTCTCTCTGAAGAGCCTCGTCTAGCTCCTGCTTGTCATCGGCCGTGATGTCCTTGGCGTACAGCTGCCTCAGGCAATTCCGTATCCTGCATACACAACAACAGAAATTGATTGAATCCCAAGAACGAGAACCAGAAGTTAGTTTCAAAGGGCAATTAATTAACTAACCTCCCGTGCTTCTGGAGGAGCGACCTCCGGATGGACTGCGTGGGGTGGGCGGTGAAGACGAGGTCGACGGTCTGGTTCTTGAGCGCGTCGAACACCTCCTCGCGAGACTTGCCCAGGTCGGAGACGAGCCTCTTGAGCGTCTCCTCGATGTCGGACTCGGTTGTTGCGGAGGCCTCGTCGGCGAAGTCCCCCCGCTTGAGCTTGTTCCTGCGGCGGTTGGCGATCTGCACCTCCTCGGCGAGGTTGGCGAGGTTGAGCATGTGGGAGAAGGAGCTGGCCACGACGATGGCGTCCGCGGGCGCCAGCCCCGTGAGCCTGCCGCCGAGCTCGTCCAGCCGCGCCGCGTCGCGGTCGCCCTCGTACTCCGCGGACAGCTCGTAGCACTCCTGCACCTGCACCCACGACGCCGTCGGTCGGCGAGCATCCGCCGGCCAGCTCAAGCTTTCATTTCATGCGCGGGAAGGAGAAGGATGGATTAGGCGGCGCGTACGTACGAATTCGCGGAGGTTTGGGCCGTGGAGGTCCTGGAGGATGTCGAGGAAGCGGTCGACGAGGAGGGCGTCGTACTCGACGAGCTTGTCGTCCTCGGAGACCTTGCCGGGGGCCAGGAGGCGGAGCTGCGCGTCGATGGAGTGGTGCCGCTCCATGGGCGCTGTCATACTCGTCTCGTCGCGGGAAGGGAAGCTAAGCGCGACGCCGAGCAAAGCGCACTCGATCTTTCTCACACGGACAGTGTATGGCTACGAATATGGATGGGGATGCTGCTGCTTAGCTAGCCGTGAGTGTCTAATAAGCGCCGGACGGCGCTGGAGTTTGTGTGACTGCTGAGCGTGTGCACGGGAAAAGTACGGCCCTTTGGCGGTTGGAAAGGCAGCTTAAAGCGGATGCACGGGTGTCCAACAATCCAAAAATAATATTCTTTAGATTTAATTTCTCGGTATTTAGCAATCGCTAGTAGAAAACATGTCATCCGTTCGCGCCCTCTCAGAGCATTAGTCCTGGTTGCGCCACCAACCGGGACTAATGCTGGCACGCGTCCCGGTTCGAGCGGGCACGGGCCCGGAGGCATGCGTCCCGGTTGGTAAGAGGGCATGGGACTAAAGTATTTGGCGACAGCCACGTGACGTGGCACACACCTTTAGTCCCGGTTGGTGGCTCCAACCGGGACGTATGCTCCCACCCTCTATAAATGCAACGCCCCAGCCTCCTCTGCCTCCACTCTGTTTTTTCTCTTGGTGGAAGGTGTGAGGGGTGTGCTAGTTTTTTCTCCCCTATGCATGCATTCAAGGTGTTTGATGAAATGTTTGAGTGAATAATCCCGTTCAATTTCTCATAGAACAAAAATATAGAAGGTGTCTGAGACGCACTTGAGCTTTCTCCTCTTTATTTCCCTCAATCGAGGTTAGCAATCTATCTTTTCTCTGTCATTGATACAATGCATGTGTCGATGTGAATTGGTCATTTCACTATTTATGATGTCATGTTTTTTGATAAACTTACTTATATGATGTAGATGAACGGTCGGGAATGGATGTACGGTGACCGGCGCGTAGCCGGGTATATGAAAGGTGTGGATAAATTTATCGATGTGGCTACGACAAACAAAGAGAATGGTTTTATACGTTTTCCATGTGTTCAATGTCGGAACAACAAGAAGTACTCTTCCTCGAAAATCATTCGCGGCCACCTGATTATGAAAGGTTTCATGCCCAACTATAATTGCTGGACCAAGCACGGGGAAAGAGGGGTTATGATGGAAGATGGTGAAGAAGAAGATGATGATAACAACTATCATCATATGTTTCCTGAATACAGAGATACTGTAATGGAAGACAATGGAGAGGAAGGAGGTGAAGAACGGGCATCAGATGAGCCGGCTGATGAACTTGGTAGGGTCATTTCTGATGCAAAGCGAGACTGTGAAACAGAAAATGAGAAGTTGAAGTTAGAGGGCATGTTAGAAGATCACAAGAAATTGTTGTACCCAAATTGTGAAGATGGCAGCACAAAGCTCGGTACCACACTGGAATTGTTGTGATGGAAGGCAGAGTGTGGTCTAACTGACTCCTCATTTAAAAAGATGCTGAAAATAATGAAGCCAAAGTTCTCAAAACATAACGAACTTCCCGAGAGTACCTACGAAGCAAAGAAGACTCTCTGTCCTCTGGGATTAGATGTGCAAAAGATATATGCATGCATTAATGACTGCATCCTCTACCGCGGTAAGGAGTATGAGAATTTAGATAAATGCCCGGTATGCAATGCGTTGCGGTATAAGATCAGACGAGATGACCCTGGTGATGTTGAGGGAGAGCCCCTCCAGAAGAGGGTTCCTGCTAAGGTTATGTGGTATGCTCCTATAATAACAAGGTTGAAATGCATGTTCAGAAACAAAGAGCATGTCAGGTTATTGCGATGGCACAAAGAAGACCGTAAGAAAGACGGGAAGTTGAGACACCCTGCTGATGGGTCACAGTGGAGAAAAATCGAGAGAGACTTCCCAGACTTTGCAGGTGACGCAAGGAACTTATGGTCTAAGTACAGATGGCATGAATCCTTTTGGGGAGCAGAGCTGCAGTCACAGCACCTGGCCCGTGACTCTATGTATCTACAACCTGCCTCCTTGGTTGTGCATGAAGCATAAGTTCATTATGATGCCAGTGCTCATCCAAGGCCCGAAGCAACCGGGCAACGACACTGATATGTACCTTAGGACATTAGTTGAAGAACTCTTACAGTTGTGGGGCTGTTATCGCCACATTTTGGCCAAAGGAGGAGATGGGCCGTAATCAAGATGGGCTTGGAAGATACATATATGCAACGTGTTGTTGAATCGGCCTTGTGCGTGGATTTGGGCTAAATTGCCCGTGTATCTTATATTGTAATAGGTTCCGTTTCGGTTTAAGTAAGAAATAGAGTTGTTAGGGTTATTCTAAAGATAGAAAGTCTCCGGACTATAAATATGTACCTAAGGTTATTGAGAAAAAGAGGACGATCACGTTCACAACAAACACAATCTCGGCGTATCGCCACCCCTTGTTTCTAGGGTTTTTCTCGGGTAAGTGCCATGCTGCCTAGATCGCATCTTGCGATCTAGGCAGTATCTGCTTATGCGTTATTTGGTGTTACTCGTACTGAAGCCTTGTTGATGGCGAGTAACACTATTATCATAGATTTGTTTAGGCTAGCATCGGTACTTTTTTGTTATGATTGTTTAGTTATGCTGCCTCTAGTTATCTCGCCGCCTTTGCACCTTTTCCCGGGTGTAAGGGTGGCACCTTGCTTGATCTTTATTCAGTCGATTTGATCTGTTATAGTTATGCCTTGTTCTCCAAGGTTTAGTTTGATATCTACATGATCAGGCCTTGCAAACGGGTTGAACGATCCAGTAGTATATAAGATATGGTTTGCCAGTCCGAGAGGAGTTGTTCCGGGAATTGACTTTACATTGGTTTTTAGGCCTTCTCTAGGGTTAGTTTTCTATCATCTTTTGTATCTACCAGGCTCAGTTACGTGTAGGATGTTCCAATTATGTGGTGAAAACGTTAAACTGTCGTAGATCGATTTAACTTGTATTGATGAAGCAAAACCCCATGTTATCGTAGATTTAATGCAGAACCATGGGATAATCGGCTCTAGGAGCCGATTCACAGGGAAACCTGGGAGCCGGTTGCGGCTCGAATTTTACGTATGTTTGTTTGCCATGCAGGAAACCACTCGAAGCAACCCATCACCTTCCTGACCAGGTATAGGTCAGGTGGCACGCCCTCGCATCCGCCAGGACGTGTGCCGGAGTTTTGCGGGCCGTTGCCCGAGGGACCAGGGCCTACCAGCAGTTCTGGGAGCCTCCCGGCTCTTCGTGTTGCTCGTCGCTGCTCGCCGGTGGGTTTTGACAGGCAACACATTCTGGCACGCCCGGTGGGACATTCAACAATATCTGCATCAACATCCGACGCTGCGATGGAGGGCAGACCGATCACGTACGACGATTTGCCTGAGGAGCACAAGGCAAAGTACAATGATATCAAAGCTCTCTTCGAAGCCGATCTCATCGGCTCTTTTGAGAGGACTCGTAAACATGGCATCAGGTGGAAAGGGTTCTCACCCGAAGGTGCTCTTGATGAGGTGGATCTGTCCGTTCCTTCAGAGGAGCGCACCAGAGCTCTGCGACAGGAAGTCAATTACATGGTAGCTCATTCTCTTCACCGCCATTCAGAGAGCTTAGTGAACGCTTTCGAGCGTGTCGCGGTTCGCGTAGTTCAGGAGATCATGAAACATCAGTACTCTCTGTCGGGGCCTACTTTAGGGACTCACCAGGGAGAAAGACCGCTCCAGACCAGGCCACAACTGCCATTCACGCTTGCAGCTCTGGAGCCACCAGGGGCACCGGCGTACGTCGTCTACAAGATCGGAGGTGACCCTGGCGATTGCCAATTCCTGTGTGAACCACCTAAAGAAATCCCACATGGATATGTGTGCACCTACGTGCCGGACTGCAATAGCCTGACGCGCACGAACCAGATTGCAACCGCAGGGATCGCTGGGACAGGAGTTTATGGAGCAGGGGCTTCAGGAGTAGGTGTTTCTGGAGCAGGGATCTCTGGGATGGACGCTGATAAACATGCATGGCTAGCCAAGTATGCCACCGGAAAAAGTCATGAGAATTTAGCCCCTGCAGCTCAAACGGTGGAACAAATCCGTACCATCTTGAGAGACCAGTTCGGCTTCGTACCGAAGAGAAGGACAATCGGCTATTCCAAGCCGTACCCCAAAGAGTTCGATCTGATTCCGCTGCCACCCAAGTATCGGCTCCCTGAATTCTCAAGGTTTAGCGGATCAGAAGGGTCGAGCTCGATCGAGCATGTGAGCCGATACCTGGCACAGTTAGGCATGATTTCAGCATTGGATCAGTTACACGTAAGGTTCTTTGCGCAATCGTTGACAGGACCAGCTTTTGGATGGTACACTTCGTTGCCGCCGGATTCGATCCAGACCTGGAAACAACTAGAAGAGCGGTTCCACATTCAGTATCATTCAGAAGCTACCGAGGCTGGCATTGCAGATCTGGCGCAGGTGCGGCAAAAGCGAGGAGAAACGGTAGCTGAGTACATTCAGCGTTTCAGGACTGTGAAGAACCGATGTTATTCGGCTCGTTTAACTGAGAAGGAAGCAGTCGAGCTGGCAGTATTGGGTCTCTCAGCACCGATCAAGGATCTGGCTTTCCAAGTAGAGTACAATTCATTGGCGCATATGACCCAGAAACTGACGATGTATGAACAGCGCCACCCTGAGTTGTACCAAGACAAGTTCAAACGCCCGATAGGCCTGGTAGATACAGAAGAAGAGGATCCTGTACAAGACCAGGAGGTGGCCGTGGCTGAATGGGCTCGGGGGGCAGATCCTGTGTCCTGCAAATGGGTAAAACAGCAAGGGCCTGCAAAAGGGTTCGACTTTGATGTGAGCAAAGCTGAGCAGATATTCGATTTACTGCTGAAAGAAAAGCAGCTGAAGTTACCCGAAGGCCATAAAATCCCTACGGCTCAAGAAATGAACGGGAGACCATACTGCAAGTGGCATCACTCGTTCACCCACACCACCAATGATTGCAAAGAGCTACGTCGCCAGATCCAAACGGCCATAGAACAGGGCCGTCTGATCCTTGGGCAATTCTCCATGAAAGTAGACACAAACCCATTTCCCGGCGTCAACATGGTAGAACATAGCCACTCCACGAGGCGCCAGTTGGATTTCTCGTTCGATGTCAATATGGCAGGACCTGTGTACCACCGTGACACATATAAGGAGGAAGGCGGTCGCTCTCGGGGCAGAGAAAGAGAGGAGGCTGGTCCAGGTGACCGGCCCCGTTATGATGACAGGCGGTATTTAACCGAGGAGCAAGTGAGAAGCGTGCGATATCAGAAGCCACACTCCACGCATCTCCTTAACAAGTATGAGCGTCAGTATGACCGACGTCGTCGGCACGATAGGGACAATGAAGGATATGAGCACCTCGCTAGGAAAAAGTCGAAGGAAAAAGAAGGCGTGGATAAACATTGGGATTGTCCTTTCTTCAAGTATTGCTGGGACGCGGGAATGAGCCGATTGCCTACGATCAACAACTGCCCGGGGTGTGGACAGCAGAAGGATGACACAGGTCCAGTCTCAGTGTTCAAGCGTCTAGGACCCCTCCCACCTCAGAACAGGCAAGAGGAGTCATCTCGAGCACAAGGTCTCAAGGAGCTAAAAGGTGAAAAAGAAGAAGACAGATATCACCGGCCAAGGTGGTGTCCCGATGGGCTCAGACACACCCAAAAGCGTAGAGTTCAGCGACTGCGTAGCTTGGAGGAAGCCGAGGCGCAGTACCTCCATGCTTTAAGGAAAGCACGGCCCGATCTGGCCGTGAAAGTTCGGCAAACCTTGGAAACGGAGGCTCGTCCGAAAAGGAAGGAGTGGCGCCCCAAACCAGTAAAAGCCGACGCAAAGACATCGGCTGGCACAAACATGGTGTTCACACTTCCGCCAGAGTTTTGCGCTCCAAGAACCAAAGAACTACCAGTGGCACAGTTTGACTGCGGCCCACGGCCGGTTATCTTTGAGAAGCCACGAGAGAAGAGCTACAAACATCTGAAAGCCCTGTACCTGCGAGGTTATATCAATGGGCAGCCTGTCAGCAAGATGCTGGTTGACACCGGAGCGGCAGTTAATATAATGCCATACTCCATGCTACGGCGTTTGGGACGCTCCACTGCAGATCTGATCAAAACCAACGTCACGTTAAGCGACTTCAACGGCCAAACTTCAGAAACGCAAGGCGTACTGAACGTGGATCTGACCGTGGGCAGAAAAACCATCCCTACGTCATTCTTTGTCGTGGACAGCAAAAGCACCTACGCTGTCTTGCTGGGGAGAGATTGGATTCACGCCAACTGCTACATTCCATCCACGATGCACCAGTGCCTAATACAGTGGGATGGAGATGAAGTGGAGGTCATTCATGCAGATGATTCGATCGAGATCTCCATAGCTGGCATGAACGTCTGGGAAGCAGACGACCAAGAGCCGATCTCTGGAATCAGTCTAGACGGCTGTGAGCGCATTGAAGTTACAAAAAACGGGGTGAGGCTGGTCTTATCCACTGGCCTGACAGAGTAGCAAAGTCCACGATCTTACGTGGTATGGCCGATCCCTGCGATCGGCCGCAAAAAATAAAAAGCAGTAATCTTGCGACAAGCAGGTCATGCAGTCGTAGTAGGGAGATTCCCTGCCATTGTGGAGCACAAATAGGTTGTAAACCTTCCTTGACTAATGCAATCGAAAAGGGGGCCGATTCAGGCAATCGGCCCAAATTATTTTTGTTATCCTCACCAACTGTTTGCCCCGTTTTTAGCATCGATTTAGCAGGTGACGGAAAGCTAGGGTATGGGTTCACCTCCGCTGATGAGCTAGAAGAAATTGACATCGGTCCTGGGGATAAGCCACGACCAACATTTATCAGCAAGAAGTTAGATCCGAATCTGCGGGGTCCGATGATAGCTTTGTTGAAAGAATATCCAGATTGCTTTGCCTGGGACTATACAGAGATGCTCGGGCTAGACAGGAGCATCATCGAGCATAGACTCCCGCTTAAAAAAGGGTTTCGGCCGTTCCAGCAGCGAGCACGACAGATGAAGGCCGAAATTTTGGAAGAAGTCAAGAAAGAGATCGAGAAAATGTTGGCAGCTAAGTTGATGAGGCCATGCAGGTATGCTGAGTGGATTTCTAGTATCGTACCTGTAGAGAAAAAAGATGGCCGCTGGCGTGTTGCCATAGATTTTCGGGATCTCAATAGAGCCACTCCAAAGATGAGTATCCGATGCCGGTAGAAGAGACATTAATCAACGCAGCTGCTGGTCATAAAGTCTTGAGCTTCATGGATGGCAATGCCGGTTACAACCAAATTTTTATGGCTCCGGAAGATATACACAAGACGGCATTCAGAGTCCCAGGCTCGGTGGGGTTGTTTGAATACGTAGTCATGACGTTTGGACTGAAGAATGCCGGCGCCACGTACCAAAGAGCCATGAATTACATTTTCCATGATCTGATCGGCAAGCTGGTGGAAATTTATATCGATGACGTGGTGGTCAAGTCTGCCTCAGTAGAAGGACACTTGGGCGATCTGCAGCGCGTCCTGGACCGAACACGAAAATTCGGCCTACGGATGAATCCAAAGAAGTGTGCCTTCGGTGTAACGGCCGGTCAGTTCTTGGGTTTCTTGGTCCATGAACGCGGAATTGAGATCGGCTTGAAAAGTCAAGAGGCAGTGCGAACAATGAAGCCACCTACCACGAAGAAAGAACTGCAGTCTCTCATCGGCAAGATCAACTTCGTCAGAAGATTCATCTCCAATCTGTCAGGAAGAATAGAGCCGTTCATGGGACTGGTAAAAAGTAAATCTGATGAGGAGTTCCGCTGGGGAACAGAACAACAACGAGCCTTCGACGAAATCAAAGAATATTTAACGAAGCCGCCAGTGTTGGTTCCACCCCAGCCAGATAGGCCATTCTACATTTACTTGTCAGTAGCTGACACGTCCATCGCCTCGGTGGTGGTGCAAGTTTACGATGGCCTGGAGCGAGTTGTGTTTTACATCAGCAGAAGGATGCTGGATGCAGAGACAAGGTATCCTGAGGTTGATAAGTTGTGCCTCTGCCTGTTTTTTACCTGCACCAAGCTGCGCCACATCTTGCTCTCAGCAGAGATTATCATTATATGCAAATCAGATGTCATAAAGCACATGCTATCGGCTCCTATGTTGAAAGGCCGACTAGGCAAATGGATGTTTGCATTGTCGGAATTTGATATCCGGTATCAACCCGCGAAAGCGGTTAAGGGTCAGGCGTTGGCCGATCTTATTGCTGAAAGAATCAACACCAATATAGCAGCGCTGTCTATACGAGCGTGGTCTATGTTTTTCGATGGATCGGTTTGTGATGATGGTTGCGGCATCGGCATTCTACTCGTGTCGCCCCGGGGGGCAACATATTCCTTCTCCATCAGACTATCTACCCCTTGCACCAACAACGTCACTGAGTATGAGGCGATACGCAAGGGAATGGAGCTGCTCATCGAAGCTAGAGCAGAAGCAGTGGAAATTTTTGGAGACTCCAAATTGGTGATTTCCCAACTCACGGAGGAATACAAGTGCGAGAGCGAGTCGCTCTTCCCATTATGGTTGCAATGCCGTGAGCTGATGGCACAGTTCCGGTACGTAAACTTGAACTGGATCCCGCGATCGCAGAATATCGAGGCGAATGATCTCGCACAAATGGCTTCAGGATACAAGCACGTAGCAGAGGGAGCTGATGTTCAGGTACAGTTCCTGGAGGCGGACGATTGGAGAGCCGATATCTTCAATTACTTGAAGGATTCGGCTCGGGGGGCACCTAAACGGATAAGGTACAAGGCCATGAAGTATGTGTTTATTGGGGACGACATGTTCTACAGGACTCTGGAAGGGTTACTGCTCAAATGTCTGGGGCCAACCGAGGCCAATCGGCTCCTACACGAGGTACACGAGGGCGCCTGTGGAACTCACCAATCGGCTCACAAGATGAAATGGTTGATCAGGCGATCAGGGTTTTATTGGCCCACCATGCTTGAGGACTGTTTCAAGTACTACAAAGGGTGTCAAGCATGTCAGAAATTTGGGAAAATTCAGATGGTACCCGCGTCAGCAATGAACCCCATCATCAAGCCTTGGCCATTCCGAGGTTGGGGCATGGATATGATTGGCAAGATCAATCCTCCATCAAGCAAAGGCCACATGTGGATTTTGGCCATTACGGATTATTTCACTAAATGGGTGGAAGCTGTCCCTATGAAGTCAGTGAACTCAAAGGATGTTATCAATTTTGTGAAAGAACATGTCATTCATAGATTCGGGATTCCCCAAACTATCACGACCGATGGAGGTTCGGTCTTCATTTCTCACGAGTTTAGAAAGTTCTGTGAGGACACAGGGATTAAGCTGATTCGATCATCTCCATACTATGCTCAAGCAAATGGGCAAGCTGAAGCGTCCAACCAGAGCCTTATCAAGCTGATCAAGAGGAAAGTCGATGAGCACCCTAGGCGTTGGCACGAGGTTTTGTCAGAGGCTTTATGGGCTTATCACATGTCATGCCATGGAGCAATAAAAACCTCGCCATACCATCTAGTCTATGGACAAGAAGCCGTATTGCCCTGGGAAATTACGGCTGGATCGAGACGTGTCACTTTTCAGAACGATCTAACAACTGAAGAATATGCGGCCCTGATGAGTGACAGTGTTGAGGATTTGACTGAACTTAGGCTGTGGTCGCTTGAAAAAATTAAAGAAAACAAGGCCAAGGTAGCTCGTGCATATAATAAGAAAGTGAGACCAAAGGAGTTCCACGTTGGCGATCTGGTATGGGAAGCTGTATTGCCATTGGGGACTAAGGATGCAGCATACGGTAAATGGTCTCCAAATTGGCACGGGCCATACAGGGTCGATCAGGTTTTAAGGGGGAACACGTACATGCTGGAGGAGCTGGATGGCGTGAAATTCCCAGTGGCTGTCAACGGTCAGCATCTCAAGAAATATTTTCCAAGCATGTGGGATGATGGACAGTGAAATATGAGGGCCGATACATGAAATCGGCCAATAAAAAAAAATATACAGCCGATGCACAGCCATCGACTCTAGAGGTTCAAACTGTTACAAGCAGGTGCCAGTTTACATGAACGAGCTACTGAAGGAATGCCTCGAAGGCGTGGAGGGCGTCAGCACGGACACGATCCACCTCGGCGATCTCGGCTTCGTCATCTTCATCCTTGCCCGTCACTAGCTGCTTGTTCAGGGCACGTATTTCTGCCAGATCGGTCTTCAGTTGAGCTTTGAGGCCTTCTGCTTCGTCTTGGGAGCGGGCGATGGATGCTTCCTTGTCACGAATGAGCTGTTTAGTCGCCCGGACCTTCTCTTCAAGATCTTCCAAATCCCTTTTTAAGGATGCGAGCTCGGAGGTACTGACAGAGGTGTCAGTTTTGGCATCCAGAGACGCCTTTTTCTCGTTGAGCTGCTGACATCTGTCTGCAATATTGGCCTTCAGCGGAAGTTGGGCGCGGCGCAGATTGATCCTTTCACGAGCTAACTTCACCCTTGACCCGTAGAAAGACAGAGTTACAACTGGACAAAGCTTCACCTGCAATGCTACTGGGAGTTGGTCCTTGATTTCGGCAAGAACGCTCTTCACCTCCTCAGAACCATCGATCAACTCCTCGATCGGGGAGGACAGCAAGGCTTTAAGACGCTGGAATTGAGGTAGAACAGCCCTGGCTCGTGGTTCATCGTTGGCGACAGAGGGAGTTGGTTCGATGGATTCAGGGTCGAACGTCAGCAATCCTGAAATATCACAACCCTGGCAGCCCGAAAAAGCTTCAGTGTGCGTCCAACATGGAAGGATGAGCCGAAAGAAGCTAACGTACCTCTCCTAAGATCGAGGGGATAGAAGATGACGAGACAATCGGCTTGTGTGTGGTTGCTGGGGGCTTGGCCAAAGTGGTAGCCGTTTCATCTGCACCTTCGGGGATTGCTAGGTCCGGCTTGGCTAAAGGCATCGGCACGGCCCCGGCCTTCCCACTAGAAGCGTCGGTCGTCTGCATGAAAGGTGCTTAGCCGATGCAAATGGTGATGAATCGGCAGATGAAGAAACAAGTAGTAAGAGCATGAAGGGTGATGGCTTTCGAAACCTCTTGGCTCGACGAAGAAGTTTGCAGTCCCTTGCGAGCCCGCTTGGGGCTCACAGGTGGCCCGCTTGGGGCTCACAGGTGGCCCCGCCTCAACTGATGCTCGAGGGGCAGTAGGTTCAGGAACCGGCCTTTTCCTGGGAGCCGATGGTGGCAAATCTGGCTGGTTTGGTGTGGCAGTCCTCTCAGAGTCTGTTGGGCTCGATTCTCCTCGATTGGGTTGTGTGTCCTCGTGGGAGGTGTCTTCGACGGAAGCCTGCAAGAGAAGGAGAGATAGTAAGCACGAGCATGTCTGCAAGAATGAAAGAATGAGAGAGATCAACCAAGGCATGGATCAGCGCACATGCGAACTTCCTGGAGAAGGGCTCCGGCGCCTCAAAGTCTTCCTGGCAGCTACCTTCTTCACCACCGTTCTTGTTTTAGTTGGAACTCGAGGGGCAGCTGACCTTGAAGTTACTTGGTTCTTAGAAGCCGATTGTGGTGATATCGGCTGGTTCTGCATCACGACCTTTTTCAAATGTGGCGAGTTTTTGCAGAAAAGGACCACTGGAGCTGGTGGGAAGAATTCGAAGGGGGAGCCATCACCGTGTGTAGGTTCAGGACCATCTTGTTGCTGCAAGGAGACAGAGCGGGTTATTAGAAGAATCATTTGTGAGATGCCTCAAGAAATTTTACAAGTAATGGTACCTGTTCTACGGGGATATCATATTCAGCATCGAGCTGTTTCAGCAACGGTCCTAGAGCTCTCCTGAAGGCATGAGTCTTCCACATCGACCACCAGTGCTCAAAACCATCGGTTGATGAAGCGAAGGTGAGGTTGTTAGGAATTGGGATGGTCAGAGCATCGAAGAAGGAATAACACCTTTGACTGGTGAGAGGATCGGGCAGGTCAGCTCTGCTCTCTGTAAGATGGTGAAGAAAGAAATGGGGAGGTACTTGTCCAAGGCCAAATTGCCGAGCCACTAGGACCGGCTGGTAGAATTCATATCCAGGCTTGATTATTCTGTTGGATGTGCTCATGCCAACTGGAAGGAAACAGGGACGGATCACAGTGGAAAATAGCTGCCGAGTGCTGGTGTCATCGGCAAAATTGTCTAGCCTGAAGGAGATTGGATTTTCAAAATGTTCCGATTCTTCCATGTAAGGAAAGAAGATAGGATTGTCCAGGCCTTGAAAGAAAGTGCTGAACCACTTGGATGCTTCCTGAGGGATCAGTTTACTACCTGGCAGTCTATACAAAGCTTGGCCGTAGCTGGTGCATCGGATCTGCTTCCCTTTGACATCTGGAAAGGTGCAACTCGCTAAAAGGGGGAAGTTTGGGACGTGGTTTTGAAAATACAGCTGAGCCCATAGCTGAATGAACCACCAAGGACCTCCTGTTTTGACTGCTATGCCAGAGAATAGTTTGACAGACATCAACTGGAGATATCGATAGACCTCTCTAAGGAACAGTTTGCCGATGCCAAGTTGAGTGCCTTTGGCAAGCTCGTAGGCTAAGGAGAGATAATTCTTGGTTGGAGCAAGGGAAGGGCCACAGAATATGAAATGTTCCAGCCAGAAGTTGAGAAAAGCTGTGTGTTCTTTCTCTGTGACAGGGCCTTTAGTTTTCATATGGCGTTGGAGGTAGGCACCCCAGTTCGTGCAGTCTGTTTTGGAAGACAGCTTGTAGGGGACCTTGGTCAGCTTAAAAGCAGAGGGGCTGGGTGATGTAACATCCAGACCAGTAATCATCACCACGTCTAACAGAGTTCGTGTCATGGGGCCATGACCGAACATAAAGCAGTTCAGAGCATCGGACCAGAAATAGCCGATGGTTTTTAGAAGATTTTCGTGTTTTTCAAGGGGAGACAATGACAAATGCAAGGCATCGGCTATTCCCGTGGTTTCCCATTGGGATTGGTAAGCTCTAGCTACCCTGCTGAACCAAGAGACCCAATGTTCAGGGGGATTAGGCCAGGCTCGCAAGCAGTCGGCCCAAGAGTTCAAATCTAGGTCTTGGCTTACGAAGGGGATTCTGTTTGCTTCGCAAGAGATCAGATGGGCAGGACTAGATTCTGTACGGGGGCCAAGACAGAGAGAATTTGGGAGAGAAGGATGCGGCAGCAGAATGTCTGAAACCTAAAAATTTTTAATGGTGGAATAAAGCATTAATTCAGGTGTTTGCCATTAATTCTAGCATCATGTTCAGACTGCGAGGAGTAGGCGTACCTTCAGACCAGAGACCGCTGGGTTGGTGTTGGACGATTCCGCCATCTAGTTTGCCGGCGGAGATGGATCTATGCAATTGGGGATCGAGGGTTCTTGTCGCTGTGAGCTCGATCTGGTCGGTGAGCAATTGGAGATCTGGGTCGCCCTTTTTTGAAGAGGGTCGCAAGCTACCGTTTGAAACTGGAAAGTGGCCGCTCAGATTTGTCTAAGTATGCGACCAAATTTGAACTTGTCAACGTTTTTGGGAAAGCCGATGTTTTATCATCGGCTCTTTGGGCTGTGACTTGGTTGACTGTATGAGCGTAGCATGGTGAAAGCTGATACATTACTGTCGGCTTCTGGAACATCGACCTATTTTGACTATCGGCAAAATTGAGTTGGAAAAGCAATCTTCGAGTTGAAAAAAGCAATCTTTGTTCATTCAAAAGACGATTGTTTACAATGGAGCTGATTGCTTACAAAAGGAAATCTACTACTAGTACTACTACTACTAGTTCCTAATCTAGAGGCCGGTGTCGTCGCCGCTGTCTTCGCCGTCGTCTTGTTCGCTGTCATCAGCGCTGCTGCCGGCGTCGTCTTCGCTGTTGCTGCTGAAGATGCCAGCGGGGGCCTCCTCGTCCTCGTCGTCGTCTTCGGTGTCCTCGCTGGACCCGGCGCGGAAGCGCTTCACCGGAGGGTATTCGTCGGAGGAGGTGTCCTCCTCCGCTTCCTCCTCCTCGTCGGAGGAGTCGACGCCGTCCCAGGACATGGCGTCGTCGGTGCTCTTCGCCTCCAGTTCCCCATCGGCAAGGAACTGCAGGCCCTCCTCGCCATCGGTCAAGGACTCGTCGTCCTCGGACCAGGCGGCGAAGTCCCAGTCCCTCTCGTCCCACCATTGTGGGGCGAGAGCATCGTACGTCGCCATTGGCGGGTGCTCCGGCGTCGGCTCCCGGTCGCTCGTTGTGTTGGAGGCTTGGGAGGAAAGGCCGGATGAAGAAGAGGAGGCCATGGCGGAGAAAGAGGGTTTTTTGGCTAATGGAAGAGGATGGGGGTACAAACTGCTCAGATGAAGTTAAATAAGGGGAATAGTGGGAGGTGGTTCAATGCCATAGCGGTTTCCCAGAATCTGGTGCCAAAATTGTCAAATCATGCACTGCGGATAAGTGGAGAAGACAAGGCATCATGATGAGGGGGTGGCGTGACGATTCTGCTCTGCAACGCATTCTGGCAACGCGTAACCCGATACAAAAAAAAAGAGAAGAAAAAACATCAACAGAGTGGTTTTGGAATTATTATTGCCAAAACCAGGGGGGCATGTGTTATCGCCACATTTTGGCCAAAGGAGGAGATGGGCCGTAATCAAGATGGGCTTGGAAGATACATATATGCAACGTGTTGTTGAATCGGCCTTGTGCGTGGATTTGGGCTAAATTGCCCGTGTATCTTATATTGTAGTAGGTTCCGTTTCGGTTTAAGTAAGAGATAGAGTTGTTAGGGTTATTCTAAAGATAGAAAGTCTCCGGACTATAAATATGTACCTAAGGTTATTGAGAAAAAGAGGACGATCACGTTCACAACAAACACAATCTCGGCGCATCGCCACCCCTTGTTTCTAGGGTTTTTCTCGGGTAAGTGCCATGCTGCCTAGATCGCATCTTGCGATCTAGGCAGTATCTGCTTATGCGTTATTTGGTGTTACTCGTACTGAAGCCTTGTTGATGGCGAGTAACACTATTATCATAGATTTGTTTAGGCTAGCATCGGTACTTTTTTGTTATGATTGTTTAGTTATGCTGCCTCTAGTTATCTCGCCGCCTTTGCACCTTTTCCCGGGTGTAAGGGTGGCACCTTGCTTGATCTTTATTCAGTCGATTTGATCTGTTATAGTTATGCCTTGTTCTCCAAGGTTTAGTTTGATATCTACATGATCAGGCCTTGCAAACGGGTTGAACGATCCAGTAGTATATAAGATATGGTTTGCCAGTCCGAGAGGAGTTGTTCCGGGAATTGACTTTACGTTGGTTTTTAGGCCTTCTCTAGGGTTAGTTTTCTATCATCTTTTGTATCTACCAGGCTCAATTACGTGTAGGATGTTCCAATTATGTGGTGAAAACGTTAAACTGTCGTAGATCGATTTAACTTGTATTGATGAAGCAAAACCCCATGTTATCGTAGATTTAATGCAGAACCATGGGATAATCGGCTCTAGGAGCCGATTCACAGGGAAACCTGGGAGCCGGTTGCGGCTCGAATTTTACGTATGTTTGTTTGCCATGCAGGAAACCACTCGAAGCAACCCATCAACTTCCTGACCAGGTATAGGTCAGGTGGCACGCCCTCGCATCCGCCAGGACGTGTGCCGGAGTTTTGCGGGCCGTTGCCCGAGGGACCAGGGCCCACCAGCAGTTCTGGGAGCCTCCCGGCTCTTCGTGTTGCTCGTCGCTGCTCGCCGGTGGGTTTTGATAGGCAACAGGGGCAAACCAGGTGTACGTGCGTGGGATGAGAACAAACAGGAGCCATTTGATCTACGAGGGTTGTTATTCGTAACCATCAATGATTGGCCTGCTCTTAGCAACCTTTCAGGACAGACAAACAAGGGATATAAGGCATGCACACACTGTTTAGATAAGACTGAAGGTACATATTTGCATAAACGCAAGAAGGTTGTGTACCTGGCGAATCGACGATTTCTTCCGACTAATCATCCCGTAAGAAAGAAAGGCAAGCATTTCAAAGGTGAGGCAGATCACCGGAAGAAGCCTGAACTCCCTGCTGGTGATGATGTATTTGGTATGGTCAAGGACATAGAAGTAATCTTTGGAAAGGGTCCCGGCGGTCAATCAGTTCCGAACGACGTCGCTACAGGACACGCACCCATGTGGAAGAAGAAACTATATTTTGGGAGCTTCCATATTGGAAAGTCCTGCGTGTCCGCTCTTCAATCGACGTGATGCACGTGACGAAGAATCTTTGCGTGAACCTGCTAGGATTCCTAGGCGTGTATGGGAAGACAAAAGATACACCAGAAGCACGGGAGGACCAACAAATTATGAAAGACCCAAAGAACATGCATACACATAACAAGACGGATAAAGGGCGTCACTTAAGTCGTGCCAGCTATGCTCTTACCAAAGCAGAGAAGGAAATCTTTTTTGAAGTCCTTTACAGTATCAAGGTGCCGTCGGGCTTCTCATCTAATATAAAGGGGATAATAAATATGGCAGAGAAAAAGTTCCAAAACCTGAAGTCTCATGACTGTCACGTGATTATGACACAGTTGCTTCTGATTGCATTGAGGGGGCTTCTACCGGAAAATGTTCGAGTACCCATTGTGAAGCTGTGTGCATTCCTCAATGCAATATCTCAGAAGGTAATCAATCCAGATATTCTGCCAAGGTTACAGAAGGATGTGGTACAATGTCTTGTTAGTTTTGAATTGGTGTTCCCACCATCCTTCTTCAATATTATGATGCATCTCCTGGTTCACCTAGTGGAAGAGATTGCCATTCTCGGTCCGGTATTTCTGCACAATATGTTCCCCTTTGAGAGGTTCATGGGAGTCTTAAAGAAATATGTTCATAACCGTGCTAGACCATAAGGAAGCATCTCCAAGGGATATGGAACATAGGAGGTCATTGAGTTTTGTGTTGACTTTATTCCTGACCTTAAGCCGATTGGTGTTTCTAACTCGCGGCATGAGGGAAGACTAAGTGGAAAAGGCGCGCTGGGAAAGAAAGCAATGATATGTAGGGACGGGTATTATTTCACTAAAGCACACTACACATTTCTACATAATTCCACCTTGGCAGCTCCGTATATCGAGGAACACAAGAATATTGTACGCTCCAAAAACCCGGGGAAGCCTGAATCATGGATTACAGATGAACACATGAAGTCTTTCGGTGGTTGGATGCGGACACATCTCTTGAATGACACCACTGTTGGAGATCAGCTATACTTGTTGGCCGCGTCACCATCTTCTACTGTATTGAATTTCCAAGGGTACGAAATAAATGGGAATACATTCTACATGATCGCCCAAGATAAAAAGAGCACCAACCAAAATAGTGGTGTCCGCTTTGATGCAATAGACGAGAATGAACAAAAGGACACATATTATGGTTACATAGAGGAGATGTGGGAACTAGACCATTGTGGCATCCCGCAAAACCACTACTAGAAAATCGCGTTGTTTTTGTGCATTGCATCATCATGACCTCATGCTCATGTCATCAGGCCACATTGCATTTGAGCATCGTCATCATCATGCATATTATTTTACTTGAAACTATGTTGCGAAAGTCTATTGTTTTCTGGAACTAGCCCTCCTTCTATTTCAAATTAAACCCCCGGATGTTTCCGGATATTTTGTTTGTCTAAAACTAATTACAGAAGTTATTTTAAATTAAATAAAAAACCTAAATTATTTTTAGGGGGCAGTCGAACGGGCCGACCCGACCCAGTCGACCACCCCCAGTACTTTCGGTCCACCTTAAACCCTATCCCAAATCTTTTCTACCCTATCCTAACCTACCCAGCCACTCCCAGTCCTCCACCTCACCTCCCTAGGCCACCTCACCCCCCTGGACCCCAATCCCCACCCACCTTGCCACCTCATCAATCCACCCCGACTCCCTCCCTGTCTCTCTTCCCCTGGCCCACACCCTACCTGGCCCAAACACTTACGCACACACACCCAACGCACGCGCCAGACCGAGCCCCCACTCCCTCCTACCCCGCACCTGCCACCCTGGCCCCACACCGTGACCCCACCCGCGGGACCTGCCACTCCCGCACCTTCCCCCGACGCGCCCCACCCCCCATCTTCCTCCCCACCGGCCTCAGCGCCCTCCCCCACTCGAGCCTTCCCACCAACCACCGCCCCGCCGGCCTCGGCCTCAGCCGTCGCCGCCGCGCCCCCATCCTCCCGCTCGCCTCTCTGCCTCACCGCCGCCCTCCCTCTGCACCGCCTTTCCCCCGACACCTCCATCCCCGGCCGCATCCTCCGCCCTCCTCCTCTGTCCCCAACCACCCACCGCCTGCGGCCGTCTCGCCGGAGCAGGGCCGGCCCGTCCTGCGCCGCCGCCCCGCGGGTTTCCTCTCCTGCGGCCCCGTCCGCATCGAGCCGTCGCCTCCTCACCAAGAATGCGGCCTCCTCCGTGACGGACGGAGCTTCCCCGCCGCCTCCGTGCGAACCCCCGTCGCCGCCCTCCTCCCCTCCGCAGGCCGCCGTCGCCTCCCCGCCACGCAGGGCGTCGCGCCAGGAGCCCTGCCTCCCTCCGCCCTCGCCTCCGGTCCTCCACCCCGTCCTCCTCGCCGGCCGTCGGGTCCCCTCCTCCGCGCCCTCTTCCCCGTCCCCGACGACGATGAGCGCCTCATCCTTATCGTCGAGCTCCTCCGCCGCCTCCCGCGAACCCGGCCGCCGCCCCGGTCCACCCCTCCCGTTTCAACGCTCCCCGGCCCGAGCTGCCGCGACGGCGTGGTCCGGCCAGCTTCTCCACCGGCGTGGTCCTCCTCGCCGAGACGTCGACCTTCTTCTCTGACCCCGCGCGACCGCATCGAGGCCCCTTCGCCAAGCCCCTCATCCGCTGTCTCCGGGTGTTGCTCCGTCTGGGCCTCGCGAGTTCGTCGCACACAGCCGCATTCCTGTTTGGTTGAGTTGTTGGTTCAGGCAGCTACAGATCCTTGTGGCTGTGATGTAAGCGTTAAGTGAATTCTTCCGTGTGACCCAAAGCTGTTGTGGTAATGTTTTGTCGACAAGAACTTCTACCGGAGTCCAAACCCCGAAGGCCGAACCCTCGGACGCCAAGTTCGCCGAGAACCTAGATGCCAAGCTCTTCTCATCGACAGGATCGACCCGATCCGGAACGCCAAGCACTTCCCTCGGATGCCAAAACCTGAACCTGAAGAACGCCAAGATCGCCACGAGGACGACAAGTTCTTCTTCCCGAACGCCAAGACCGACCCGATACGCGGTCCCGACAAGGTCTTCTCGACGACAAGATCGACCGCTTGGAACCAAGATCTCCGGCATGTCACGACAAGTTCTCCACCTTGTATCCGATCCCGCTGATCCCATCGAACCTCGCCCCCGTCGAACCCTGAGACCGACCCCGAACCCCGGAACCCCAAGATCGCCGAACCCTAATGTGTGAACCTTTTTCCGAGCCCCTATTTTATAAATGCTATATATAAACTTGTTGCATTCAACCATACATGTTTGGCATACTTATTTATGTGGCTTGGGGGCCTTATGCCGATTCACCTAATTAAATATGGGGCCCATATGCGGGCAAATCTAGTCTCATATTGGCCTCATTTAAATTTGTGTAGCGAACCGGTAACGTATTTTGCCATGTTAAGACAACAATTAAAATTGCGGGGTGTCTAAACAACATAAACCACCTAATTAATTGTCGGGACTTCGGTTCCACTTAATATTGCCTAATTGCATCGCACCTTGCCATGCCATACATCATACATGCATCAGGCCCGATCTTTTGCTGTAGTATTAAATAGTGCATCCGGTGTTTCTTCTAGTGTTTTGCTTCTTCGCGGATAAGGCCGTTGAGTTGATGCGAGTGTCGACCCGATCTTGGATGAACCTTCGGCAATGTTTTCAGGCGAGCATCTTCCCCCTTTCTACCTATCTTACTTTTATAGTATTTATTCCCTCCTGTTGATCTATTGCTATCTGTGTTGCGATGCTCTAGCTTTCGTACCCGTGAAATCCCTTGCAGCCTTATATTGCCTTGGACACCTCCTATTACCTGTTGTTTGGTAGATAGTTGGACCTGCGCGTCGTAGTCGCTTGCTCAAGTGCTGTTGCGTGTCGTCAAGTACCACAATTGTTGGAGTATTGCCGCATGTTCAAAGTTGGAGATGATCATGGCTTTCGTTACCGTTCACTTTAATTACTGTTTAACAACTAAAATTGAAGTAGGTAAGCAGAGGCACAGGTGGGCAATAGATGTTATTTGGTTGTTAACCGTCCACTTGTGTCCCGTAGGACCCCGAGTACTTGATACCTGTTCCTTGAATATTCGCGCTATCCACATCCGGGAGGATTATGGGACCCCCCTGAGCCAGAGCTTGATTCATTCTTATTTCTTGGGGCCACAAACTAGTTTGAGGTTTTATTTACGATCCTGTAATTATGCCATGCTTTACTGCTTTATTTACGATTGTGCGAGGAGCACACTGTACTGTTTAGGTAAGCGGAGTGTTTTCGCGGTATCGACAAGCCCAGTTTTGGGTTCCCAGTCGTTTACAGCCATTGACGCAAACCTTGAGTCCGTCTCGGAGTCAGCTAGCTTCGTTGCGGGTCTACTCAATGGGGTGGCCCCCTGAAATATTTCTGAATCCTGTGATTGCTTTGTCGTGAAGGCCTCGTTGGGTTTTGATTTGGTTTTTCCGAGGTTGATCGAGTGTGTGTTGCTATTTGTGCACCCTTGCAGGGTAAAACTTTCTGAAAGCCGTGTCCGCGGTTATGGACGACTTGGAGCACAGTATCTCGATCATAGACAACTATAACTAAAGTAGTGCTATAAATTTGACTTTATAATGACTAGTAATCAGCTTCACTATAATGGAATGGCTAAATAAAACTGCCAACAATTGCTTGTTTGGGTTGTCGCTTGCGACCATTGTATCTGACTAGTAAGTATTGCAACTATAACGGAATGGCTGAATAAAAGTGCCAACAACTGCTGGGTTTTGGGTTATCTCATGCTAATTGTATTTGACTAGTAAGTGTCGCAACTATAACGGAATGGTTAACTAAAAATGCCCACTGCTTATCTTATCAGGATGACTATCTATACCTGACTAGTAATTGCTGCAATGATAACTGAATAAATAAAACTGCCAGCGGTGTGAGTTTCTCGTTTGGTCTCGAGGGGGAAACACCAGGATGGGTTTGTCTGATGGTAGAATCAGGTTGGTTCCGGATAGTTCTTTCTTATCCCTCTCTGATAGCCGACAGTTGTATCGAGTCTCTATAGGTTGTTTAGTGCATGCTGCGCTGCCGCTTCAGTCCACCATACCTATGTAGGCGAGGACCGCCGAATTCTAGCCTCGCCGTGTACTGGCCTCAGTACTGACGCTCCTCTTTTTCCTTTGCCCTTTGTCGGCACCCCTTTTGTTTAAGCAGGTTTTGAGATCGACGTCGTTAGCAGGGTTACCCTTCCGGCTTGGCCTGGGCAGGGTTATGGACGCCATTGGTTATTCTTCAGGGATCTTAGCCCCATTTGCATCTTGTCCGTAGCTGGACGCTCTATCGTTTTCAAGGTGATTTGGATCTTTGTATATTATATCTGTATTGTTCTATGGGTCCCATCGAGGACTGTTGTGTAATGTTATTACTTTGTTTTCCACCCGCACGAAAGTGCCTGGTGGGCACCTTTGAATCGTTTCTATGCGGGTTTGGCGGGAAGCGCTGAAACTTGCATAGGGTCGATTCTGAGAGTGTTACAGAGTGGTATCAGAGCTCAGCAGTTGCGATACCCCACAAGTCCAGCCTGTAGGATAACCTAGCTAACGACCGAAGTAGAGTGTCAAAACTATTTTGCAAAATCGGTTGGATAGTTCTGATTAGGTCTGATTTTACTCCTTACCTCTCTGCTGCTCTCCTCTCACCTCTGTGTGTTCTGAATCCGCTCTCTTCTCTCTCTTCGAGTCCAGGATTTCTCGTGGTTGGGTTCCGTCGTACCTTCAGGGTTTCGCTTCCTCCTTTGATAACGGTGTCCTACCATCCGGTGTTCATGATGTCTGAGGAATCCGTCTACTGTGGTACCATTCTGTGTTCCTTGTTTGTGCCTTCCGGTGTTTTCCTACGCGACGACATCATCTACGCCAGATCCGATGCAGAGTCTGCATCACTCCTTTGTTTCCGAACCTTGCTTGTCGAGATCTACAATCTGAATTCCGAGAGTTGGTTGCATAATCCGCCTATTCGTGTGCAGAGTAATGGTTTGGGTGCGCGATGGACTGATCACCATCCGACTACTCTTATCATTCGCTCTTGTACATCGAATCAGTGGGTCCAGCAGTTTTACTCCGTCCACGGAAGTTAGGGGTGGCTTAATTTGTGGATACCTCTACCTTCGACCTTTTGTTTCCGGAGTGTTTCCCTCAACGATCATGGACAACGACCTCTTGTTAGTGGTGTCGCGAGGATCTACACGATGCGAGAAGATTCAGGTCGCCGCCTTCTTCCCGGTACCATGAGGCGGATCTCGAGGGCGAGATCCATTGCTAGTGGTGTCGAATTGTGGCATCCCGCAAAACCACTACTAGAAAATCGCGTTGTTTTTGTGCATTACATCATCATGACCGCATGCTCATGTCATCAGGCCACATTGCATTTGAGCATCGTCATCATCATGCATATTATTTTACTTGAAACTATGTTGCAAAAGTCTATTGTTTTCTGAAACTAGCCCTCCTTCTATTTCAAATTAAACCCCCGGATGTTTCCGGATATTTTGTTTGTCTAAAACTAATTACAGAAGTTATTTTAAATTAAATAAAAAACCTAAATTATTTTTAGGGGGCAGTCGAACGGGCCGACCCGACCCAGTCGACCACCCCCAGTACTTTCGGTCCACCTTAAACCCTATCCCAAATCTTTTCTACCCTATCCTAACCTACCCAGCCACTCCCAGTCCTCCACCTCACCTCCCTAGGCCACCTCACCCCCCTGGACCCCAATCCCCACCCACCTTGCCACCTCATCAATCCACCCCCACTCCCTCCCTCTCTCTCTTCCCCTGGCCCACACCCTCCCTGGCCCAAACACTCACGCACACACACCCAATGCACGCGCCAGACCGAGCCCCCCACTCCCTCCTACCCCGCACCTGCCACCCTGGCCCCACACCGTGACCCCACCCGCGGGACCTGCCACTCCCGCACCTTCCCCCGACGTGCCCCACCCCCCGTCTTCCTCCCCACCGGCCTCGGCGCCCTCCCCCGCTCAAGCCTTCCCACCAACCACCGCCCCGCCGGCCTCGGCCTCAGCCGTCGCCGCCGCGCCCCCCATCCTCCCGCTCGCCTCTCTGCCTCACCGCCGCCCTCCCTCTCCACCGCCTTTTCCCCCGACACCTCCATCCCCGGCCGCATCCTCCGCCCTCCTCCTCTGTCCCCAACCACCCACCGCCTGCGGCCGTCTCGCCGGAGCAGGGCCGGCCCGTCCTGCGCCGCCGCCCCGCGAGTTTCCTCTCGTGCGGCCCCGTCCGCATCGAGCCGTCGCCTCCTCACCAAGCCTGTGGCCTCCTCCGTGCCGTCCGGAGCTTCCCCGCCGCCTCCGTGCGAACCCCCGTCGCCGCCCTCCTCCCCTCCGCAGGCCGCCGGCGCCTCCCCGCCACGCAGGGCGTCGCGCCAGGAGCCCTGCCTCCCTCCGCTCTCGCCTCCGGTCCTCCACCCCGTCCTCCTCGCCGGCCGTCGGGTCCCCTCCTCCGCGCCCTCTTCCCTGTCCCCGACGACGACGACCGCCTCATCCTTCTCGTCGAGCTCCTCCGCCGCCTCCCGTGAACCCGGCCGCCGCCCCGGTCCACCCCTCCCGTTTCAACGCTCCCCGGCCCGAGCTGCCGCGACGGCGTGGTCCGGCCAGCTTCTCCACCGGCGCGGTCCTCCTCGCCGAGACATCGACCTTCTTCTCTGACCCCGCGCGACCGCATCGAGGCCCCTTCGCCAAGCCCCTCATCCGCTGTCTCCGGGTGTTGCTCCGTCTGGGCCTCGCGAGTTCGTCGCACACAGCTCATTCCTGTTTGGTTGAGTTGTTGGTTCAGGCAGCTACAGATCCTTGTGGCTGTGATGTAAGCGTTAAGTGAATTCTTCCGTGTGACCCAAAGCTGTTGTGGTAATGTTTTGTCGACAAGAACTTCTTCCGGAGTCCAAACGCCGAAGGCCGAACCCTCGGACGCCAAGTTCGCCGAGAACCTAGATGCCAAGCTCTTCTCATCGACAGGATCGACCCGATCCGGAACGCCAAGCACTTCCCTCGGACGCCAAAACCTGAACCTGAAGAACGCCAAGATCGCCACGAGGACGACAAGTTCTTCTTCCCGAACGCCAAGACCGACCCGATACGCGGTCCCGACAAGGTCTTCTCGACGACAAGATCGACCGCTTGGAACCAAGATCTCCGGCACGTCACGACAAGTTCTCCACCTTGTATCCGATCCCGCTGATCCCATCGAACCTCGCCCCCGTCGAACCCTGAGACCGACCCCGAACCCCGGAACCCCAAGATCGCCGAACCCTAATGTGTGAACCTTTTTTCGAGCCCCTATTTTATAAATGCTATATATAAACTTGTTGCATTCAACCATACATGTTTGGCATACTTATTTATGTGGCTTGGGGGCCTTATGCCGATTCACCTAATTAAATATGGGGCCCATATGCGGGCAAATCTAGTCTCATATTGGCCTCATTTAAATTTGTGTAGCGAACCGGTAACGTATTTTGCCATGTTAAGACAACAATTAAAATTGCGGGGTGTCTAAACAACATAAACCACCTAATTAATTGTCGGGACTTCGGTTCCACTTAATATTGCCTAATTGCATCGCACCTTGCCATGCCATACATCATACATGCATCAGGCCCGATCTTTTGCTGTAGTATTAAATAGTGCATCCGGTGTTTCTTCTAGTGTTTTGCTTCTTCGCGGATAAGGCCGTTGAGTTGATGCGAGTGTCGACCCGATCTTGGATGAACCTTCGGCAATGTTTTCAGGCGAGCATCTTCCCCCTTTCTACCTATCTTACTTTTATAGTATTTATTCCCTGCTGTTGATCTATTGCTATCTGTGTTGCGATGCTCTAGCTTTCGTACCCGTGAAATCCCTTGCAGCCTTATATTGCCTTGGACACCTCCTATTACCTGTTGTTTGGTAGATAGTTGGACCTGCGCGTCGTAGTCGCTTGCTCAAGTGCTGTTGCGTGTCGTCAAGTACCACAGTTGTTGGAGTATTGCCGCATGTTCAATGTTGGAGATGATCATGGCTTTCGTTACCGTTCACTTTAATTACTGTTTAAAACTAAAATTGAAGTAGGTAAGCAGAGGCACAGGTGGGCAATAGATGTTATTTGGTTGTTAACCGTCCACTTGTGTCCCGTAGGACCCCGAGTACTTGATACCTGTTCCTTGAATATTCGCGCTATCCACATCCGGGAGGATTATGGGACCCCCCTGAGCCAGAGCTTGATTCATTCTTATTTCTTGGGGCCACAAACTAGTTTGAGGTTTTATTTACGATCCTGTACTTATGCCATGCTTTACTGCTTTATTTATGATTGTGCGAGGAGCACACTGTACTGTTTAGGTAAGCAGAGTGTTTTCGCGGTATCGACAAGCCCAGTTTTGGGTTCCCAGTCGTTTACAGCCATTGAAGCAAACCTTGAGTCCGTCTCGGAGTCAGATAGCTTCGTTGCGGGTCTACTCAATGGGGTGGCCCCCTGAAATATTTCTGAATCCTGTGATTGCTTTGTCGTGAAGGCCTCGTTGGGTTTTGATTTGGTTTTTCCGAGGTTGATCGAGTGTGTGTTGCTATTTGTGCACCCCTGCAGGGTAAAACTTTCTGAAAGCCGTGTCCGCGGTTATGGACGACTTGGAGCACAGTATCTCGATCATAGACAACTATAACTAAAGTAGTGCTATAAATTTGACTTTATAATGACTAGTAATCAGCTTCACTATAATGGAATGGCTAAATAAAACTGCCAACAATTGCTTGTTTGGGTTGTTGCTTGCGACCATTGTATCTGACTAGTATGTATTGCAACTATAACGGAATGGCTGAATAAAAGTGCTAACAACTGCTGGGTTTTGGGTTATCTCATGCTAATTGTATTTGACTAGTAAGTGTCGCAACTATAACGGAATGGTTAACTAAAAATGCCCACTGATTATCTTATCAGGATGACTATCTATACCTGACTAGTAATTGCTGCAATGATAACTGAATAAATAAAACTGCCAACGGTGTGAGTTCCTCGTTTGGTCTCGAGGGGGAAACACCAGGATGGGTTTGTCTGATGGTAGAATTAGGTTGGTTCCGGATAGGTCTTTCTTATCCCTCTCTGATAGCCGACAGTTGTATCGAGTCTCTATAGGTTGTTTAGTGCATGCTGCGCTGCCGCTTCAGTCCACCATACCTATGTAGGCGAGGACCGCCGAATTCTAGCCTCGCCGTGTACTGGCCTCAGTACTGACGCTCCTCTTTTTCCTTTGCCCTTTGTCGGCACCCCTTTTGTTTAAGCAGGTTTTGAGATCGACGTCGTTAGCAGGGTTACCCTGCCGGCTTGGCCTGGGCAGGGTTATGGACGCCATTGGTTATTCTTCAGGGCTCTTAGCCCCATTTGCATCTTGTCCGTAGCTGGACGCTCTATCGTTTTCAAGGTGATTTGGATCTTTGTATATTATATCTGTATTCTTGACTCATCGAGTCGCTGTTGTATATATATATCTGTTCTGTGGGTCCCATCGAGGACTGTTGTGTAATGTTATTACTTCGTTTTCCACCCGCACGAAAGTGCCTGGTGGGCACCTTTGAATCGTTTCTATGCGGGTTTGGCGGGAAGCGCTGAAACTTGCATAGGGTCGATTCTGAGGGTGTTACAACCATGGAGTCTCTTTTAAGGTCCCTTTGTTTCGCTGCAAATGGGTCAACCTGAATGGGTAAGGGGTAAAGATAGACCAGTTGTACGGAAGGACAACAGTGGATCCCAACAATCTTGGTTATAGAGATGAACCATTCGTCCTAGCCAATGATGTGTCTCAGGTTTTCTATGTGAAGGACATGTCCTCCAGACCGAAAAAAGAAAAAATATGCATACGAATACATCATATGATGAGCCAAAGCGTCACATAGTTCTTTCAAGGAAAAGAAACATCGTGGGAATTGAGGACAAGACAGACATGTCAGAAGATTATAATAAGTTTGATGAAATTCCGCCCTTCACAGTGAAAACTGACCCAAGCATTCCATTAAGTAAAGAAGATGCTCCATGGTTACGTCTGAAGCGATCATAAGGAAGGACATATGCCAAGAAGTTCATGCTCATATTATGTAACTCTAGTTCATGTCTTTCGCGGTTTGTGGCTTGACCGAAGGATATATTTCGCGGTTTGTGGCTTTATCGGGACTATATATAGGGGGGCCTTTAGTCCCGGTTTTGTAGTCTCAGTTTTTAATATTAATAAATGTCTTGAGTGTTAGTCCCGTTTTGTGGCTGGACCGGGACTATGAAGAAGTTGTCCCGATTCGTACTTACCATTAAGATCTGATCTCCAAACGCGCGCGGTCACATATTAGGGAGTGCCTCTATGACCAGTTTCTTGGAGATGCCGGAGGACTGGGATCCGGCGGCATCTCCCTAAAATTGGTCGTAGTGGTGTCCCTGCTCTTGAAAACCATCTGCAGCTTGTAACTTCTCTAACTAGATCAATACACCTGGGAGCTAACTAATTTCACATATTAGGGAGTGCCTCTATGACCAGTTTCTCGGAGATGCCGGAGGACTGGGCTCCGTCGGCATCTCCCTGAAACTGGCCGTAGTGGTGTCCCTGCTCTCGAAAACCATCTTGCAGCTTGTAACTTCTCTAACTAGATCAATACGCCTGGGAGCTAACTAATTTCACATATTAGGGAGTGCCTCTATGACCAGTTTCTCGGAGATGCCGGAGGACTGGGCTCCGTCGGCATCTCCTTAAAACTGGCCGTAGTGGTGTCCCTGCTCTGGAAAACCATCTTGGAGATGCCTCAAACTGGCTGGAGGACTGGACTCGCAAGGATGCCTATTTATAGTACAAGCAGCTCGGCGTAGTGTCGACACTTACGAAATAATATCGACACTCACCCCTATTATTAGTGTAGACTCGTGTTTTGTCCCGGTTGGTGTCTCCAACTGGGACTACAGGTTCATCTTTAGTCCCGGTTGGTGACACCAACCGGGACAAGGTACACGCCGCACGACATAATGTCGACACTCACCCCTATCATTAGTGCTGCCTGGCCTAGCCTGCCGAAATCCCTCCGCGTAATCTATCACCCGTGATTTTTTGAAAAAATCATTTTTAGACTCACAATATGTGGTTTCTTCAGAGATCCAATGCAAGTTCTAACGATGATCGTCCCCTATCTTCATGCACACCGGTTCGACCATAGTTAGAAATTCAAATAATTCAAAACAGGCATAATAAATTCAAAAAAAATCCGAACAATGAAAATCCTTCGCGTTGTGTCATATTATGTTACATAGTTGAACGGAAAAATACCAGACTTGGTATATTGATCATGTTTCGAAAAAACCTTCACAAAATGACCTATCATGTTCGAGGTTTCATGGCTTTCGGTCCAAATGACCGATGTTATGTGCTGAATCACGACATAGTTTGTGATGTTGTGCCCATATTATGCATGTGTGTGGACATTGGTATGGAGAACAATGTTGCAGGAGGAAGTTTTTCTTTTTGTCGCACGAAAAAGCCGTTTTCCATTTTTCGAGCGCAAAAAACAGGTCGTTTTGTGAAGTAACCACCAAAATGCCGTTTCAGAATGCTACCGTCCCATTTTCCTAAAATACTAGACCACCTTACATGGACTATCTCCCAACCGAGACATCTCAAACCATTTTGTCCATCCCGGGTAAAAAGGACAAATGTCTGCCGAATCGGTAGGAAGTGTGTCCGGTTTGTACTATAGGTACATGATCTATCGCCCGTGATTTTTTGAAAAAATCAATTTTAGCCTCGCAATATGTGGTTTCTTCAGAGATCCAATGCAAGTTCTAACGATGATCGTCCCCTATCTTCATGCACACCGGTTCGACCATAGTTAGAAATTCAGATAATTCAAAACGGGCATAATAAATTCAAAAAAAATCCGAACAATGAAAATCCTTCGCGTGGTGTCATATTATGTTACATAGTTGAAAGGAAAAATACTAGACTTGGTATATTGATCATGTTTCGAAAATACCTTCACAAAATGACCTATCATGTTCGAGGTTTCATGGCTTTCTGTCCAAATGACCGATGTTATGTGTTGAATCACGGCATAGTTTGTGATGTTGTGCCCATATTATGCATGTGTGTGGATATTGGTATGGAGAACAATGTTGCATGAGGAAGTTTTCCTTTTTGTCGCACGGAAAAGCCCTTTTCCATTTTTCGAGCGCAAAAAACGGGTCGTTTTGTGAAGTAACCACCAAAATGCCGTTTCAGAATGCTACCGTCCCATTTTTTTAAAATACTAGACCACCTTACATGGACTATCTGCCAACTGGGACATCTCAAACCGTTTCGTCCATCCCGGATAAAAAGGACAAATGTCTGCCGAATCGGCAGGAAGTGGGTCCGGTTTGTACTACACGTACGTGATCTTCCCGCCATTTTTTCCTGCCAGTTTTTCCCGCCATTTCTTCCCGCTAGTTTTTCCCGCCGGTTCTTCCCGCCAGTTCTTCCCTCCAGTTATCTTCCTGCTATTTCTCACTATATATATATGTAGGGTTGGCCTCCATTGTCATTCTACATCTCTAGACTCATATCTGCAACCTCATCACTCTTTCCCATGACTTCCATCATAGCACTAACTCCCAGGGAGGTGGAGGCGCTTTGCGTCTCGAACTACCCCTGCCCGCCGGGCTACTGTGTCCCCGTCGGCTGGATGCTGAGCGCCGGAGGCGTGCCGGTTCCTCCTGTCCCTCTAGGTGTGGCGCGTCGGATGGCCATCACGAACCACTACTACTTCGAGCTCAAACCGGAGCAGCGGAGGAATCCCAGATGGCATCCCGACTATTTTCCGACTTGGGAAGCCTTCTTCGTGGATCGGCGTGAGAGGGCGCTCGCCAGGCACGAGGAGGACGGCCCACCTCTTCCAAACTTCAACGAGGCCGGCCGTCGGCTGTGGTGGTGCGGCCGGACTCTCCATAGCGTCATGGCCTACGACACGGGCGCCGACTCTAGCCCCCGCCTGCGCTACCCTCAAGTCCAGCCCACTCGTACTCAGCCTTCAAGGTTCAACTACGGCGACCCCGACGATGACAACGACGACGGCCGCGGCGAGTACGATGACTACAGTGGCGAGTATTACAGGTGTAGGCAGGAGCATGACTGAATCATTCCAACATTGCAAAACAAGTTCAGCCGATTGTGGCTTAATTTGGCCATGTATCTTAATTTTCAGTTCTTCTATGTAACTTTGTGTTAGTTGCGTTATGTAATTTAATTCCAGTTCTATCCTAATCAAATTACTTATTCAAATCCAAACACTTTTATGTTTAAAGTTTTTCTAAATTCCAAATTAATATTAAAAAAATATAAGTTAATTCATTTTTAATTGTAAATGGTTCATATTTTAAATGGTTACATTAATTATTTTTTAAAACAGAAAATGGTTTTGAATTATTTATTCAGATCCAAACACTTTTTATGTTTAAAGTTTTTCTAAATTCCAAATAATATTTAAAAAATATAAGTTAATCCATTTTTATTTTTAAATGGTTACATTAATTATTTTGTAAAAATATAAAATGGTTTTGGATTATTTATTCAAATCCAGACACTTTTTATGTTTAAAGTTTTTCTAAATTCCAAATTAATATTCAAAAAATATAAGTTATTTCATTATTAATTTTAAATGGTTCATAGTTTAAATGGTTACATTAATTATTTTTAAAAACAAAAAATGGTTTCGAATTAGTTATTCAAATTCAAACACTTTTTATGTTTAAAGTTTTTCTAAATTCCAAAGTAAAAACATTACAAATTTAAACCCCAAAATAAAAAATAAGGCGGGAACAGATAGAAAATACCTGATTTTTTTTTAAAAACAGGGGCATATGTCCCGGTTGGATCCACCAACCGGGACTAAAGACCCCCTGCGCGCGCCCCTTTATCTGCTGAAAAAATTGGAGTATACGGTCAGGTTGGTGGCTCCAACCGGGACGTATGACCCTTTAGTCCCGGTTGGATCCACCAACCGGGACGTATGGCCTTCGTTTATAACTGACGCGCCTTCTCTTCTTCTTCCCCATCTCACTTCACTACTTCTCACCGACGCGCGCACAGGAACCGACCCCGACGCCGGCAGGCTACCCGAGCTCACGCCACCCGCGCGTTCCGTCCGCCACCACCGCTACCTCCGTCCGCGCGCGCCCCGGCTACTTTTCCCCCTCGCGCGTGACCTCAATCGCCTGAATTGGAAGCTCCTTCCGCCGTCTGTCTCCGTCGATTCCGGCGTCTCCCGAGCTCGCCCGGCCTCGCCACCACCTCTGTCGTGTTCTTGGTGAGCTGCTGATCCTCATATTGCTCTTCTTTCTCTCCCTCTCCTCCTGTACTATGCTCCCCGCGTGTGCCCGCCGCCGCCGCTCGAGCTCAACGGAGGCGACGCTCCGGTGACCAAGAAGGAGCGGCGCCGCCACTCTCTTGCTCCCTGCATCGCCCTCTCTCTAACGCGCCCATCCGCGCGTCCATGCGTGCCTGCTATCGCCGTCGCTGCCACTGCCTGTGAGCTCACCGCCAGCGTGACGTCGTGCTGACGTCACTCGTGCGTCACCTTGCTCGCGTGGCAGCTGATCTGGCCTAGGGCCCATCAGTCAGCCTCAGTGGGTAGGCTCCTCTATGGTATAAAAATGATCTGATGCGTGTGTTGACATCAGCATGCGTGGATGCTGAGTTGGCACTGGGGCCGTTCTGTCAGTCTCACTGGATAGGGCTCGCCCCGGTGTAAAAACTATTTGCCTTTTTGTTTTTAGTTCCATAAAATGATTTAATATTGTAAAATCAATAACTTATTGTTTATAAGTCAAAAAAATACAAATAATATATCAAATTGTTCAGAAAAATGAAACCTATCTATTTAACCTATAATCATGCATTGTTAAACAACTTAAATGACAAGTATAATTAGAAGGACAAATGCACCCCTCTCATATGTTTCAGAGTTTCCCCGAGTTAGGGTTTTCACCCCTCGGAACCCCGATTAAATTGTCGAGCATGTCTTAGGGTTACATTCCAATGCAAATTAACTTGTCATATCATCATACTTGCTTGAGCACTGCATCGATGCCATGTGATGATTGTTTCCCTTTCTTTCCGGTGTTTGGTTCTTCCCGGTAGAATACGATATCGAGATAAATCGAAGCCAGAGATCAACACCATTGAAGCTCGAAGACAAATACTTGACCAACTGTAATCAAGTCAAGTACAAGGATCCTGAAGCTCTGCTTTCGGCTATCAACAGGCAAAGGAAAGCATAGCCCTACCATGATATAATCCTATGATTTCGAAAGCATTTCAATTCTTGCCATGATGCATACAATTCCACTGTGGTCTTTTATCGATAGATAGAGTGTCCTATCTGCTGCATTACTCCCTTTAAGCTTATCGATAGATAGTTTGGTATTATTAGTCTTCGGCCCCACTAGTCAGTCACTGTGGGTAGCCCCAGACCCGATTGACATTGTCAAGCAACTTAAAAACCCTATCTTAGATAAGGAATCATTAATACCCCTTAGGTGCATGTGGGTTCGACGATGTGCCTTCGCCAGGGCATTCCGAACCCTCTTAAATCGATTCCAATATGGTATTTTGTTAGTATCTAGTGTTAACTATCTGCTAGATAGTTTCCCTTTTGTAGCCTTATACTCATGTTCCCCTCTCATATGCATCCGAGGTTTCTCCGAACTAGGTTTTACACCCCTCGGAACTCCGGAATATTGATTTTAGTTGATTTTAGCTAGAGTTACCTATCTACTACACAGTTTCCTTTTTGTAGCTAGGTTTAGGGTTTCTCTTCATTTTTATTATTGTGTATGTATATATTAGGGTTTCTCTGAATTAGGGTTTATATCTCTCAACACCATATCTAACTTTCTCCCTTAGCCGCTTTGACTTATTCGTTTTTCCACCTATGCAGAAAATATGGACCCACACGTCAGAGACGAAGAAAAGGAAGAGTTGATCCAAGGTGTGATCCGCGGGGAAGAAAATTTAGATGTATCAACGTTTCTGAACAACTCCGGTGAGGGTGATCCTCTTTTTCACGGAATAGACAACTTGTTTGAGGTTGAAGGTGTTGCCTTCCGCGAGGGAGAAGGCGATGCCTTGTGTAATCGAGAAGACGACCGCTTCGGCGAGGTGCATGTAATATAATTAATTCATTAATTAATCATCTGCTATCTATATAGAAACAGTAACGATGATCTCTCTTCTTTTAGCCCTCCGGATCGAAGGAATCTACTGAAAAGAGCAGACGAGGCCCAACCAAAAAGTTGCAAGACCATGAGAGGTTTAGGATCGAATATGTCGCTGAAGACGGCAAACCGACAACTCCCAAAGTTGTCGCAAACAAATTTGTGGCACAATGCGGAGTAATCGTTAGGGACTTAATCCCGATCACCATTCGAAATTGGAATAGGCCTGCTGATGCGGAAGAAGAGGGAACATGTTTATTTGTCCCTAACCACGCCAAAGAATTACTGTGGAAGAGGCTCATGGTTAATTTCAAACTACCGAAGATAGAGCTGGATCCAAATGTGAAGGATCCAGTTGAGGACGCCTTAGAACATGGGAGAGCCATGGAGGCTAAGGTCAGGGAGTGGGCTTTGAAGAAGATGGCCCAGTGTTTCACCAACTGGAAGAAAAGATTGCACCTTGACTATGTCATGAAAGAGAAGACTCCCGATTTCAAGAATATTCAGTTTGAGAAGATAAAACCATTCTGGGTTGAGAAGATAAAACCATTCTGGGCTGAGTTTGTGAAATACAAGACATTAGAAAAAGCTAAGAAAATGTCTGCAACGAATAAGCTGAATGCTGCTAACAAGAAGTATCACCATACTATGGGGCAAGGTGGCTACATGGCTGGCATTCCTAAGTGGGAGAAACTTGAGAATGAACTGCGTGCTAAAAAGATCACCCCAGAGACAGACGATTGGGTAGAACGTGCAAGGAATTTGTTTTACGGGCATGGGGGCACGTTGGACTCAGAAGGGATGTGTATATATAACATACGACATAAAGAAGACCCCTTGCCAATCGAGAGGATGAGAAAAGCAGTAAAGGCTGTTAAAGATGGGGACTTCATTCCGTATAGAGAGAATGATGAGCTCACACTCGCCCTTTGAAATAAGGAACATGATGGACGAACACGAGGCACAAGAGGCTCCCAACCATGGAGGACTGGGTTTCCCGAAGAGAGGAAGAAATATCCTGATAGAAGCTGTCAGAGGAGAAAGGACAGTGCGGAAGTTGAAGCAGATAGTCAGAAAGAGCGAATGCATATAATTGAAGAACGAATAAAGCAACAACAAGATGAAATTAACGCACTTAAAGAGCAAAGTACTACCGGCCCATCTCAGCAGCACACTGCATTCGATGCTACCGGCCTATCGAATAATCGAAAAGCAGTGTGGCTTCCACCGAGGTCCGGGTGATGACAATGGCGATGACGATGGTGCACGACGATGGCTCCTGTTGGCTACCCAGTGGATGATATCACAGAGATGACACACTGCGAGGTACATGTCAAAGTTTGAACATATCAATAAAGGTGGCGGTCAGCTATGCCTTACCAATTGGACCCACACCAACTTACCACTGTCGTACGGTTCCAGAGGGCTACACTGTTATCGGGGTGGATGAAATCATGCCCACCTTTGAAGTTTTGGATCTTGACTACCCTGTAGGTGAAGGGGATGTGACTGTACTGGGAGACGCAAAAAACGTCACCATTCTATGGCCAAAGGAATGTATCGTGCTTCAAAATAACACGCCAAGGCCATCTTCGCCGCTGCCTCACCCGTCTCCAGCGAGGTCGTCGCCGCCGCGACAGCCGTCTTCGTCGCCTCACCCGGCTCCGTCACCTCACCCGGCTCCGTTGCCTCACCAATCTCCGGCGCAGCCATCGCGCGGGAGCCATCGCCGGTGCCTCAGGATAAAAAGCGTAAGCGTTACCGCTACTCTGCGTCGTGGTAAGCGATCGCCGAACGTAAACAAGAGCCTCTTCCAAAAGTACCAAAGGTTCCTCCCAAGAGAGCTTATGACTATACTGAAGAGGAGACTATGGCGATCGTTGATGCGGAAACGACATCGTTTTTCGCTAAGCTGAGGCGACCGAAAGAGCCAGAGTTCCCCAGCACCAAAGAAGAAAAAGCCAAAGTGTTGAAAATGCTAAAGACTCTTCATCAACCCGAGCCAAAGCTGTCATCAGACTATGATCATTTTATTCTCAAGTCACATGCGGCACAAAAGCCTCGAAGAGCAGTACTGATGCAAGCGAGAATCTGTTGCCCAGCTCGGAGAACAAGCAAAACAGTCTTGCGCCCCTCTCAAGGTGATTTCCAAACCAATGTGGGGTCGAGCAAATATGGGGCCGTAGAGCAGTATGATCCAGAGGTAGTTGCACAATACGGAGAAGCTGCCGCTGCTCAAGGTATGAGTATTGCCTAGTACTTATCCCAGTTAGAGTACTTCCCCGTGAGTGAAGTAGCATACAAATACCAGTACGGAAAACCTCTCGTCAAACCTGAGGAGGTAAACAATCTTCCAACAAAAATGCGAAGATTGCATAACTGGTACATGCATGCCACAAAGGCCGGGCTAACTGGATAGTGCTGAGGGTTACAAAAAAGCATCATGGGAAAGAAAAGGATGACATGATATCCATTGAATTTGATGAACTATTTCAATTATTCAATCAAGATGCCTTGGACAAATCGATCATCAGTGCCTATTGTCTGTAAGTACTAATTCTATAATTAATTTAGTCTCCAGCTATCTCACCTTGTTTATTGCATGTATATAATCATACTGTAATATGCAGAATGAAGATTCTCGAATGCAGTAGAGGACAAATCTATGACATTGGCTTCATTGACCCATATTGGATTCATGAAGCTAATCTCAAAACAAGCCCCCAGGATACGGAGGATAATATAGTACACGCATTAAGGTTTCAAGAAACCAGAAGGGAAATACTTTTTCCTTACAACTTCGAGTGAGTATTATTGTCTTCTATACACTTTCTATTTCGCTTACTCGATGTTAAGTATATAATTGATTAGTTATGCATTCGCAGCTTCCGCTATATTCTGTTAATCATTCAACTTGACAAAGGGCGTGTACTAGTCATGGACTCGAAACATAAACCCCTTGAGCAGTGGAAGGACATGCAGATGATCCTCCAGCGGTAATTCTAATCATTACGACAATATATCGGCAACGTTCGTGAATTTTATGATATCAAGTAATTAATAACTTCTTTTATTCGTTTTCTTCGCCGGACAGTGCTTGGAAACAGTTCACCAACAAGGCTAGGGGTGTTTGAAAAGAGGAGCTTACATTTGAAGCACTAGATGTAAGCACCACTAGCTATATCTGCGCATCTCTTTGATTCTAGTTTTGATACAGTTATTATCATGCTTGATTATTATTTTGATTGAACTATGTTCTCGTAAAGTGCCTGACACAGGGACCAGATAACAATCTATGTGGATACTATGTTTGCGAGTTCATCCGGCAGACGTGCGATGAGAAGGGCAGAAATTTAGAGCAACTCCACGTACGTAAACAATTTCTATAGTTTTTAATTACAATCAAATTGTGTTTAGTTTCATTCATATAGGCTGACTCCTTTTTAAAATCATATCGAACGTCTATGGGACAGTCTTATGCCAAAGGATCGCGTACGAGCAATTCAGGAGGAATTGGCAGGATTCTTGGATGCAGAAGTCCTAAACCTAAAAGGGGAATACTTTTCGGCTGTGTATAGACAATAGGGATTGTAAAAAGAGCAACTTTTGTATGTAGTGCATGAACTCGATCCGTGTATCGAATGTAATATTGTCATGATGATCTTGTGTAATATAACGATTCCTCCATTGATAAGTGCAAAACACTAAATAAACAATAAAACAACCTAAATGAATTCCCTACCGCGGCACAAAAAGTGGTGAAAATGCTGCCGCGGCAACAAAATGTGCCAAAATGAATTCTCTGCCGCGGCAGAGAAATGGGCCAAATCTCTGCCGCGGCAGAAGGTTATTTGTCCCGGTTCATGTTATGAACCGGGACTAATGTTCCACCCCCCTCACGCTCTGACGCCGCCACGTGTACCCCTATTTGTCTCGGTTGTTGGGGAAACCGGGACTAAAGGTTGGGGCTTTAGTCCCGATTGCCCCGTCCCGGTTGGGTAACCGGGACTAAAGCCCCTTACCAACCGGGACCAATGGGCCTCTCTGCACTAGTGAATGTTGAGGATATCGTTTATCGTTAACTTCTCGGTTATCCAGAAATTAGTGATTTTTGGATAAATCGATTTATCGGGTGATCAATTAATTAATCTTCTTATCGGTCACCTAGTGATAATCGGATGATTTTTTGAACAGTGGTATTTAGAACCTTGAGATTTACTCGGTATTTAGAATATAACATCAAATTGTCCTATAAGTTCTAGTACTAGAAA
Source organism: Avena atlantica (assembly GCA_910589765.1). NCBI lineage: Eukaryota > Viridiplantae > Streptophyta > Magnoliopsida > Poales > Poaceae > Avena > Avena atlantica. The sequence continues at coordinate 478,254,473 of OU342739.1, read as the reverse complement.
AGTATCTTATAAATCGTCCGCGACATATGCACATCCTAAATTTACTTCATAGAGTGTTTCGCATCGGCTGAGGAATGGGGCCTGACAGTTCCATATTGCCACCGAAATTCGTGTGCTTCAGAGCTTCGGCGTAATCGAAAAAACCCTAACCCCCCGCGTCGCTCCCGCGAGCGACTGGGGGCTCCCCGCCGCCGCCGCCACCCCTAGTCCCCTCCCCTCCGGTCTCCTCCGTCGCTGCCATCGGGTAGCACCGGCGGCAAAGCCGCTCGGCGTCGGTGGCGGCGGGGCCTCCCTCTCCCCCTGCTCTCCGTCTTCTGGTGCGGGCCGGACACGCAGAGTGGCGGCAGTGCGTTTCGCGGGCGCGGCGGCGCGCAGTGCGGTGGCTTTGGCGGCGGCGGAGATGCGGCGCGGAGAACCGCGTGGGTCGGTGGCGGCGGCTCGGCCCTGACGGCTTCGACAAGGACCCGGGGCGGCGTCGTGCTCGTCCGGCGGCGGGGCTTCGACGGCGACGCGTTTGCGGCGATGGCGGGCCATGCCGCCAGGGGCCGCAACGAAGGAGCTCACCTGCTGGAGGCGCTTGGCTCGGCCAGCGCAGCTAGTGGGCGCGTTCTGCCGCGGTGGAGCGGTTGAGGTCTGCTGGCGGCAGGTCATGGCGGCGGGGCTGCTATAGCGGTGCCGGTGGGGGACGCCTAGCGGAGCAGCTCGGTGGCGGCGGTGAGACTTGGTTGCAACAGCGGGGGGCGGTTCCACGGGCCAGATCTAGGCCTGATCCGGGCCTGGCCGGTCTAGATAGGCATGGTCGGGCCAGATCTGGGCCTGATCTTGGCCCTATGGATGTCGCTGCCCGTCCGGACGGCACCCACCGCAAGGTGATGGAGGGTAGTTCTCCTCCCCTAGGTTTCCCGTGTGCTCATTGACTGCGAATCCGAGTTCTGACCTTCACCGGAACTCTCGGCGGCTGTGTGTTGTGACGGTGGCCGGGGCCTTGGATCGAGTGCAGGGAAGCCGGGGCGGCGACCCCGGAAGGTGGTTTGCGCGGCCGTTCCTTTGGCCATGGGGTGGCGAGGTTCGGCCGCTGTTCCTCGGACTGACAACGGTCCGGCTGACCTGGGTGGTCTCGGTGGCGATGGTGCTGCTTCTTGGAGGCGGGGATTTGTCAAGGTGGTGGATTCTCTGGTGGAGGGAGGTGTGGAGCCTGGTGCTAGGGGGAGGCGTATGCGGATGCACCCTTGATGCAGTGCGGCGGCGGGGCTTTACGTTCCTTGATGGGCTTGGTTGGGCCAAGAAAGTCTGGTATGACCTGCTGCTGCATCCGGTCGGCTATCGCCTTCGGGCGGTGGAGATTGTTCTCTCCCGCGTGCTGATGCCATGCCTATCCACGTCGATGGCCCTGCTCTCTCGCTCCTACCGGCCTCGGTCTGTGTTCCACGGTGTGACGGTGGTGAAGTCCTCAAGACCATGTTGGCGAGTGCAGGTGGGCGGCAAGCTTGGCGGAGCAATACATAGCGGTCGGGAGGGTCGTTGGAGGGATCGGGAGAAATCTTTGTCTCTTTGACACCGGCGCGGTGACGCCTTTGGGTATCGCCATCCTTCTTGAAGGGCGTTGGGGGTATCTCCTCCGCGTCTCTCATGGCGTACCGGGGGAAACCCTAGGACTAGTCCGGGCAGCAGTGTCGTCATCGTCACTCCCCTTCTTGGAGGTGCTGCTTTGGTACGTGGTGCTTTGGACTGCTAGTGATGTGGTGGTACTTCTCCGGTGGGCGCAACGGTTGCGAATCTTCTCTGTTTCGTCGCTCTACCGTTGTCGGCTTTGTTTTCTTTTCTCTCTTCTTGTTTTTGTTTTGGACTTGCCTGGTCGGTCCGTGTATCGAGTTGGTCCTTTGGGCGTTGTGCTGTTTGGCCCAGCAGCGGTCTCACCTGTGTGATTTATCTATAAAGCGGGGCGAAAGCCTATTTCGAGAGAGTGTTTCATATCCAAGGTTTGAAATCAGGGTTTATTACAACTGTGTCCTCAATTCACTCGGAAATTAGGATTGTGCCACTACGAATCGGCCAAACGGAGATATGTTATCACACAACATAGAGTCTTTACATTTGTGCCCCTGGACATCGTTTGCCTTGTATAACTTGTCGTCTAGTTAACTAGGTTTCTTCCATGTGGTCCCATCGCATGTAGTCATTGTTTTGACAGTTATTCTGATGAGCGGACCCTGCCACCTGAGCTGTCGACCTCGCGCGTCTCAGGTTCGAGGATTATTCACCAATTTCCTATATTTCCCCGCTCGACTATTTTGGTCCCTTCCCCGCCGTATTGTTCTGTCGTGCACCGGCCCAAACCTCCACTGCCCTCCCTTTAGCCTCCGTTCCTCACTCTCGCTTTCATCCCCTCCCTGTCCTCTCTCCTTCCTGCAGTGACTTATCCTGGCATGCTTAGGAGGCTGGAAGCGAAAAGTTGAGCCGGCCATTGGTCACACGACCACGATGGTGGACGTGAAACGGATCCGACACAGACATGAAGGGTTTCGCAGCATAGTAAATCAAAAAGTTTCTACGGATGCGAACGGGAAAGCCAAGATCTAATCTAGGAGATGCAAACAACGAGGGGGAATAGATGAAATTTTCATACCCTTAAAGATTCGCACAGCGGAACGTTCGTCGGAACTTGGGTGATGTAGTTGTACTCGCTTCTCCTCCTCGCGATCCGATCCGATCTAACACCGCAAGTGGCGATGCCTCCGAGAGATGCACATGTGCAACACCTCGACGTCTCCTCCTTCCTCGGTCCAGCAAGTATGGTGGAGAGACGGATTGGATCTACAACGCGACGGCGCGGTGCAAGTGGTGGAGAGTTTCTGTAGCAGGGCTTCGCCTACGTGCAGTCGGGAGGGAGAGAGAGAGAGGAGGGCAGCAGGGCGGCTAGGGCTTGAGGAGGAGGTGTGGGACGCGGTGCGCCCTCAGCCCTCTTTATATAGAGGGGTGGGCGGCCAGCCCTTGCCCCTCCCCCAAGCCCTAGGGCCGTCGGCCAAGGAGGGAGGAGTGGGGGGCAAGTTCCCCCTTCTAGAAGCTCCCCTAGGGTTTTGCCCTAGGTTGGCCGGCTGGGCCCTATGGGGCCTTGTTCCCCTGGCCCAATGCGGCCAGGGCACTCCCTCATAGGCCCATGCCCCCTCTCGGCAGGTGGGGCCACGTTGGTCCCCCTCCGGAAGGTTCTAGAAGCTTCCGGTACAATACCGATTAACCCGAAACAATTCCGAACTCCAAAAACTGCATTGCCTTATATGAATCTTATTCTCCGGACCATTCCGGAACCTCTCGTGATGTCCTGGATCCCATCCGAGACTCTGAACAAAAACTCATAAACCAATTATCCAATCTATCCTAGCATCGAGACACGTTAAGTGTGTGACCCTTCGGGTTCGAGAACATGCAGACATGATCTTCTATCAATAATCAATAGCGGGGTCTGGAAATCCATATTGACTCCCACAGATTCATCGATGATCATATCGGATGAACCATGATGCCAGGATTCAATCAATCCCATATATATATATTCCATTCGTCTCGCGATATTTTACTTGCCCGAGATTTGATCGTCGGTACCGTCATACCTAGTTCAATCTCGTTCACAGCAAGTACTTTACTCGTTCTATAATCCGATATCACTTTGTGAGTAACTCCTTAATCACATGCTTGCAAGCGGTGTTGATATCGATTACCGAGTGGGCCCGAAGTATATCTCTCCGACTTGGGAGGGACAAATCCCATCTCGATACATACAACCCAACAGGTACTTTCCGATCACCTGAGAGACACCTTTATGATCACCCTCTCATAGGATGATGTTTGTGAAGGGAATATGCCCTGAGAGGCAATAATAAAGTGTTTATTATGTGTATTCCAAGTATATGATAGATTTTTATTTTGCATGCTATAATTGTATTAATACGTAAACGTTAATACATGTGTGTTTAATAAACAAACAGAAAGTTCCTAGTTATGCCTCTCTCATAAACTAGCTCGTTGATTAACAAGATGATCAAGGTTTCCTGATCATGGACATTGGATGTTGTTAATAACGGGATCACAACATTAGTGTAATGGTGTGATGAACATTCATCCGAAGTATAGCATTACGATCAAAGTCATTGAGTTTATATTGCTATAACAACTTACGAAGTGATCCTAATCCTTAGACCATGAGATCATGTCAATCACTAACACCGGAAGAGTTTCTTGATAACATCAAACGTCACACCGTAACAGGGTGATTATAAAGATGGATTCAGAACTAATAAAGTGTTATGTTGAGGCTCATGGATCGAGAGTGGAATTTGTTCATCCCGATGACGGATAGATATACTCTGGACCCTCTCAGTGATATCACATTGATTAGCTTGCAAGCAAGTGATTTGATCACTAGAATGTTATATCACAGGAACGAGAAAAGAGTGCATGTCGGTAACGAGATCAAACTAGGTATGGAGATACCGATGATCGAATCTCGGACATGTAATATATCGTGAAAAAAAGGGATTAAGATACTAGCGTAAAAGGTTCCGACGATCACAAGAAAGTCATCGTTGAATGTGTGGGAGTCAGTATGGGTCTCCAGATCCCGCTTCTGATTATTGATCCGAGAGGGGTCTCGATCATGTCCGCATTATTCACGAACCGTAGGGTGACACACTTAAGAGACACCAACATCCAATTGGATCAAATGTTTCATGCCGAAAGAATGAACAAGCGCAGGAATTTATTTCACTAGATACCGAAACAGGTTTTCGGGTGAAATTGCATAAAGTGGTTATGCATGTGAAATAGAATTCTAACAAGGGGTTATTTGTGAATGTTTGTCATTAAAGTAATTGACAAAATTCTGAATAAAATAAAAGAGTTTTATTTAATGAGAGTTTGCATTAAATTTGGTGGAAATTTAATGAGAATTTGAGTGGACTTTTGAGTGGAGGGAATTTAAAGGGCATTTTGTGAGTGGAGTGTCCACCCACATGAATGAAGGAGGGGAGGGGGCAGCCCCCATGGCCGGCGGCCACCCCCTTGGGTGCCCCCCTCCTCCTATAAAAGGAGCCCCCCTCCTCACTTGTCTCTCACACCTCCTTGTGAAGGATCTCTCTCCCCCTCTAGAATTTATCCCCCATGGTCTCAGACTAGCGAGATACATGTTCCCGGTGTCTATTTGGCAAGAAAGAGTTGTGCTTCCGCTGCATCGCTGGAGCGAGGAGGCGGAGGTTGCTCGGTGCCTCGAACGTGTGTGCGAGCACGGATGCGCTGCTGATTTGCGGCGCTAGGACTTCCTCTCGATCTTGAGATCGGCAAGAGATCGTCTACATCAACCACGAGTTGAACTCATTAAGCTTTGTCGGTCTTCAAGGGTATGTTCTCTACGGATATACATCCGCCCGTTGTTTGTATCTAGTAGATAGATCTTGGTATATAGTTCACATCGTAGGAAATTTTTTGTTTTCTATGCTGCGAACCCTATAGTGGTATCAGAGCCGGATCTATGCGTAGATACTTTACACGGGTAGTACACATATGAGTATGTGGGCGATGATGATCATGTTTTTGCTCCTTTGTTGTAATTTTGGATATTGGTGGCATAGTGGGATGAAGCGGCCCGGACAAACTTTACATGTCCTCGCACATGAGACCTGTTCCACGCTTGACATGCAACTAGTTTGCATAAGTGGCTAGCGGGTGTCTGTCTCTCCTACTATAGTCAATATCTATTTTGCAAGCGAGTTGTCAACAATTTGATTATCCTCGTTGTGGTTCATGTTCGTAGGTAAGAACGGTTCTATCTCGAAAGCCCTAAGCCACGTAAAACTTGCAATGTATAAATTAGAGGCGTCTAGTTTAGATTGTTGCTGGGCTAGTGTTATGATATGGTAGTGTTGTAAGTAGAAGTATGAGATGATACTCTTACAACACACATAGCGTGTAAAATCCATAGACCTTGGATTTAGACATATAGGTATGATAGTGATCATACCACGATGCACATGATAGAGATCATCTGCGGGAACCATATAATTTCACTCATAAACATATGATGTTTGATAGCATCTTATATTGCTTGTTTAGCGCTTTGTTAGCATAATAAGATGATCCCTCATTTAAATATCAAGATAAGAATGTGTTCTTCCTTTAGTATGCACCGATTATGTTTTCGTCGCTCCAAGACATCACGTGATGATCGGGTGTTCTTGGATCCACGACCATATTTCGGGTGTAAAACAGTTACACACGCGAATACTAAGGTTCTACCTAGCATGTACAGACATGGCCTCGGAACACGGACCGAAAGGTTAAGCATGAGTCATATAGTTGATATGATGCCCATTTGATGCTCGCCTTTGAAGCTATACCGACTCACGTGATGATCGGACTTGGTGTAGTGGATTTGGTTCATGTAATCACCAAAAAGGCACGAGGGATGTCGTTTTTGAGTGGGAGTTCATTCGTAATATAGATTAGTTGAACTCAATCTATCATACACTTAGTCTAAACTTTACAAATTCTGTTGTAGATGGCACCACCTGCTTTTAATTTCAATTTGTTCATGGAGAAAGAGAAACTAGCAACGAACGGTAGCAACTTTACCGAATGGGCCATGAATTTGAGGATTCTCCTCTCTGCTGCACAAAAGCAATATGTGCTAGAAGCGCCGTTAGGCCCCCCACCTTTAGATGATGCCCCTGACGAGGAGAAGAATGTCTATCAGACTCGTCAGGAGGACCACAACTTAGTTCATTGCGGCATATTGTATGGGCTAGAGCCGGAACTTCGAAAGCGTTTCGAAAACGGCAATGCATTTGATACAATGGGTGAGTTGAAAATGATTTTCGACACACATGCTGCTGTAGAGAGCTACAACGCTTCAGAAAAGTTCTTTAGCTGCATGATGGAAGAGCACAGCTCCGTTAGTGAGCATGTACTCAAGATATCGGGTTACGCCGATAAGCTTGTGTCCTTGGGAATATCGATTCCCATTGACTTAGGCATCCATCGTGTTCTGCAGTCTCTGCCACCTAGCTATAAGAGCTTCGTGATGAACTATAATATGCAAGGCATGAAGAAGTCTCTCCCCGAGCTTCTGTCAATGCTTAAAACTGCAGAAGTGGAGATCAAAAAGGAACATCAAGTGTTGATGATCAATAGGAACACTGGTTTCAAGAAAGACAAGAAGGGAAAACGGAAGGGAAGTAAGGCGGCAAGCCTGTTGCCGCGCCTGAAAAGAAACCCCGAGTTGGACCTAAGTCTGATTCCGAGTGCTACTATTGTAAGGGGACTGGCCACTGGAAGCGCAACTGCCCCAAGTATCTGGCAGACAAGAAGGCCGGCAAGGCAAACAAAGGTATATATGATATACATGTTATTGATGTGTACTTGACTAGTGCTCGTAGTAGCACCTGGGTATTTGATACCGGTTCAGTTGCTAATATTTGTAACTCGAATCAGGGGCTGCGGAACAAGCGACCGCTAGCAAGGGGTGAGGTCAAGATGCATGTCGGCAATGGATCAAGCGTTGATGTGATCGCCGTCGGAACGCTGCCTCTCCACTTACCGTCGGGATTAGTTATAAACTTGAATAAATGTTATCTGGTGCCTGCACTGAGCATGAACATTGTATCTGGATCGTGTTTGATGCGAAGTGGTTATTCATTTAAATCCGAGAACAATGGTTGTTCCATTTATATGAATTAAATCTTTTATGGTCATGCACCGATGATGAATGGTTTATTTCTATTAGATCTCGATGATAATGTTACACATATTCATAATGTTGATGCTAAAAGGATTAAACTTAATGATGATATATCCGCATATATGTGGCACTGCCGTCTAGGTCATATTGGCGTTAAACGCATGAAGAAGCTCCATTCGGATGGACTTTTGGAATCACTTGATTATGAATCATTTGATACATGTGAGCCATGCCTTATGGGCAAGATGACTAAAACGCCGTTTTCCGGTTCAATGGAACGGGCGACAGATTTATTGGAAATCATACATTCTGATGTATGTGGTCCAATGAGTGTGTCGGCGCGAGGTGGATATCGTTATTTTGTTACTTTCACGGATGATTTGAGTAGATACGGTTATATCTACTTGATGAAACACAAGTCTGAAACCTTTGAAAAGTTCAAGGAATTTCAGAATGAAGTGGAAAATCATCGTAATAGAAAGATCAAATTTCTACGGTCCGACCGTGGAGGTGAGTATCTAAGTTACGAGTTTAGCACTCACATGAAAGAGTGTGGAATTGTTTCACAACTCACACCTGCCGGAACATCACAGCGAAATGGTGTGTCGGAACGTCGTAATCGTACTTTATTAGATATGGTTTGATCTATGATGTCTCTGACGGACTTGCCGTTGTCATTTTGGGGTTATGCACTAGAAACTGCTGCATTCACTTTAAATCGGGCACCATCTAAATCCGTTGAAAAGACACCGTATGAATTGTGGTTTGGAAACAAACCTAAGCTGTCATTTCTTAAAGTTTGGGGATGCGATGTTTATGTGAAGAAACTTCAACCGGATAAACTCGAACCCAAAGCGGAAAAATGCGTCTTCATAGGATACCCTAAAGAAACTATTGGGTATTCCTTCTATCACAGATCCGAGGGCAAGGTTTTTGTTGCCAAGAATGGATCCTTTCTAGAGAAAGAGTTTCTCGCGAAAGGTGTGAGTAGTCGGAAGGTAGAACTCGAAGAGGTTGTGGAACCTTCTCTTCAAAGTATGGCGAGTAGCGCAGCGCCGAAAGTTGTTCCGGAGTTGGCTCCACCTGTTGAAGAGGGAACTAATGATAATGATCATGAAACTCCAAAAGAGAGTACTACCGAACCTCGCAGGTCAAATAGGACGCGTGCAGCTCCCGAGCTGTACGGAAATCCTGTCATGAATTTCATGGTTGATGAAAATGATGACCCTGCGACGTATGAAGAAGCGATGATGAGCCTGGATTCCAACAAATGGTTAGAAGCCATGAAATCCGAGATGGAATCCATGTATGAAAATCAAGTTTGGAAATTGGTGGAATTACCTCACGACCGAAAGGCCGTGGAGAACAAATGGATTTTCAAAAGAAAAACTGATGCTGATGGTAATGTGACCGTCTATAAAGCTCGACTTGTCGCAAAGGGGTTTCGACAAATTCAAGGAGTTGACTACGATGAGACTTTCTCTCCCGTAGCGATGCTAAAGTCAGTTAGGATTATGTTAGCAATTGCTGCATATTTCGATTATGAGATATGGTAGATGGATGTCAAAACCGCGTTTCTCAATGGTAATATTGAAGAAGAATTGTATATGATACAACCAAAGGGTTTTGTCGATCCTATGGATGCTAACAAGGTGTGCAAGCTTCAGCGATCCATCTATGGATTGAAGCAAGCATCACGAAGTTGGAATCTCCGCTTTGATGAGGTGATCAAAGAGTTTGGATTTGTCCAAACTTATGGAGAAGCTTGTATTTACAAGAAAGTGAGTGGGAGCAATGTGGCATTTCTGATATTATATGTGGATGACATATTATTGATCGGAAATGATATATATCTTTTAAACAGTGTTAAAAGTTATCTAAACAGCAAATTTTCAATGAAGGACCTAGGTGAAGCGTCATACATATTAGGCATAAAGATCTATAGAGATAGATCTAGGTGCCTAATAGGGCTATCGCAAAGTACATACCTTGATAAGATTTTAAAGAAGTTTAAAATGGACGGAAGTAAGAAGGGGTTCTTACCTATGTTGCAAGGCAAGACATTGAGTAAGACTCAAAGTCCGGCTTCGGCGGAAGAAAGAGAGATAATGGACAAAGTCCCCTATGCTTCAGCCATAGGCTCTATAATGTACGCCATGCTATTTATAAGACCGGATGTGGCACATGCTATTAGTTTGACTAGTAGGTACCAATCGGATCCAGGTTCGGAACACTGGATAGCGGTCAAGAATATCCTTAAGTACTTACGAAGAACTAAGGATATGTTTCTTGTATACGAAGGTGAAGAAGAGCTCGTCGCTAAGTGTTATGTTGACGCTAGCTTTGACACCGATCCGGATGACTCTAAGTCTCAATCCGGATACGTATTTCTCATGAATGGCGGAGCGGTTAGTTGGAGGAGCTCCAAACAACCTGTGGTAGAGGGATCAACAACGGAGGCCGAATATGTTGCTGCTTCAGAAGAGGCTCAGGAAGCAGTTTGGATGAAGGAGTTCATATCCGAACTAGGAGTGGTGGCAAACGCGTTGGACCCAATGGTGATCTATTGTGACAACAATGGTGCCATTGCCAATGCCAAAGAGCCAAGGTCTCACAAGCATTCCAAGCATATTAAGCGCCGGTTTCACTCCATCCGCGAGCATGTCAAGGATGGAGATATAAAGATTTGTAAAGTACATACGGATCTCAATGTAGCAGATCCGTTGACTAAAACTCTCCCTAGAGCAAAACATGATCAACACCAGAACTCAATGGGTGTTAGATTTATCACTATGTAACTAGATTATTGTCTCTAGTGCAAGTGGGAGACTGAAGGGAATATGCCCTGAGAGGCAATAATAAAGTGTTTATTATGTGTATTCCAAGTATATGATAGATGTTTATTTTGCATGCTATAATTGTATTAATACGGAAACGTTAATACATGTGTGTTTAATAAACAAACAGAAAGTTCCTAGTTATGCCTCTCTCATAAACTAGCTCGTTGATTAACAAGATGATCAAGGTTTCCTGATCATGGACATTGGATGTTGTTAATAACGGTATCACAACATTAGTGTAATGATGTGATGAACATTCATCCGAAGTATAGCATTACGATCAAAGTCATTGAGTTTATATTGCTATAACAACTTACGAAGTGATCCTAATCCTTAGACCATGAGATCATGTCAATCACTAACACCGGAAGAGTTTCTTGATAACATCAAACGTCACACCGTAACAGGGTGATTATAAAGATGGATTCAGAACTAATAAAGTGTTATGTTGAGGCTCATGGATCGAGAGTGGAATTTGTTCATCCCGATGACAGATAGATATACTCTGGGCCCTCTCGGTGATATCACATTGATTAGCTTGCAAGCAAGTGATTTGATCACTAGAATGTTATATCACAGGAACGAGAAAAGAGTGCATGTCGGTAACGAGATCAAACTAGGTATGGAGATACCGATGATCGAATCTCGGACATGTAATATATAGTGAAACAAAGGGATTAAGATACTAGCGTAAAAGGTTCCGACGATCACAAGAAAGTCATCGTTGAATGTGTGGGAGTCAGTATGGGTCTCCAGATCCCGCTTATGATTATTGATCCGAGAGGGGTCTCGATCATGTCCGCATTATTCACGAACCGTAGGGTGATACACTTAAGAGACACCGACATCCAATTGGAGCAAATGTTTCATGCCGAAAGAATGAACAAGCGCAGGAATTTATTTCACTAGATACCGAAACAGGTTTTCGGGTGAAATTGCATAAAGTGGTTATGCATGTGAAATAGAATTCTAACAAGGGGTTATTTGTGAATGTTTGTCATTAAAGTAATTGACAAAATTCTGAATAAAATAAAATAGTTTTATTTAATGAGAGTTTGCATTAAATTTGGTGGAAATTTAATGGGAATTTGAGTGGACTTTTGAGTGGAGGGAATTTAAAGGGCATTTTGTGAGTGGAGTGTCCACCCACATGAATGAAGGAGGGGAGGGGGCAGCCCCCATGGCCGGCGGACACCCCCTTGGGTGCCCCCCTCCTCCTATAAAAGGAGCCCCCTCCTCACTTGTCTCTCACACCTCCTTGTGAAGGATCTCTCTCCCCCTCTAGAATTTATCCCCCATGGTCTCGAACTAGCGAGATACATGTTCCCGGTGGCTATTCGGCAAGAAAGAGTTGTGCTTCCGCTGCATCGCTGGAGCGAGAAGGCGGAGGTTGCTCGGTGCCTCGAACGTGTGTGCGAGCACGGATGCGCTGCTGATTTGCGGCGCTAGGACTTCCTCTCGATCTTGAGATCGGCAAGAGATCGTCTACATCAACCACGAGTTGAACTCGTTAAGCTTTGTCAGTCTTCAAGGGTATGTTCTCTACGGATATACATCCGCCCGTTGTTTGTATCTAGTAGATAGATCTTGGTATATAGTTCACATCGTAGGAAAATTTTTGTTTTCTATGCTGCGAACCCTACAGTTTGATGACCTCAAAGCTTTCTTCCGATACTAGGGAGTTGTATTATCTCATGGTCTAAGGAATACAATATTTGACATAAGAAAAGCTTCGCAAAAATGAACACGATGACACGATCTAATTGCTCCGCTTAGTTTGGGTCTGTCCATCATATCACTCTCCCAATGATATGATCTCATTATTAATCGACAACTCATGTCTATGGTTAGAAAACCTTAGCCATCATTAATCAATGAGCTAGTCCATAGAGGCATACTAGGGACACGGTGTTGTTCATAAACCACACAAGTATTAAAGTTTCCACTTAATACAATTCTAGCATGGAATATAAACTTTATCATGAACAAGAATTATAATAATAACATCTTTATTATTGACTCTAGGGAATAATTCCAACAGTCTCCCACTTGCACTAGAGTCAATAATCTAGTTTACATTTGGCAACAATATCACACCCATGGCACTAAGGTGCTGATCATGTTTTACACGTGGAAGAGGTTTAGTCAATGGATCTGCGACATTCAGATCTGTATGTACTTTGCTAATCTTCAGATCTCCATCTGCTATATAATATTGGATTATATGAAACTTGCGGTTGATATGCTTGGTCTTTGGATGATATCTTGGTTCCTTAGCGAGTGCTATGGCGCCAGTGTTGTCACACAATATCTCCAGTGGGTCCAATGCACTTGGAACCATGCCAAGCTCAGTGATGAAGTTCCTGATCCAAACTCCTTCACTTGACGCTTCTACAGCAGCCATGTATTCCGCTTCTACTGTAGATCCCGTGATCACGCTTTGCTTGCAGCTTCTCCAGCTCACAGCTCCTCCATTCAAAATATAAACATATCCTGTTTGAGATTTAGAATCATCCTTGTCGGTGTCGAAACTAGCGTCGACGTAACCCTTTACGACGAGCTGTTCATCACCTCCATAGACTAAGAACATTTCTTTAGTCCTATTTAGGTACTTTAGGATGTTCTTCACGGCTGTCCAGTGTTCCACTCCTGGATCACTTTGGTATCTGCTCGTCAAACTAAGAGCATTGGACACATCCGGTCTAGTACACAGCATGGCATACATGATAGAACCTATGGCCGAGGCATAAGGCACTTTGCTCATAGCTTCTCTATCATTTACCGTAGCATGACACTGAGCCTTGCTCAATATCTTACCTGACAACATAGGCACTGAACCTTTCTTTGCCTTATCCATTCTGAACCTTTTCAGAACTTTGTCTAGGTATGTACTCTGGCTTAAAGCTATCAGGCGTCTTTGTCTATCTCTATAGATTTTGATGCCCAATATATAAGCAGCTTCACCTAGGTCTTTCATTGAAAAAACACTTGTTCAAATAACTCTTCACATCGTTAAGCATGTTAATGTCATTTCCAATAATCAATATGTCATCCACATATAGTACCAGAAATGCCACTGAGCTCCCACTCAGTTTCTTGTAAATACAAGCTTCGTAGCAATTTGGAACAAATCCAAAGCTCTTGATCACTTGATCAAAGCGAAGGTTCCAACTCCGAGATGCTTTCTTTAGTCCATAAATGGAACGCTGAAGTTTGCACACTTTATCAGCATCCTTAGGATCGACAAAAACTTCGGGTTGCATCATATACAACTCTTCATCAATGTTGCCATTGAGGAACGCAGTCTTGACATCCATCTGCCATATTTCATAATCATGAAACGCAGCAATTGCTAATAAAATCCGAATGGACTTAAACATCGCTACGGGAGAGAAAGTCTCATCGTAGTCAACACCTTGAACTTGTCGAAAACCTTTCGCGACAAGCCGTGCTTTATAGACGGTAACATTACCATCCGCGTCCGTTTTCTTCTTGAAAATCCATTTGCACTCAATGGCCTTTCGGTCGCTAGGAGGGTCCACCAAAGTCCATATTTGGTTTTCGCTCATGGATCCAAATTCGGATTTCATGGCCTCTAGCCATTTCTCAGAGTCTGGGCTCATCATCGCTTCCTCATAGTTTGTAGGTTCACTGTCTTCTACCAACAAGACAGTCAAGACAGGGTTGCCGTACCACTCAGGAGGGGCACGCGACCTTGTCGACCTGCGACGTTCAGTAGCAGCATCGTCCGAAGCTTCATGATCCTTGTCATTAGCTTCCTCTATTGTTGGTGCAGGCGACACTGGAATAATTTCAGGTGCTGCGCTACTCTCCAACTCAAGAGAAGGTTCAACAACCTCGTCTAGCACTACTTTTCTCCCACTCACTTCTTTCGAGAGAAACTCCTTCTCAAGAAAGGAACCGTTCTTTGCGACAAACACTTTGCCTTCGGTTCTGTGATAGAAGGTATACCCAATAGTTTCCTTAGGGTATCCTATGAAGACACGTTTCTCCGCTTTGGGTTCGAGCTTGTCCATCAACTTCTTGACGTAAGCTTTGCATCCCCAAACCTTAAGAAATGACAACTTAGGTTTAGCACCAAACCACAGTTCATACGGTGTCGTCCCAACGGATTTAGATGGTGCCCTATTCAAAGTGAATGCAGCGGTTTCTAATGCATAACCCCAAAATGATAACGGCAAATCAGTAAGAGACATCATCGATCGGACCATATCTAATAGGGTTCGATTCCAGCGTTCAGACACACCATTTCGCTGTGGTGTTCTGGGTGGCGTGAGTTGCGAAACGATTCCGCTTGCTTTAAGATGCGTGAGAAAATCATAACTCAAATATTCACCTACACGATCGGATCGTAGAAACTTAATCTTTCTGTTACGATGGTTCTCCACTTCATTCTGAAATTCCTTGAACTTTTCAAATGTTTCAGATTTATGTTTAGAGGGGAGATCCCGCAGGGCTTTGCCTAAGCCGGTGCGAGTAGGATGGATGAGAGGGGTTCCTCAGCAACTAGGGTTTATAGGCCGAGTGAGGAGGTGGTGGCCGGCGGCGGCTAGGGCGGCGACGGCAGCGGCTTGGGGCTAGGGTTTGCTTGTTTTTCTAGAGGGCAGCCCCCTCCCCTCTATTTATGAGAGGGAGGGGTGGCTAGGGAGGGGAGGCCGTATCCTCCCCCAAATCCATCTCCTTGGACGGCGGTGGAAGGAGAGGAGATTTCCTCTCCTCCCTCCACCACGAACCATTGTCCCAGTTTGACTTTTCAAACTTGCCTTTTGACTTTCAATTTTGGAGTTTGATTTCTCTCTTTTAAATGCCCAGCCCAGTGACCTAGGACATGATGCAACCATTCCACTTTGTCATGACACATTCAAGTACCCTTCCCCTTCCGGATCGATGAACCTTCTAGACCCTTCTAGAACATTCCGGTGAAAAAACCGGAATCATTTCCGAACTCCGGAATTGGACTTTCCTTATGTGAATCTTATTCTCCGGACCATTCCGGATCTCCTCGTGATATACCAGATCCCATCCGAGACTCCGAACTACATTCGGTCTTCTTACTCACATTCCATATCTATTAAACATCGAATCCTTAAGTGTGTCTCCCTACGTTTCGTGAATTATGCAGACATGACCGAGACTCTTCTCCGATCAATAACC
The DNA here is from genome assembly GCA_910589765.1 of Avena atlantica. Classification (NCBI taxonomy): domain Eukaryota; kingdom Viridiplantae; phylum Streptophyta; class Magnoliopsida; order Poales; family Poaceae; genus Avena; species Avena atlantica. The sequence goes on along the minus strand of OU342739.1, from coordinate 478,238,732 downwards.
AATAGAGGAATCTAAAAATTCATATGGATCCCACATATTTTTACGATTACTTCGTGACCGAATGAACTATTTACATTCGATACCAATATCCCTTTGTCTCGCGATATTTTACTTCTCCGAGGTCTTATCGTCGGTATATCTTCATACCTAGTTCAACATCGTTACCAATAAGTACTCTTTTCTCGTTCCTGTGATATGTGATCCCTTGTGAGCCAGTCACATGCTTGCAAGCTAATTGGATGATATTCTGTCGTGGGGGCCTAGAGTATATCTATCCATCATATGGATGAACAAATCCCACTCTTGATCCATGTGCCTCAACACATACTTTCCGAACATCAATGCCACCTTTATAACCACCCAGTTATGAATTGGTGTTTGATGTCATCAAAGCATCCATCCGGTGATGGTGATTAGCATGATCTCATGGTCAAAGGAATTAGGTTACTTGACGACTGTCTATGCACAGCCTGCTGGGAACCCCAAGAGCAAGGTGTGAAGCAGCAAGAAGCAAGTTTTCCCTCAGTTGAGACCGAGGTTATCGAACCAGAAGGAGGAAGGAAACATGACACAGGTGTTGCAAGCAATGCGGAGACCTGCACAACACAAACTCAAGACTTTGCCCCAACGAACAGTGAGGTTGTCAAGATCACCGGTTTGCTGTAACAAAGGATTAAACGTATGGTGTGGAAGGTAATGGTTTGCAGCAAGTAAACAAGTAAAAGTGGAAGATGTATCAATGGTAAATATTGGACCGGGGTCCATAGTTCACTAGAGGTGCTCTCCTTAGATAAACAACATGGCATGAAGGGTAAATAAATTACAGCGGGACAATTGACAGGAACTGAGCAAGGCATAACAATGCAATTACTAGTTAGAAAGATCCTATGAGATTCGATTGGGCAATACAACAATATACATAGACCGCCATCCAACTGCATCTATGACTAGAAGTCCACCTTCAGTTTATCATCCGAACCCCCTCCAGTATTAAGTTGCATGCAACAGACAACTGCTTTAAGCAAAGTGTGTAAGGTAAACAGTCCACATGTTCCATGAACAAGAGACCGTTGTTTTCTCCCTAGTGGCAACATCACATATACAACCGAAGAGATTTCTGTCACTTCCCTTGGAAACTAGAGGCATGAACCCACTATCGAGCATAAATACCCCCTCTTGGAGTCACTAGCAACTACTTGGACAAGATAGCTACTAACAACGGAGAGCATGCAAGATCACAAACAACACAGACATGATAGAATCATAAAGACAAAACCATTAATCAAACCAATATAATAATCTCAATATCCATCGAATCCCCGCAAACACAACATGCATGATTATAAATAGATTAGATCTTGATCATGAAAGGATCTCACAAGATCTATACATAAAAGCACAAAGGAGGATATACAACCATCTAGCTACTACATGGACCCATAGTCCAAGGTGGAACTACTCACGCATCATACGGGAGAGAAGGCCTCCGGGATGATCTCCCCTCTGGCAGGGTGCCGGGAAGAACTTCAGATCACCCCGAGCTAGGGGCGATGGTGGCGGCGGCTACAGACGGTTTCGTGGATATTTGATCGGGTACTCAGGGTTTATGCATCGGGGGATTTTTATAGGCGAAGGGGGAGACCGAGGCGGCGGCCAGGGGCGCCAAACCCTAGCCAGGCGCGGGGTGGGTCCCACCCGTGCCTAGGGTGGGTCTGGCCCCTCTGACTCTCCTCTGGACTTGTTGTTCCCCACAGAAAGTAATTTACTTTGACGTTTGTCCCGCCAAATTCCGAGAATATTTCTTTACTAACTTTTCTGAAACAAAAAACAACATAAAACAGGAATCTGGCACTGTTGCAACTTGTTAATAGGTTAGTACCAGAAAACATGTAAAAATCACCTCAAAGTGTGGACAAGTAAAGAAAAGTAGATACAATACAAGCATGGAGCATCAAAAATTATAGATACGTTTCCAACGTATCATTACTATGTATCTGAAAGCTTATAGCAAACAAACTATTGAAATGACTTGATCTTTATGCTACGCTTATCTATAGGAGTATGTCCATCACACCATTCTCCTAATGATATGATCTTGTTATTAAGAGCATCTCAATGTTCATGATGAGAAAACCATGATCATCTATCAACCAACAAGCTAGTATTACAAAGAGGCTTTACTGGGGACTCTAACATCTTAGTCTAAAGTTGTATCAAGCAAAGATGAAATTAATAAAGACAAAAGCTCATGATAACTTATCTTCTATTTGTTCATATACTGAGAAACAACGTAAAACCCCACACCTGTAAATGGAGGAATGCAAGCTACATAATAGAAATTGATATAGAAAACAAAGCATATAGTGCTTTTCATAGCTAAAAAATTAGTTTTTTGTGATCCACGTTTCCATTTTCAATTTGAACCAGAACCTAAAAGTACTATTTTAATCTCTTCTATAGAATTTCATGTCAGAACCACTTCATTGCACATCAAAATGAGGTTTATTGCTGATCGATTCCCTGACCAAATTACACGTGTATATGATAAAGCCTATATTCCATCAAGAACTAATAGGAAACCTACTGTTATTGCCATTCAAACTAATCTGCAGTCTCTAAGCTAATCAACATAAGATCTAGTAGTAAACCTACCATTATTTCCATTGAAACTGACAAGCAGTAAAAGAGGCAAATCATACCACTAATCTACAGTCTCCAAGCTAATCAACATAAGATCTAGTAGGAAACCTACCGTTATTGCCATTCAAACTGACATGCCTCCTCATAGATTCTTGGAACCAGCCCGCCACCACCTACCCGTCCTCCTCCAATGCTCTGTTATGCCATTGTTAAGACCAGGAGGAGAGAGAGGGAGCAGCTTGGCCGGCATGGGAGTAAGAGAGGACGAGGCGAGAAAGGGCGACCTGGGACTGGAGAGAGTGGTGCTTCATCCTCTCCTACCTAGGTCTCCTTCTCCGTCACACCCCCTCTTCTCCCCTTCACGTCCCTCCTCCTGGTCCTCCACCGAGCGGAGCATTGGGAGCTGGTGGCGAGGCCAACATCTAAGGCACAGAAGAAGGAGAGAGGGATGCGGCTTGGGGAGAGGCGATAGATTTGGAAGGAGGCGGGGTGGTCGGGGAAAGTGGAGCAGTGAATTGAGGACAAGGAGGCTCACAGATGTGAACAAGCCTGTGTGGCCGTCGCTAACCTATGGGCCCGTGCACGCATGGACCTAGACATCATTGACCCATCCATGAACGCCGAAAGTGGAAAAGTAACAACATAATCCAACGGCCAGCGAAGGAAGCGGAACAACGCATGTGATCTGCTCGCCCAATCAGACGGACGACGGAGGCGCATACACCAGGACGCTCCCAGGAGGTGGGTCGTCCAGGGCCGGTTATAGGTAGTAATGGGAGGATGACATGTGGGACCCAATAACATGACTAAACGACAGATAGATCGAGCAACGTTATAGGTTTGAAATTAGGGAGGCATGAGCCAATGAAAAAATCCATCATGCACACGTTTCCTCTAGTGTGAGGATGACACGTGGGACCAAGCAGCCTGATTAAATGGCAGATGCATCGAGCAACACTATCTAGTTCGAAATAGGGAAGAAAAAATTCCTTCATACACATGATTCTTCTAATGAGAGACAGACATGTGGGATCCAGCTGCCTGACTAAACGAAATAGGCATCAAACAACGTTATTGATTTCAAATCAGGGAGGCACGAACGAAAAGTATGGTCCGGTAGAGACACTAATGTCTAGGACCCACACGCCTAAAAAGACTTCGGCGAGTCAACATCGCGGGAGGAACGGGAAATCTTGCTTCTGCCACGCACCAGCCGAGCTTCGTCCATGTTTTTAGCAGTTTCATCGTAGTAAAGGGGTGCGAAACCAAAATAAATTCCATCAGAAATGGCCGAGCCAGAATTTCGTTGCAGAAGACGTGCCTTCTACGACGACCGTCGGGCCAAGTCGTTGCGGAAGGAAAATTTCTTGTAGTGTAAGTCAAACTTCAACAATAGAGTTTAATCTCAATCATTTGTATCCTATAAAACCAAAGTTTTAAAAATTTCACAGTTTTGCAAATGCATGCTATGCAATAACACTCATCACAATTCATTCCTATAAGCATTTCTATTCTTCGGGTCATCATACTTCGGCAGGTAGTGCCCATTCGGAGACAAGACACAATTTCTTGACGATCACTACAGGGGGGAGATGACCATATAGGCACTGCCTTCATAGGCCCATCGGCCACAAGGGGAGCCAAGGAACTAGAGTCAGCCGGGGAAGCATGGACTGTGATTCATCTTCCACATCCTCACCATCTGTTTTGCCCTCTTCATCATCCTCTGGATCTGTGATCCCCTCAGGCTATGGCGGGAGGCACACGAGGTGCTCATGAACCTATAAACCAAAAGGGAAATCAGTTAAGTCAACCTTTAGAGCAGACCCAACAACAATCAAAGAAAATTGATATAAGAATGTACCTCAGGTAGCTGACGAGTGCTTGCATCATGTTTTATATTATTAATTTGCACTGTAGTTGTAGGATCTTAGTATTTTATGGCGTCCGCGTGCATCTTTTATGTCTATTTTCACCAGGATCAGGACTGATGATGGATACGATGGACACAATTCTTGGACCAGTTGTATTATAGTGAAAAGGAGTAAAATCAGAGTAAATCGCCAATTTGGGAAATATCAATAATACCAGAATAAAACCCGAGGTGATCAAAGCATACAGAAGGTTTAACGACCAACTATACATCGGGAATATTTTCTTTGGCCGTATAGTTCCCGCCGTATAGTTGGCGCCGCCATCGCCTCTTCAAATAGTTTCACCCCGTACAATTGGATCAGGGATATGAAATACAGAACAACCAGAAATCGCAGAAACCTTACCTCCAGAAGCGATCTCGAGGGGGAACTCATACACCGGGGATTCATATTCAGCTTATGCAGATCCGGTAGGATAAGGCATCGATCTTCATCATCAACCACTACATCGCCACCATCTCCACCCATCTCATTTACATAATGTCTAGATCTTGTTGTAATTTTCATACTCGTTGTGGATTTATACAAGTATTATTCATCTATGATAAATTCCATCGTTGCTAGCACTTACTGTAACTATAAAGCTATTGTCACTCCTTAGTTATCAACTTGGGAACCGAGGAAACTCACGGAACACTATCCTTGCCATGGGATACATCCTACGGGATCAAGTCCCTTAATAGCGTAGTAATTTGATTGATGTTGATTGTTGTCTGATGTGGTTATGAGGATGATGTGAGCAGCGGTTGCTACCTATTCGTCCAATTATGGAGTTCCTCCCACACATACATAGTTGAGAATGTTCATGATAATAATATTTACCTTAAACCCTTTATAATGCTAGAGGTGTATCCGCTATTCCCTGAGAACGTTTTTCCCATTGCAGTTTCATATCTCTTTTACATATGCGATACTTACTTTCTATATTCAGTTTGTTTTACTTTACTTATTTTTCTCTTATACAAAAACCCCAAAATACCTTTTTACACAACATTCACATTTTATCTTGTTACTTAGAATGTTATTTAGCATTACTATTTCAGTATTTAATTCAAGAGTTATTAGACTTCAGAACTCCTTCTCCCTGTGGGATCGATATCTTTATTTCGAAACTAGCTACAAATGATCTGTGCACTTGCAGTCAGCAAGCTATTTTCTAGCACCGTTGCCAGGGAGCTAAGCGTTGCAGGTTTTTTAGTTTTTGCTTATTTATTTTAGTCTTGCTTAGTTTTGTTTTGAGTTACAAGTTTCCACCAACATGATGGAGTTTGAGAATTTGACTAGTGCTAACCCTCTCAGCCACTTTGGGAAGCCCTATGATATTAATAAAAGAGATAACTCCAAAGAGAAGACAAGGAGATTTGAATTAAATCCTCTACTACTTGGTATTTTACACAAGAAGCAATTTACTAGAGATGAAGAAAATCCGGATCCATATGAGCATATTGCATGCTTCAAGGATATATGTGGCACTTTCCAATTACCGGGTATACTACTAATGATGTAAGGCTGAAACTTTTTAGTCAGACTTTGACTAGCACAACTCTCTCATGGTATAGATATTTACCTCCAGAATCCACTACTACCTAGAATAATTTATCTTGTGAGTTTCTAGCCAAGTATTATCCTTTATCAAAATCTTTTGGAATCAGACGTCTTATAATGACTTGGAGGAATCGTACTAATGAAGGACTAGTAAGAGCTTATATATGATTTAAAGATTTACTTAATCAATGTCCTCATCATGATTTGCCTGAATGGTATTTATTGCATATCATTTATGGCGGTTTAGTTGAACCTAATAAACTGGAACTAGACTCTTGCACGCGAGGAGATTTTATGAATCTTCCCATAACTAAATCTTGCGCTTTACTTAATAGAATTCATGATCATAGCATGGAATTTTGGTCTAGGAAGCGAAGGAGGCATAGAAATAGATTATAATTGTATTCATGACTATAATAAAAAGGGCAATGTTAATGAATTATGTAAATAACTTTATTTGGATTCAGATCTTGTGTTGCATGTTCTTAAAGCTTTTACAGAACATATCAAAGCTCCAAAAGAAGGTTGTGTCAAGTATGATCCACCAACCGAACCTGAAAACAAAAGAGAATTTAAAGCAACACTAGCCTCCCTAGAAACAATGTATGAGATAACTTTCCCTAACACTGCGTTGAAGCATATTTTTGAATATGAACAGGTTAAAGCAATATAGGAGAATAAAGAAGAGGAAAGTGTGCTAGAAGTTGAAGAACATTTGAATGAAACCAAAGATGAAGAGGTAACTGTAACACCCTCGGAATCGGACCTATGCAAGTTTGAGCGAAATTCGCCAAACCCGCATAGAAACGATTCAAAGGTGCCCACCAGGCACTTTCGTGCGGGTGGAAAACGAAGTAATAACATTACACAACAGTCCTCGATGGGACCCACAGAACAGATATATATACAGCAGCGACTCAAAGAGTCAAGAATACAAATATAATATACAAAGATCCAAATCACCTTGAAAAACGATATAGCGTCCAGCTACGGACAAGATGCAAATGGGGCTAAGAGCCCTGAAGAATAACCAATGGCGTCCATAACCCTGCCCAGGCCAAGCCGGAAGGGTAACCCTACTAACGGCGTCGATCTCCAACCTGCTTAAACAAAAGGGGTGCCGACAAAGGGCAAAGGAAAAAGAGGAGCGTCAGTACTGAGGCCAGTACACGGCGAGGCTAGAATTCGGCGGTCCTCGCCTACATAGGTATGGTGGACTGAGCGGCAGCGGCAGCATGCACTAAACAACCTATAGAGACTCGGTACCACTGGCGGTTATCAGAGAGGGGTGAGAAAGACCTATTCGGAACCGACCTGATACTAACACCAAACAAACCCATCCTGGTGTTTCCCCCTCGAGACCAAACGAGGAAGTCAACCGAGGAACTCACACCGTTGGCAGTTTTATTTATTCAGTTATCGTTGCAGCAATTACTAGTCAGGTATAGATAATTGTCCTGGTAAAAGAAGCAGTGGGCCCTTTTAGTTATTCCTTCCGTTGTAGTTGCGGCAATTACTAATCAGATACAGATGGCATGAGGTAAACCCCAAAACCCAGCAGTTGTTGGTACTTTTATTCAGCCATTCCGTTGTAGTTGCAATACTTACTAGTCAGATACCATTGTCGCAAGCGACAAACCAAACAAGCAATTGTGGGCAGTATTATTTCGCCATTCCATTATAGTGAAGCTGATTACTAGTCATTATAAAGTCAAATTTATAGCAATAAACTTTAGTTATGCTTGTCTATGGTCGAGATACTGTGCTCCAAGTCGTCCATAACCGCGGACACGGCTTTCAGAAAGTTTTAACCCGGCCGGGGTGCACAAATAGCAACACACACACGATCAACCTCGGAAAAACCAAATCAAAACCCAACGAGGTCTTCACGACAGAGCAATCACAAGATTCAGAAATATTTCAGGGGGCCACCCCTTGGAGTACACCCGCAACGAAGTAATCTAGCTCCGAGACGGACCCGAGGTTTGTGGGGCCGGCGGTAAACGACAGCAGATCCCCAAACGGGGACTGTCGATACCACGTAAACGGGTCACAACTCCTAAACAGTACAGTGTGCTCCTCGCACAATCGTAAATAAAGCAGTAGCATGGCATAAGTACAGGATCGTAAATAAAACCTCAAACTAGTTTGTGGCCCCAAGAAATAAGACGGAATCAAGCTCTGGCTAAGGGGGGCCCATACTCCCCATATGTGGATAGCGCGATAAATCAAGGAACAGGTATCAAGTACTCGGGGTCCTACGGAACACAAGTGGGCGTTCGGAAACCAAATGTTATCTATCACCCACCGATGCCTCTGCTTACTTCAATTTTAGTTGTTAAACAGAAATTAAAGTGAATGATAAGTAAAACTATGATCAGCTCCAACATCAACTTGCGGCAATACATCAACAACTGTGGCACTTGACGACACACAACAGCACTTGAGCAAGCGACTACGACGCGCAAGTCCAACTATCTACCAAACAATAGGTAATAGGATGTGTCCGAGGCAATATAGGGCTGCAAGGGATATCACGGGTACGGAAAACTAGAGCATCGCAACACAGATAGCAATAGATCAACAGGAGGGAAGTAAATACTATAAAAGTAAGATAGGTAGAAAGGGGGAGATGCTCGCCTGAAAACATTATCGAAGGGTTCAACCGAAGATCGGGGCGAAGCTCACATCAACTCAACGGCCTTATCCGCGAAGAAGCAAATCACTAGAATACACACCGGATGCAATATTTAAGATCGGCAGAAGATCGGGCATGATGCATGTATGATGTATGACATGGCAAGGTGCGATGCGATTGGGTCATATTAAGCGGAACCGGGGTCCCGACAATTAGTTAGATGGTTCAAGTTGTCTATCTACCCCGCAAATTAAATGTTGTTTAGCAAAACAACAGATGGAACCGGTTCGCTACACATGTTTAAATGAGGCCAATATAAGGCTAGATTTGCCCGCATATGGGCCCCATATTTAATTATTAGGTGAATCGGCATAAGGCCCCCAAACCACATGAATGTATGCATGCAAGACAATTATTATGCGACAAGTTGTATGGTGTTATAAAATAGGGTTTCGGGAAGGGTTCACACATTTAGGGGTCTCGACGATCTTGGGGTTCCGGGGTTCGGGGTCGGTCTCAGGGTTCGACGGATCGGCGAGGTTCGGATCTGGGGTTCGACGGGATCGTTCTCGGCCTCCGGGGTCGTGCTCGGATATCGGGGGTAGTTCTTGTCGCGTCCGGGTGCGGGACTTGGTTCGTGACGGGGCGCGTCGGGTTCTTCCGGGTCGGTGCCGTTCTTGTCGTCGCGAAGGTTTTGTCGAGCCCGCGCCATCGGGTCGGTGTTAGCGTATGGGAGCGTTCTCGTGGCAATCTTGGCGTCCTGGGGACGATCCTGTCGCATCCGCGGTCGCCGGTCGTGCCGACGGTCTTGTCGTCTCACGGCAGAGATCTTGGGGGTCCAGGGTCTTGGCGAACTTGGCGTGCCAGGGTTCGGTATGGGGATCGGTCTTCGGGTCTTGGTCGGGTCGCCGGTAGTTCTTGGTGTCCAGGGAAGCTCCGGGTCCGGGGTTCGGCGCTCCGTGAGGTAGATCTTGTCAACTCGGCTCCTTCGCCCCTAGTTCCCACGACGAAGTACTCGGGATATCGATCGATTGCCGGTGCCGATCTTGTATGTGGCGTCGATGGTACCGTGTAGGAGACTCCCGGGTACCGCGGCGGAGTTCTCGGGTTCGGCGAGATCGGCCTTCGGGGTATCGACATCCGGGTTCGGTCTTTGCAGGTCTCGGTGTCCGAAAAGGCGTACTTGGAGTTCCGTCTTCGGTGGTCGGGGTAGTAGCTCATGGCGTTCCGAGATGGTTCCCTTCGGTCATCGGTTCGGGATTTGTGCGCCTTGGTGGACGATCTAGGCGTGTCGACGGTGCATATCCAGCAGGGACGAGCTCGAGGCGAGGTGGCGGGGTCCGGCGCTCGCCGGCGCGGAACGCGCGGAGACGGGAGGCGGGCGGCGCGCGCAGGCCAGCTGCGGGAGGGGAGCGGCGCTGCTGGGGTTGGGGAGGGGGTGAGCGCGGGCGGGCGCGGGCGCGGCTAGCGACCTGGGCGGGCTCCGGGAGGCGGGGTCGACGGGGTCACGGGCGTGGCGGCGGTGGACGATCTGGTGGAGGCGCGGGAGGCCGGGCCGGCGCTCGGGGACGCGGCTGCTGCTGCCGGGTGGGGGCGGCGGTGCGCTGGTGACGGGCCGCGGCCGGCGAGTGGGGCCGGCGACGAGCTCGCTGGCGGCCGGGAGCAGACCGGCGGGGAGCGAGGCGGGGCGGCTCGGGCCGGGCGACGATGGAGGCGAGGGCGAGGGGAACGGAGGAGGGCGCGGCAGGGCGGCGAGCGGGGAGGAACGGCCGGCGAGGCGGCTCGCCGGAGGGAGCTCGCCGGCACGGGAGGGGAGCGGCTGCGGGAGGCGACGCGAGGGGCGGAGGCGCGCGCTGCTGCGGGAGCGGCCGGGGGACATGGCAGGTGGAGGCGCGTCCCGCGTGGGACCGGGGTGGGGAGTGGCTAAGGCTGGGGTCGGGCTGGTGGCGGGCCCAGGCGGGTGGTGAGACCGGCAGGTGGGGCCGCGCGTGTGGGGAAGCTGGGTGAGGACAGAGTTGAGTGGGGTTGGGACAGGGAGAGGAGAGAGAGGGTGACGTGGCCGGTTCTGGGTGGTGGGAGTGGAGAGGGAAGATGAGGTGGCGAGTTGCTATAGGGCGGGGTGATGTGGAGGGATTGGGTGGGTAGGTTAGTTGGTAGCTGTAGGTTTTGGAAGGGCGGTTAGGTGGACCGTTTTAGTTTCCTGGGGGTGGTCGTTCGGGTCGAACCGGCCCGTTTGACTGCCCCCGCTAAAATAATTAATTAAATTATTATTTCAACCAGCATTTTTGCAAACTGACAACGGATAAAACAAAATACTCCGGTGACCCGGGTTTGCGCGATAATTAAGGTGGGGTGTTTTAGAAAACAAAACGGGCTTTGCGAAATAGTTTTATGCAAACAATGCATGATGATGACGATGCAATGCACAAATTCAACGCGATTTTCTAATAGTGGTTTTGCGGGATGCCACAGTAACCAAGGAAGAAATTATGGCTATGTATGCACATTGCAACATAGTTGAACTTGATAAAGAGACTTCCGTACTGGTTGAAGGTAAAATTAAGGTAAAAGATGTGGATAAGCCTATTCTTCCCTGCATATTTAAAGAAACCTCACATTATGGTTTATGTGATCTCATCACCGAAGTTAATGTTATATCTTATGATTTTATTTAGAAATAAAATAAGAGATAGTACCAGCTACAATAGAGAATACTGATATGACAATCATGTTAGCCAATAAATCTCTTAGAGTTCCAATGGGAGTAGTTGAAAAATGCAACTACCACAATTGGCGATGAAATTTTTTCTATCGATTTTGTAGTTATTGATATGCCAGCTGACACACTTTGCCCAATTATATTTGTAAGAAACTTTTTGAATGATCTAGGTTCCAAAGTTAATTTCAAAAAGGATATTGTGTCTCTTAAGCTTGGGGAAGCGGAAAAAGAATTCCACTTTTCCAAATTTAAAGACAGACATCTACAAATACAAGAAGGAGAGAAAGGAAGAACCATTGAGGAATAATAGCTCTCTTCTTTAGTAATCAAGTAGAAAAAACAAGTGAAGACTCAAATTATGAAGAAATAATTATGGAGGACAAGTCCCTAGAAGTACTAGAAAGCGAATTCGATTCGCTTCCCATTTCGGGGCCTCCTACTAATGAGTTTTTCGAAGATCTAGAAAAGAGAGGGGACGAGGAATTACTGCCCCCAAAATTGAAGACTTTACCAAAAAATCTTAAATATAGATTTTTGGACAATACAAAAAAATTCCCTATTATTACTAGAGCTAAACTTTCAGGGGATGAGAACTCATGAAAGTACTTAAGGATAATTGCAAGGCCTTTGGGTACTCAATGGATGATTTGAAGGGCATTAGTCCCATGATAACCGTCCAACGAATATTCATGGAGGAAGGTGCTAAACCAATTGCAAAATTTAATAGACTGTTGAAGCCCAAAATGAAGGAAGTGGTAAGAAAAGGAATAGTAGGCCTACTGGATGCATGTATAATCTATCCTATAAAATAAAGTGAATGGGTAACTCCTGTTTATTGTGTTCCTAAGAAGGGCGGTTTTACTGTTGTTCCTAATGAAAACAATGAATTGATACCTACTAGAACTATTGTTGGACATATGATGTGTATAGATTTCAGGAAATTGAATAAAGAAACTAGGAAAGATCACTATCCTTTATCGTTCATAGATCAAACTTTAGAGAGGTTAGCAAACCACACTCATTTTTGCTACTTGGATGGATACTCTGGTTTTTCCCAAATAGCTGTTCATCCTGATGAACAACTTAAAACAACTTTCATTAGTCCTTATGGTTTACATGCTTACCCGATGGCTACGAAATACTACCTCTAAGCCATATAAAATGTGTCATTTATCTCTCATATCATGTTTCTTCTAGCTATAACTATGCCTTATATGCATGACTTCTAGTTCTCATTCATTTTCATATAAGCTTAGAACATTTAGTAGTTTAGGTAGAATTTTATCACTTTCCTTGTCTATGACATGTGTGTAGGTGTTGATGATGATTATGGATAAAGTAGACGCAAAAGGAACAAAGAGAGCATAGTATGGAGGAGCTGCAGGGGCCAGACTTAGCCATTTGAGAGGTTGAAAAAGTGATTTTTAAAACTTCTCAAAATAAATATCCAAGACCGTGGAGTTGTATCCCTAGTCAATACGAATCCAACGAGCTGAAGAACACCCAAAACGGAGTTCGTATGAAGAAATGGTGACCAAAATACGAAAGGGTGCTGAAGGTATGACGACCAACTATACGGATCGTACATATAATTGCCAAAAAGGTCGGGAACGACGGGATTTGGCCCCAGAAAAACTCCAGAAGCTTCCCAAAGTCATATGACAGTATTAGGGGTACCCTAGGGCACCCCAAGGCCTATATAAGGAGGGGAAGAGCCAAGAGAGAACCACCAATCCATATCATCCACCATGGCGGTGTCCTTCCGCCGTGCTACCGCCATAGATGCCTCCAATTAGATCTACACCATCACCACCACATACGAGGAGAAGGGACTAGGATCTTGAAGGCCTCCACATCGATCTACATCGTCATATTCATCAACAACGTCTCCATCACCGATCCCCTTTGGTTACTTGTTATAATTCTAGATTGAATCTTGGATTTGCACTTGTCTTCAATTGTATCATCATACTTCATTACTATTTCCCCTTTGGTTACTCACATTTTATCTTGTTACTTAGAACGCTATTTAGCATTACTATTTCAGTATTTAGTTTAAGAGTTATTTAGACTTCAGACTCCTGCTCCCTATGGGATCGATATCTTTATTTCGAAACTAGTTACAAACGACCTATGCACTTGCAGTTATCAAGCTATTTTCTGGCGCCGTTGCCGGGGAGCTAAGTGTTGTAGGTCTTTTAGCTTTTGTTTATTAATTTTAGTTTTGATAGATTTTTTTTGAGCTTTCTTTATTTGCTGAATTTGTCTTTTTGCTTTTGTTTACAAACCAAAAACCCATAAAAATATTTGTTACTAATCATGTCGTCCAAGGAGACTACTTTTGAACAGGTGAAGCTCGTAATGGAGAAGGAGGAAATTGGTACTCCTAAATATCAATTAAAGAAGCGAGAGACACTGAATAAACGACTGATTTGGGTGAATGATTATTCATCCATACTATGTGCCTCATACCAGTTTGTTTGTGAATACTGCAGATCCAAAGATCATATCGCTTACCAATGTAAGTATAACATTGATCATGCATTAAAATCTTATAATAGAGATGAGTTTAAAAGTTTAGTTAATATGAAGGTTCTAGAATTTGTGCTTTTACTGGTTGTTTAGAGTTGCTTCATTCTATGAAAAATATTCAAGAAATATGCCAGAAGCTTGATGACATCGATAAAGAAGTTTATCCCATATATTCATTTTGCTGTGAGAACTTTATGGATAATGCTTTAGTGATCACTGTTCATTAGAGAATTGTAGTCGCCATGGAAAAGCATAACCTTTTGCAGGGTGCTCCAAAAGATAATGTGGAGGGAACTCCACTAAAAGAGCCTCCACCTAAACCACCGAAACATGTTGTTAATAAAGAGGTGGCACTTAATGTTGCACCCTCTCAACTAGTGGAAGGTAAGCCAAAAGGTAAGTATCGCTGAGCTACTCGTGAATTATCTTAGTTAGAATTAGGAGGAGCAACTCGATCAACCACTAGAATCTCCTACTTCTGAAAATAATTTTCCACACACAAATAGTATGCATGCAAATGATATCTCATTATCTAGTAATGATTTCTATAAGTCCCAAACTTATGATGACTCTTCTGAGGAGGATTCATGCCTAGACAGTGATTTTGGGGACTTTGGTGAGGGACTAGAAGATGAATCTTTCTATGAACATTTTGATGCTATTAACATGGGACAGGAATCCTCATTGGAATAGGTGGATGAGTATTTTGAAGAACAAGTGAGAAATATGATGGTAAGAGAAATGTATTCCCAAATAGTGGAATATGCAAAAAAGTTAATTTCTTCGGATACGATAGACGATCCAATAATATGTCCTCAATATATGAAATTTGGGCACTACTTTCGTTTTCAATGCTCTGATACCTTTAATAAATCTTCAGTGTCTTATAATAATGGTGATGTTACTAGTGAAGTATTAGAGTATATTATCTTTGAAGGTGCCCATGAATTGATAATACATGTCATATCACATATTAATAATGAAGATAGTGTTCTCATAAAAATAGCTTATGAAATCCTGCAACGTATTTCTTGGTATTTTCATGAACGTTTTAGTGAGAATACACTTATTATGAGGAGTAAGGCACGGAGAAAACCCGTAGCGCACAAAGTTACTTGTTTGCAAGAAATCTCATTAGAGAAGGACGAAGTTCCTTCCCAAGAAAAGGATGAACACGAAGAAGAACTGCAAATATCCTTGGAGGAGGATGAAGTTCCTTCCGAAGAAGAGGATGAACATGAAGAGGAACCATTAATCCTTGAGGATATGAACTACTAGACATGTGGAAGCAGGTGGATTACTGTTCTAGTTATTTGTTTATTTTATTCGAAGGGATGATGCAATATAATGGTAAGCCTAACAAGCTTTATGATTATGAATGCATTCCTCTCTATAAAGAATTTTTATCAACCAATAATCACATAGATGGTAATACTGTAGAACTCTTGGAATATATAGTTTATGAAGGGTCTCATGAACTACTTAGAAAAATTGGTATTATTATGAAAAGTAGTGGTAATGAGGATTTAACATGCTATCATGGTATTATGGATTATATTTTTCAATTATTGTCAAGAACATTTTAGTGGGAATGCACTTGTGATAAAGAGTAAAGAACTATGTAAAAAAATAGTTCTCGAAACTAACATTTTGCAGGAACCACTTGATAACGAGGAGGAACACCAAAAAGGCGAGGTTGAAGACAAACATCATTCTACTAATAAAAAGTTTGTTTATGATGCCTCAATCTCTAGTAATGATTCGTATTGTGTCCAAACTGAAGATAATTTATCTGCGGAGGCTTTATGCATAGATACTCATTTGGAGAACACTAATAATGATGAACTAGAGATAAATCCTTGTAGTATTAATGAGCAAATTTCGGGAGCAAATCTTTGATGAAATATTTGTTGATGGTGATTCTTTTTGTGACTGTATTGATAACTCTAGAACTGATGAACTTGTTAGCAAGGGTGATGAACTAGAGAATATAGACACCTTTGAATTTTTCCCTGCTGCTAAAGAAGAATATTATGAAGCGTTCCCTCGTGATAGTGTAGCCCAATAAAAGTACTATGAATTGTATCCCGATGATGCTACCAAAGTTAAAATGTTTGAATATACATGTAAATATATAATCCTTTTGTGGAAGCTATCTAGGGAGGTATGCTCACCACACATGGCGCATCAATCATCATTTGTGAGCAATGACACATTTATCTATATCACTCCAATGCACCGTCAGCGGGTGAGACTTTGACCAGGCTATAATAGTAAGTGCTCCAAACCTCTTTTGGAGGTAAGAATAAATAATTATCTGGCTCCTATCTAGTGAAATAATAATGGAGAAAATCCTGGCTACTTGGTTATAAGAAAGCGCTTCCCGGAAGGCAACCCAGACATCATTAGGTGTCTTTCTTAGTTTTGTGTCTTGAGTCTAGATGCATTCATGTTGCATTGGCATTTTTATTATTTGCATGATTTTCTATTAAGAATTATCTTGTTGTATTTTTCAAAAGATAGAATTTATTGTTACTATATGTTGCATAACTCGGTGGTACTAAAATTCCTGTCTTATACATGCTATTGTTGGTCAACAATTTAGACTGTCATTTTTCTATCAAAACATGGTGTTTCTTAAGTTTCAGGTTAAGAAAGAATTCTCGAAGAAACAATTTTTTTTGGCGAGTATAGAAGGTTTAACGACCAACTATACGGCGGGAATAAAAATTCTGGCCGTATAGTTATCGATGCCTTCGACAATTTTCTTTTTCAGTTTACTGCACGTTTGACGACCAACTATACAGGGGGGAATATTTTTCCGGCCGTATAGTTTCTACGAAAACGATTCCATGGTCTGGGTAAGGTAACTAAAGGTCATAAATCCTTGTATTTTTATTTCTTCTTCCTCTAAAACCTCGAAACACCGCCGAGAAGTTTCTCCCATGTTCTAGAGAAGCCGAGCATATGTAAATAATAAAGCTCTACCTCAGAAACCTCCTAGACTGTAATTCTTTATAGACGTTCATGTTTTATTTTTACTTTCTTTTTGTCGGTTGGGTGAACGAACTTCGTTCGTACACCAAACCGATGTATTTTATTTTGTGTGTTATTTTCGCAGGGACTTGAACCTTGTGTGATGACATGTACAGTAGTGCCAACCATGCAAACACTCGCATGAGTCACTTGGTTGCTTTAATTCAACATGCCTACCTAGTAATGTCTGGTAAAACTTTCCAACTTGAACCTCTTTTAATAAGCACATAGGGTCCGAACACTCGTGTTTCATATTTTGTCTCACTTGCACTTTATTAAAATCCAGGAGTATGTACAACTCTTGGACCTAGTTTGTTGACTTAAGCGTGGTGCTTAGGTTGATGAACTGACTCAGTGGGACTTGTAGTTTACCACTTGTGAGCTAATCTCCCTGTTTTCAAAAACACAAAATGTTATTTTCTTCTTAGTTTCCAAGTAGGTTCTCAAGGAAGGCAGCCACCAAGCTATATCAAGAAATATAAGTTAAAGCAAAGGTTCTTTGTCCATCAAAAAGAGAGGTTACTTGTACCTCAACTGTAAAGTGTGTTACCCTTGTTTTCAACTAAGCTTGTGGATGTAACCACTTATCACACTCTCTTTTGGAAACTGTATTTCTCTTTTCTTTTGGTGATATACTCAAGTTTGGTTCTTGCAAAGTTCTAAGCTTGGGGAGGTTACTTCTACATGTGTAGAGTCTTGTGCAATGTTCATATTCGATGAAGTTTTAATGAAATCATGTATCCTGCTGTTTTTGAATGCTTGCTTAAGTGAGTTTAGTTTTGTATTTGTATGGGGATACACTTGCTCATGATAGGCACCATAGGAGTTGACTTAGAGCTTGTATGCATCTTACCAAATTGTTTATCAAGCTTGTGACACTATTTGTGATCCTCTAGAAAACATTTCCACAATCTCTACACTTGGAAAGAATGAATACTTGATCAAGATCTTTTGAAATTTGTTGGATGTCACCTAATATCTTTGTCTTAAATAAATAGGTTATGCTCGACCCCATAATTTCAAAACAATAGTCTTGATAGTTTGTTTACGGAAGGAGTTGTCAATTGAAAATGATATTTCGAAGTTTTGAGTTCTATGCTAAACAAGGTGTTGTTTAATTGTCTTAAAGAGTTCAACACCATAGATGTTATGATCGACTTGATAGTACTCTTTGAAAGGATTTGTTTGAAGAAACTAATGTTTCACGGTAATTGAGATGCATGCCAAATCTTGACCTATTGATTAAAGTATGATACTGCTTTACGCGTGTCTGCACCACTGTCGCACAACATGGGATGCTAACAACTCCACTGGCCTTTGAACAATCCAAAAATAGGAAATTCTTGGAGTTTGGTTATGAGTTTCCCAACATATGTAGCATAAATGCTATATTTGGGTATGCATTGGTATTCTCATCGGACTGTGTTCAAAGCAAAAGTGGGAATACTCCTCTGACCGTTATGGGAAATCATTATACCGAAAAGGGAAACCTTGGTAATGGTCACGAGTATCCATTCTTAGCCTGCACAGTCTGATTAAACACACTAAGTTTTGGCATGATCTCATTACTGATGAACTAAAGTTTTATAAAGACAATGAATAGAAAACGAGTGTTTGATAGCCATGATTCATTGATATGGATGACCAAATGAGACACTATAATTCTATGATTCTTTTGACATGTTCTCGCATTTCCTTTTGGCATAAATCTCGTTACTAAGAGATAAACTTTTTGAAAGCTCAATAACTGATGTTTGCACTTGAGAGACTTAACCAAATGACATGATTGGGTAGAATCGATAAACTTTATTCCTATTTATGCTTGACATCTATTTGTGACTAAATTTTTTCTCAAAAAATAATGATATGAAAAGTTATACAAAAGGCGCAATAAGAGGATCACAAGTTTGTTTGCAAGTTAGATTCACTGTTGACATGGAGCATATAAGATTTCATGAATATTTAATGGTATTTATAACTGAGCTTGTGTTGCCTTGTATGAATACATGTTTTCTCTCTTCAAGCTAGTAGAAGAAATAAGGATGCAAGGCATTGCTTTCCAATGATAAGCTATTTCACAACCATTAATTTATTATCGGCCCTTCCTGCTCGAGGACGAGCAAGGTCTAGCTTGGGGAAGTTGATGGCTGTGAAATACTACCTTTTTTAGACATATAAAATGTGACATTTATCTCACATATCATGTTTCTTCTATCTATAGCTATGCCTTATATGCATGACTTCTAGTTCTCATTCATTTTGATATGAGCTTTCCACATTTAGTAGTTTAGGTAGAATTTTATCACTTTACTTGTCTATGACATGTGTGTAGGTGTTGATGATGATTATGGATAAAGTAGAGGCAAAAGGAACAAAGAGAGCATAGTATGGAGGAGCTGCAGGGGCCAGACTTAGCCATTTGAGAGGTTGAAAAAGTGATTTTTTCAAATTTCTCAAAATAAATATCCAAGACCATGGGGTCGTATACCTCTTTAATACAAATCCAACGATCTGAAGAACACCCAAACTAGAATTCATATAAAGAAATGACGACCAAAATACGAAAGGGTGCTGAAGGTATGACGACTCTAGCCGTATAGTTGCCAAAAAGGTCGGGAACAACGGGATTTGGCCCCAGAAAAGCTCCAGAACCTTCCCAAAGTCATATGAAAGTATTAGGGGTACCCTAGGGCACCCCCAAGGCCTATATAAGGAGGGGAAGAGCCAAGAGAGAACCACCAATCCATATCCTCCACCACGGCGGTGCCCTGCCGCCATGCTACCTCCATAGATGCCTCCAATCAGATCTACACCATCACCACCACATAAGAGGAGAAGGGACTAGGATCTTGAAGGCCTCCACATTGATCTACATCGTTATCTTCATCAACAACGTCTCCATCACCGACCCCCTTTGGTTACTTGTTGTAATTCTAGATTGAATCTTGGATTTGCACTTGTCTTCAATTGTATCATCATACTTCATCCATATTCAATCTATGATGTTGATTGCCTTCATGTGTGAGTAGTTTCCTTTGTTCTTGGGGAGATGAAGAAACCTTAGTATGTGATTGAATTGAGATAAATATTATTATGTGATATTATTCATTATATGTCTATGTTAATTGTCTTCATCTTGATGTTGGGAGTTGTGCACCTCCTTAATATTTGCCTCTTGCGGGGACTTGATGAAGGGGATTACTTGTTGGTAGATGGAAGGATGATATCACTTATTGTGACTATAAAGTAGTTGTCATTCTTTACATACTAACTTGGGGAATCAAGGAGAACTCATCAACCCATGTCCATGCCACAGGAGAAATCCCTTAATAGCGCAGTATCATGATTGTTGTCGGTTTTTGTCTACTGTCGTTGTGATGGATGATGTGAGCAGTGGTTGCTGCCTATTCGTCCATATATGGAGCTCCTCCCATACATATCATAAATGGTCTTATTCATTGTAATAATTTTGATCACTCTTTCTAATTACTAGCGATGGATCCACTACTCCCTGGGAACTCTTTCCATCATCTTGCAAAACTTTGTAATCATAATTGCATGCGCTTGTTTACTTACAGCTTTAGTTTACTTATTGTTCTCCTATTTCAAAACCCAAAAATATCTTTTACACAAAACTCGCATTTTATCTTGTTACTTAGAACGTTATTTAGCATTACTATTTCAGTATTTAGTTCAAGAGTTATTTAGACTTCAGACTTCTGCTCCATGTGGGATCGGTATCTTTATTTCTAAACTAGCTAGAAATGATCCGCGCACTTGCAGTTATCATTACCGACACATGCCTTTTGGTTTATGTAATGCTCCAGCTACTTTTCAAAGATGCATGACTGCTATTTTTGCGGATTTTATAGAACTAATAATGGAAGTATTTATGGATGACTACTCTGTATATGGAACTTTGTTTACTAGTTGCTTCGATAATCTCAAAAGAGTTTTTCAGCGTTGCGAAGAAACCAATCTTGTTCTAAATTGGTAGAAGTGCCATTTTATGGTCAAAGAAGGTATAGTCCTTGGACATAACATATCAGGTAAGGGTATTGAAGTAGACAGAGCTAAGGTTGAAGCAATAGAGAGAATGCCACAACCTAGGGATATAAAAGGTATAAGAAGTTTCCTTGGTCATGGGGGTTTTTATGGAAGGTTCATTAGAAATTTCTCTGGAATTTCTAAACCTTTAACTAACCTTTTGCAGAAGGGAGTGAGATTTAATTTTGAGGATAAATGCCTTGTAGCCTTTGATAAACTTAAACATGCTTTATCCCATGCTCCTATCATTAAACCACCTATATGTGATATGACTTTTGATTTAATATGTGAAACTAGTGATGATGCTGTAGGAGTAACTCTGGGACAACATATAGGTTACAGATTTAATATTATACATCATGCTAGTAGAACTCTTAATAGTGCTCAAAAGAATTATCCTAAGGAAGAAATAGAACTTTTTGCTGTATTTTTCTCTTGCGATAAATTGCGTTCTTACATAGTGGATTCAAAAGTGAGAGTTCATACGGATCGTGATGGTTTAAAAGAACTCCTTGAGAGGAAAGATCATAAGCCAAGATTGATCTGTTGGATCCTTGTACTTCAAGAATTTAAGTTGCAGATTATGCAGAGGCAAGAAATAAAGATATTGGATGAAGTATCCATGTTTGCTCAGCAAGGCACCAATCTTATTGAGAGGAACTTTAGTCCTGGTGATTTTTGTTTACGAGAATTATTAGATGAACTAAGGTCAATTCCTCCAAAAGAAATGAAATCCTTGTTGTTGGAGGAGCTTGTCATCCCCGACTAAATAAACGGTAAGTGGAAGGTAAGTTTTCTTTCTCTAAATAAGTGATTTGTCTTCACAATTTATACTCCTAATTTTTTTACCTTTGAATTCCTCCTGTTTTTCTGAATTTTCTGAAGGTTTTTACCAACTATACGGCCGCAACTATACGGCCAGAGGAAATCCTCCTGCCGTATAGTTGGTCGTTAAACCTTCTGTACCTTCTTCGTGAAATATTTTTTGGTGTCTGGAAATTATACGACCTAACTATACAGCCAGAAAATTTGCTCCGGCCGTATAGTTATTCATTAAGCTTTCTGCATCTTCGATCCTTTTTTTGTTTTTATTCGTCTAAAAAAATGGTTTTGTCGGTTCAAGTCGGTAACCTAACCGACCTGGACTCAATATATTTGGAAATATATGCTCAGAACCAACTATACAGGTGGAGCTATACGGGCCACGCCCGTATAATTGGTTGTTACACGGCAGGACTTCTCCAAATCCGTGATTTCTTTCGCTGTTCCGTTAAGATTCTTTTCTTGGGAATGACTTTGGTGTATCTCGCGAGTTTTACCGACCTCTGACCCCTCTTATATACTTCCATTGTGTTTCTCTCTAAATCATAATGACCAGGAACCAATCTAGCCATGCTCTATCCCGTCCCAGGCCGTGGAAAATCCCTGGGTATCATTGCTCCTCCAAGGGACCTCTCTCTTAGCCCGTCCATGGAGGAAGGCAATGAGGATGTGGAGAGGTTTAGCCCGAGGTACAAGGAGTAGGTCATGCCAAGCTTCTACAACAGCTATACCGATGAAGATTGGAGTGACATCTACATCAGTCGTGATGTCTATGATCCCCCGGAGATCAACTGGGCGGCAATGAAGAGAGCTTAACAAGAAAGATAAGGTCACAAGCCGCATGGAAAAGGGCGTCTAGAGACGGTCAAGTTTATCACCACGGATCCCAGGCCGCACAAGCGTAAGGAATTACCTAACATTGGTGCAGGTGTTAGCAAGGAGCGACAGTGCCACTCTCGAAGCCTACCATTGGTGCTCGTATAAGGGTGAAGCCTCAAGAAGAGTGGAGGGATGGTTTCTACTTCCCGGATCCATCAATTATGAGGAAGAAGAAGTTGTCCCCAAAACCAAAGATTGCGTGCGAGCACTAGAGATATATCAGAAGTAGTAGCTACTCCATCGCATTGAATTCCATCACCATATCAAGGAGATAGAGAAGAAGGATGATATTCTCCTATTGGTGACAAAACTCACGGATAAAGTGGACACTTTGCAATCTGATTTGTGCAGGTGCTACAGCCGCATCACTGCCCTGGAGGATACCAACAAGAAGCTGCGCACCGTTTTGTTACATGCCATGGCGCCACAGTGATCTACAATAATCACGGTATCAAATAATCGCAAGGGATTATTTAATCCCGCGTGGCTTGATTCCAAGCTTGGGGAGATCTTTAATACCTTGTAATCTATCTTATAAGTTTTATATTATTATTTTAGATTTGCATTAGTTTGAGTTTAGAAATAAAGTTTGCATCATTAGAATTCCCTTCAGGAATAGTCAAATCCCTTTTATGAAATTCCGAGTTTATTATCATATATGGAGCATTATTGAGTTTGTGCTTGTCTTATTAGATATATGAATGGCTTGAGTATAATTTTACTTGCACTTGATGATAGCAATAGGAGTCTTCCACACCATTGGTATTAATGGAACATACAAACAGAATTTGGTCAATATATTGTAATTTCATGGTTTGATTTACAAAAGTAAAATTATCTAATCAGTTAAGTTGAAAAAGAAACCTTGAACAAAGGAAAATTAAAAGTGGTATCAAATTAGAGTGAGAACAAGACGAGGTAGAGTATTCAAGCTATAAAGATGCTTCATATACAATTGGAATTTGATAATTGAGATCGTTAATCTTTGAATCCCCTCATGGAGTGGAGTGTATGGCTAGATCCTTTGCACATCACTTAAACAAAAAGCGTGAGCACAAAAAAAGAGAAAAGAAAATGTGCAAAGAGCAAATAGAAATACACCACTATTTTGTGGTGAGACAAAGAAACGTTTGAGATTTTTAAATCCAAGTGAATATGTTAATTCTAAAACACTTGGGACTACCTCGCTAACTCATTCGGTCAAAACGAAACACTTCTACATCATATTGAGAGTAATATTTTGTGAACTGTTAAATTCTAAGGTGTGGAAGGATAGTAATACTATTTGGATGGTTCGAGTAAGGTACTATTCATGAACTTATTCCTATGTATCATATATGATAAACACATGCTACAACTGCCTCATTTATTTTATCGACTCAGCTTCATGAATATGAGGATCACATCCATTAAGCTAAACTTTCTCGGGATGAGCAAGAGTCTAAGCTTGGGAAAGTTGATGAGTGCATATTTGCATCATGTTTTATATTATTATTTTGCACTGTAGTTGTAGGATCTTGGTATTTTACGGCGTTCACTTGCATATTTTATATCTATTTTTACTAGGATCAGGACAGATGATGGATACGATGGACACAATTCTTGGACCAGTTGTATTGGAGTGAAAGGGAGTAAAAGGAGCGTAAAATCGCCAATTTGGGAAATATCAATAATACCGGAAGAAAACCTGAGGAGATCAAATCATACAGAAGGTTTAGCGACCAACTATATGGCGAGAATATTTTCTCCGGCCGTATAGTTCCTGCCGTATAGTTGGCGCCACCACCGCCTCTTCAAATAGTTTCATCCCATGCAACTGGATCAGGGACATGACATACAGAACGACCAGAAATCACGGAAACCTCACCTCCGGAAGTGATCTAGAGTGGGAACTCATACACCGGGGATCCATCTTCACCCTACGCAGATCCGGGAGGGTAAGGCATCAATCTTCATCATCAACCACTGCATCACCACCATCTCCATCCATCTCATCTACATCATGTCTAGATCTTGTTGTAATTTCCGTACTCGTTGTGGATTTATACAAGTACTATTCATCTATGATAGATTCCATTGTTTTTGCCATGATGTTGATTGCCTCCATGTTTGAGTAGATCATTAGTTCTTGGGGAGATGGAGAAACCCTATGTAACATCCCAGGATTAGCACCTCAAAATAGACATGACACATGTGTATGCATTGCATTCATGCATCAGAAAAGAGTGTGGATTTGCTGCCAAGGGGGATAGCTGCCCTCCAACGTGCTGAGATATGTACATGCATCTGGCTGTCACTTGTTGTATTTCCGACGATGTGACACTAATCAGTGATTAGAGTGTTCTTAGACTGTCGGACCTTGTCAGTAGTCTGCATGCACCCTCTCGGTTGGCATTGCGTGTGTGCAGAGCATGGAAACCCGTGCTTCGTTGGTATGTTGTTTTTTGTGTTTTTCCATATCAGCTACACGTGAGTACTAGATAGGGTTAGCTATTATAAGCCCGAAAACACATGCGAGCTAGCCGGCTAATGCTTACTTGGAAATACCTTTGGCTGTATATTAAGTTGCCCAGCCGTCCCTGTTGGTCCTCCTCTTGCATGCGAGCTAGCCATCTAGCTTTTTTTACGTTGATTAGTTCTTGATTATTATATCCTTTAAGCAGCTCCCCTTTCTTGGCCTCAGCCCCATCTCTTTATTTTTTCTAGCTTCAAATAGTTTATCACTCCAAACCTACATACGAGTTCCGACAAACTAGAAAAAAATCACTTAATATTATTAAGACAATGTAATTGCAGCACTATATATGCTAGACACATACCAAGACTAGACACATCCCAAGATTAGCAAATCCACACTCACGAGCAAATCCACCCTCGCTGATTAAAGAGTTCCAGGACTGTCGGGCCGGTCAGTACTCTACATGCAGTAGCATGCAACCTGCTTTTGTCGCCCTTCCTAGCTATTCTGCTTTGTTTTTAATGGTAGCTCTTGTTGCAGTTAGGCTACATAGTCTACACAAGAATTAGGCCTATTTTTCTACTGCTTTCACGTATCGTACGTGCACACATGTGTGTCTAACAAGTTAGGAGTAGCTTATCCATGTTTGTGTATGGTCTCTTTGTGTGCTAGCTCTGTCGTCAATGTGGTTGCTTCAATCTACTTGATTGACCTCATATTCGTGTCCTGATACTTCTAGCATACCACGGGCTCAGGTGTCTCTAGATTCGGTCATGCGGTCATGCGTGCTTAGAAAAAACAAAAATTACTATTGGTGGTGGCTATGCATGTAGCATGTCACCTTTCAAAATATTGTTGTTGTGTCCTGTTAGACTGCTTAATTAAAGCATCTAGCTTATGATTATTTCGCACGTATCTCAGCGCACAAGATGGCGGGCATCCAGGGGGAGGGCAGCTATCCCCCTGGGCAGCAGACTATTAACCATCAGAAAATCCAGGGAAATAGACATGACCAAATTCATGCACCATTGAAAGGGATTCTATTATATTATAGAGGGATCGAGATCTCTCTTGTTCTGATGGAAACATCAGAGCAGGTGTGATGGATTTCGACATGACCTCTACAGTATTTCTGTGTTTGAAGGAAAAGCAATTCAAATTTGAATATTCAAAACATGTATTTGAATTGCAAAAGAATAAAATTATATTTAGAAATGGTGTTACAATTATAAATACATCCTTGAGAGATTATTCATGATTAAGATATAATTAAATCACAAGTATTAAAAATAAAGAAAAGAAAATAATTAGTCTATAATATAATATGAATATATAATCATAATTACAATTGAGTAAATGGAAACAATTCAATAAAATGAGATCATTACAATAATAATCTTTACATATATACATATAGTATTGTTGTTATTTTACAATAGAAGACTGAAATTATACTACAGGAAACAAATAAATAGAAAAAGGAATTACATAAATGGAATAACTAAAAGAATTCTTTATTACAAGAAGATATATATATATATTACATTGTTTGCAAATGAATTATAAAATAAAAAGAAAACAAGTAAACTTTATTAAATTAAATACAAAAATACGATGTCTCTACATTATTCAAACAGAAAAGAAATTACAATAATATAAAAAAGAAAACCCAAAACTATTCCCTAACTACATTTCTTCATCTCCAACATGTTCAATTCTTCTTAGTGATCCCTTTAACATAAAATAATAAAGAGGAAGAGACAAATAAAATAAAAGGGATTAGAGGGGGTTAGTGATACTCTCGGTTGTAACAGTGTGGTGCACTGCTTAGTCACATCATTGAGTTTTTATCAAGGGGCCAAATCATAACTGTTCTTATCAAACAATTGCCTCAGCATAGCATCATTGGCATTAGACAGGGGCAAGTTTCACCAAAGAGATATAAAAAGGTAAAAGGGGTAGAATAACAGGAAATATCAAGTTTTTTACTTGATCTGATCCACCTAGGAGAGGCATGCACACTAGCAGCTCAGTCAGCAGCATGTAGTGGTGTGTTGTCAACACCACAGCCAACCTAGGAAATGCACAAGAGGGCCAGCCACAACACAACTTGTAGTACATATCTGCACTTACACACTTCAACTTCTCAATAGCAGTGTTTAGCCACAGTACCATCTCAAGAACACACTGTTCTTAGCACACCACTAGGAACTACCCTGTTTAGCACCCAAATAATCATACAGATCAAATCCACCATTCAGTCTCTTGTTGCTCCCTAGAGCCATCTAAGTGCTAGAACAAGGGGAAAGTAAATGTCAGTCTAGCAGCAACCATAGGAGGAGCAGGCCAAGGGCAATATCCAGGGGATTAGATCCATATCAGCAGTTTCACAAGATCAACAAGCAATCACAAGTTACAGTCAAGCTTCAGCAACCACAACATGTTGCTATACCACTAATCATGCATAGTATCTGTTCTTGTTTTATTTCACCATCACAAACAAGGGAATAAAGGGGGTTATTGCAAATCAATATCTAATCAACTACTCTACAACTAGAATCTGTCTAAGAGAGTTAGGAGAATAGTTTATCTCTCAGAATTGCATAGAAGTGCTATGCGAATTCATCATAGAGTATAGAAGGCAACCAACTAAGTATCTGTTTTTATGAATATTAGTGCCTCAGTCTTTTGCATCATTGGAAGGGCAAAATCAGCAGATCATACCATTATGGGAGCACCACTGTGCACACTCTAATGAGGCACCACAGTAGCATATTCCAAAAAGTAGAAGCCACTAATATTAAATGGCACAAGTAAAAGCTTAATAAGCGAGGCTACCACAGACCTGATATGCAAAAGGCCAAGCATCACACCCAGTTATCTACAAGCCTTAAGAAATTCTGTAAATCATCTTTCTAGCTAATTAGCTAGAAATCATTCAGTATACTGATGTCATCACTGAATCCAAGGGCATCTACTTTCATTCACATATTTATCTCCAAAAGCCTGACATGCTCACTTTCATGAATGTAGTTAACCATCCAACTATTAACCATCATTAGTAGGGCATGTCACTATAACCAAAATTAATACCTCAATTCAATTCAAAGACACATTTGCACATCATTGATCTATCAGAAATGGATAACCACTTAAAATTATTTTTTCTAGTTAAACAACTAGACATCATATAAACTCCAGCAAATAAAATGCTGATACATGATATCAATCATCATTAGAGTATAACTTCAACAACCACCAAAAATTCAGAACATCAAAAGTTTATTTTACAGATTTAAACTTTGGCCAAGAATGATTTAATCATCTAAGTTGAGGCATCAGATCTAACACATCATCACTAGTAGTATATCCTCAATGTCACAACACCTGTAGAAAATGGATCCATAAGGGCTATAAACATAATCACCCACACTAGCAGATGAATCACTAACCAAATCAGAACCACCAGGGCACTTACTTATCCAAATTAAGGAACATGAGCTATCAATAGATCAGCAGCACACAACCATAGCACAACTGTGAATCAGAGCCATCAACATGACAGTTGATCACGAGGAAATCAGAACTCACCGAGGGTGCCGAGCACTGTAGCGTTGGCATGACGAAGCCGAGGATTGTTCCAACCATCACCCCAACACCACCACCGGGGAGTGTCGGGGTTGCGCTTACAACACCGTCCCACTGGCATCAAAGTAGAGGTTGGTGACACAGCAGTATCATCGCAGCAGCACAACCCATTGGCATCATCGACACCACCCAACACTCGCATCATAACAGAACCTTGGGCCGCAGGTTGTGGACGTCAGGGTTGTATCTCGCTGCTGTCCCGCCGACATCAAATCAAAGAGGGCATAACGGCGTAGGGGCAAGATTAAGATCATAAAGCGGGAGTAGAGGAGGTGTGTAAGCCGAAGGGAAGCAGCCAAGACGAGGGGGCTCTACCGCACTAGCGACCATGGCGAACGGTATGGCTAGGGTTAGCCGTGGGGGCGCGGGCAGGAGCAGAGCAGCGTTGAGGCCATAGGGATTAACAGAGGAGCGTGATCCGGGGCCTCATCAAAAGGTGATCGAGCCGGAGTTTGTCACCGACTGGCAGCGCAGCGACGGCGGCGCATCGGGCGCAGTAGAGAGGGGAACGAGAGAGGAGTGAGTCGCTGTGTGTGCGTGGCAGCATGTGTGAGATGAGGAAGAGAGGGTGTGTTGGGCTGAGGTTGGCCCAACCGATTGGGCCGGGTTAGACCGAGTCGGTCTGTGGGCCAAGTTTTTTATTGAGATCCAAGTTGGTTACCAGGTTGGCCCAACTTGGTCTATGGGCCAAGTTTGTTCATGAATTTAGCCTAGAATAAAAAAAAGAGAAAAAAATAATGAATAAGTAAAATGGAAAATTACCAACAAACCCTAACATTATTTTAGCCCAAGAAATAAATAAAGAAAAATGCTAAGAGTATATATGATATGTCCAAATGATCAAAAAAATAATATCTACCTAAGAAAAAGATAACATTACTTGTTTAAGTTAAATAAAATGAAATAAATATTAACACCATTAACTCCTCAGTGAAAATTCATCAAATAAGGAAAAGTCTTAAAAAATCAATAAAAATCATTTTTATGTATTAAAATCAATCTACCATTCTACAAAAATATAAACTTAAAATTTTACAAATAAAACTTGAAACAAATATTCAAAAACATTTAATACATTGAGAAATTTTATAAACATAACAATAATCTTTAAAAAATAAATAAAAAACCATTTTTAAGATCTTGAATAGATATATTATACTAAAAATAAATTAAATATACCATTAGAAAGGTTTTTAAGATTTTAAGACAATAAATCCTTATCTATTACCTCTTTTGGTAAATTCTTTAAAAACAATTCTTAAGTAAGAAATAATCACAACTTTAGATAAAACCTTAAATATTTAATATCTAAGTACTAATTCCAAAACCATAACTTGGAATCATAATCAAGCTTAAGTATAACTATTAATTTTAAAATATTCTTTTAAAAATATTAAAATTTCAAATTAAAAAAACTCTTTTAAATAAACAAGGTGTATCACTCATATATAATATGGCGAATAATCATTATTATATCTTAATCATTCTTAACATAATTTCAAATCCTAATAAATTACTAAGATCATATAATTATGCTTCCATTAAATAGGTACGTATTATTTTGATAATAGCAAAACAAATTTAAGCGAATCATTCACTTAAATATAAAGTGAATAACTCCACACCTTAGTCATACTTGTCATAAATCCAAAACTTGAGAATAGTTAAAACAAATTACACCTTAAGTTTAATTACCTTTTAAAGCTAACTTTAGTCTCAAAACAAATTACACCTTAAGTTTAATTACCTTAAGTTTATAAACATCATGTCTACTAAACTAGTTATGTTTTTATAGTTAACTTTGGTCTATTTTAATTAAGACCTAATGCATTTCAAGACCAAACTAACCGAGTAAACACCAAAAGACATCGACCACATTCTATTAACCATAAATATTGTTTAAACCTTAGGAAAGAAACCTTTCTTCGAAGGTTATTCTTTCTACCACTTCAAACAATAACTCTATAACAATTTCCTTCAACCCTTAAACAACCCAATACATAGACTTTCATCATAATCACCATACAAAAACTAATCTCAATATTAGATTACTATTGCACTCTACTTTTATAGCTTGAATACCAAGACTTAAGTTCCTTATAAATACATTTCCTGTGAAGTAAAAATTTAAAGATGAACCAAATCTTAAAGGAATCACCTAAGTTCACTTCACTCAAAATATTGGGGAAGTTTGGAAGTTTTACAAAATGCATAGCATTACTTATGCATAACTGCATATTGCTTCTTTAAAAATTAGTCCTTACTAGACCAAAGATGCTGATTTCAGATACTGGATCTTATATTGTCTCAAAGACCGTGAGTGCATAATCTTGCAATCACAAAAGGCAAGTTCACACTTGCTCATGTCCTTTGATTATTTTCTGTAAAGTATTTTTCAAATCCAGTGTTTTCATCACATGCATTTCAAAAAGGTCAGAAAACACTATTTTCATAATAATATGATTATAGGTTATTTACCATGAGGTAATAACATTCTATGGAAGTTCTGGTGGTAAAGGAATATATGATCTAGGACTTAACAACCAATGTCGCCAGTGATTCTTGCGCTGTATATCACGTGTTAACCATGAGATTTGGAATGGGACGGAGAAGTCAATTGTATATTCTTACTCTCACATGTAGCCGGATGTGCAGGTCATGGCTGTTATCCTCGTAGCGTGCATTAATTGGTAATTCATAGATGATATGCAACATATGGGTGGGAACCCTCAACATACCACGAGAGTTCTGGCATCTGACGGTCTATACTAACCATTGCCATAATTCAATGGGTGGGAATGGCGTACAGAAGGAGACATGCAGGGTCACGAAGGGGGCAATGATTGGCTTGGATCATCTACTAGGCCCCATACCATAGGAAGTGTGGGCGGAAAAGATCGCTCGGTTGTCCAACAAGGATTTGATCTCTCATGGGTAAAGTGATGCACCTCTACAGAGTGTAAGAACTGTAACTTGTTACTCCCTGTTCCGGGAAGGAGCTATAAACGCGGCACGAAAGGAACTCCATGAAAGTTATGGTAAACCTGTGATTGCTGACGAACATAGCTTTTCAGAATAAAAGAAACCTTTGAAGAAATGTTTATGAAAACATGCATTGCCTACGACCTATGGTCTGTGGCTGTAGATATAGTGCATCAAACACTCCTTTTTAGTGTACTTGCTGAGTACGCTCGTACTCAACGTATCTTCTTAACCCTTGCTAGATTCTGAAGCTAATACAGACGACGTCTACACCAACTTATGCTCCAGGAATCATCATCAAAAGCTAAAGCTTTTCAATGAAGTCAAGAAAGTCAACATATACATCAACTAAAGTGAAGATGAAGTTGCTGACTAGATAGGGTTATAATCTCTAGCCATAGAACCTACTTCTGTAGAGTATTGCAATAGCAACAATGCAAGCCAGATAGTTAGATGCTAATCTTATTAGCATAATAGGTATGAGTTGATTATTTCTGATTCTTCTTTGTAAGAAGTTTTTTCTCTCTCTTTAACCTAGAGTGATCTTTGGATATTTTTTAAAGAGTTGAGTTGTAACCTATAGTCATGTCTTTGACCTGCTGTGTTTCTGTTGTACCACTCTGAGGGATCTAATACTAGTGAATGTTGTTTCATTGGTGTTATGTCAATGACTATAGTATACTACATCAAGCAGTGGTATGCTAGGTCACCGCACCCTAGCATGATATTGAAACAAGATAAAGTTTATTGTGATATTCATCGTTGTGACCATGTGTTAGATTGTCTTCATCTTGATGTTGGGAGATTCGACCTCTCAATATTTTCCTCTTGTGGGGACTTGATGGAGGGAACTACTTGTTGGTAGACGGAGGTGTGCTAGCACTTACAGTGACTATAAAGCTGTTGGCACTCCTTACGTATCAAATTGGGAACCGAGGAAACTCACGGAACACTATCCATGCCATGGGATACATCCTACGGGATCAAGTCCCTTAATAGCGCAATAATTCGATTGATGTCTGTTGTGGTTATGAGGATGATGTGAGCAGCGATTGCTGCCTATTCATACAATTATGGAGTTCCTCCCACACATACATAGTTGAGAATGTTCATGATAATAATTTTTACCTTAAACCCTTTATAATGCTATAGGTATATCCGCTACTCCGTGAGAACGCCTTTTGCCATTGCAGTTTCATATCTCTTTTACATACGCGATACATACTTTCTGTATTTAGTTAGTTTTACTTTACTTATTGTTATCTTATATAAAACCCCAAAAACACCTTAGTAATACCGGGGTATACTGCTAATGAGGTAAGGCTAAAACTTTTTAGTTAGACTTTGACTAGCACAACTCTCTCATGGTATAGATCTTTACCCCCAGAAGGCACTACTACCTGGGATAATTTAGCTTGTGAGTTTCTAGCCAAGTATTATCCTCTATCAAAATCTTTTGGAATCAGGCATCTTATAATGACTTGGAGGAATCATCCTAATGAAGGACTAGTAAGAGCTTATATAAGATTTGAAGATTTACTTAATCAATGTCCTCATCATGATTTTCCTAAATGGTTTTTATTGCATATCTTTTATGGCGGTTTAATTGATCCTAATAAATTAGAACTAGAATATTGTGCAGGAGGAGCTTTTATGAATCTTCCCATAACTAAAGCTTGGGCTTTACTTACTAGAATTCGTGATCATAGAGTTTCAAGGAATTTTGGTCTAGGAAGTGAAGGATGCATATAAATAAATTATGATTGTATTCATCTATAATAAAAAGGGAAATGTTAATGAATTATCTAAATAACTTTATTTGGATTCAGATCTTGTGTTGCATGTTGTTAAAGATTTTACAGAACATATCAAAGCTCCAAAAGAGGGTTGTGTCAAGTATGATCCATCATCCGAACCTAAAAAGAAAAGAGAAGTTAAAGCAACACTGGCCTCCCTAGAACCAATGTATGAGATACCTTTCCCTAACACTACGCAGAAACATATTTTTGAATATGAACAGGTTAAAACAGTACAAGAAAATAAAGAACAGGAAAGTGTGCCAAAATATGAAGAACATTTGAATGAAACCAAAGATGAAGAGGTAACCAAGGAAGCAATTATGGCTATGTATGCACAGTGAAACATAGTTGAACTTGATAAAAATACTTCCGTACTGGTTGAAGTTAAAATTAAGGTAAAAGATGTGGGCAAGCCTATTCTTGCCTGCATATTTAAATAAACCTCGCATTATGGTTTATGTGATCTCAGCACCAAAGTTAATGTTATATCTTATGATTTTTATTTAGAAACAAAAGAAGAGATAGTACCAGCTACAATAGAGAATACTGATATGACTATCATGTTAGCCAATAAATCTCTTAGAGTTATAATGGGAGTAGATGAAAATGCAACTGTCACAATTGGCGATGAAAATTTTCCTATCGATTTTGTAGTTGTTGATATGCTAGCTGACACTCTTTGCCCAATTATATTTGGAAGAAACATTTTGAATTATCTAGGTGCCAAAGTTGATGTCAAAAAGGAGATTGTGTCTCGTAAGCTTGGGGAAGCGGAAAAAGAATTCCACTTTTCCAAATTTGAAGACTGACCTCTACAAATACAATAAGGAGAGAAAGGAAGAACCATTGAGGAAATGACAGCTCTCTTCTTTAGTAATGTATGACCTCACCCTTTAAGGTAAAGGTCCCTGTGATTGCAGTGCTAGTCCCTGGATCGAAATGCTAGCACACATAGTTTAAGATGAAGTACACATATACAAAGGTCATTATTACATCGTAATTCCAGGAGTACAATAGTTCTTACAACTCATTAGCCCAATGCTAACACATAGAGTTCTCATTACATAGTATATAAATAAAGTCTTCATCTTCATGTGCCACATGCAAACATGTTGAGTGTAGACTCATAACCCTACTCACCATCAGAGTAACTTGCAACATAATAAGTTACAACCATAAGGGGTCAATACAGTTGGAATTGTATTGGCAAGTGATATCATAGTTATATAGTAGAGACTATTAACTACATGAATTTGGCTAAGTGTGGTCTTAGGCTGGCTTTGCACAAAGTAGTTTTTGTCCTACTAGTTGAAAACACTAAGTTTTTATTTACAAAAACACCAAGGATCCACCAATAGACATTGGTGTACCTCTACCCTTGTTCACCCACAATATTTAACTTATATAAATTGGGACAAGGATATTCTTGACCCTTTCAATGTCTTTGATGCTCAAAATTTCCATGACCGGGGACACGACTAAGTACTTAGGTTTTACCCTCTTAAGAGGTGGTGCACTTTCCCCACAAGACTCGACATGCATCGAGACAAGAATTTTCAGAAGCGATCCCTCATACCACCATGGACGCGTTTCATCCTATCAACTCTACCACCATCTGTCCATCTGGCCGAGTACTTGCAACTTAGTTGGTCAAGGCAGAGCCCATATGCCATGTGGTTGCACTAGAAGCTTCTCAACACTAAACATCTCAAATCTCTTTGTTCCTGGGTGGCCATCCACAAGTGTGATACACAGGGTAAACCATAGACATGGCCATGCGTAACCACTCAACACAAACCATACAAGTCCCATTCCACCCAGGTGTTTCATTAACAAATTATTTTCTTAGTCAAAAACACATAGGCATAATCTTTCCATAACATCATAACATAAATAATCCACCCACTTATTCTAATAGCAAGTCCAAGCATTATAATATACCATGGCTCCTAATTAGGAAATTTTCTACCAAGATATCATCTATAGGATCTACCATAGCATAGCATATACTTTGAAAAAATTACCATGCATGCCCTACTCAAAAATAGTACTAGTGCAATAGGAAAATATTAGGACATAAGATGAAATATCACTTGCCTTGGTAGCTAGGAGAATAGGTACAATCCTCACAATCACACTCTCCACAATCGACAAAATCTACACAACAATTCATACATTAAAATAATCACAAATCAATATACACACACCAAAAATAATATGAATGCATGCAAAATGCAATGAGATAATTTGCCACACTTTTTAAATCAAACTCTACAGTACTGAAGACAAATCATACATTCTAAAGTATAAATAAAACAAAAACCACTTTAAAATAATATCCCAAATAATTTTTATAGTCAAAATAGCCCTACAAATGTCTCTACATAGTTTTCTAATTTTTCAGAAGCAAATGCCCAAAGAAAGGCCATAGATGCAAATATCTCGTTTTTCTGAATCCATAGACACCTCATTTGTAAATTTTGGATTTACAGAACAACAGTTATGCATTTTGCAACTTTAAACATCTAATAGACAAAATCTGGATTTTAAATCTAATTCACAGACACGCGGCAACTTTTGATTGGTGCATACCAGTTCGTGCTGGATCACGCTCGTGCACCGTCAGATCTAAGTGAGATCTAGCGGCTCAGATCTGCCCGTACCTGTTCGCGCCTAGTTCTAATCTCGACCACTGGATCCAGATCTAGTAGATCAGATCTACTCGACCTAAAACTAGCTGCGCGCATGGCAACTACGGCGATGACACTTCTGACGGCGATGTTCCAGCGAAGCCAAGGGGTAAGGGAGGGGGCACTGGGGCTTACTAGAGTCGCTGTGACGAGGTGAAGCTCAAGGTGGTCGTGGATAGGGGCGTACGGAAACGGTCAGAATCGCTCGTCGGAGTATCGCTGAGCGTCGGGTGCTCACAGTCGACGACGGGGGCAACGTACTAGGGCACAAGGGGACAAGCAGAAGGCATCAGAAGAAGCGCAAGACAAAGCCAAGCAATATCGTTTGAACTAGAGGCCGAGGGGCGCACGGGGCTTACTGTAATGGCTCGTCGGAGTTCGTCGGAGCAGCGGCAGTGCGAAGCGGAATTGAGGTAGCCTGACGACGTTCTAGTGGTGCTGAGTGGGGGGAAATGGAGTTGGTGCCAAGGGCATTAAGTAGCCGGGGAGAGGGAGATAATTACGCCGGCATTCAACGGAAATCAACGCGCTTTGATTCGGATGAAACGGCCGTTGCGGAGCTGGTCTCGCGCGAGATTTGGGGATGAAGGGGTTAGGTGGCAGCAGGGACCACATGTCAATGAGGGGGTGCATGCACGGGGTGAGAAACAAAGGGGTGAGGGGGTTTCCCGGGTGGGCTTGCTGGACTGCTAGTTAGGTCTAGGCCAGATTGGCTGGTTGGTTTCTATT
This sequence comes from Avena atlantica, assembly GCA_910589765.1. Lineage (NCBI taxonomy): Eukaryota > Viridiplantae > Streptophyta > Magnoliopsida > Poales > Poaceae > Avena > Avena atlantica. Next base: position 478,201,634 of record OU342739.1, on the reverse strand, counting down.
TTTTCTCCTTTTGCCTTTTCTATTTCTGTTTTGATTTTTCAAATAAGATTTGAATGACTAAATCAACTCCAAATCTTTTCAAACTTTCACCACATATTTGTGATGTGATCCTAGTGTTTAAAAGTGTGTCAAACACAACAAATCACTCCAAAACATTTTGGGGTTGCAAAATAAAAAATAAAAACATGCCCCATACATGTAATATAAAAAGGGTTATAAAAGGGTTTTGTTAGGGTTTAAACTTTGAAATTTTTTGTGCAATGTAAACATGCCATGATAATAAGAATGCAATCATGATTTTTTGGATTTGATGAAATTTGGGATGTTACAAATCTAACCCCCTTAAGATGAATCTCGCCCTCGAGATTGGGATTGGCTAGCAAATAGGTGAGGGTGATCTTTCCGAAGCTCATATTCTCTTTCCCAAGTTGCTTATTCCTTGGTATGATGATTCCATTGTGCTTTGTAGAACTTGATGGTCTTAGTACGAGTGACTCTTTCTGCTATCTCTAGAATCTTGATAGGTTTCTCTTCATAAGTGAGATCATTCTCTAGCTGAACTTGACGAGGTTTAGACTCGTCAATGCCCATTGTTATGAGCTTGGTTTTTTGAGAAGATGGGGGTGCTTGAGATCTCAGAACGGTTAACAGACAAGCAACCAGGGGACACGAGATTTACCCAGGTTCAGGCCCCCGGAGGGAAAATCCTACTCCTGCTTATCTGTTCTTGATTACGGTGGAACCGAATGTTACAGGGGTGCGTAGATGCAATCTGGCGTGGAGGTGTGTATGCGGTGGAAAAAGGATGCCCTCCTCATTGTGCCCTCCTAGCCTTTATATAGAGTTAGGCAGGTCACAGGCACAGATCGATTCGGTTACAAGTTTAGGGTTTACCCCTTTGAATATTCTATCTATTCTAGTCTTTCTCTCCAAGGATCCGAAGATGTCATGGGATTGGGCCACCCGAAAATCTCCACAGGCCGTGTATGTTCTTGTGGGCCTTCCTTGGGCTAGACCAGGTATGCCAATGTCGTGTACCCGTAAGGTATAACCATGTCAGTAGCCCCCGAGTGTTCAGTCGAATCATAGATTTGGCTGAGGACTCTTCAATCTTTCGGGTGCAGCTGTTTCTATTCATAATAGAAAGAAAAATGACTTTAGTTTGTAGGGATTGTTGATGCGTGTGCCTAACTCTCCTGACGGATCAGGGCCAGTTAACTGTCTTAGGACAAAACAACACGATCTTCTTTAGATTCGAGTCCCTAGACTTGAACCTGGAACGGATGCTGGCATAATTCGACTCGGGCCATAGAGGTCATATAGGAGTCAAATCCCAGTAGTTTTCAAATGATGTACCCAACGCATCCGTCGGGATTTTCATCGCGCCTGTTGGCACGGATTTTTACTAGTAGAGCGCAGTCAGGTGCGTTACCAGGCCATCAGATGGTATCTGTAGGTCTTATCTTTGCGTCGCAGACACACCATCCAAAATTTTATCACCGAGGAGGTGTTTCGAGTGGCCAAGGAGGATGTTATTCACTTAGCATTGGTTGGGGCAAAGTTGCCAAAAAGTTTTTGCATTTTGATCCGAAGGATCACAGTCGAAGAATTCAAAGGGTGCGCGACCAGCGCTCCCTATGGGAGTATCCCTCGATTGTCTATTCGAGTCGTAGACTCGAGCAGAGACTTTAGTTTAGTCGTTTTTAGCTTCAAGTCCGTAGGACACAATTTTTTTGGGTGCTTGAATCAATCCTCCGTATGGGAGTAGCCCCGAGTCCGTAGTGGAGTTGTAGACTCGACGTAGGACCTGAAGAATCAATCATTGGTGTAGTACCTTAATCATGCCTCGGGTGCGAGGCTAGTGCTCCTGATAGGAGTAGCCCCCCCCCCCCCCCCGAGTAATTGCTTGAATCGTAGATTCGAGTGAGTACTTTTAGTTGTCAGCCGAAGATTTCTAACATTTCTAGTGCATTTTTGATGATGTCAGTGCTGGCGACTGGTGATCTCAACCATCTGCGGCGCCAGATGTGACATGACTGGACGAACGTGGGTCCCATTATCTGACTTGGAGTTGACTGGTCCTGCGCGACATGGCGAGAATTACGGCGTCTCCTCGGGTTCCGTGCGTAGTGGACGGCGTGCGGGCGACGGTTCGTTGTTGTCCTGACACGTGGACGGTTGGATCTGATCCTGGTGTTAGGGCTTCTGGATGGACGGCTCCTATTCATCATCTTCACCCTTATAACCGTGGGGAAAACATTAGTTTGTTTTCACCATTCACCATTTGATTTCACTGCTTCTCTTTTCTCGAGCTTTCTCCTTGCACGCTAGACGTTCTCCGGTCCTTTCCTTCCTATTTCCTGCACGCACACCGCCGCGATCGACGCGTCACGATGGTGAAGTCGAAGAAAGCCTCCGCCGGAGCGGGCTCAAGTGCTGCTGCCGGCGGCAAGAAAACCACCACCGCCGCTGCTCGCATCATTGATGGTGGGTGGCGGCGCTCGGAGACATGCGGGGGGGACCTGCACAAGCTTCTTGATGCGGGTTTAATCCCGCAGAATAAGGAGGCCGTCAAGATCCCCGGCGATGAGGTAACTCCCCGTCCACCCACAGGGTTTTGGGTAATCTTTGTTGCCTTCGTTCTTCCTGGCTTGTCTCTCCCAGTCCACGATTTTCTTCGCGGAATTTTGTTTTTCTATGGCATACAACTCCATCATCTTTTGCCCAATTCTCTTCTCCACATCGCCTGCTTCATTACTTTTTGCGAGTGCTGGCTCAGTATCGAGCCACACTTTGGCCTGTTCCGGAAGCTCCATTCCGTGACGAGGCAATCTGGCATCAGCGGGGTCTATCCGCTTGGTGGCTGCATTATTTCCCTTCGATCTACTGTTCTTTTCTTTTCCTTTTCCATGTCTGAGTCCATCCAATACTGGCGGAGGAAGTGGTTTTATATCCGCGACTCCACAGTGGACGGGCAAAACTTTGGCCTTGCTCCCTTCGACTCTGTGGGGTGTGCTGGCAAAGTTCCGGGACGTGGGTCACGTCAGGGAGTTGGTGCGGCACCAGTTGCTTGCAGGGGTGAAGGCCGCCCTGTCGCTTGTTCGGCTGCGCTGCCCAGATGTTGATCTTGTGGAGGTGGCCGATGGGCCACCCCTTTGACCCGATGGTGGCCTATGGGATATGCGGCCACATTACGTGGACGTTAGGCAGTATGCCGAAGAGATTGTAGATCTTTTTGAGCATCGGGCGCATGTGATCCTTCAGAATATGTAGGCCCTGTAAAAAAGATAGTTGTAAAGGTTATTTGTATTAGAACATGGTGCTTGTTTGTATGCATGCCCTTTTCGTTAGCCTGATGTGGTCAGCTACTCAGGTGTATATGCGTTATCCTCAGTAGACGAAGGTGTGAGGTGAGGCGGATCCCCCGAGTGTGTTGTGACATAAAGTAATGTGAGGAAAAATAAATTTTCGGGTGAGACACTTAGCTTTATTCATATCGCAATGAGGAGGTACATTGTTTGGTTGAGTAGCCTTATTGAAAGTAAAGAGGGATAGCTAGGGATAGAAGCGTCGCAGTTGTGCGACGTTCCATGGGTTGGAGTATGCGACTCCGGACTCCACGTGCTTGAGGCAGTAGGCGCCACCTAGGATGACTTCGGTGACGACGTAGGGTCCTTCCCAGGGTGACTCAAGCTTTTTCGGCCGCTCTTGCTTGAGTCGTAAGACGAGGTCTCCTTCGACGAAGGACCTTGGGCGCAGCCGGCGGCTGTGATAGTTACGGAGGCTCTCCTGGTAGACCGCTGAGCGAGCCGCGGCGATGTCACGTGCCTCGTAGAGTGTGTCGAAGGCGTCTTCGAGTGCGGTCGCTGATTCGGCTTCGCTGTAGGCGACGACCCGTGGGGCCCTATGGCGTACTTCTGTAGGTAACACGGCTTCGGCTCCGTGCACCATGAAGAAGGGCGTGTAGCCAGTTGAGCTGTTTGGCGTTGTGCGCAAGCTCAAGAGGACGGAGGGTAGCTCTTCTGGCCAGGTTCTTGCGAGTCGTTCGAGTGGGCTGAGTAGGCGTTTCTTGATGCCGCCGCCTACGAGGCCATTGGCCTTTTCGACCTACCCGTTAGTTTGTGGGTGTGCCACAGAGGCATATGATATGTTGATCCCAAGGCCTTCGCAGAAGTCCTAGAATTCTTTGGAGATGAAGTTTGACCCGTTGTCCGTGATGATGCTGTGCGGCATGCCGAACCTGTAGACTATGGACTCGAAGAACTTGACGGACATTTTGCCCTTTTGGTTGGTGAAGGGCATGGCTTCGATCCACTTGGTGAACTTACCGACGACGAACAGGAGGTAGACGTGGCCTCCTTTCGAAGACTTGGGCAGTTTGCCGATCATGTCGAGGCCCCATTGGGCGAAGGGCCAGGCCAAGGGTATGGACTTGAGCTCCGACCCTGGTGCGTGTTGTTTATCCACTAACCTCTGGCAGCCGTTGCACCTTTGGACGATGTCCTTGGCTTCGTTCATGGCCGTTGGCCAGTAGAATCCAGCTCGTAGAGCTTTGGCGACGAGGGCGCGGCTACCCGCGTGATGGCCGCAGATGCCCTCATGGATGTCTTGGAGGATGGTTTTGCCGTCACCGATGGTAACGCACCTTTTGAGTACACCCGAAATGCTGCGCTTGTACAACTCGCTATTGATGATGGTGAAGGCTTTGGACCGGTGAGATATGCGCCGGGCATCTGTCGGTTCATCGGGCAGTTCTCTGTTTATCAGGTACCGAAGATATGGTTATGTCCATGTTTCTTCGATTGCCATGACCTGCATCAGGTTGACCAACGCGACCTCTGTGTCGAGTTTTTTGGGTCCTTCCTGTCCTTCGGGTAGCGCAGCCCCCGAGTGTTCTGCTTCTTCGGGTGATCCCTTGGGGAATTTCCTTTTAATGGAAGGGACGCATATTTGTTCGAGGAACACCCCTGGTGGCACCCGTGCGCAGGTGGATCCGATGTTGGCGAGTCTATCGGCTTATTCATTGCTTTCACTTCCAATGTGTCGAAGCTCGCAGCCGTCAAAGTCTCCTTCGAGTGAGTTGTAGAGCGCACGGTATGCGATCATGTTAGCGGCGGGAGCGTCACACTCATTCATCATCTGCTGGACGACGAGGTTCGAGTCACCGTAGATGACTAGGCGTGTTGCGCCACAGATCTTGGCCATCTTCATGCCGTGGATGAGGGCCTCTTATTCGGCTTCATTGTTGGAGGCCCGAAATTTCATCCGGAGGACGTATTTCATCTTGTCGCCTTGCAAGGACGTCAGTATGATGCCGGCTCCTACTCCAGCCTCATTCTTGGAGCCGTCAAAGTGCAACGTCCATGACTGCGTCATATCCGGGGTGTCCGGCAGCTGTAGCTCTATCCAGTGGACGAGGAAGTCCGGGAGTACCTGAGATTTGATCGCATGGTGCTTCTCGTAGATTATGTCTAGAGGGGATAGCTCGATGCCCCACAGGGCTACGTGTCCTGTAGCTTCAGGGTTGTTCAGGATGCTGTTTAGTGGCGCCTCATTGACGACCATCACCTGATGCTACTGGAAGTAGTGGCTCAGCCGACGAGCCGTCATGAACACGCCGTAGGCGAGTTTCTGGTAGTGAGGGTACCTCTGTTTTGTTGGTGTTAATACCTCGCTGAGGTAGTAGATTGGGCGGATGACCCCATGGTTCTTGCCATCTTCGGGTCATTCGACCACGAGCACGATGCTTACCACCTGATGCATGGCTGCTATGTATAGCAGTAGAGGCTCGCGTTCCTTTGGTGTGACCAGGACGGGCGAGGTGAAGACCAGTCGCTTCATATATTCGAATGCGTCGTCTGCTTCAGGTGTCCACTCGAATTTTTCTGCCTTCCGTAGCAGCTGGTAGAAAGGCAGGGCCTTCTCACCCATGCGGCTGATGAATATGCTCAGCGCCGCGATGTACCCAGCTAGCTGCTGGACACCTTTGAGGTTCTTCGGTTTCTCCATGGCCAGTATGGCCCAGATTTTCTTCGGGTTCGCCTCAATCCCTCGCTGGGAGATGAAGTAGCCAAGCAGATGTCCAGATGGGACGCCGAAGGCGCACTTTTCTGGGTTCAGCTTGATATTTTAGTGATCAAGGTTGTCGAATGTTTCACGGAGATCGTCGATCAGTGTCTTGGCTTCCTTTGTCTTGACGACTATGTCTTGGTTCAACTTGTATGTTGCGGCCTATCTGGTTCTTCAGGCACGCCTGCATGCATCGCTGGTACGTGGCACCTACGTTCTTTAGCCCGAAGGGCATTGTGTTGTAGTAGAATACTCCGAACGGCGTGATGAACGCCGTTTTCTCCTGATCTTTGACCTTTAGTCGAATTTGATTGTAGCCTGAGTAGGCGTCGAGGAACGAGAGTTTTTCACATCCTGCAGTCGAATCGATGATTTGATCAATCCGAGGTAGAGGGAAGTGGTCCTTCGGGTAGTGCTTATTGAGCGATGTGAAGTCCACGCACATCCACAGGATGTCCGTGTCCTTTTTAGGGACCAACACAGTGTTGGCTAGCCACTCGCTCTCCTTGATTTACCGGATGAAGTCAGCGTCGAGCAGTCTGTTGACTTCGACTCCAATGGATTCGGCCCGAGGCTCGAACAATCGTCGGATGGACTATTTGACGGGCTTGGCGTCTGGAAACACATTCATTGCATGCTCGGCGAATTCCCTGGGAACTCCTGGCATGTCCGCAGGACACCAGGCGAAGATTTCCCAGCGCTCATGGAGGAATTCGATGAGAGCGCTTTCCTATGAGGTGTTGAGGTCATTGGCGATCAACATCGTCTTAGAGGCGTCTGTTGGGTGGACTTGCACCTTTTTTGTGTTAAATGTTGAGTCGAATGACATGTCGGGTGCGTTTTGCCTGGAGACTAGGGGTGCCCTATTGTCTGTCACCTCCTGAAGCCTTGTGAGTTCTTTCTGCATGCCGAACGAGTGGGAGATTCTGTTGAAGTCTCTGTCACAGTGGTCGGATCGGGTGAAACTGCCCTGGACCGTGATGACGCCCCTAGGCCCTGGCATCTTGAGTAGCAGGTACGCATAGTGCGGTACTGCCAGGAACCTTGCGAATGCCACACGCCCGAGGATGGTATGGTATTGTGATGGCCAGTCCACCACTTCGAACTCGAGCCGCTCACATGGAAAGTTTTCGTGTTTGCTGAAGATGACATCGAGCCATATTTTTCCCAGGGGAAATATGCCCTTCCCTGGGACTATGCCGTGGAACATTGTGTCGGATTGTTCTAGACTGCACAGCGGGATCCACATTGCTACTAGGGTGCTAGCGAACATCAGGTTGATGCCACTGCCACCGTCCATGAAGACGCGGCTCATCTTAAACCCTCCGATCTGCGCCTCAAGCACCAAGGCAGCATAACCTGGGCGAGGGATCTGACGGGGGTGATCTGAACGACTGAATGTGATGCAGGACTCTGAACCGCTGAGGTACTCAGGGATGGAAGGTGGAGCGGTCATAGCTAGGCTGACTTGGCAGGTGATCTTCTTTTGCACCCTGTTTGTTGGGCGCCCCTTTTGGATCAGCAGGGACCCTTTTGGTGCGGGGTACCCATTTACGCTGTTTGCACGATCGCGTGATTCGAAGGTCCCACGGGTGGTGGTGAGGGAGCTCCGTGGGCCATGTCGCCTGGTGCAGGTGTGTGTCCGAACCCAGGGTTCGGGATCTACTGTCTCATCTAGGCGAAGCTCTCGCTGAGTTTCTGGAACTCGCGTTGGTCCTTGAGCATGTGGCTGTCCTTCCTTTTGCCATCCTTCTTGTCGATGTAGAAGTGGATGGTGCATGGTCCCGACAACTTGTTGTATGCCGAGGGTTCATCGTCGCGACCGCGGAGCTGCCATGTTTGTGTTGGGCGTCCTCCATCACGGAAGTTGCTTCCACGATATCCGCCGATGATGCGGTTGTTTTTGTTGCGGCGCTCAGCATAGCCAGCCGCAACCATGTCGGGTCCGTCGCGATTGTCGTAGATGGGCAATCTTTGCTTGCTACGGCACTCACATCTGCGACCGTAGTCATCTTCCTCGTCCGAATGTGCTCGGTGGACGGAGTCCTCACCATCCGCCCACATGTTGGCGATGTCCATGAGGTGGTCGAGTGTCTTGGGCTTAACGCGCCCAAGTTCTTATTTGAAGTCTGGGCGTTTGACGCCATCTTTGAAGGCGTCGATCGTTCTCTCCTCGGAGATGTGTGCCGCGGAGTTCTTGATGTTGGATGTAAGATCCCACCTTTATAAAGGTAAATATCCCTGTGATTGCAATGCTAGTCCCTGGATCAATGCTAGCATCCACAGTTTAAGATGAAGTACACGGAAACAAAGGTCATTATTACATCGTCATTCCAGAGATAACATAGTCTTTTACAACTCCATAGCCATAGGCTAGTACAAGAGTTTAACTTAACAATATATAAATAGAAGTCTTCATCTTCATGTGCCATAGGCAAGCATGTTGAGTGTAGACTCATAACCCCTAATCATCATCAGAGTAACCTACAACATCACAAGTTACAGCCACAGTGGGTCAATACATTGGAATAGTATTGGCAAGTGATACCTTAGTAGAATATTAGTATCTAGTTACTACATGAAGTTGGCTAAATGTAGCTCAGGCTTGCTTTTCTCAAAATAGGTTTTACCTATTAGTTGAAAACACTAACTTTTTCTTTGACAAAAACTTCCCAAGGAACCACCAATAGAAATTGGTGAACCTTCACCCTTGTTCAACCACAAGTTTTAACTTAGAAAATTGGGATGAGGAGATTCTTGATAGCTTCCATGTCTTGATGCTCAAATTGTCCAATACCAGGGACATGGCTAAGTACATAGATTCTTCCATCTACAGAGGTTGTGCACTTTCCCCACAAGACTTTATTTTCACCAAGACAGGACCCTTCAGAAGCCTTCCCTTAGACCAAATGGACGCGTTCCAACCTATCATCCCACTACCACCAACTTTACAAATGGCTAAGTTATTGCAACCTATATGATCCAGGCAGAGCCCATAATGCCATGTGGCTGCACTAGAAGCTTCTTAACATTTGGCATCTCAAATCCCTTTGTTCCTGGGTGGCTTTCCACAAGTGAGATACACAAGGTAAACCATAGAAATGGGCCTTGTGTAACCACTCAACACAAACCATTCTTTCCATTCCACCCAGGTGTTTCATTCACTTAGTTGTTTTATTAAGCAAGACATAAGTCAAAGACTTAGAAATATTTCTCATAGCATGTATATATAATCCACCCTTAGTTACTACTAGCTAGGCTAACCATGGCAATAGCAAGTATCTTAACTTAGAGGAAATTCTAACAATTCTACCACTACTAGGATTTCCCAAGCATAGCATATAGATGCTTAGCAAAATATTCATGCAAGACCTATACAAAATATTTCTAATGCATAGGTAAAATATTGGAGCAAAATTATATGAAGCACCACTTGCCTTGTTAGTTGGGGGAGTAGAAACAATATTCACAACCACAATCACTGTTAGCACCAAAATCTACACATAAAATGATAGCACCAAATTCATATATCAAAAATATACAAGAAAAAATATATGAATGCATGCAAATGCTATGTGATGATTTTCTACACCAAACAAGACAAGTACACAGTACTGAATAAAAAACAAGACAAAAACACACTAAATAAACTTTATTTGGTCTTTAAATCATTTTTCAAATAATTTCTATACTCAAAATAAGCCTATAAATGTCTCTGCAAAAATAACCAATTTTGCAGAAGCAAAACATCAAACACATTGCATAAATGGATAGAATTATTTCTGCTAATTCCAATGATATAAAATTTGCAAAATTTGAACGTGTGGATCAAAAGTTATGAATTTTGCAAGTTTGAATATCTAATAGATCTAAATCAGATTTTTAAAACAAATAACAGGCCACACGACAGCGTCTGATTGGACGATACCGCTTCGCACTGGATCACGCTCGCGCATCGTTGGATCTAACTAACTGCGCACGGCCCAGATCAAAACATATCGCTTCACTACAGATCTAATCCTAAGCGCTGGATTCAGATCTGACGGCTGTCGAGCACGCGACCAAGGATGGGCGGCGCTAGCGACGGTGGCGCGGCTCTGCCAGTGGTGTTCCGGTGGCTACGGAGGGGGCTGGGGTTGGTCGAGATGCTTACCAGACTCGCGAGGTCGTGCTGATGCTCAACGTGTAGACGGGCAGGGTCGGGGCGCGCTGTAGAGGTTGCTGGGGCTCGTCGGACTTGCGGACGACGTCGGGTTCTTGTAGACGATGATGTTGCCGATGATATAGACCGCCCTAGCACAAAGCAGATGTGTTAGGAGGTGTGCAAGGTTTTGGTGAACATGACAGGGTCAAAGGGGAAGCAAGGGGCGCTCGAAGATTACTAGTATTTCTCGTCAGAGTTGGGTGGCGGCACTGACGGTTGCGGGCACGAACGGGGACGGTGACCTGGGTCATGATAAAGCAAACGAAAAGCATCAGGAGATTCGCCAGAACATGCTGGTCACGCCCATTTGAAGCAGGGGCAAAGGGGCGGTTGAGTCTCACTGGAATCAGTTGCCGAAGGTCGTCGGTACCGCGGCGGTTTGAGCTCGATTGCGCGCAGCCTGGTGGCGGAGTGAGCGAGGAAAGTGGGGGGAAATGACCGCGGTGGCGAGGTGATTAAGTAGCCAGGAGCGGGGCGAGAATTACTCACGCAATCAACGGCAATCAATCGATTTAAAATGCGGCAGTGAAGGAGAGGGAGGAAACAGCGAGGCCAGGTCGTGGGCGGGGTTTGGGGACAACGATGACGGGGTATGTGGGGTCGGCCTGTCAGCGAGTGGGTGTGCGCTGCTGCGGTGAGAAACAGAGGGAGAAGGGAGACCCCGGGTGGGCTGTTTTGGCTACTGGGCCGAAAGGGTGGCGCCGTCCCAATTCTAATTCTTTTATCCTTTTCTATTTCTGTTTGATTTTACAGGAAACATTTTCAAATGAGTTTCAAATAAGTTTGAATTCAAACCACTACTGGATTTTTGTAAAGTGAAATTTGTACACCATTGGTTGCAGAAAAATGTTGTATACTTGAAAATAATTTGGCACTTTGGAATTTTTGAAATAAACAATGTTTTTACCAATTGCTTAGTAAAGACATAAAAATGATTTTAAATTTTGTTTCTTTGTTTTGAAATCTTTGTCCAAGCTTTGGAAATTATCAAAAAAACTTAGGATCAAACATCTTTGGTTTAAATCAAATAATCTCTTACAAGATAGTAGCATTGGATCAATGCCTTGCTTACATAAAATAATAGGCATTCAAATGCTCCTGATTTTGCAATGACTTTGCAAATGATCCTAAAATGATTATGAATGCACGAATGATATGCAAGCCTTGAAAACATGATTTTAGGGATGTTACAAATCTAACCCCCTTAAGGTGAATCTCGCCCTCGAGATTCGGGTTGGCTAGCAAATAGGTGAGGGTGGTATTTCCGAAGATCATCTTCTCTTTCCCATGTTGCTTATTCTTCGGAATGATGGTTCCACTGTACTTGCAGAATTTGATAGTCTTTGTCCGAGTAACTTTTTCTGCAGTCTCAAGAATCTTGATAGTTTTTTCTTCATACGTGAGATCACTTTCCAATTTGACCTCCTCCAAAGGTATAGTATCCTTCAATGAAGTCTCTTCCATCTCTGGATGGCATTTCTTTAGCTGACTCACATGAAACACATTGTGAATGACAGACAATGATTCTGGCAACTCAATCTCATAATCTACTTCTCCTTTATGACTCAGAATCTTGAATGGTCCAACATATCTTGGGGCCAATTTTCCTTTGACTCCAAATCTCTTCACTCCACGAAGTGGTGACACTCTAAGATAAGCTCTATCACCTACTTCATAGGTGACTTCTCTACGCTTAGGATCTGCGTAGCTCTTCTGTCGGGACTATGCTATCTTCAATCTGTCCTTTACTAGCTTGACTTTTTCTTCAGCCTCTTTGATTAGTTCTGGTCCGAACAAATTTCTTTCTCCTACACCATTCCATAGCAATGGGGTAGTACACTTTCTCCCGTAGAGAAACTCAAATGGTGCCATCTCAATACTGGCTTGATAGTTGTTATTGTATGAGAATTCTGCGTAAGGCAGACTTTCATCCCAACTAGCTCCAGAGTCTAGGGCACATGCCCTCAACATATCTTCTAGAATCTGGTTGGTCCTTTCTGTCTGACCATCAGTCTGAGGATGAAAAGCAGTGCTGAAATCCAATCTCGTTACCAATGATTCATGTAGTTGCCTCCAAAAATGAGAAGTGAACCGAGTTCCCCTATCAGACACAATACTCTTGGGTACTCCATGCAGACACACAATCCTATTCATATAGATCTTGGCCAACTTAGCAGTTGTGTAGGTTGTCTTGACGGGTATGAAATGAGCCACTTTAGTGAGGCGATCCACTACTACCCAAATAGAATCATATCCTGACCTGGTCCTTGGCAATCCGGTGATGAAGTCCATGCCAATCTTGTCCCACTTCCAATCAGGAATAGGTAGTGGTTGTAACAATCCTGCCGGTTTCTGATGTTCCGCTTTCACTCTACTACATACATCACACAAAGCAATATGTTCGGCGATGTCTTTCTTGAGATTATTCCACCAAAATCTTTCCTTCATGTCCATGTACATTTTGGTGTTACCTAGATGAATGGAATATGGTGAGTTGTGTGCTTCTTGTAGAATCAGTTTCCGAAGCTCCGGGTCTTGCGGAACGCAGATACGTTTTCCATACCATAAAGTACCTTGTTCGTCTTCATGGAATCATTTGGCTTTCCCTTGCCAATTTTTTCCTTAATCTCTTCAATTTCCTTGTCCGTCTTTTGGGATTCCTTGATTTTGTCCAACAAAGTGGGTTGAACATCCAATGACATGAGATGTCCTTCAGGCACAATTTCTAACCTGAGGTCTCTAAATTGGGCACACGGATCATCTGGTAACTCTCCCTTAGTAAGGCCATTCACAAATACCTTACGGCTTAGAGCATTTGCTACAACATTTGCTTTACCGGGGTGGTATTGCAAACTCAAGTCATAGTCCTTGATGAGTTCTAGCCATCTTATTTGCCTCATGTTGATTTCTTTCTAGGTGAAGATATATTTCAAACTTCTGTGATCTGTGAACACTTCACATCGCTTTCCCAAAAGATAATGTCTCCATGTATTGAGTGCATGGAAAACAGAGGCTAACTCCAAATCATGAGTAGGGTAATTTACCTCATGAGTTTTGAGTTGTCTCGAGGAATAAGCCACAACTTTCCCTTCTTGCAGTAGAACTGCACCTAATCCGTGATGAGATGCATCACAATACACTTGGAAATCTTTCTCCAAATCTGGTAGACATAGGACTGGTGCTGTCACTAGTCTCTTTTTCAATTCTTGGAAACTGAGTTCACATCCTTCAGACCAAGCAAATTTCTTGTCTTTCTTTAGTAACTCCGTCATTGGCTTAGCTACCTTGGAGAAATTCTCAATGAATCTTCTATAATATCCTACCAAGGCAAGGAAACTTCGAACTTCCTTCACTGACTTAGGAGATTCCCATTCAGTTACAGCTGACACTTTTGCGGGATCAACTGCTACACCATCACCTGACACAATGTGTCCAAGAAATCCAACTTCATTCAACCAGAATTCGCACTTGCTGAATTTGGCATACAGCTTATGTTCCCTAAGCTTCTCAAGTATCAAACGCAAGTGTCCTTCATGTTCTTCCTTGCTCTTGGAGTAGATCAAAATGTCATCGATGAAAACGACAACAAACTTGTCAAGGAACTCCATGAACACCTTGTTCATCATATTCATGAAGTAAGCTGGTGCATTGGTCAAACCAAATGGAATTAGTGTATACTCATACAATCCATACCTAGTGGTGAAAGCCATCTTAGGTATGTCTTGTTCCCTTATCTTAAGCGCAAAATAACCTGACCGGAGATCAATCTTTGAGAACACACAGGCTCCTTCTAGCTGATCAAACAAGTCGTTGATTCTGGGCAAAGGATACTTGTTCTTGATATTCACCTCATTGAGTGAACGATAATCTATGCATAACCTTTGACTTCTATCCTTCTTTTCCACAAACAAAACTGGTGCTCCCCAAGATGAAGAACTTGGTTGAATAAATCCTTTCTGCAATTGCTCTCCAAGCTATTTCTTGAGTTCTTTCAACTCATCAACTGACATCTTATAAGGTCTCTTTGCTATTGGTCCTGATCCTGGTAGCAAGTCAATCAAAAATTCCACATCTCTATCTGGTGGCATTACCGGCAATTCTTCCGGAAAACACATCCGGATATTCACTCACAATTGGCACACTATCTATGCTAACCCCCTTAAGAGAATTTAGCTTACTCCCTTTTGATTCAAAGTTAGTCTTGAATCTAATCCTTTTATTTTCTAGGGTTGTGAGTGTGACAGTGTGATTGGCACAATCTAGCACTCCCTTGTACTTAGTCATCTAGTCCATTCCCAAAATGACATCCAATCCTTGGGAGTTTAGGATTATCAAATTAACGGGAAACTTATACTTCCCAAACTCTATGACTAGGTCATGACATCCTGAGTTCACTATCATTTCTCCACCAGGAGAACTTACTTTTATAGGACACCCAATAGTTTCAACTGGAAGTTCATTTCTTTCAACAAATGCTCTTGATATGAATGAATGCGATGCGCCAGTATCAAAAAGAACAAGTGCTGGAACAGAATTGAGTTTGAACTTACCAGCCACAACATCAGGCTCCTCATAGATCTCTTCCACATTGATGTGGTTCACCTGTCCCTTCTGGAAAGGGTTGGGTTTGTTGGCACCTTCAACCTTCTTTTCTGGGCACTCATTTGCATAATGCCCCATCTTCTTGCACTTGAAGCATTCAACCTGACTGAGATCCTTCTTGACAGGCTGGCTTCCACTACCACTTCCATTTCCATTGTGGTGGCTCTTGTATCCACCCTTGTGGTTCTTGTACTTGTCGTTATCATGACTACGATGATGCTTGTTGTCATGATGGCGGTTGTGGTTGTGGTGGTTGTGGTACTTTCCATGTTTGTGGGATCCAGAACTCCCACTATCATCATAATGGGAACGCTTGTGAGACGATCCCGAGCTATGCTTGTTAGAGCTGTGCTTCCTCTTTCTGCTTTCAACCTGTTTCATCTTGTTCTCCAAGATGGTAGCCTTGTCACAAAGGGATTGGTAGGTGGGGACATAGGCCACAGATAACTGCAGATTCAGTTCATCGTTCAGTCCTTCGAGGAACTTTTCTTTCCTCTTGGCATCGGTATCAACTTCATCCGGTGCATAACGCGCCAGATTGTTGAAATCCTCAATATATTCAGCCACGCTGCGGTGACACTGCTTCAGATTATGGAACTCCTTCTTCTTCAGATTCATCATTCCGGATGAGATGTGAGCTATACGGAATCCATCTTCAAAGATAGCCCATGTCACATCCTCAATAGGAGTGGTGATCTGGAAGTTATCCCACCAAGTAGCTGCTGGTCCTTCCAACAGGTGTGCTGCAAACCTGACTTTCTCTTCGTCGGTGCAGCCGACAGTTACCAAATCCTTGTTCACCGAACGCAGGCAATCATTGGCCACCATGGGATCAGTAGTTCCTGAGAACTTTGCAGGCCTCAGTCTTAGAAATCTGGTGAGCATGTCAAATCCTAGTGGATTGTTCTGATTGTTGTTGTTGTTGTTGTTGTTGTTGTTGTTGTTGTTGTTGTTGTTGTTGTTGTTGTTGTTGTTGTTGTTGTTGTTGTTGTTGTTGTTGTTGTTGTTGTTGTTGTTGTGTCGTCGTCGTCGTCGTCGTCGTCGTCGTCGTCGTCGTCGTCGTCGTTGTTGTTGTTGTTGTTGTTGTTGTTGTTGTTGTTGTGTTGTGTTGTTGTTGTTGTTGTTGTTGTTGTTGTTGTTGTTGTTGTTGTTGTTGTTGTTGTTGTTGTTGTTGTTGTTGTTGTTGTTGTTGTTGTTGTTGTTGTTGTTGTTGTTGTTGTTGTTGTTGTTGTTGTTGTTGTTGTTGTTGTTGTTGTTGTTGTTTTTGTTGTTGTGATTTTGCATGAAAGTGGTCATCATCTGCATCAACGGTGCCTGTGCTGTCATCAGCTGCTGCATCTCAGGGGTGACATTGTTGTTGTTTGGGTTGTGGTTGGCATGTCGAGGAGGCATCTGTGGTTTTCATAAGGATAAGAATGAGATACCCATAGATGCTTAACATGCACAATACATCACATAAACAATCACCAAACAAGTATCAAAATAACAAAAAGTTCAACGACATAAACAACAAGTTTGGAAAGCAAACACACCAATAGCAAGCCATCCACATGTTGGATGGTCATTGCGACTCAATAATCAAAAGCATGGTAAATGATAAATAAATGAGTAGTCATCACTACTCCTCTGCATCAACCTCCTCATCGACAAGTTTAAGACCTGCATAATCCATAGAGGTCTTGTACTCCTCGACATTGGTAGTAAAGGCCTCTACCTTGGCTTTGAGATCCCTCTTCTGTGAACGAAGCCTCTCAATCACACCCTGCTGATGCTCGAGCTCGAAGTCCTTGGCCTCTAGTTCTGTATTCATCTCTCGAATCCTCTTGTTCCTGTCTTGGACTCTTTTCTCTTGGCTCTTGAACTTCCTATCCTGGCTCTCAAACTTGGCCTCCATTTCCTTGACTATCTCGTATTGCTCGGCGAAGAGCTTGTCCTTCTCACGAAGCTGCACCTGGAGCTCGTCATTGCTAAGCATGACGTTGGTCCTATCAGTATCTAGGTGCCTAATAAGAACCTCTAGGTCCTGAAGATACAGACGAATTGGCTTTGCCGTCTCTCTAGCAGCATCCTCGAACTCAATAGCCTCATCCTCCTCGTCGCGTCTTCCGAAGGCGTGAAAGTGAGTACCTCTAAGCTCCCTGGAGTGCCTCCCTAATAGACGCCTAAGTAAATCCTGCATGACTACATCTAAGCCTCTCTTCTTGTCGTCATGCATTAGCTTGAAGGTGATAGCCTCCGTGGTTGGCTCAGTCTGGCGTCCTGGATGAGTAACTTTGAAGCCCCAAAGGTCCTTCCTCTCAAACTTGGTGTGGGGGAGCGTCATGATGCAAGGAAGCGGAAGGTTGAGCACACTAGTGAGCTCAATAAGACGAGTGCCAAAACGAGTTCCCTTGAACTCTTCAGCCATGCTGATAGTAACATTAGGCATCTATTTTATAAGATAGAGAAAAGTTAGAATCAACTTCAATAGAGATAAATCACAAGACAAAGCATCACATGCATATATTTGGCAATCAAACACACAAGTCATGGCATACATAAATCCATTACAAGCATCCAAGGTTCAACATAACTTAGACAAAAAAATTGGAAATCAAACGATAAGTGTGGTGGTCCAACTAACGAAGTACATTACAATCCCATCTCACTTGCCAAGTTGGCTAATAGGGCATCCCTAGAGGCAATTTGTCGATCCTGATCACATGACTCCATTGCTAAGTCTATGATGTCCTCTCTTAAACGTTGGTTGGTAGCCTCTAACTCTTGGGTATGCTTATTTTCTTCCCTAAGGTCATTTTGGGTGTTAAGCATTCTGCACTTGAGTCTATCACCAAGATCCTTGATGGCCTTCCAAGCTGCATCTCTTGCAGAGTCAAAGAATGTGGTGTGCATCACTGAGTTGGTGACCATGCAGAATCCTGATTCCTTGTGGTTGTCTTCCTTGTTTTTATACAAGTGAAGTTGCACCCACCAGTACTCTAATCCTTCATCTATCACGGGGAAACCTTTGTACACAACTGCACCATGCATCCCCATGGCAACCATGAGATCCTTGAGAGCTTTTGGGAATTCTGTCTCACACTCCAAGCTCATAGTCATGAGTGGTCCCTTCCTCACGGCTTCGTTGATGGAGTTCATCTACAAATAGAGATGAGAAAGAAGATTAGAAAAGTTTTACGAGAAGAAAAAGACAAGTGTGGATATGATTGAATTTTTTCCTTAGTGGTTTCTAATCCAATCCTAGGGTTATAATCCTACAGGCAACACAGTGCTCTGATACCATCTGTAAGATCCCACCTTTATAAAGGTAAATATCCCTATGATTGCAATGCTAGTCCCTGGATCAATGCTAGCATCCATAGTTTAAGAAGAAGTACACAAAAACAAAGGTCATTATTACATCGTCATTCCAGAGATAACATAGTCTTTTACAACTCCATAGCCATATGCTAGTACAAGAGTTTAACTTAACAATATATAAATAGAAGTCTTCATCTTCATGTGCCACAGGCAAGCATGTTGAGTATAGACTCATAACCCCTAATCATCATCAGAGTAACCTGCAACATCACAAGCTACAGCCACAGTGGGTCAATACATTGGAATAGTATTGGCAAGTGATACCTTAGTAGAATATTAGTATCTAGTTACTACATGAAGTTGGCTAAATTTAGCTCAGGCTTGCTTTTCTCAAAATAGGTTTTACCTATTAGTTGAAAACACTAACTTTTTCTTTGACAAAAACTTCCCAAGGAACCACCAATAGAAATTGGTGAAACTTCACCCTTGTTCAACCACAAGTTTTAACTTAGAAAATTGGGATGAGGAGATTCTTGATAGCTTCCATGTCTTGATGCTCAAATTGTCCAATACCAGGGACATGGCTAAGTACTTAGATTCTTCCATCTGCAGAGGTTGTGCACTTTCCCCACAAGACTTGATTTTCACCAAGACATGACCCTTCAGAAGCCTTCGCTTAGACCAAATGGACGTGTTCCAACCTATCATCCCACTACCACCAACTGTCCAAATGGCTAAGTTATTGCAACCTATATGATCCAGGCAGAGCCCATATTGCCATGTGGCTCCACTAGAAGCTTCTTAACATTTGGCATCTCAAATCCCTTTGTTCATGGGTGGCTTTCCACAAGTGAGATACACAAGGTAAACCATATAAATGGGCCTTGTGTAAACACTCAACACAAACCATTCTTTCCATTCCACCCAGGTGTTTCATTCACTTAGTTGTTTTATTAAGCAAAACATAAGTCAACGACTTAACATGTATATATAATCCACCCTTGGTTACTACTAGCTAGGCTAAGCATGGCAATAGCAAGTATCTTAACTTAGATGAAATTCTAACAATTCTACCACTACTAGGATTTCCCAAGCATAGCATATAGATGCTTAGCAAAATATTCATGCAAGACCGATACAAAATATTTCTAATGCATAGGTAAAATATTGGGACAAAATTATATGAATCAACACTTGCCTTGGTAGTTGGGGGAGTAGCAACAATCTTCACAACCACAATCACTATTAGCACCAAAATCTACACATAAAATGATAGCACCAAATTCACATATAAAAAATATACAAGCAAAAAAATATGAATGCATGCAAATGCTATGTGATGATTTTCTACACCAAACAAGACAAGTACACAGTACTGAATCAAAAACAAGACAAAAACACACTAAATAAACTTTATTTGGTCTTTAAATCATTTTTCAAATAATTTCTATACTCAAAATAATCCTATAAACGTCTCTGCAAAAATAACCAATTTTACAGAAGCAAAACATTATACACATTACATAAATGGATAGAATTCTTTCTCCTAATTCCAATGATATAAAATTTGCAAAATTTGAACGTGTGGATCAAAAGTTATGAATTTTGCAAGTTTGAATATCTAATAGATCTAAATCAGATTTTTAAAACAAATAACAGGTCACGCGGCAGCGTCTGATTGGACGATACCGCTTCGCACTGGATCACGATCGCGCACCGTTGGATCTAACTAACTGTGCACGGCCCAGATCAAAACATACTGCTTTGCTATAGATCTAATCCTAAGCGCTGGATTCAGATCTGACGGTTGTCGAGCACGCGACCATGGATGGGCGGCGCTAGCAACGGTGGCGCGGCTCTGCCAGTGGTGTTCCGGTGGCTACAGAGGGGGCTGGGGTTGGTCGAGATGCTTACCAGACTCGCGAGGTCACGCTGATGCTCAACGTGTAGACGGGCAGGGTCGGGGCGCGTTGTAGAGGTCGTTAGGGCTCGTCGGACTTGCGGACGACGTCGGGTTCTTGCAGACGATGATGTTGCCGATGATATAGACCGCCCTAGCACGAACCAGATGTGTCAGGAGGTGCGCAAGGTTGTGGAGAACACGACAGGGTCAAAGGGGAAGCAAGGGGCGCTCGAAGATTACCAGTATTTCTCGTCGGAGTTGGGTGGCGGCACTAACGGTTGCGGGCACGAACGGGGACGGCGACCTGGGTCACGAGAAAGCAAACGAAAGGCATCAGGAGATGCGCCAGAACATGCTGGTCACGCCCGTTTTAAGAAGGGGCAAAGGGGCGGTCGAGTCTCACCGGAATCAGTCGTCGGAGGTCGTCGGTACCGCGGTGGTTTGAGCTCAATTGCACGTAGCCTGGTGGCGGAGTGAGCGAGGAAAGTGGGGGGAAATGACCGCGGTGGTGAGGTGATTAAGTATCCAAGAGCGCGGCAAGAACTACGCACGCAATCAACGGGAATCAATCGATTTAAAATGCGGAAGTGAAGGAGAGGGAGGAAACGGCGAGGCCAGGTCGTGGGCGGGGTTTGGGGACGACGATGACGGGTCATGTGGGGTCGGGCTGTCAGCGAGTGGGTGTGCGCTGCTGTGGTGAGAAACAGAGGGAGAAGGGAGACCTCGGGTGGGCTATTTTGGCTACTGGGCCGAAAGGGTGGCGCCAGCCCAATTCTAATTCTTTTATCCTTTTCTATTTCTGTTTGATTTTCCAGGAAACATTTTCAAATGAGTTTCAAATAATTTTAAATTCAAACCACTACTGGATTTTTGTAAAGTTAAATTTGTACACCATTGGTTGCAGAACAATGTTGTATACTTGTAAGTAATTTGGCACTTTGGAATTTTTGAAATAAACAATGTTTTTACCAATTGCTTAGTAAAGACATAAAAATGATTTTAAATTTTGTTTCTTTGTTTTGAAATCTTTGTCCAAGCTTTGGAAACTATCAAACAAACTTAGGATCAAACATCTTTGGTTTAAATCAAATAATCTCTTGCTAGAGAGTATCATTGGATCAATGCCTTGCTTACATAAAATAATAGGCATTCAAATGCTCCTGATTTTGCAATGACTTTGCAAATGATCCTAAAATGATTATGAATGTATGAATGATATGCAAGCTTTGAAAACATGATTTTAGGGATGTTACATTATACTAGCGTAGTATGTACGAGCGAATGGATTCGACCGATCGTTGAGTGCAGGCCCGTAGTTCCTCGATCGAGGCTGGCCTTTTGCTGGTACCCTTAAAGTTTCGGATGAAACTGTATGCCAGTTCCTCCCAGCTTCGAATGGAACCCAAGGACAGGCTGCTGAGCCAGATCCGGGCTGCGCCTGTCAGCTGCAGCTGAAGGCACTGCAGGGCAGTGTTTTTGTTTCCGTCGTGTAGCTTGACGGACGACAGGTGGTCGCTGAGCCACGCCTTAGGGTCCTGCGTGCCGTCGAACTTCGGAGTGTCCGAAGGGAGCTTGAAATTTCTCGGCATCCGTGTTTGCCGAACAGATCTGCTGAAGCATCAAGCTCCGTAGAGTTCTCCGTCATCATCCTCTTTGGAATCAGATGAGCACGTGTGTTTGGCGCGTGCCTTATCGACCTTGCGCTGAGCGAGGTCGCTTCGAGCATCGTAGTCGCGGCTTCTACGTCGCGGACTCTTGCGTCGTCGTGGTAGATCGTGCTCGTCTTCCTCCTCTTCGTCTGAGGGCGTGGGGCTGCGGTTGAATCTGACCACAACTTTCTTTTTCGGATCTGCAGGAGCCTCGTTGTGGAGCGCAGCTCCGGCGAGTCCAAGTCCGGCTAGTGCGGACTTGTGTATAGATCTCTTCGGGTCCCCCAATGGAGGTGGATGGGACGCGAGATATGTGGTGGCTACCATGATCGCAGCTTGCAGCTTCTTCAGTATGACGTTGCCATTGACGTCCATTTCCATGAAGGACGTGTTGAGGGTTCGAGTCACCTCGCAACGTGCAGCGGGATCCATGTTATCCGTGCGAGAGCGATGCTTGTTGGCTTGATTGCCGTGCGAGCTGGAGCCGCCAGCAGCGGAGAGTGCAGCTCGCCTCGCGCTGGACTCTGAGGCCGCTTGCTTGCGTTTATCGAGTACCTCTTGCATCTTCACCTGATTTTTATGCTCTTCGATGAGGAGTAGGTGGTATGCCATCAGCAGGTCCCATGAAGAATCCACAGGCAAGACTTTGTTGCCCGCCACGGCTTCGCATGCTTGGTTCCATCCTTCCTCGTTGAGGTGAATTCTTCGATGGGCATCGGGGTTGTCCTCGTTGGGTGGGAGGGATGGTTGCCTCATGTTTTCTCCGTTTCTACCTTGTGGGTTGGGTGGTGGCACGTGGGCACTCGAACCTGTTGGTTGTTCCACGTCACTTTGGATGACCACGACGCACTGGTAGCGCTTGCGGATTGGATCGCTGCTGCCGCCGCTTTCGGATCGGGAACCATAGGTTCCTTCATCCGACGGGGGGTCGCATAGATCTGAGTTGTAGCTGCTACTGTCGTATGACTCATCTGTCAGCGTTGACGTGCGTATCACGCTGGGATGCGGGGCCCACGAGGCAGGCCTGATCGATGGCAGTGGCACCTGCTCTGGGAGGCGGAGAGTGCCGGTAAAGACAAAGGTCCATTTTAAAATAAATATTTAAACCATGTGGGAATAAAAGAAATGTTCCAAATGATCTTTAAAATACATGTTTGAACAGAATAGAAAATTACTGAAAGTTTGGTAAAAATATAAATTTAAATGGTGTTTGAAATCATTTGAATAAATTCAAAACAGAAAAAGGTTTCAGAAGAAAAAAAAGGGTCCAGCCTAGCTAACCTAGCCCATCAGGCCTAGCCAGCCCACTTCCTCTCCCGCGAACCATTTCTTTCTACTCAGACCCGCACCCGCGCTGCCACTGACGCCTGGACACCACCGCATAACTCCTTCTCTCACTGACCAAAGGACCCCAGCCGTCAGTCGTCGTTCTCACCCCACGACCTGTTCTTCCTCCCTCTCTCTCCCGTTTCAGGCTTTGATTTCGCAAGTTTAATTCACGTTGATGGCGCAGTAACCCGGCCCAGCGATCACGTCTGTTAACTTGCCTGCCTCTCCTCTCCATTTCCCCTCGCTCGACATCCTCCCTCTGCCCCTAGGCTGCTCCAATTGCTCGCAGCAACGCCTTTGTCTCTGACGATGTTTCCGGCTAATCCCGGCGAACCCAGCCACCGCCTTGCCTCCCAGACTCCACGAGCCTACTCCACACCTCCCTACGCATTTGAATGTAGCTTCCACTTGCCCGCGCACGCTCCCCTTCATCGGCAACCACAACGACAACAAGCGCAGCCGTCTGCCTCCACTCCGACGACACCCCCTGGTAGCATCTGACTGCCCACTCCCCTCTAACTGATACTCCCGTATTCGCCTTTCTTGCACGAACCTAACAACATCATTTAATTTTCTTGGCGTGAACCATATCCTCGCCTCCGACAATGAACAGACGAGCCCGACACCCTCGAGAACTCCGGCGAGCAATCCTCTCCGTTGCCATGCGCCCCTGCCAACGGTGACCACCTTGAGCACCACCGCGCCACTGCGATCTCGTTAAGCATCTCCCCGCCCCCGCTTACTCCCTAGAGTCACCGTAGCGCATCTGCCAGAGCGCGCCGCCTCCGTTCACCACCGCCAGCTCCGCCAGTATATGGCCAGAAGTTGCGAGCCGTAGGATCTTAATCCAATGGGTACGATAGAAAACTTAACGAAGGGGTACGTGACACTCTGAGCCGCACGATCTGTTTTAAATCTAACGCTCCATGTAGCGCGATCCCCATGAACCGGTACCAGCCATGAGAAACGTGACGCGTGGCCTGTGTGTTGATTTAAAAACAGATTTGATTCTATTAGATGTTAGATTTTGTAAAAATCATAACTTTAAATCTACACGTCTAAATTTTACAAATTTTATATCACTGGAATCAGAAAAAAGAGTAATTTCCAACCATGCACTTTTATTAGTAATTTGTTTCTTTAACATTGATTGTTTTTTGCAGAAACTTGTTTAGGCTTATTTTGTGTATAAAATTCATTCTAAAAATGTTTTTAGGGTACAATCTTTTGTAAATGGATTGTTTTGAACCTACTGACCATAGAAACCAACTTTTGGATTTAAAAATATATTTTGTGACACTTAGGAATTATTCTTTTGAATTAAAGCATTTCTAGCTAAATAAAAATATTGATTATGTTTTAAAAATGCTTTTTGAGTAAAACCTTTTGAAAATTGTTTGATTTAAACTCTCTGACCCTAAACACCAAGTTTTAGGAATTAAAAGTATATTTGGTGAACCCTATAAATTATTACTTTGTTTAAATGCATTTCCAACAAAATAAAATAATGCTTTGATTTAAAAATGGTTTTTTGATGAAACCTTTTGCAAATGGTTTAATATTAAACACTTGACCTTAAAACACTAACATTTGTGTTTAAAAATATATTTGGCAAACACTAGAAAATATTCCTTTGATTAAACTCATTTCTAGCAAAACAAAAATGAATTAAAGTGTCCTTTTCACTAACTTGTTATCAAATAGTTTTGCCACTTTTATAAATGACAAATAGGTGTTTTCAAATGTTTATAACCTATTATAAACCACTTTTCGAAATAAAATAATCTTTGGCATGCTTGCATTCATTGCTTAGTTTTTATTATTCTATGTGATGAATTGCTTGAATGGTAGATTGAATTTGTGCCTTGATTGAATTGTAGTGGAATTTGCAGAGTGTGAATATTGCAAGATCAAGGAGTGAACTTATATTCTCTACCAAAAAAGGCAAGTGGTGCTTCATACTTTTGTCCCATTTTTTTCACTATGCATTAGTGATATTTCAAAGTAGGACTTGCATGGAATTTTACCAAGTATGCCATGCCATGGGAAATCCTAGTAGATGATGCCTTAGTAGAATTTTCCCTAAGTTAAGATTCCTACTACTATCATGCTTAGCTTAGCTAGTAGAAAACAAGGGTGGATTATATTCATGCTATGAGATATTTCTAAGTCTATGACTTGTGTATTGTTTAATAAAAACAACTATGTGAACGAATCACCTGGGTGGAATGGAAAGGATGGATTTATGTTGAGTGGTTACATAAGGCCAAGGGACTGGTGAACCTTGTGTATCACACTTGTGGAATGCCACCCAGGAACAAAGGGATTTGAGATGCCATATGTTAAGAAGCTTCTAGTGCAGCCACATGGCATTATGGGCTCTGCCTGGATCATATAGGTTGCAATAACTTAGCCAAATGGACTATTGGTGGTAGTGGGTGATAGGTTTGGAGCGTGTCCATTTTGGTCTAAGGGAAGGCTTCTGAAAGATCTTGTCTCGATGCATGTCAAGTCTTATGGGGAAAGTGCACCACCTCTCGAGAGAGTAAAATTTAAGTACTTAGCCATGTCCCTGGAAATGGACAATTTGAGCATCAAGACATGCAAGATATCAAGAATCTCCTCATCCCAATTTCTAAGTTAAAAATTGTGGTTGAACAACGGTTAAAGGATCTTCAATCTTTGATTGGTAGATGCCTTTAGTGATTTTGACAAACAAAAACTTAGTGTTTTCAAATGATAGGGAAAATCTATTTTGAGCAAAGCAAGCCTAAGCTCCACTTAGCCAAATGCATATAGATGATAGATACCACTACTATACCATAGTATCACTTGCCAATACAATTCAAATGTATTGACCCTTATGGCTGTAACTTATTATGTTGTAGGTTTGTTTGATGTTAGTGAAGTGTGTTGATTAGGATTACAAGTCTACAACCAACATGATTGCCTGTGGCACTTTGAAGATGAAGGACTCC
Organism: Avena atlantica; assembly: GCA_910589765.1. Classification (NCBI taxonomy): domain Eukaryota; kingdom Viridiplantae; phylum Streptophyta; class Magnoliopsida; order Poales; family Poaceae; genus Avena; species Avena atlantica. The sequence continues at coordinate 478,175,600 of OU342739.1, read as the reverse complement.
ATGCTATATAGTTATTTCTGATGCATTGTAATATGATAGCCAAATGAGCTATGTAAGATGTACTGAAATATTTTATTCCTGGTTATAAATTTGTACTATGACCTTTGTTTCTTGATATTACATCTTAATTGTGGATGCTAGCTATTGATCTAGGGACTAGCATTGCAATCACAGGGATCTCTACCTTATTAAAGGTTGGGACCTCTACAGATGGTATCAGAGCATTGTGTTGCCTGTAGGATTGTAACCCTAGGATTGGTCAAAACCCCTTAGAAAACTAGGAGTTGTATTTGTTCCAAAACTTATTTACGAACAATCTTGTAAAATCTTTCCTCAACCTTTTGGTTTTGATTCTACATCTCTTCCTTTTCAAACTTGATGGAAAAAACCTCAACAAGAACAAAGAAATCAACTTGAGCAAAGACTTCACGAACACAAATGACTTCAACTTTAGTTTCATCAAGGACTTCAACTTGGACATCACTAAGGACTACAAGTGGGACAAGAAATATTACTCAAGACTTGAAGACTAAAGAAACACAACTTAGAAGGAACCATCATCACCTTTGAAGCTTTGTGACCAAGATGCAAGAATATTTGCAAAGATACAATGATCTCATTCATGAATAAACAACTAAGAAGAAGGAAATGATCTAAAAAAAACCACATAGTTGGACCACCATACTAGTCTTTAGTTTAGATCAAACACACCAACTTATGTGGTGTAGCAAAAATATTTTGTTGCCTAAAAATGTGCTTGAACCTTGTTGTTTGAGTGGAATGTTTGTTTGTGATTGCTTGCACATTTCTTGTGTGAATTGTGATGTGTGATTAGACTTCTTCACTAGAAATCTTTTGTCTATTCTAATCCCAATCCAACCCAAACAAATGACTTCTCCAAGAAAATCCAACATCAAGAATGGTGACAACAACAACCAAGAGATGCACATGAGAGAACAACTACTAGCAAACCAAACCCAGTTGAATCAGATGACAACTTAGTTCTTAGCCAACAACAATGAGTTAGACCCAACCATACAAAAGTTTTTGGAAATCCAATCCCAATTGTTGCAAGGGATGACCACTCAAATGATCAACATGAAAGACAACCTTTATCAAGGAGATTGTGACAACAATGATGTCAAGGATGATATTATAGAAGGAACTCAAGCTTGCAACATTTGTGGAGACATGGAACACACTTCCAAAGAGCATGAGGATCAATGCCCTAATTGTGAAGAGAAACATCCAACTAAACAATGCCCCACATCTCAAGTGACTTGTTTCCTATGTGAAGGAAATAACATGTCCCTATCCAATGCCCCATCTATCCTATAGTTCAAAAAATGAAGAAAAAGGGAATGCATCAAATGTTTGGAAACCCCCATCAGGAAACAACTTCAATCAAGAAGGATGAAGACAAAAGAAAACCTCAGATTGCACCTCCATACATTAGGAATCACCTTGGAAACATATGTATTATCCAAGGAATTGTTCAAGGAACCGAGAAAGTTTTCCCACCTTTGAGGTGAGATATGAAGAGCATGAACTAGAGGAACTCCTAACTTTGGAGAAACCCAAGAAGAAGAAGAATAAGGAAATTAGCCAAGTGTGGTGCAACAACTGCAAAGAGCTAGGTAATTATATATCAACTTGTCCAGAGAAGATACATGAAGAACTCAACCTTGTCACATGTTACAAGTGTGGTGACAAAGGACATTATGCAAGCAATTGTCCAGAAAAGGAGAAGTACAAGACAACCAAGCCTATGAAGGATCTCATCCTTGTCACATGTTTCAAGTGTGGAAACAAAGGACACTATGCAGATGTCTGCCCAGAGAAGTTTCATCAAGACCTCAAGAAAGCCAAGATGTAATATAGTTGAAAACCTTTTCAGGGTGGTAGTACCCTAGTTGTTTTGAAGTCAACTTGTAACCTCTAGCTTTCCCAAATCTCGGGATGAGATTTGTTTTAAGGGTGGTAGCCTGTCACATCCCATTCCAAATTTTGAAATGTGAAAAATAAATAAACAAAATAAATAATTGTTGAAATTTAGGGTAAAAAGAAACTTTTTGTTTCTAAATGGAAACTTAAAAACCCATCTTGAACAAACTTTGAATAAAAGGGAATCCAAAAAAATTCAAATCAAGTGAAATGCATTCATCAATGAATGTATCTTGAAATTCAAACTTGGGAAAATAAACCAAAACCCAAAACCTTGATGGAAGAAAATCATTTCCAAGATATCTCTACGGATTTGATCCATATAAAAATTGGTCAAAAAACATTTATGAATGATCAAGGATGATAAATAAAAATATTAGAAGATTCTAGAAATTGATTTCATTCAATTTGGAACCATGGATAAAAACTTATGAATATAATAAGTTAAAAGGAATAAATTTTCAAAGATAATAAAGATCCTATCTAAAATCCATACCAAATTGTGACTAAAATAATCCTAAAGGGATTTAAAAAGATAAAACAATATTAAATAAAATTATACAAATTGGAATCACCAATTTTGAATCTAAAAATAAAAGGATATGGATTTTATAAGACAAAGAAAGAAAGAAAGAAATAAACGATATTTAAAAGCGCAATTAAATCTTGGCTAAATCCATAAGCAAATGAAATAAAGATAATCCAAATAAAATAAAGGGATAAAGATTATTCCAATAAAATTATATGGCATTAAACCATATTCTAATTATATTTGAATAAAGATAAAATTCCTAATGGAAATGATTAACTAAATCATGAGAAAATAATATATAGGAATTTACCAAAGTGGATCAAAAAGTTATCTAATTAACTTAAGAAAAACATTTGAATAAAATTTATATGGGATTAAAACCATATTTGATTTAAATAAAAACAAATGCCCAATTTAAATGATTAATAAATTATATTAAAAATATTTCAAATAATTCAAAGTGAATTATTTGACACCCTAATAAATAAATAAAACCTAATGAAAAGGATTTGGTAAAATTTGGAGATTAAATAGAAGTTGGAAAACATAATTAAAATCCTATTTAAATAAAGACAAAAGTCCATTTTAAAATAAATATTTAAACCAGGTGGGAATAAAAGAAATATTCCAAATAATCTTTGGAATACATGTTTGAACAGAATAGAAAATTACTGAAAGTTTGGTAAAAATCTAAATTCAAATGGTGTTTGAAATTATTTGAATAAATTCAAAACAGAAAAATGAAAACAGAAAAAGACAAAGGTTTCAGAATAAAAAAGGGTCCAGCCCAGCTAACCTAGCCCATAAAGCCCAGCCAGCCCACTTCCTCTCCCGCGAACCGTTTCTTTCTACTCAGACCCGCACCCGCGCTGCCACTGACGCCTGGACACTACCACATAACTCCTCTCACTGACCAAAGGACCCCACCCGTCAGTCGTCGTTCTCACCCACGACCTGTTCTTCCTCCCTCTCTCTCCCGTTTCAGGCTTTGATTTCGCAAGTTTAATTCGTGTAGATGGCGCAGTAACCCCGCCCAGCGATCACGCCCGTTAACTCGCCTGCCTCTCCTCTCCATTTCCCCTCGCTCGCCATCATCCCTCTGCCCTAGGCTGCTCCAATTGCTCGCAACAACGCCTCTGTCTCCGACGATGTTTCCGGCCGATTCAGGCGAACCCAGCCACCGCCTTGCCTCCTAGACTCCACGAAACTACTCCCCACCTCCCTACGCATCTGACCGTAGCTTTCACTCACCCGCGCGCGCTCCCCTTCATCGGCAACCTCAATGACAACACGCGCCGTCGTCTGCCTCCACTCCGGCGACACCCCCTGGTAGCATCTGACCGCCCCCTCCCCTCTAACTAATACTCCCGTATTCGCCTTTCTTGCACGAACCTAACAACATCGTTTAATTGTCTTGGCGTAAACCATAACCTTACCTCCGACGACGAACAGTTGAGCCCGACACCCTCGAGAACTCCTGCGAGCAATCCTCTCCGTTCCCGTGCGCCCCCTGCCCAACGGTGACCACCTTGAGCACCACCGCGCCATTGCGATCTCGGTAAGCATCTCCCCCACCCCCTTACTCCCTAGAGTCACCGTAGCGCATCTGCCAGAGCGCGACGCCGCCGTTCACCACCGCCAGCGCCGCCAGTATATGGCTAGAAGTTGTGAGCCGTAGGATCTTAATACGATGGGTACGATAGAAAAATTAACGAAGGGGTACGTGACACTCTGAGCCGCACGATCTGTTTTAAATATAACGCTCCACGTAGAGTGATCCCCACGAACCAGTATCAGCCAGTAGAAACGTGACGCGTGTCCTGTGTGTTTATTTAAAAACAGATTTGATTCTATTAGATGTTAGATTTTGCAAAAATCATAACTTTAAAGCTACACGTCCAAATTTTACAAATTTTATATCAATGGAATCAACAAAAAGAGTACTTTCCAACCATGCACTTTGTTTAGTAATTTGCCTCTTTAAAATTGATTGTTTTTCCAGAAACTTGTTTTGGCTTATTTTGTGTATAAAATTCATTCTAAAAATGTTTTTAGGGTAAAATCTTTTGTAAATGGATTGTTTTGAACCTACTGACCATAGAAACCAACTTTTGGATTTAAAAATATATTTTGTGACACTTAGGAATTATTCTTTTGAATTAAAGCATTTCTAGATAAATAAAAATATTGATTATGTTTTAAAAATGTTCTTGAGCAAAACCTTTTGAAAATGGTTTGATTTAAACTCTCTGACCCTAAAAACAAAGTTTTAGGAATTAAAAGTATATTTGGTGAACCCTATAAATTTATTACTTTGTTTAAATGCATTTCCAACAAAATAAAATAATGCTTTGATTTAAAAATGGTTTTTAGATGAAACCTTTTGCAAATGGTTTAATATTAAACACTTGACCTTAAACCACTAACATTTGTGTTTAAAAATATATTTGGCAAACACTATAAAATATTCCTTTGATTAAAATCATTTCTAGCAAAACAAAAATGAATTAAAGTGTCATTTTCACTAAATTGTTATCAAATGGTTTTGCCACTTTTATAAATGACCAATAGGTGTTTTCAAATGTTTATAACCTATTAGAAACCACTTTTCCAAACAATCTTTGGCATGTTTGCATGCATTGCTTAGTTTTTATTATTCTATGTGATGAATTGCTTGAATGGTAGATTGAATTTGTGCCTTGATTGAATTGTAGTGGAATTTGCAGAGTGTGACTATTGCAAGATCAAGGAGTGAACTTATATTCTCTACCAAAAAAGGCAAGTGGTGCTTCATACTTTTATCCCATTATTTTCACTATGCATTAGTGATATTTCAAAGTAGGACTTGCATGGAATTTTACCAAGTATGTCATGCCATGGGAAATCCTAGTAGATGATGCCTTAGTAGAATGTTCCCTAAGTTAAGATTCCTACTACTATCATGCTTAGATTAGCTAGTAGAAAACAAGGGTGGATTATATTCATGCTATGAGATATTTCTAAGTCTATGACTTGTGTATTGTTTAATAAAAACAACTATGTGAATGAATCACCTGGGTGGAATGGAAAGGATGGATTTATGTTGAGTGGTTACATAAGGCCAGGGGACTGGTGAACCTTGTGTATCACACTTGTGGAATGCCACCCAGGAACAAAGGGATTTGAGATGCCATATGTTAAGAAGCTTCTAGTCCAGCCACATGGTATTATGGGCTCTGCCTGGATCATATAGGTTGCAATAACTTAGCCAAATGGACAGTTGGTGGTAGAGGGTGATAGGTTTGGAGTGCGTCCATTTTGGTCTAAGGGAAGGCTTCTGAAAGATCTTGTCTCGATGCATGTAGAGTCTTCTGGGGAAAGTGCACCACCTCTCGAGAGAGTAAAATCTAAGTACTTAGCCATGTCCCTGGAAATGGACAATTTGAGCATCAAGACATGGAATCTATCAAGAATCTCCTCATCCCAATTTCTAAGTTAAAAACTTGTGGCTGAACAAGGGTTAAAGGATCTTCAATCTTTGATTGGTAGATGCCTTGGGTGATTTTGACAAACAAAAACTTAGTGTTTTTAAATGATAGGGAAAATCTATTTTGAGCAAAGCAAGCCTAAGCTCCACTTAGCCAAATGCATATAGATGATAGATACCACTACTATACCATAATATCACTTGCCAATATAATTCAAATGTATTGACCCTTGTGGCTGTAACTTATTATGTTGCAGGTTTGTTTGATGTTAGTGAAGTGTGTTGATTAGGATTACAAGTCTACAACCAACATGATTGCATGTGGCACTTTGAAGATGAAGGACTCCATGCTATATAGTTATTTCTGCTGCATTGTAATGTGATAGCCAAATGAGTTGTGTAAGATGTAATGAAATATTTTATTCCTGGTTATAAATTTGTACTATGACCTTTGTTTCTTGATATTACATCTTAACTGTGGATGCTAGCTATTGATGCAGGGACAAGCATTGCAATCACAGGGATCTCTACCTTATTAAAGGTTGGGACCTCTACAAAAGTGTTGGTTGAAATTCCAATGACATGAGATATCCTTGAGGCGCTATCTCCAATCTTAGCTCTTTGAATTGGGCACACAAATCTTCTAGCAATTCTCCTTTGGTAAGGCCATTCACATAAACCTTGCAGCTTAATGCATCAGCTATGACATTCGCTTTACCGGGATGGTATTGCAAACTCAAGTTGTAATCCTTGATAAGTTCTAGCCACCTTTTTTGTCTCATGTTGAGCTCTTGCTGGGTGAAAGTATATTTCAAGCTCTTGTGATCTGTGAACACTTCACAACGCTTTCCAAAAAGATAGTGTCTCCATGTTTTGAGTGCATGGACAACAGAAGCCAACTCTAGGTCATGTGTAGGATAATTTATTTCATGAGCCTTGAGTTGTCTCAAGGCATAAGCCACAACTTTTCCTTCTTGCATCAATACTCCACCCAATCCTTGGTGAGATGCATCACAATAGACTTGGAAGTCTTTCTCTAGATCTGGCAGACATAAAACTGGTGCTGACACTAGTATTTTATTCAACTCTTGAAAACTGGTTTCACATCCTTCAGTCTAATAAAACTTATTCTCTTTCTTAAGCAGCTCCGTCATTGGCTTAGCCATTTTCGAGAAATTCTCGATGAACCTTCTATAGTACCCGGCCAAGCCTAAGAAACTATGGACTTCTTTAACCGATTTGGGATATTCCCACTCAGTTACAGCTGACACCTTTGCGGGATCGACAGCTATACCATTTCCGGACACAACATGTCCAAGAAAACCAACTTCATTCAGCCAAAACTCACATTTGCTGAACTTGGCATACAACTTGTGTTCTCTGAGTTTCTCAAGAATCAAGCGCAAATGTTCTTCATGTTCTTTGTTGCTCTTGGAATAAATCAATATGTCATCGATTAATACCACAACAAACTTGTCAAGAAACTCCATGAACACCTTGTTCATCATGTTTATTAAATAAGATGGTGCATTAGTTTGTCCAAACGGCATCACTGTATACTCATACAATCCATATCTCATGGTAAAAGCAGTCTTTGGTATACAATCCATATCTTGTTCTCTTATCTTGAGCTGAAAGTAACCTGATCGAAGATAAATTTTTGATAACTCACGAGTTCCTTCTAGCTAATCAAAGAGATCATTGATTCTGGGTAAGGGATACTTGTTCTTTATGGTCACTTCGTTAAGTGATCGATAATCTATGCATAGCCTGTGACTTCTGTCTTTCTTCTCGACAAACAAAACTGGTGCACCCCAAGACGAAGAACTTGGTTGGATAAATCCTTTCTTCAACTGTTCTCCAAGCTGTTTCTTGAGCTATTTTAATTCATCAAGTGACATCTTGTAGGGTCTCTTTGCTATGGGTCTAGATCCTGGCAGTAAGTCAATCAAAAATTCCACATCCCTATCTGGTGGCATTCCTGGTAATTCCTCCGGGAACACATCCGGATAGTCCTTCACTACTGGTATACTATCTAGGCTAACCCCTTAAGAGAATTTAGCTTACTCCCTTTGGGTTCAAAGTTAGACTTGAACTTAATCCGTTTCTTTTACGGGGTTGTGAGTGTAACAGTTCTTCTGGCACAGTCTATTACTCCCTCATAACGGGTCATCCAATCCATGCCTAATATTACATCCAATCCTTGGGATTCTAGGATTATCAGACTAACTGGAAACTTGTACTTTCCAAACTCTATTACTAGATCATGACATCCAAAATTTACTATCATCTCTCCACCTGGGGAGCTTACTTTAATGGGACATCCAATAGTTTCAGTTGGAAGTCCATTTTTGTCTACAAATGCTCTTGAAATGAATGAAGCCGTTGCGCCGGTATAAAAAAGGATAAGTGTTAGAAAGGAATTAATCTTGAACTTACCCATCACAGCATCAGCCTCATCATGGATTTCTTCCACATTGATGTGGTTCACATGGCCCTTCTGGAAAGGGTTTGTCTTGTTGGATCCATCAGTCTTCTTTTTTGGGCATTCATTTGCATAGTGCCCAGTTTTCTTGCACTTGAAGCATTCAACTTGACTGATGTCCCTCTTTGCTGGATGACTTCTGTTGCCATTTCCACCATGGTGACTCTTGTACCCACTCTTGTGGTTTCTATATCCACCATTATTGTACCCACGATGTTTATTGCTATCGTGGTGACGGTTATTGTTGTGGTGGTTGTTATGATTCCCGTGTTTGTGGGATCCAGAACCTCCACTTCCTTCACCAAAATAACGCTTGTGAGACAATCCAGATCCATGCTTATCAAAATGGTGCTTCCTCTTCCTATTCTCCACTTGCTTCATCTTGCTTTCCAAGATGGTAGCTTTGTCACACAGAGATTGATAAGTTGGAACATATGCAAAAGACAGTTGCATGCACATCTCATCATTCAGTCCTTCAAGGAAATTATCCTTCCTTTTTTTGCATCAGTGTCAACATCATCCGGTGCATAGCATGACAGATTGTTGAACTCTTCAATATGTTCAGCAACACTGCGATGGCGTTGTTTAAGGTTGTTAAATTCCTTCTTTTTCAACCCCATCACTCCAGCAGAGATGTGAGATGTGCGGAAACCATGCTCAAACATTGCCCAAGTCACTTCATCAATAGGGTTAGTGACTTGAAAGTTATCCCACCAAGTACCTACTGGTCCTTCTAACATGTGTGCTGCGAATCTGACTTTCTCAGCATCAGTGCACCCAACTGTGACCAAGTCCTTGTTCACGGAACGCAGACAACCATTTGCTACCATGGGATCAATTGTTCCAGAAAACTTGCCAAGCCTCAATCTTAGAAACCTTATGAGCATATCAAAAGCTGGTGGGTTTTTGTTGTTGTTGTTGTTGTTGTTGTTGTTGTTGTTGTTGTTGTTGTTGTTGTTGTTGTTGTTGTTGTTGTTGTTGTTGTTGTTGTTGTTGTTGTTGTTGTTGTTGTTGTTGTTTTGGTTCTGGTTTTGATTCGCCATAAACTGAGTCATCATTTGCATCAACTGAGTCTGAGCAATCATCAACTGTTGTATCTCATTGCCATTGTTATTATTGTTAGGATTGGCATGACGGGGAGGCATCTGTGGTTTCAATAAGGATAAGTAATGAGATATAACCAATAGATCCTAACATGCACAATACAATATATAGTAACAATCACAAACATGCAAGCACATGATAAACTTTAGGATTCAAAACGAACAACAAGTTTTGTAAAGTAAACACACTAGCATAGTCATCCACATGTTGGATGATCAATGTGACTCGATAAATAAAATTATGATAGATGGATAGATAGCGAAGTAGTCAACACTACTCCTCCATATTGACCTCCTCCTCCACTAGAGCAAGTCCTGCTGCGTCAAAACCTGCCTTGTACTCCTCCACGCTGGTGGTCAAAGCATCAACCTTCGCCTGAAGCTCTCTCTTCTGTGAGCGCAACCTCTCTATCACCTCTTGTTGTGTCTCTAGCTCAAGATCCTTGAGCTCCATCTCAGCCTTCATCTCATTGATCTTCTTGTTCCTATCTTGGACTCTCTTCTCTTGGTACTTGAACTTCTTGTCTTGTTTATCAAACCTAGTCTCCATCTCCTTGATGCTCTCCTCCTGCTCCTCGAAGGCATTGTCCTTCTACCTCAGCTGGACACGTAGCTCAGCATTGCTAAGCATGACGTTGGTCCTATGAGTGTCAAGGTGCCTAAGGAGGATCTCTAGGTCCTGGAGGTAGTGGCACACAGGCTCAATGGTCTCCTTAGTGGCCTCGTCCAACACTATAGCCTCTCCCTCCTCGTCATGTCTTCCAAAGGGATGGAAGTAGAGGCCCTTGAGCTCGACGGAGTGGCGTCCACATAGGCGTCCTATCAGCTCCTGCATGGCGATGTCGATTCCCTTCTCCTTGTCATCATGGAGTATCTTGAAGGCAATTTCCTCAGTGGGAGGCTCTGGCTAGCGTCCCGGCTGAGAGACTCTAAATCCCCACAAGTCCTTCCTCTCAAACTTCCTGAGCTGAAGTCCCTTAATGTTAGGGATGGGAAGATCGAGCACACTGACGATCTCCACAATACGGGATCCAAAACGAGTTCCCTTGAACTCCTCGGCGGTGCTGAAAACAAAGATAGGAATCTGTTGCATAGGATGGAGAAAATTTAGAACAACACAAAAAGAAAAACATAAGGTAGCAAAACGAAATCCAAAGTCATTCAACAAAACATTAATCCAAACAAGTCATGGCATACATTATTCAATCACAACATCAAGGTTCAATCACAACTTAGACAAAAAATTTCCATACCACATAGGTTCGTATGATCAAATTATTAACGCGAGAAAATGACAAGTGTGGTGGTCCAACTATTGGAGTACGTCACAACTCTCACTCACTAGTGAAGGTAGCTATCTGAGCATCCTTGGTTGAAATCTGCTTGTCTTGATCACAAGACTCACATGCCAAGTCTATAATATCTTCCCTTAGACGTTTTATGGTGGTCTCTAAGTCTTGGGTATGCTTCCTCTCCTCTCTAAGGTCATTCTGAGTGTTGAGCATTCTACACTTGAGTCTTCCTTCAAGTTCTTCAATGGCATTTCAAGCTGCATTACATGCAGAGTCAAAGAATGACATATGCATTTCAGAGTTGGTGACCATGCAGAATCCCGACTCATTGTGGTTATCCTCCTTGTTTTTATACAAGTGGAGTTGTACCCACCAATACTCTTCGCCTTCATCCATCACTGGGAATCCATTGTACATGGCTTCACCATTTATCGCCAAGCTAATCATGAGGTTCTTGAGTGCCTTGGGAAACTCCGTCTCACATTCTAGGGTCATGTTCATCAGTGGTCCCTTCCTGACGGCTTCGTTGATGGAGGCCATCTACAAATAAAGATGAGAAAGAAGATTAGGAGATGTTTTACAAGATGAAAAGAGACAAGTGTGAAATTTACAAAGGGTTGCATTTTCCTATTGGTTTCCTTAGTCTAATCCATCTTAGGGTCATAAACCTACAGGCAACACAATTCTATGATACCATCTGTAAGACCTCACCCTTAAAGGTAAAGGTCCCTATGATTGCAGTGCTAGTCCCTGGATTAAAATGCTAGCACCCACAGTTTAAGATGAAGTACACAGATACAAAGGTCATTATTACATCATAATTCCAGGAGTACAATAGTTCTTACAACTCATTAGCCCAAGGCTAACACATAGAGTTCTCATTACATAGTATATAAATAAAGTCTTCATCTTCATGTGCCATAGGCAAACATGTTGAGTGTAGACTCATAACCCTACTCACCATCAGAGTAACCTGCAACATAATAAGTTACAGCCACAAGGGGTCAATATAGTTGGAATTGTATTGGCAAGTGATATCATAGTTATATAGTAGAGACTATTAACTACATGAATTTGGCTAAGTGTGGTCTCAGGCTGGCTTTGCACAAAGTAGTTTTTGTCCTACTAGTCGAAAAAACTAAGTTTTTCTTTACAAAAACACCAAGGATCCACCAATAGACATTGGTGTACCTCTACCCTTGTTCACCCACCATTTTTAACTTAGATAAATTGGGATGAGGAGATTCTTAACCCTTTCAATGTATTTGATGCTCAAAATGTCCATGACCAGGGACACGACTAAGTACTTAGGTTTTACCCTCTCAAGAGGTGGTGCACTTTCCCTACAAGACTCAACATGCATCGAGACAAGACTTTTCAAAAGCAATCCCTCAGACCAGCATGGACACGTTCCATCCTATCTACTCTACCACCATCTATCCATCTGGCTGAGTTCTTGCAACTTAGTTGGTCAAGGAAGAGCCCATATACCATGTGGTTGCACTAGAAGCTTCTCAACACTAAACATCTCAAATATCTTTGTTCCTGGGTGGCCATCCACAAGTGTGATACATAGGGTAAACCATATGCATGGCCCTGTGTAACCACTCAACACAAACCATACAAGTCCCATTCCACCCAGGTGTTTCAATAACAAAAAAAATTCTTAGTCAAAAACACATAGACATAATCTGTCCATAACACCATAACATGAATAATCCACCCACTTATTCTAATAGAAAATCTAAGCATTCTAGTATACCAGGGTTCCTAACTTAGGAAAATTTCTACCAAGATATCATCTATAGGATCTACCATAGCATAGCATATACTTTGAAAAAAATTACCATGCAAGCCCTACTCAAAAATAGTACTAGTGCAATAGGAAAATATTAGGACATAAGATGAAATATCAATTGCCTTGGTATCTAGGAGAATAGGTACAATCCTCACAATCACACTCTCCACAATCCACAATAATTCATACAACAAAATAATCACAAATCAATATACATACCAAAAATAATATGAATGCATGCAAAATGCAATGAGATAATTTTCCGCACTTTTTAAATCAAAATCTATAGTACTGAAGACAAATCATACATTCTAAAGTCTAAATAAAACAAAAACCACTTTAAAATAATATCCCAAATTATTTTTATAGTAAAAATAGCCCTACAAATGTCTCTTCACAATTTTATAATTTTTCAGAAGCAAATGCCAAAAGCAAGGCCATACATGCTAAGATATCATTTTTATGAATCCATAGACACCTCATTTGTAATTTTTGGATTTACAGAACCAAAGTTATGAATTTTGCAAGTTTAAACATCTAATAGACAAAATCTGGATTTTAAATCCGATTCGCGCTGGATCACGCTCGTGCACCGTCATATCTAAGTGAGATCTAGCGTCTTAGATCTACCCTTTTCACGCCTAGTTCTAATCTCGACCACTGGATCTAGATCTAGTGGATCTGATCTACTTGACCTAAAACTAGCGACGCGCATGGCAACTGCGGCGACGATGCTTCTAACGGCGACGTTCCGGTGAATCCAAGGGGTAAGGGAGGGGCACTGGGGCTTACCAGAGTCGCGGTGATGAGGTGAAGCTCAAGGTGGTCGCTCGTCAGAGTAGCGTTGAGCGTCGGGTGCTTAGAGTCGACGACGGGGGCGGCGTCCTGGGGAACAAGGGGACAAGCGGAAGGAATCATAAGAAGAACAAGACAAAGGCGAGCAATCTCGTTTGAACTAGAGGGCGAGGGGCACACGGGGCTTACCGCAATGGCTTGTCAGAGTTCGTCGGAGTAGCGGCAGTGCGAAGCGGAATTGAGGTAGCCTGACGGCGTTCTGGTGGTGCTGAGTGGGGGGACATGGAGATGGTGCCGAGGGCGTTAAGTAGCCGAGCCGAGGGAGAGAATTACGCCGGCATTCAATGTAAATCAAAGTGCTTTGATTCAGAGGAAACGGCCGCGGCGGAGCTGGTCTCGCGCGAGATTTGGGGATGAAGGGGTGAGGTGGCAGCAGGGACCACATGTCAGCGAGGGGGTGCACACGCGGGGTGAGAAACAGAGGGGTGAGGGGGTTTCCCGGGTGGCCTTGTTGGACTGCTAGTTGGGCATGGGCCAGATTGGCTGGTTGGTTTCTATTTTTTTCTCCTTTTGCCTTTTCTATTTCTGTTTTGACTTTTCAAATAAGATTTGAATGACTAAATCAACTCCAAATATTCTCAAACTTTCACCACATATTTGTGATGTGATCCTAGCGTTTAAAAGTGTGTCAAACACAAAAAATCACTCCAAAACATTTTGGGGTCACAAAATAAAAAATAAAAACATGCCTCATACATGTAATATAAAAAGGGGTACAAAAATAGGGTTTTGTTACGGTTTAAACTTTGAAAAAATTTGTGCACTGTAAACATGCCATGATAATATGAATGCAATCATGATGTTTTGGATTTTATGAAATTTGGGATGTTACAAGTAATCAAGTAGAATAAACAAGTGAAGACTCAAATTATGAAGAAATAATTATGGAGGACAAGTCCCTAGAAGTACTAGAGAGTGAATTCGATTCGCTTCCCATTTCAGGGCCTCCTACTAATGAGGCTTTCGAAGATCTAGAAAAGAGAGGGGACGAGGAAATACCGCCCCCAAAATTGAAGACTTTACCAGACAATCTTAAATATAGATTTTTTGATAATACAAATAAATTATGTGTTATTATTAGTGCTAAACATTTAGGGGATGAAGAAGAAGAACTCATGAAAGTACTTAACGAGCATCGCAAGGCCTTTGGGGTACTCAATTAATGATTTGAAGGGCGTTAGTCCCATGATAAGCGTCCATCGAATATTCATGGAGGAAGGTGCTAAACCGGTTGCAAAATTTAATAGACGGCTAAAGCCCGAAATGAAGGAAGTGGTAAGAAAAGAAATAGTATGCCTATTGGATGCAGGTATAATCTATCCTATAAAAGAAAGTGAATGGGTAAGTCATGTTCATTGTGTTTCTAAGAAGGGTGATTTTACTGTTGTTCCTAATAAAAAAAATGAATTGATACCTACTAGAACTATTGTTGAATATAGGATGTGTATAGATTTCGGGAAATTGAATAAAGAAACTAGGAAAGATCACTATCCTTTACTGTTCATAGATCAAACTTTAGAGAGGTTAGCAAACCACACTCATTTTTTCTACTTGGACGGATAATCTGGTTTTTCCCAAATAGTTGTTCATCCTGATGACCAACTTAAATAAACTTTCATTAGTCCTTATGGTTTACATGCTTACCGACGCATGACTTTTGGTTTATGTAATGCTCCAGCTACTTTTCAAAGATGCATGAATACTATTTTTGCGGATTTTATAGAATTGATAATGGAAGTATTTATGGATGACTTCTTTGTCTATGGAACTTCGTTTACTAGTTGCTTGGATAATCTCAAAAGAGATTTGCAGCGTTGCAAAGAAACCAATCTTGTCCTAAATTGGGAGAAGTGCCATTTTATGGTCAAAGAAGGTATAGTCCTTGGACATAACATATCAGGTAAGGGTATTGAAGTAGACAGAGCTAAGGTTGAAGTAATAGAGATAATGCCACAACCTAGGGATATAAAAGGTATAATAAGTTTCCTTGGTCATGTGGGTTTTTATGGAAGGTTCATTAGAAATTTATCTAGAATTTCTAAACCTTTAACTAACCTTTTGCAGAAGGGAGTGAGATTTAATTTTGATGATAAATGCCTTGTAGCCTTTGATAAACTTAAACATGCTTTACCCCATGCTCCTATCATTAAACCACCTATATGGGATATTACTTTTGATTTAATATGTGAAACTAGTTATGATGTTGTAGGAGTAACTCTGGGAAAACATATAGGTCGCATATTTAATATTATACATCATGCTAGTAGAACTCTTAATAGTGCTCAAAAGAATTATCCTAAGGAAGAAAGAGAACTTTTTGTTGTATTTTTCTGTTGCGAAAAATTTATTTCTTACATAGTGGATTCAAAAGTGAGAGTTCATACGAATCGTGATGGTTTAAAATAACTCCTTGAGAGGAAATATCATAAGCCAAGATTGATCCGTCGAATCCTTTTACTTAGAATTTGAGTTGCAGATTATGCAGAGGCAAGAAATAAAGATATTGGATGCAGTATCCATGTTTGCTTACCAAGGCACCAATCTTATTGAGAGGAACTTTAGTCCTGGTGATTTTCGTTTACGAGAATTATTAGATGAACTAAGGTCAATTCCTCCGAAAGAAAATAAATCCTTGTTGTTGGTGGAGCTTGTCGTCCTCGACTAAATAAACGGTAAGTGGAAGGTAAGTTTTCTTTCTCTAAATAAGTGATTTGTCTTCATAATTTATACTCCTGAAATTTTTACCTTTGAATTCCTCATGTTTTTCTGAAGTTTCTAAAGATTTTTACCAACTATACTGATGTAACTATATGGCCGAAGGAAATACTCCCGTTGTATAGTTGGTCGTTAAACCTTCTGTACCTTCTTCGCGAAATATTTTTTGGTGTCTAGAAACTATACGACCAAAATATATGGCCGGAAAATTTGCTCCCACCGTATAGTTGGTCGTTAAGCTTTCTGCATCTTCTATCCTTTTTTCGTTTTTATTCATCTAAAAAAAGGTTATGTCGGTTCCAAGTATGTAACCAAACCGACCTGGACTCGAGATATTTGGAAATATCTGCTCAGAAACAACTATACAGGCGGAGTTATACGGGCCACACCCGTATAGTTGGTCGTTATGCGGCAGGACTTCTCCATATCCGTGATTTCTTTCCCTCTTCCATTAAGATTCTTTTCTTGGGAGTGACTTTGGTATTTCTCGTGAGTTTTACCGACCTCTGACCCCTCTTATATACTTACATTGTGTTTCTCTCTAAATCATAATCACCAGGAACCAATCAAGACATGCTCTATCCCGTCCCAGGCCGTGGAAAACCTCTGGGTCTCATTGCTTCTCCAAGGGACCGCTCTTGTAGCCCGTCCATGGAAGAAGTCAATGAGGATGTGGAGAGGTTTAGCCCGAGGTACAAGGAGTATGTCGAGCCAAGATTCTACAACAGCGATGCCGATGAATATTGGAGTGACATCTACATCAGAACTGATGTCTATGATCCCCCGAAGATCAACTGGGTGGCAATGAAGAGAGCTCAACAAGAAAGAGAAGGCCACAAGCCACATGGAAAAAGGCGTCTAGAGACGGTCAAGTTTATCACCATGGATCCTAGGCCGCACAAGCGTAAGGAATTACCTAACATTGGTGAAGGTGCTAGCAAGGAGCGATGGTGCCACTCTTGATGCCTACCATTGGTGCTCGTATAAGGTTGAAGCCTCAATAAGAGTGGAGGGACGGTTTATACTTCCCCGATCCATCAATTATGGATGACGAAGAAGTTGTCCCCAGAACCAAAGACTGCATGCGAGTACTGGAGATATATCAGAAGCAGGAGCTACTCCATCGCGTTGAAGTCCGTTATTGTCTCAAGGAGATAAATAAGAAGGACGATCTTCTCCCGTTGGTGACTAAACTCATGGATAAAGTGGACACTTTGGAATCTGATTTATACAGGTGCTATAGCCGCATCACTGCGCTGGAGGATACAACAAGAAGCTACGCACCACGGTGTTACATGCCAGGTGTCATAGTGATATACTATAATCATAGTATCAAATAATCGTGAGGGATTATTTGATCCCGCCTGGCTTGATTCCAAGCTTGGGGAGATTTTTAAGACCTTGTAATCTATCTTATAAGTTTTATATTACTATTTTAGATTTGCATTAGTTTTAGTTTAGAAATAAAGTTTGCATCATTAGAATTCCCTTCAGGAATAGTCGATCCCTTTTATGAAATTCTGAGTTTATTATCATATATGGAGCATTATTGAGTTTGTGCTTGTCTTATTAGATATATGAATGGCTTGAGTATAATTTTACTTGCACTTGATGATAGCAATAGGAGTCTTCCACACAATTGGTATTAATGGAACATACAAAGATAATTTGGTTTGATTTACAAAAGTAAAAATTATCCAATCAGTTAAGTTGAAAAAGAAACCTTGAACAAAGGAAAATTGAAAGTGCTATCAAATTAGAGTGAGAACAAGACGAGGTAGAGTATTCAAGCTATAAAGATTCTTCATATATAATTGGGATTTGATAATTGAGATCGTTGATCTTTGAATCCCCTCATGGAGTGGAATGTATGGCTAGCTCCTTTGCACAACACTTAAACAAAAAGTGTGAGCACAAAAAAAGAGAAAAGAAAATGTGCAAAGAGCAAATAGGCATACACCACTATCTTGTGGTTAGACAAAGAAACCTTTGAGAATTTAAATCCCAAGTGAATATGTTAATTGTAAAACACTTGGGACTACCTCTCTAACTCATTCGGTCGAACCGAAACACTTCTACATCATATTGAGAGTAATCTTTATGAACTGTTAAATGATAAGGTGTGGAAGGATAGTAATACTATTTGGATGGTTCGAGTAAGGTACTATTCATGAACTTATTCCTATGTATCATATATGATAAACACATGCTGCAACTGCCTCATTTATTTTATCGACTCGGCTTCATGAATATGAGGATCACATCCATTAAGCTAAACTTGCTCGGGACGAGCAAGAGTCTAAGCTTGGGAAATTTGATGAGTGCATATTTGCATCATGTTTTATATTATTATTTTGCACTGTAGTTGTAGGATCTTGGTATTTTATGGTGTTTGCGCGCATATTTTATGTCTATTTTCACCAGGATAGGGACACATGATGGATACGATGCACAATTCTTGGACCAGTTGTATTGGAGTGAAAGGGAGTCAAAAACAGCGTAAATCGCCAACTTGGGAAATATCAATAATACCAGAAGAAAACACGAGGAGATCAAAGCATATAGAAGGTTTAACGAACAACTATACAGCGGGAATATTTTCTCCGGCCGTATAGTTCCCGCCGTATAGTTGGCGCCGCCACCGCCTCTTCAAATAGTTTCACCCCGTGTAATTGCATCAGGGAGACGACATATATAAGGACCATAAATTGCAGAAGCCTCACCTCCAGAAGGGATCTGGAGGGGGAACTCATCCATCGGGGATCCATCTTCACCCTACATAGATCCGGGAGGCTAAGGCATCGATCTTCATCATCAACCACTGCATCGCCACCATCTCCACCATCTCCACCCATCTCATCTACATCTTGTTGTAATTTCCATACCCGTTGTGGATTTATACAAGTACTATTCATCTATGATAGATTACATTGTTTTTGCCATGATGTTGATTGCCTCCATGTTTGAGTAGATCATTAGTTCTTGGGGAGATGGAGAAACCCTTGCATGATATTGAAATAAGATAAAGCTTATTACGATATTCATCGCTGTGACCATGTGTTCGATTGTCTTCATCTTGATGTTGGGAGAAGTCGACCTCTCAATATTTGCCTCTTGTAGGGACTTGATTGAGGGAACTACTTGTTGGTAGACGGAGGTGTGCTAGCACTTATAGTGACTATAAAGCTGTTGTAACTTCTTACATATCAACTTGGAAACTAAGGAAACTCACGAAACACTATACATGCCATGGGATACATCCTACGGGATCAAATCCCTTAATAGCGCAGTAATTCGATTAATGTCGATTGATGTCTGTTGTGGTTATGAGGATTATGTGAGCAGCGGTTGCTGCCTATTCGTCCAATTACGGAATTCCTCCCACACATACATAGTTGAGAATGTTTATGATAATAATTTTTACCTTAAACCCTTTATAATGCTAGAGGTGTATCCGCTACTCCCTGAGAATGTTTTTTCCCATTGTAGTTTCATATCTCTTTTACATACATGATACTTACTTTCTGTATTCAGATTGTTTTACTATACTTATTGTTCTCTTATACAAAAACCCAAAAACACCTTTTTACACAACATTCGCATTTTATATTTTTACTTAGAACGTTATTTAGCATTACTATTTCAGTATTTAATTCAAGAGTTATTATACTTCAGAACTCCTGCTCCCTATGGGATCAATATCTTTATTTCGAAAATAGCTACAAATGATCTGTGCACTTGCAGTCATCAGTATCTCGTTGCCAAAGCCATAGGGTGCCACAGGAGGTGCACATGGGAACGGTTCTTTGATCATCAAGGTCGTAACGGACCTAACGACTTTCTCCAACTGAATGTTGGAAAGTTCTTCCTTCAGGACTCAGGTTGGGTCTGTGGTACCCGAGTACTCCCACATGGCGTGTTCTCTCGCTTAGAGTGGATTGATCTGATGCCGAATGAAGGAGGTGATGATGTGGACCCCAAATACCATTTTCCCGGTGGTCTTCTGAAGCGCCAAGATTTTGTCCATGAGCTTGTCGGATTTAGCTATACTGGTAGCCGACAACTTATGGGCCTAGGACTTATTCTTCATCACCACCGCTTCAGCCGAGAATGGTGGGATCCGGAATTCTTGAGAGGCGACTAGATCATCATGGATGTAAAACTATTTCCTCCACTAGCCCTGTACGGACTCGATAATATTGAAATCAAAATAGTCAACATCCGGGCGGACGGAGATTCTGAATCTGCCAACGGTGTAACCTCTGTCCCTGCTTTCCTCTTCACAAAATAATGTCACTTCCACAGACCGCAATGGGGATGGTTTCCCGAGAAACACTCTCAAAGAGTGATCAAGCAAGAAACTTGGAGGAGGGTGTTGGGAGTAAAGTGGTGGAGTTGGACGCCATAGACAAAGATTAGCCCACGAAGGAATTCGCGGGAAGGGAGAGAAAGGCCACAGAAGGCGAACGACATCAACATTACCCGCCATCTGACAACGGGGCATGGAGCCATTACATCACTGGGTACCCACATCGTCTCCCTACCCTACCCAACCTTCATCAGCATCTTCAGTTCCCTCAGAGTAAATGAGGATGTCTCCCAGGTGCACGCCTTGTTCTTCAATGTGGTGGCGCCCGAGGAGGAGTCGACGCCCTTAGATTTCCCCATGGATACAAAAGGGAAGATTCGCTCGAATCAAGGTGGGTGTGCAAGAACTTGATCTTGGAGCGACAATAGCGATGCACAATAGATAAGTAGAGAGCAACGATAGGAGGATGAAGAAGAGGATGAGTGGCCATTTGTTTATTACAGAATTACTGCAGCCTCCCTGGATCGTCCGACCGTTTTTACCAGTGCATGGATCACATCCACGGTGACACCTGGATGCGTGGAGAGAGAACCTTGGCGCCCCACTAACTCTACTCGCGCGAAAATCGAGAAGAGTCGTGCTCCGGTTTTCGCGTGTCGTGCAGTCAAGTCTAGCTTAACCATCATGCATGCTAGTCACTATTCAACATGGGAATACTGCTGACGCATCTCAGCTTCTTAGAGCAGCACTAGATTAATCATGATATCATCCCTAACATCGGCCAAGCCAAGCTACTTCATCGAGTCCACTGAGTCGATAGCGATTATTTACCACATGCATGATCATGGGCAAAGTCAAGTACCCTCCTTGTATGAATGCAATCCTCAATACAGTATGATCCTATGCTCAGCTACAAGTATCCAAACACACCCTCGGGGGCTACTCCAATCAGGAATGCTGGTCACGCACCCGATGAAAAAACTTTCATCGGGAGCGCTAGTGCACGCGACAAAAAACTCCCATCAGAAGTTGGTCGCGCAGCGGACAAAAGCACTCACTTAGCACTGTAACAAAACAAGCCTATGAACGAGTATAAGTCACCGAACATAGACTCGGGGGCTAATCCCGTTGGGATTGTTGGTCATGCACCCGATAATTTGTCCGCTACATGGACTCCATTCGCAGTATAGACCACACAACGATTATATGATCAAGTGCGCAAGATGCCATCTCCTCGTCTCCCTAGATCTCATTCGCTACAAAATCATATCTGGGTGCCACGTCCACAACGTGAAGGTAAGACCCATAGATCTAATCTATCTAACCTACCAGCCTGGGAATCACATCCGCTGCACTCTACCAAAAGAATATCGTGTCTACAGTGTGATAAAAAAAATCCTAATGGACGCGTTGTGTACCCACTCAAAGGCTGGACTTCTAATCGATAAGACCTCTTCGGGATGAGTCGAACTACCCTAGCATATACTAGGCTCGAGTTTGAGGACTCGAGCTTGAGTAGGCTAACGCTGTATTTTCCCAAGAGCAATTAACTAGTCCCGATCCGTCAAGAGCACCAGACGCATTAGGTTGTCATCCCTATGCTTATTGAACATCTAAAAATGTGCAAGACATTTACCTAATGCACTCCCATACCATTTGCTTTTTCTTGTACAATTGTCGACTGTGATTCTACAATGCCTCACCTATAACTTTGAGCCCCTACTCGAGTCTATGACTCGACTAGTCACTCGAGGGCTACTAGCATGGGTATATCCCTTTGGGTACCCACTATTGGTATATCAAGTCCAGCCCAATTGTAGTCCCAACACGATGATTCGCTAAGGAAGACAAAGCCCAAGATGAGATGATGTGGTGGGGTCTTGGAGGCCTAGAATTCTAGCGCAAGAACAAGCCCAAGTTTAGGAGATTCTAGGTTTAGTCTTTAGCGTGTACCCGACTTGGTAATGGTACTTGGGACTTAGCCTCTCATATATAGGCTAGGAGGGCTCACCGAGGAGGCTCTCGTGAACTCGTATGAAATCTGCCTAGGAAAGACCTAATTTACTCCGCCATAGCCATCACGACACCCTTGTAATATTCTTCATAAATCAAGAACAAACAATAATGAGTAGGGTTTTACCTCCGAGGGCCTAAACTTGGGTAAATCATGCCCCCATCTTATTTTTTAGCCGACAATTCACTAGTGCACCATTCTTCCCTTAAACCCAAGTCCATCAACCATGGGCATTTCCATGGAGACCCCATGCCAAAGACGTTGCTGCTGCTTGTGGCCCTCGTTGGCAGAGAGCTCCAACAGGCCGCACGCGGAGGCCGACCTGGATCCCATGTGACCACGTGGATACTTATACGACCCCCACAGCTTGAGTCGCTACTATTGACAGGCCACATTTTGCAGATCTAGTGGTGTGGCTATCGGATTTGGTGGCCGGAGACAGAGATATTTGGAGATCGCAGAGGAGATGAGGCGGTAGGGGAGATCAAGGTAGTGGCCCGGATTTGACCGTCGGTGTCACATATTTGTCCCACGAAGAAAACTAGGGTCCAACGATCCCTTGGTTCGAGAGGGGGCTGAAAAAGCAGTTTCAAGGGGCCTCAGCCACGGTGGCAACGGCGGAGCAAGCACACGACAGAGATATGACACGAGGGTTTTTTTACCCAGGTTCGGGACCCTCGTGAGGAGGTAAAGCCCCTACTCCTTCCTTGTTGTATTGCTTGCTTGCTTTGCGAGGGTACAATGGTGGATGCAAGTTTAGGGTTTTAGATCGCTGGGATAGACCCGTTCTAAGGTAGGAGAAGGGTCCTATATATAGAGGCGCTAGGCCTCTTCCCCAATTATTAGGCGGGAAGGCTTACCACACTCCCGCCCGCGAGGTTTCAGTCCACCTTGTCTTCTTCTGGCTGTCGGCCAGTTGTAACGCCAGAGCAGTGGATGGCCATTCCTGCTGACCCGCTGCGTCGTCCTGGCCTCCTTGCACCAAAGTGGTATGTCAGGCACTTCCACCTACTTGCGCCACCCCCTCTACCTTTGCATAAATAGGAACGGGCAGCATCTCGCTTTCCCAAGGTGGACCGGTGTTTGTGTGGACTGCCCGTTGGCACGTCGTCTAGCGCGGCGCGACCCTCATCATGGATGATCCCCCTTGCGAGGTCTTGGCTTGAGGGTCTTTGGCTCGTGACGAGGTCTACCTTGGTGCCTGCCGGTGCTTCATACACTTCTTATGCCTTTCTGAGGATTGCGCTTCTCGCGAGCTCTATAAAGGGTGTGTCTGGTGGGATCGGTGCCCCAACGGGACGAGGTACCCCAGTGCCAATAGTACGATAGTAGCCCCCGGTCGCTTGTCTTGCACGTGTCTGGAGAAGGGGTGTGGAAGTCAAGGGACCAACTAACGTCGGGCCCACAAGCGGTCACATCTCCACACGGTTCCCCGAATGTGCCACCTGCGACTTCCACGTTCCCACGCAAGGCGTGGCGCCCGTTGGATGTTGGAACCACCGCTTCCATCCCCTGGTATTGAAGTCCGTGGTTCCATAAAACCACAAACTCGAGAAGACCTAGCTCACTTCATCTTCTCCTCCGCCGACCTTCCCGCGCCCTTGCTCTACGTCTTTCGTTCATCCCAGGCAGCTGATGAGTGGAATTTATATACACTTTTATAGAAGTATTTTATGCATATCAATCACCCATCTCATGCTTTATCTAGCAACAGTTATGCCAAATATGCATGGCTTCTGTTATTCATTCATTTTCATATGAGCTTTGCACATTTAGTAGTTTAGGTAGAATTTTATCCCTCTACCTTGTCTTTGACATTTTTGTAGGTTTTGATGATGATTATGGATAAAAAAGACAAAAGGAATAAAGAGAGCATAGTATGGAAGAGCTGCAAGGACCAGACTTAGCCATTTGAGGTGTTGGAAAAAGTGAATTTTTCCAACTTCTCAAAATAAAGATCCAAGACCACTAGGTTGTAGCCCTCGTCGAGATGAATCCAATGAGCCCAAGAACACCAAAAAACGGAGTTCGTATGAAGAAATGACGACCAAAATACAAAAGATCCCGAAGGTTTAACGACCAACTATACGGCGGACAAAAATTCCGGCCGTATAGTTCCCGCTGTATAGTTGCGAAAAAGGTCAGAAACGACAGGATTTCGCTCCCCAAAAGTTCCAAAACCTTCCCTAAGTCCTATGACGGTATTGGGGGGACCCTATGGCACCCCCAAGGCCTATATAAAGGAGGGAGGAGTCAAAGAAGAGATGAGGAAGCCATAATACACCATATACAAGATCTAGATCCCATCTACCGCCTCCATGACGGTGCCCTGCCGTCGTGCCGCCTCCATAGCCTCTACAGCTCCACCAAGTTCAAGATCTCCATCAACAACATCAAGCCATTCAAGCAAGAAGAGGAGGAGAAGGAGGACGCCGCCATCACCACGCCACCGCCACCATCACCGCGCCATCATCACCATCTTCATCGCTGCTACTCCTTCATCCTTTCTCATCATGGTCTCCGTGATGGGTTGTAAAATGGCTTGAACCCCCTTTTATTAATGTTATGATGATTTGAGTAATTGAAGTGTGGTGTGTTCTTGTTAATTAATATTTTTGTGCTTTATATTTACATTGTTCTATTCATGATATTATTCTAGTGATGGGAGACGTCCAATCCATTGTTGAGGAATTTATTAGGGATTCACAGTGTGTCAGAAAACTTATCATTAGTCTCTGCTCTTCCACGGGTAGAACTAATAGGCTATTTGCTATAAGTGTTTTATGGAGGCAATAGCAGCTTAGGATGCATCGCCCAGAGTTCCCCCAAGATCACTTATGATATAGATAGGTATAGTGTTGCAAATTGCGTGACCCCAAAGTTACAGACGAGATATCTTTTGACTAGCATACTTGTTTAGGAGTACAGTTGTCCATATAACTTAATTCCTTTGCTCTGGTCTTACTACCTTAATTGGTCTTGTTACCTTAATACACTATTCTCTTGCGAGATGACTCATGTCCGAAGAGGGTGTGTATAGTTGAGTTGTCTGGTTGCCACTTACCAACAGTGGGAGACAACGGTATATGAGGGGCCGCCACAATTATAGTTTATAGCTATTCCATAAGCACTTATCATGCACGCCGGTATACACAACATTACTTGAGGAATCCTAGCATTAATATTTCATCTCATTGCATTCACCTCTTTTTATTTTTACTTTTGTTCTAGTTTTCTTCCAGTCCTAGTAGTAGTTGTTAAAATCATCTTAAATTCATTTATCCTAATAACTTATAGAATAGGCTATTTCCAAACCACGGTTTGGGTGCCAACGTGGCCGCATTGACAACGTGGCTGCGGGGTCGTGTTGTTTCCGTTCGCCGAGCTCTCATCGGGACAAACTCTTTTAAATATTTGCTGCTATAAGTTCTGCAATAATCCTGTTGTTGGTATAGGAACCCAGTCAAAAGCATTTAGGTTATTACCTATCTACTCGCACATAGTTTATTTCTGTTTGTTGTTATTATCTTACTGCTTTCTTTTATATTGAAAACAATAAAAAATTACAAAACCAAAAATTTATAAAAACTGTTGCTACTAACTTGTCTTCTGAGATAAATTATGTTAAACTAATAATACAAAAATTAGAGGAGATAAAGAATTCAAATTTATTAAGCTCGGTTGCTAGATATGAACTCATAGATAAAATGCTGAACCTATTGGAAGGGTATTCATTATCAAAATTGGAGTTAAAGAAGATGTTGGTCACAGCACCGATCTTGGCTTCTCCATTATCAAAAGAACCCATGTTACTTTATGTAGCCGCCACTAACAGAGTGGTAAGTGCGGTGGTTGTTGTGGAGCGGAATGAAGGGGATAAGTCAATACAAAGGCCGGTATATTACCTAAGCGAGGTATTATCGGCCTCAAGGCAGAACTACCGGCACTACCAGAAAATGGCTTATGGAGTGTACATGTCGGCGAAAAAACTCAAACATTACTTCGAAGAACATCCGATAAAAGTGATTTGTGAGGCGCCCATAGCCGAAATATGGAGCAACAAAGATGCAAGTGGCCGAATAGCAAAATGGGCAATCGAGTTATCACCTTATGCTCCGCAGTTCGATAGGCGGGATGCAATCAAATCTCAGGCAGTGGCCGAATTCTTTGTGGATTGGGCCGAGGTACAATATGAACCACCATTACCAGATCCGAATTATTGGACAATGCATTTTGACGGATCTAAGCTGAGAAATGGTTTGGGGGCAGGGATAGTATTAACTTCGCCGAAAAAAGATCAGCTGAAGTATGTGCTGCAGATACATTTCGCTACGTCAAACAATGTAGCCGAGTATGAAGCACTTGTCCATGGGTTAAAAATGGCAAAAGAGATTGGTATACGTCGGATCCTATGCTATGGGGATTCAGATCTGGTAGTACGGCAGGTATCAGGCAATTCGGACGCACTAGATGTGAATATGTCCCTTTATAGATTTCATGTGCAAAAAAACCAGTGGTTATTTCGATGGATGCGAATTTCACCACATACCTCGGGCGGAAAATGATGCAGCAGATACACTGTCAAAGCTTGGATCAACCAGGCAATCAATTCCCCCGGGCATTTCCCTAGAGACCTGAGAAAGCCATCAATTACACCATCACCGGAATCCGAGTTAATTCGTATCTCGGCAAAAATAATAGAAGGAAGTGTGCCAATGGAAATTGACAAGGAATATGACCCGGGTTTTCTGAAGGTAAACCCGGCAGTCGCACGAGCAAACACAATAAGATCCGAAGCAGTTATGTCGGCAGAAAATATGGAAATCGACAGTGGGACCGTCCCGGAGAAAATCATGCTGATATGGGCGCAACCCATATTTTCATTCCTTATGGGTGCAATCTTGCCGAGTGATGAGGTACTGTCTAGACAGACGGTAAGAAGAGCAAAAGCTTATACAATCATAAACAATGAGCTGTATAAGAGAAGAGTCACAAGCGTATTGCAAAGATGTATTGACTCAGCAGAAGGGCAGGAAATACTCCTGGATATACATCAGGGAGAATGCGGGCATCACGCCTCGTCCAGAGCTTTAGTGGCCAAAGCATTTAGGCACAGATTTTATTGGCTGACGACATTGAAGGAGGCAAAAGAATTAGTAGAAAAATGTAACGGTTGCCAGAGATATGCCAGCAAGATACATATGCCCTCGTCCGAATTAAAAACAATACCAATTACTTGGCCTTTTTCTGTATGGTGCTTGGATATGGTAGGTCCATTCAAGCCAGCCCGGGGCGGAATGACTCACATTCTAGTCATGGTGGATAAATTCATAAAGTGGATCAAGGTGAAACCAATAAGAAAGTGTGATGGACCAACAACGGTAAAATTCCTCAAAGATATCATCTTGAGGTATGGATATCCACACAGTGTTATCACGGATAATGGCACAAATTTTGCTGAAGGAGCCTTTGCTAGATTCTGCCAAGAGAAACACATAATACTAGATGTTGCCTCGGTGGCTCACCCAGCGTCAAACGGGCAAGTAGAAAGATCAAATGGGCTGGTATTGTTCGGAATAAAACCCCGGCTTATCGAACCACTTCAAAGGTCGGCAGGATGCTGGATCGAGGAACTTCAAGCAGTATTGTGGAGCCTCAGAACTACCCCGAACAGGTTAACAGGATATACCCCATTATTTCTAGTATATGGGGCAGAAGTTGTGCTTCCAGCCGACATAACGCATGATTCGCCAAGAGTAATCTAGTACACAACTGCCGAGGCAAATGAAGTAGCTCGGCAAGACGATGTTGATTTTCTAGAAGAGGCTAGGGAATTGGCATTATCAAGATCAGCTATTTATCAGCAAAACCTCAGACGATACCACAGCAAGAAAGTCAATCCAAGGTTTTTTAAAGAAGGAGATTTGGTTCTTCGGCTAGTGCAGCGCACAGCCGACATGCACAAACTCTCACCCCCATGGGAAGGACCATTCATCGTGAGTAAAGCATTGCACAATGATGCATATTACCTAATCGATGCTTAGTCACCATAAAAGAACAAGGCAAACAAAGCCGGAGACGAATCAAAAAGACCGTGGAACATAGCTTTACTTCGCCCATTCTACACTTAGAAGCCATATATGGCAAGTCACGATGTGACACACCAAGTCGGAGTATCGAGCATGTATTAGACCTCGGCACCCCGAGTAGCGACTCGGGGACTGCCTCATGTTGTATCTTATTTTGAGTTATGTATTAAACCTCGGCACCCGAGCAATGAGTCAGGGACTGCCTCATGTTGTATCTTATTTTGAATTATGTATTAAACCTCGGCACCCGAGCAGCGACTCGGGGACTGCCTCATGCTGTACCTTATTTTGAATTACGTATTAAACCTCGGCACTCTGAGCAGTGACTCGGGGACTTCCCCATGTTGTTTCTTACTTTTAAGTTGCATATTAAAACCTTGGAGCCACAAGCAATGACTCAGGAACTTCCCCGTGGTGTCCTCGGCGTTACACTATGCATTATGTTTGG
Organism: Avena atlantica; assembly: GCA_910589765.1. Lineage (NCBI taxonomy): Eukaryota > Viridiplantae > Streptophyta > Magnoliopsida > Poales > Poaceae > Avena > Avena atlantica. The sequence goes on along the minus strand of OU342739.1, from coordinate 478,146,550 downwards.
ACGACCCAAATAATAACTCGGGGACTGCTTTATGATTTTAGATACTTTTTGAGAACATGCAAGAATTCAGTAACCCGAGTAATAACTCGGGGACTGACTTATATTACCCACTGTTTGTCGCCAGACACATACAAGTTCCTTAGCTCAACTAGAGACTCAGGGACTCCCCAAAACTGTTAATCATAACTTGCAAGATATGATATAAACTTGCCTCGGTCATCAAAGGAATAGCAAAGCGAGAACAAACAAAGATCTCTAAGGATAATGGAAACAAGAATAGCAACCCAGCAAATGGAAGTATGATAAGGGATGAAACCTATTTATATCACTTTACCAGATATGAGCTCCGAGGATTATACTTCAGGTAGAAGTTGAGAACACAACAGCTACGCAACCAAGTTCACAAAGGGCAAGCAAGATAAATGCCGAATAAAGGTCAGCCACATAGAAGAATACAATCCAGATTTACGAAATTAAAGTTCAGCAAAGCAAAGATATGAAGCAATGAGATTTTCTTAGATGGAATAATAATAATTACCATCACCAATGCCTCAGCGGCGCAAGGCAAAAATTTTCACACCACACCAAAAGATGGACAATTGTTCCACATACATCATACGCCCGGCATACCAGGGACTGAAAGCAACTTAGAGTTTTTTGAACCTAAATAACGAAAAGGGCTAGATCACCCTTAAGGGGCAGTAACATGGTCAGGAGCATCAGGAATGGGTATCTCGGATGATGGCGGAGCGACCTCGGTCTCCTGCGTAGGGGTATTTTCAGGAACTGGACGCTCCGAGGTACCTGGCGCTTTAGCTGAAGTTACTTCGGCTTCAACAGAAGCAATAGTAACCTCGGGGGCAAGCCCCGGCTGTTGAGGGACATCAGTTTGAGCTCGAGAGTTTTCAGTCCCTTTAGAGGACGATTGCGCGTCGCCATCCTCGCCTGAGTTATCGTTTGAATCACGGGAGTATTCCGAATCACCCTCCGATTCATCCTGATCGACCGAGTGATCACCTGAGGCATCTTCAACTTCGACATCATCTGCCGGATTGGGAAGAAAACTCGGCCCTTCGATCCAATTATGCACGTCAGCATACTCAATAAGCTGGAAGGCACGAGCTTGGCAGCGAGCGACGAACTCTGGATCCTCAACCCAATGAGAGCCAATGCGCAAATTCATCAGAGTATCAAGTGAGATATCCTCGTACCAAGACAAAATGGTTGTAAGTTCCATATCAGCACCAACCCTCCCAGCAGATTCCCTCCAGTGATTTAATTGGGTCTCAGATGCCATTAACCTCGCCACAAGCACTTTAACTTCATCAATATCAGACGTTCAGAGGTATTCGGCCAAATAACATGGTAGACCCGAATGGCTACTTGCACCAGATCTCTTCCCATAATCTTCATTGGTCCAATAGCGGCACCCACGGCAATCATGAAGTCATCCATCGAGTATTCTGGACTCGAGTTAGCGGGGATACCTCGGCGCTGACGAGCAGAAATCACTGCCGTAGAGCTCACTGGTTTCGGTTCCGGAAAATGATCTACACGAAAGGAAAACATATCAGTTAAAAATAAGAAAGAGAAGAAAATAACTCGGCCACGGGCGGAAACTTACGATGAATTTAACTCAACATTTTCTGGAGATCCAGGGACCAATTGGCCCTGCTTTTCTCGAAACGAGTGATTTTCTCACTCATCGCCCGGTTTTTTAGCTCGGCACCCTCAATAAGTTCCTTATCTTTCTGCAACTGCAGACTCAGTCGATTATTTTCTTCAGAAAATTCCTGATCAACCTTTTCCAGTTCAGACTTCTGGGAAATCTTGAGAGACTTAACCTCGGCGCATAACCGAGTTATCTCATCGTCCTTTTCTTGGAGTTGCGTCGAATGAGCAGCAGCTTGTTCTAAAAAATGCAGCATCATATTAGGCATAGTTATGCATTCTTCATGCGATGCTGCAAGTGTTTGTAGCTCGGCTATACCAAAGCCGGAAGGTTGTAAGTGACCCAAATATTTATCTCGGACAAAAATTAATAGGTTAAAAACCAAAGAGGAACCAACCTTCAAGAGCGGTAACCTTCTTGGTAAGGCGGGTATTCAGATTGTTAATACTAGCTGCACGCCAACGAGGAGTGAATTAGCATGACAAGCTAAAAGCATTATGAACTTAAGGAACAGTACACGGATTAGTTAAATTACCAGTCCTTTTCACCACAGGAACAACCTTCTCATACTTTTCTTGCAGTTTCTTGTGGGCAAAGAGCAACCTTTGAAATTCGGCCGTCCGCCGATCATGGGAAACCTAGATATAATGGAAGGTTAAAAGACTGGATACTCAAAGTTAAAGCAGTTCCGAATCAAGTAAAACTTAACTCGGATCTAGGTAGTTGGATATTCAAAGCTAAAATAGATCTGAATCAAATAAAACCTGACTCGGATCTAGGTAGATGGATATTCAAAGCTAAAATATATCCGAATCAAATAAAACCTCACTCGGATCTAGGTGGCTGGATATTCAAAGCTAAAGTAGATCCGAATCAAGCAAAGCTTGACCTGGATTTAGGTGGCTGGATATTCAAAGTTAAAACAGCTCCGAATCAAGTAAAACTTGACCCGGATCTAGGTGGCTGGATATTCAAACTTAAAGCAGCTCTGAATCAAGTAAAACTTGACCCATATCTAGGTGGATGGATATTCAAAGTTAAAGCAGATCTGAATCAAGTAAAACTTGACCCGGATCTAGGTGGCTGGATATTTAAAGCTAAAACATATCTGAATCAAGTGAAACTTGACTCGGATCTAGGTGGTTGGATACTCAAAGTTCAGGCAGATCCGAATCAAATAAAACTTGACTCGGATATGCATGGACCACGGCTAATCCGAATCGCAAAGGGGTTAAGTTAGCAAGAAATGCAATTGAAGCCTAATAAAGCTTCCAAACAAACAAGTTATCTGGTTGCAAGCTTCGGGGACTAGTGCATATATAGTGTCACTTGAATAACAGACAAAGTATCACGAAAGCACTTACCTCGTTCATCGTGTTGCTATGAAGAACAATCTTAGCAGCCATATGCAAGCGACTGCTGATGTTGGAAAGATGAACTGGTTGGCTACTCGGATTGCCTTCAAGTTGATCGGCGGCATTCCAGTTATTGGCATACTCCACCAAAGAGCCGAGGCTATTTCCACTCTTAATGCGGGTCAACACTTTACCTCGGGCCCGTTGTGTAACTACCGCCGTCGCAGGACTCTTGTGAAGAGTAAGTTGAGTGTCGGCGACCGGGGTGACACCAGGCTTAGCAGAGGAAGCCCCCTTGCCAAGTGCATCAGCTATGTTGGGATGAGAAGAGCTAGCCGGCCCCTTCTGGGATGCTGAAGGTTTGGTAACAACAACCTTCCTACTTTTAGGAGAGGCTTCGGCAGGGGCAGCAACCTCGGCATTAGAAATCACGTCCCGGGGAGCAGGAGGAACTATGGTTTCCAAGGGGGCCGAGATGGTGATATCTTCGGCTGGAGCGGGAGTAGCAGCTGGGATCATGGTGATCAAAGGGTCGTTGGGGGAAACCTCGGCGTTCTGAAGAGGGGAAACAGGTTCAACAGGATGATCTAGTGGCGGCGTTATGTCGGTATTAACGGTGGGAGCAGTGGGTACATCTCGCTGAGGCGATGTATGGGTCGTCACAGGAGGAGAGTCAACACGAGAGGAACTGGGAGCACGAGTATCTTCCGAAGGCGGAGGAGAAGGCTGCCGAGTAGCATGGCTTGTCATACTCGGACCGCTTGGCTTTGCAGAGAGAGGAGCTCTGCAAGAGACAAAGAGTCGAATCAAAAGACAGAAAGAAAGAAACAAGAAGTACAAATGAAAATAAACTCACCTAGTAACCGCAGGCATGGTCTTACGCCTCGGAATATGCTGGGTAGACTTCTTCACTCGCTTCTTGGGGCCAGGATCGGAGGGATCTACCGGAGCGGTGCGCTTCTTCGAGGTAGCAGGAGCTTGAGAAGCAAGAGGCTCTGCGTCGTGCACCTGACCGGCTGGATTAGCTGGGAAAGTAGGAGCCGGAAATGCGTAAGAGATAGGCACCGCGGCAACTACCTCAAGAATTTGGACGTCGTCCGAGTCACCTTCATCCACGTTGGCCGAGGTCTTGCCACGGGCGCGAGCTGTAGTAACATCTAACTTAGGGACAAACTCTTCCGAGTCAGGTTCCCCGCTGTCCGGGGTATTCTGATCTGCAGTCCATGGAAGAGCCAGAACCTCGGCATCCTCGGTCTTTTGCTCCGCAAACCTCTGCGAGAGAAGAAACAAAGTAGGATTAGCAAAAGAACAGTCACAAAGGTGACTCGGAAGCAAACACGAGTGCGTAAATTTACCTGAGGAGGGGGATTCCCGCGAGTGAATGGCTTCAGTCCACATGCCCACTCCTCCGGCATATCGGTCTTGAAGATAGCTCGTACACGCTTATAAATATGATAGTCGTCGAGCTCAACCGTCAAAACTAGATTGGGATCGAGAGGACCACTCATGTAACAAAGCTTGTGAGAGCGAAGCTGAAAAGGGAAGATTCGGCTGCTGACGAATGTGGTCATCAACTCCTCACCACGGAGCCCGGCGCGGATCAAATCCTTGAGCCGAATCTCAAATGCCTCGGCCAGAGCATGGCTTTTCCTAGGGTTGTAGTTCCAATTCTTGTTGGAAGGGGGGACAATAGAAAAAGCAGGGAGCCGAATCTTATCTTCTTTCCCAGTGTTTTTGACATAGAAAATGATCTATGCCATTTCTTGCAAGACTGGAGGCCGGCGACACGAGGGAACTCGGAGTTTCTTCGAGGTGTAATGGACGCAGCCTCTCATTGGGTAAGGGATTTCTCGGAAGGGTGAAGAGATTTGTCCGGTACGACATTAGATCGGATTTGGAAGAATTTAGACCAGACAGGTACGGAGGGCCAAAGGACGAAGTACCCCTCTGAAGCCGAGATAAAAGCTGACAAAGAGGCGATAGCATTAGCCGGCAGATGATGCGGCTGGAGGCTGAAGTAATCGAGGAACCCCCTAGAAAAATCGCTAAGGGGGAGGCCGAACCCACGAGAAAAGTGGGACATGAAAACTACATACTCTCCTTCGTTGAGTACGGGAGAGGACTCTTTGCCGGGAATGTGACAGCTTACCTCGGCGGGGATCCGGCGTGTCTTAATTAACCACTCTACCGCACGACGAGTGACAGTGTAACCTTGACAAGAACCCCATTCCAGACCAGACGCAAATTCATCCTCCTCAACAAGAGCTCCGCTGGCAGAACTAGACATGGGCTTGTCGGAGGAATCAACGGAGGAAGAACTAGCGGCGGGGAGAGGCCTAGAGGTGCAGGGCCCCGTCGTGGTTCTAACGAGCGTGGTGGCGAAATGAAGAAGAACCGCCACGAGGTATCTAGGAAGGCAGAGGGAATGCCTAGGGAAGAAACCTAGTGGCGGTGACGTAGGAAAACTCACCGACGAAGGCGACGAAGAAGGGCATGGCGGTGAGGCCGTCGGAGCAGGAGAACTGCAGCGTCACCGTCGAGGAGATCGACAATGGCGCAGCCGCTAGCACGCGAACGGAGGCACGGGAGCGAGGAGGAAGAAGAAGGGCAAACGAAGGGGGAAAGTAAAATCGTCTAGCCCCGCTCCCCTCCTTATAACCGCGCAGTCTTAGCGGTAGTGGGGTCGTGGGTGCGCCACGATAAGCGTGTAAATCACACGTGTGGCGAAACCGTTCGCAACTAGTGGAGCCACACCGTAGACGACACGGCACAAGATAGGATCGGGCCAACTGACCGATGCGGTACTCGAGGCGTCACTGTGCTGACGCAACGGGCGCAGTAATCACTGTAGCTTGTCAGTAGGCACTATAGCGGAACAAAAAACTAGAATAGCAATGATGAGAAGTACACGTAGGAAGAGGCGTACACATGAAGCTGCACGAATACCTCGGACAGAGAAAGATATCTTGGAAAGAAAGAAAGGAGAATCTCTGGAAACTGATGCGGCACGGCCGAGGTTTCCGGCAGGACCACACCAGCTTCGGGGACTAATGTTGGGGAGGTGACCCTGGATAGGGTCAAGACAGGGGAAAGACGAAGGGAATCTCCCTAGTCGTGAGCCGACTTACTGTTTGTATTGGCCGAGTCATGCAAGAGTCGGCCGAGATAAGCAAGACCATGACAGATATAGAATGAGTAACGCCTTATCCAGCCGACATATGAGTTAAGTCGGCCGAACGAGTCTGACTAACTTAAATGCAGGTGAATGCCGAGCCAAGTTATGCGAGACAAGGCCAAGTAACAGGAAACTTGCAGGAGAAGGAGGTGCCTATAGTCAAACCCTAGTCACTGGCTAGGAGGAATCTAAATAGAGCCAAGCACAAAGGACAAGAAGCAGAGAAGTAGAAGGGCAGAAGAAGGTCACGGAGGTGACAGTCAGGGAGCCCGAGGCACGCATATGAGGGTCTCTAGAACTTTGCCGCCGATAGAAGGGGGACACGGAAAGGAGGCCGCCAAGTTACCATATTGGGACAAGCATATTCCAAGAATATGCTTGCCACGTCAGCTCTAGAAGGAACCAAGGCATACCTTTATAAGGGGAGGCGCGAGCTCCTGAGGGGGATCAATTAATTCTACGTTGTAAGGCTCGTATAGTAGTGTTCTTCCCCTCTACGATACAGCTCTTGGAGCACTTGTATTCATTGAGAAGAGGAATAGAGATTTATTTGTTGAGCATTTGAGTGTAGAAATCACTACATCTTCCCTCCCCGGATCCCTCTAGCATCCATTGGCCCCATACTTTAGCCTACCCATGGCATCTGCCGTGCCACCACCACGACACTATACTTCTAGAGCATTATAGAGCTAAAGTAGCAATAAGAGATGAAAGAATGAAGTTCTAACCTTTTAAAACTTTGGATTTAGGGGTTGCAAACTAAATCTTGACAAATCTTGAGAAACAAAATGGCATTAACCCGGCTTGCTTCTTTGAGTAAAATGGCCACCATATGGTTAGGGCAGGTGGACACGAAGCTGTATATATACTGATGGACAACTAGTCCCGGGCCATGATACGACCCGGGACTAATAGTCCCTGAAAAGAGCAGCTGGCCCGCTCCAGGTTATTAGTCACGGGCCGTATTACGGACCGGGACTAGAGCTCTGGTCCGGCCCGGGACTAGTTTCTATGGCCATTTCTAGATATTGGAGGCCTCACGGCCTGGGACTAGTGCTAGCAATAGTCGCGGTTCGTGATAGGCCGGGACTGCTGGCTTTGTGCAGATCGAACCGAAGACATGTTTTCCACTAGTGACTTATCATTAGTCTTTTCTCTTCCATGAGTAGAACTAATAGGCTATTTGCTATAAGTGATTTGCGGAGGCAATAGAATCTTAGGATGCACTGCCCAGAGTTCCCCCAAGATCACTCATGATATAGATAGGTATAGTGTTGCGAATTGCTTGACCCCAAAGTGAAAGACGGGATATTCTATGACTAGAACACTTGCTTAGGAGTACGGTTGTCCATAGAACTTAATGCATTTGCTCTGGTCTTATTACCTTAATTGGTCTTGTTACCTTAATACACTATTCTCTTGCGAGATGACCCATGTTCGAAGAGGGTGTGGACAGTTGAGTTGTCTAGTTGCCACTTACCAATGTGGGAGACAACAGTATATGAGGGACCGCCACAATTATAGTTTATAGCCATTCCATAAGCACTTAGCATGCACACCGGTATACACAACATTACTTGAGGAATAATAGCATTAATATTTCATCTCATTGAATTCACCTCTTTTTATTTTTACTTATGTTCTAGTTTTCTTCTAGTCCTAGTAGTAGTTGTTCCAATCATCTTAAATTCATTTATCCTAGTAACTTATAGAATAGGCTATTTCCAAACCACGGTTTGGATGCCAACGTGGCCGCATTGACAACATGGTTGCGGGGTCGTGTTGTTTCCGTTCGCCGAGCTCTCATCGGACAAACTCTTTAAATATTTGCTGCTATAAGTACTGCAATAACCCTATTGTTGGTGCAGGAACCCAGTCATCAGAAGCCTCCAAGATGGCCCTCAAGAGAGCTCGTTCCTCTCCTAACGCGTCGACCTTCCCCGAACCGAATGCGAAGACCTTGACATGGGCTATAGTCCTCAACGCGGAGGGGCTGGATAAGGTCCAGAAGGTTATGGCTGCCGTATCAAACGAGTGGGGCGCCTCGCGGGTTTGGCATGCCGGAGTCGGGGGAGACAGGTGGCGCACCACCGCCGACACAGTCTTTACTCACTCCATCGCCACCGGTATCGTCCCCCTTTCTCCTCGCCGTCTTGGAGCATTACTGCATCCAGCTGCTCCACCTTCATCCTTGGAGCGTGAATCTCTATGCCGCCTTCGCGTTTCTAGTGTGAAGCTTTCGTCAGAGTGGTGCCCTCCGTGGCCCTGTTCCGGCCCTTCTATCACCTCCTCATCCTCTCGCTGGAGGATACCCTTGGTGGCGGCGGGTTCTTTGCCGAAGAGGAGGGGGATGTCCTTCCCATCTCCATCCTTGGAGTGGTGTTAGAGTTCCACTACAACTGGGTGCTGGTGGATGACTGTCGGGCATGGTCGCAGCTCCGTGTTCCGGCAAGAGCCACCATGGATAATCCTGGGTGGGATCGCGAGGTAGGTGCCTGCATGGGCCCTAGTCCCCTCGCGAGGCGCGTGGCTCATCTGAGGAGACAACGAGATGGTGGTTCGGGATTACCTGCGACAGCAGATTGCCCCTCTTCCGGAGCATCGGTGTCCTCTCTGGACCATGGCACCTAGCAGGGACGCGACCAGACTCTCGGAGGGTCTCCATGCGAAGGAAACAATGTCCACCCTCATGTGCCTACTTCTAGACTCGGAGCTCGTGGCGGAGCTTCCTCCTAGCGTGCTCCCTTGTTTCTAGGGCGATGTGCACATTGCTCGCGCTAGAATCCCTACCTTTGATGCTCAGGGCGAATGCTCCTTAGTCGAGCTAGATGATGAGGAAGTAGAGCCCGGTGGAGGCTCCAAACCCTCCTGGCCTGTTCGGCACGGGAGGATGACCAACAACGCGTTGTCTTCATAAGAGGACGTTGCGGATCCTCCCAGGTCAAAGCCTGCAACCCTTTTGTCTATGCGAACCGCCTAGCCGTCGTGGGAGCGGGCGCGACCGACGCCGCCCTCTCGGCGCACGCGGTCGGGAAGCGCCCAAGGTCTAATGAGGGCTCTACTGCGGAGGGCCAACTGGTCCCTAGTGCAGGCGAAGGTCGAGGTGTAAGTAGGCCTAGTGAGTCCCTCCTTCGCCCATTTTTTCGTTTCCTTTTCTTCCTCTTTAGTTCATTGTTTCGGTGCAGGCGCAAGAAGGAAAGAAGGCATAAGACACCAAAGTCGGGTTTAGGAAGAGCCCCGGAGTGCACCGGGGGCAGCTCCATCTCTCCGTCTTCCTGGGAGCGCCTCGCGCCCGGTTCCTGATGACTGGAAGTACACATATCATTTGTAGCTAGTTTCGAAATAAAGATGTCGATCCCACAGGGAGCAGGAGTCTGAAGTCTAAGAATTCTTTAATTAAATACTAAAATAGAAATGCTGAAATAAAGTTCTAAGTAACAAGATAAAATGCGAGTATTGTGTAAAAAGATGTTTTGGGTTTTTGGTATAAGAGAACAATGGGTAAAGTAAACAAAACTGAATACAAAAAGGAAGTATCACATATGTAAAAGAGATTTGATACTTAAGTCGGGAAAAGCGTTCTTAGGGATTAGCGGATACATCACTAGCATTATAGAGGGCTAAGGTAAAGATTATTATCATGAATATTCTCAAGTATGTATGTGTGGGAAGAACTCCGTATTTGGGAAAATAGGCAGCAACCACTACTCACATCATCCTCATAACAACAACAGACAACAATCAACATCAATTGAATTACTGTGCTATTATGGGACTTAATCCCATAGGACGTATCCCAAGGCATGGATAGTGTTTTGTGAGTTTCCTCGATTCCCAAGTTGATACGTAAGGAGTGCCAACAGATTTATAGTCACTGTAAGTGCTAACACACCTCCGTCTACCAATAAGTAGTTCCCTCCATCAAGTCCCCACAAGAGGGAACTATTGAGAGGTCGACTTATCCCAACATCAAGATGAAGAAAATCTAACACATGGTCATAGCGATGAATATCATAATAAAATTTATCTTATTTCAATATCATGCTAGGGTTTCTCCATCTCTCCAAGAACTAGTGATCTACTCAGACATGGAGGCAATCAACATCATAGCAAAAGTAATGGAATCGATCATAGATGAATAGTATTTGTATAAATCCACAACGAGTACGGAAATTACAACAAGATCTAGACAAGATGGAGATGGTGGTGATGCAGTGGTTGATGATGAAGATCGATGCCTTAGCCTCCTGGATCTACGTAGGGCGAAGATGGATCCCCCGTGGATGAGTTCCCGTTCCAGATGCCTTCCGGAGGTGAGGTTTCAGCGATTTATGGGTGTTCTATAAGTTGTCTCTCCGATCCAGTTCCACGGGGTGAAACTATTTAAGGAGGCGGTGTCAACTATACATCAGGAATTATACGGATGGAATATTTATTCCCGCCGTATAGTTGGTTGTTAACCCTTCTGTACCCTCCAATTGTTTCGGGGTTTCTTTAGGTATTATTGATATTTCCCAAATAAGCGATTTACGTTGTTTTTGGCTCCTTTTCACTCTAATATTGTAACATCCCAATTTCAGCAACCCCGATCTTTTGCCAAAAGGGATAAAATCAGGGGGAACAAAAACTTTTTCTTATTAAGTGTTGCAATGCCTGTTGCTTGTGTTTATATATCTGATTATATATTAGGTCACATACCCCTTACCTCCACCTTAGTTGACAAAAACTATTTTCCAGAAGAGATGTCTTGGATCATATTTTATATTCCCAAATGTTCTGACAATTCAAACTTGAGCCAAGATGACTTTGATACAAAAAACTATTTCACTAGTTTCTATTTACAAAAAAACTATGGAGAACTATATATATATCCTTATGTTTTCAAGACAGAACTTGAACTACTCTTATCTCTAGGTTTTCCAAAACCTTTCATAAAACCTTTTCATTCTAATCTTGGTAAAAATACCAAGAGGTCCTTACCTTACTTCAAAGAACAACCCCCATCAAAACACCCATGCTTACCTCAAGTTAGACTTTATGGTAACCTTAGTAGTAGTTGACAAGTTTCAATAGATGAATGGCCTTGATATGTTGATTGCCTTGTTTTCTTAAAAACTAGAGAGATCTAATCTAGTATCTCATCCCTTAGGACCCAATCTATGTTTGTGATCATCAATCTCAAACCAAACATACAAATCTGGATCTACCCTAAGCCACTAAAGTGACCATCCCATCTCCTAATCAGATTAATCTAGGGATACTCCCTTTTGGATAGTTTCCAAACTCCATGAAGACAAAGTCTAAGCATGGATCCTCTCTACTCAATCAACCAATCAATATCATATACTTGAACATTAGTTTTGATCCTAGCATCACCCCTAAATCCTTTCCACATATAATCTAGTCTAAAACCCTAAATCTACCAAAATGGCCAAGTCTGAAATCCTTATCTAGAATTCAATCTTTGAGACTCCACCCATTCTAACCTATGTGCATTCCTGAGAATGTACTTAAATAACCTTGTAGTACATCATTAGTACTACCAAAGCCTACTTTTTCTCTTGAATAAACCCTTCTTTAACCCACTCATCCATGATGGTTTTGTAGTCAAGATAATAATATTTTCTGCAAATCTTATCAGCTTGCCTACTTTGGCATAAGCTCACACCTATATGCCATCTCTCTTATACCAAATATCTGCATGGTTATGACCTAATAACCATGGTATATCAATCCATACTTCACTTGTTTCCATTGGAGCATTGTGCTTCTTAAACCCACATGGTTTATGAGGCATCATGACTCACATGTTATGACAGCCTTACTTTCAACAAAGTTTGCCATCTCTTCTATATCACCTCAACTACAACCAGGCCAAACTCTTGCTGCCATGATCATCTATGTAACTTGGTCTGACCATCCATCTATCCGTTGTATCAAGGCGACATTTGAGCTCCCTAATCCAACCATGTTTAGGTGGTATGGAAATAAAAAAACCATAGATCCTCTAACCCTTGTTCTTATCCAAAACCAAATCCCATTTGCAATACCCCAGGGATGGTTATGATAGATAATTCAAGTTGACATCATCCACCTTGGATATAAACAATTGTCAAATAATTCCCATAATTAATTGGAGCCTAAAATAATTTAAATTCCTTTATTTGCCAAATCCTCAAAACCTTCTCTATAAAGAAAAGTTTGTCTTTCCCCAAAATACTTTGTCAACTCAAGGCACATTTGTGCCTATATACCATATCCTATCTTCCCATCACAAAATAAAAAATTTGAGATGCTTTATTATTTCTTTTTGCCCTTTTTTTAAATGGCAGAAACAAGAAATAATACCTTAAAAATACTTTTATTCTCAAATAAATTCCAACAAAATTCCCCAATGTGTGACATGGTATTTAGAACCATTTTGCACCAAAAGAATATCTTGTCTAATGTAAAAATAACACATTATCTTCTAGAAACTACTTCTACACTTTTTGAATAAATGAGATTAAGTGGAGTTTTAATCTTTGGAAAAAAACCCAAATAATTCCTAGGGTGATATATAACCCTCATCTACCCACCAGTACCATCTCATCAATTTATTAAGACAACCTCTATGTACTTCCTTCATAATCATTGTTTGAATCAATTTGAGCAAACTAAGCAAATCCCTAAGACAAACCCCATCAAACCTCAACCCACTTGGTCAAACCATCTTGCACAGCAATATCCTTCACCCCTGGTTGACCATTACTATAGCATGAACACTGTAGCTCCCTTCCCCCTTGTCTCATGTGCTTGGAGAGAGGAAAAAGATATGTGTGGCCACAAACACTTGACTATCAAAATATCTCCACTCCCAGCACTCCAGCTACCCCTCTGCCCCTCCAGGACCCACTCACACCTCTCTACACCGCCCATGACACCCAATGGGAAGCCCATGGCCCTTCCCTATGTCATCCATGAACCTATACCACCATGGACCCTTGTCCCTTGGTATATGAGTGCAGAGCCCATCTCTCCCTCTTGTTTCTATCATTTGCCCCACTCACTCCCACCTACCTCCCCCGAGATCCCCTCCCTCTCCTCTCCTCTGTCCCAGTCAAGGAGAAGGAAAATAGCCTCTCAGCTAGTTTCAAGATCTTGGTGCAGCCCTCCCTCCCTTGCTCCCCATCTTCTGCATGCATCATAACCTACCTCTCCTACCTCTGATCTACCCTCCCTCTGCTCCTTTTTCTGTTGCAGGAACCCTAGAGCTCGCCTCCGGTGTGCATGCCTATTGGAGAAGCTTCCCAAGCGAAGCTTGCATCCTCGAGATGATACCCCGGTAAACACATGACCCTTGCGTCTCCCGGGACCCTAGCATACCCCCTGACCCCTCCCATCTTGCCTGCATGTCCCTAGGAAGTTTCCTGTCGAGATCCGGCGAGCACCCGAAGTGCACTGGCCGTTTCAGTCGCACGAGATGCCCTCCTCGCGCGGTAACCCCCTCTTTCGCCCCTCTTAGTACTCGTTGCTAACCACCGCGTCCTCCTGGGCCATCCCAGACACCTCTCCCTGCCTCTCTGGTGATCCCCTGACCTCCCCATCCCGACCTAGGGTTTTGGTTCTCTTCTGAGCAGCCGGAGGAAGAAGAGGCGAGGGCCGTCGATCCCTCCCTAGATCCAACGACCCCTGTCGCTGCTTACCTCTTCGCTGCTCAGTTAGGATGACCATCTAGCCCCACCTGGCGGATTCGAATGGCTCCTCCATGTGCGTCCCTGTCATCAAGCCAGGCACAATCCCCTCATGCGGCCCATCTGCTCACAGATCCGTCCCACCCCCTGGTTTTCTCAGAAAAATATTTCCTTTTCCTAGATCTGCATGTTTAGCACTTAGGATTAAATGCAAACAAAAATGTAAAAGACCATACTTTGTAGACATGTAAATTTCCGCCTACTCTTATATGTTTTCTTCAACATGCAGTACCAGAGTTTGAGCTTTTTGAGGTCCAAATTAATTATAAAAATTCTAAAACCAAAAGGTATCCTTTTTACTAATAAATTCATACAGATAGTTTTACAATTCCATTTCACTTGAATCCTTTTGGAACTGCAAGTTATTGGTCTTACCTTGCATGAAACCTTGGACCCAACCTATTTTTATTCCTATTTTTCTTGTACTAAAAATAACAAAAGCATCACATATTGTACTTTAAGAAATTCCCTAGGTCAAACCAAAATGGGTATTGACCTAATTCCAACTCTCAGAGCACCTTAATTTCAATACCTACCAAACCTCAGGAGCACATATTTTATAAATCCTTTATGGATTTTTGGTGAATTAAACTGTTATGTGCATAGTTTATTAACCAATAAATTCACCACAATAGTTATGCAAATACAAAAAGAGTGATTCCAATTTATATAGAAAGGTATTATAAATACCAATCATGTGTCCTTTGAATAACATTAAAATCCTTTATAGATGAAATCTGGTTAAAAGGACAAAAACCATCCAAAACTACCTTTTGGATTTTCCTTAGGGCATTCTGGTAAATATTTTGAAGTGATTCCAACTCCTAGTGAATCAGTCCATAAAACCCTACTTAATCACCCAAGTAAGTAATTTTTGGAACTCCGGAACTACTCTGGTGAATTATTTCCTAACACTAGAGTTTTATTCACTAGAAAATCCATTATAAATTAGGGATTTCTATTTTCGTGCCCCTGGTTCGTTAGTTGTACTCAGTTTTTCCCAACCGCTGAACTTTTCCTCACTTTTCCCCTTGCCATGTTAAGAAACCCACACGGGTGCTCGGACGGAGGGATGCCGTTAGGTCAAAGGCTTGACTGTTACATGCTGACTGGTGGGACCGCGTTGGGGCGGGTCGGGCGTTGAGCGTTACGTTATGAGGCCTCGACCGTTACATGCCTGGCCGGTGGGGCCATGTTGGGGCGGGTCCTGCCGTGGCTGATATGTGCTGACGGGTGGGGGCCAGGATACACGTCGGACCCGCCATCCTTCTCTCGCTGCCTTGTGGGCCGCTTTTTACTAATTGGGTGGCCGGTGCATGCAATAACAAATGGGGATGTTCCGTGGGGCCATCGAATCCAATGAATGATGGGGCTGTCATGTGGGGCCATCAAAGCCAATGAATGATGGGGCCGTGATGTGGAGATGGAGGGGGGATTTGCATATTGACCATGTTTTACATTGCAATGTGCATATTTGCCATTTTGTGTGTCACTGACATGTGGTGGTCATGTGGGAAATATGCAAAATTCAAAGAAAATGTTCGTTCCGTGGGGCCATCGAAGCCAATGAATGATGGGACCGTCATGTGGGGCCGTCGAAGCCAATGACTGATGGGGCCGTGATGTGGAGCTGGAGGGGTGATTTGCATATTCGCCACATTTTACGTTGCAACTTGCATATTTGCCATTTTGTGTGTCGCTAACAAGTGGTGCTCATGTGGCAAATATGCAAATTTCAAAGAAAATGTTCGTCCTATGGGGCCATCGAAGCCAATGAACGATGGGTCCGTCATGTGGGGTCGTCGAAGCCAATGACCGATGTGGCCATGATGTGTGGCTGGAGGGGGATTTGCATATTTGCCATGTTTTAGGTTGCAACTTGCATATTTGCCATTTTGTGTGTCGCTGACATGTGGTGGTCATGTGGAAAATATGCAAATTTCAAAGAAAAAGTTTGGCAGATATGCAAAATTGGCAAACATGAAAAAATCCCGGAGCAGCTACTCCCCCAAACATTGACAGGTGGGGTCGTGTATGACACACGTGAGGTCAGCTCTCTCTCTCTCATCCGCTCCGAGCCCCCAGCCCCAAGCAGCTCCTACCCCACCGACGGTCAGAGAAGCCATCGTCTGCGTGTTGGCGTCTCCGTCCTACGGTGGCGTCAGACGAACTACCGCGCTGCACCTCAACCACGACTCCAGCACCTGTTTCGTCTGCACGCATTGTACGTTGAGGCAGTACCAACCGCAGGCAGGTCCATCGCCCACGACGACCGGGATTTTGTTCCGCCGCCATAGCTCGATGCACGGTTGTAGAAATTGCTAGTAGTGCTTGGTAAGACCTTCACTCCTGCTCCGCCCACCCTAATCGATTCGGTTCCCGTAATTTCCTCGATATTTCAAGGGTAAATTAGTCTTCAATGTCTGGTCGTAGCGGGTACACCAAAGAGGGTGGGGATTTGATCATGTCGTGGCCATGTTCTCCTTCTCCTACCATGTCGGAAGTGCAGGTAGCTCCTTCTCTTTCTACTATTGTTGAATTTGAAGTGTTGCCATGGCTTGTCAGACTGATTTTAATTGGGTGTGTTTTGGGATTTTTACAGTGTGCTATGCAGGCCGATGATCCATGGTACATTGCATACCAAGATGAATTAACCCAGTGGTCTAGACAGAGGATACATTTGGAGGAGATGGTTGCCAATTTAGGTGATGAATTGGCCCGAAAAAACATGTTGATATAAGAGCCAAAGCATACTGTCGGTGAAGAAAATAAGAACTCAGAGCTTATTCGCAAAGAGAAGTTGACACTTGAGGCTGATCTTGCCATATCTGATCAAGTGGTAGAAAATCTAAAACATGAACTTCAAGTGAAGGGGGAGGAGAATAGTAGATTCATAAGGGCAGTTTTATTAGTTGTCCATTCCCATACTAACAGTTACACTATGGTGTTGTGGTGAAGGTGGCACATGTAATGATTAGTTGAATTGATAGATAATTTAGATAGTAGAATTGTTATTCAATGGATGGTTGTGAGTTCCTGCAAATTTAGTCACTTTGCGGTCCCAAAGTTGTCATGAGAATGCATTGTGGGGCTTGAGTTGCTTGCCATTGGATCTAGCTGCCCATAGTTGGCATGCCAAATGCCATGTAGAGTTGTAGCGTTGACGGCAGCATCCATTCCCCGTTCTTCCAGACGCCCCATTCTTCTTATCCAGAGAGGCGATCTGTCAAAGAAAGTATTACTCCCTCCGATCCAATTTAGTTGACTCAAATCCGTCAAGATATGGATGAATCTAATACTAATTCATGTCTAGGTACAATCGAATCTAGACAAATCTAAATAAACTAATACAAGCCCATCGGAGATTGTCAAAGCAAGTACTGCTACTTATAAATCAGCTTTAGAGCATATCCACCGGTCTCACGGCTCAAATACATACTCCCTCCGACCCATATCCGTAGTAAAACTTGACTAGATACGTTTCATATCTAGATGAATCCAAGTCAACTAATATGGGTCAGAGGGAGTATCAAATTAATTCAAATCGGTTCATGGGGCCTTGATCTGCGCCATCGCAGTGATGTTGCAGATGATGGCTTCAATCGTCGCCGCATTGATGACCACTGTCAGCACCGCCGCCGCCTTGGTGTCTTTAATCAGCAATGGAACTGAGGAGGTGAACAGGAGTGAGACGGACAGATACAGAAATTTCAGACGCTTAGATCCTCACCGCCGCACGCCTTTCCAGCCATGCTTTGATCCGCGTCGCCGCAAGCCGTTCTGACCCCCACGCTTAGGTTCGCGTCGCCGCACGCCGTTCCGACCGCCAGTCTTAGATCCGCGCCGGTGCATGCCATTCGGACCGCCAGGCTTAGGTCTGGGCCGATGTACGCCGTTCGGACCGCCAGGCTTAGGTCCGCGCGGTCGCACACCGTTCGGACCGCCACGCTTAGAACCATGCCACTGTACGTCAATAGGATGGGAGGAAGATGCGGCTTGTATACATGCGACAGAGAAAGGGTGGGAGAGACATCCAGCCCGTCGGCCTCTCGTCTCCGTACAAGGTAGGTGCACCCATCGGGAGAGAGAGACCTCCAGCCTGTCGGGCTCTCCTCTCTGTACAAGGTAGGTACGCCCATAGGGAGAGAGCGACCTCCAGCCTGTCGGATCATGATATATCCAATGGTGGTTAGCCAAGATCCGTGTGACATACATCTCGACCAATCAGAGCGCAACAGCCAAACTGAGCAAGTTGAGCTGTTGTGAGGGTTTGAGTCAGGAGAGAGGGGAAAAGTGAGGAAAACTTTAGCGGGAGGGGAAAAGTAAGGAAAAATTTAGAGGGAGGGGAAAAATGAGTAGAGCTAATGAAAACAAGGGCACTCAGACAAAAAATGAGTAAGGTAATTCAAGGTTTTGGCATAAAAAATGGAAAATATGTTATTTGAACAAAATAATTCATCTTGGCCAACATTATATTGTTTGCAACTCAGATATACACAAGTGTTACAAATTTGGCCTCATTTAGACAAAGTATGTTTTGGGATGGGTTATTTTGGAGGTTGATCGAGTAGAAAGCCATGCATCTTCATAGATAGTAGCTCATTCCAACAAGGGTTTAAGAAGTGGTTTAGGGGATAAGTCCATTTCTCTTTATTTCCTTTTCTTTTACTATTCATGCTAGGTTGTAGGCAACATAACAAGACTCCATTTGAAGGTTGCACTATGTTTTGAATTAGACTAACCCTAAAACCATATTTTTGAATTTAATCACTTAGAAAAATAAAAATGTGGCTGATTACAAGTTAATCCAAATATTTCCAATTTCATATGGTAAATCAATCCAATATACACAAGTGTGCCAAATTTTGGATCAATTGGTCAACGTTTAAGCCATAAACTAGCTAAACCCCATGTGTTGACCACATGTAGAGGGCAAAACTGAGCAGTGCTAAGCAACTAGGTGCATGACCATAGAAACTTGCAATAACACATACATTATGGGATTATCCAACATACAAACTTGTGAGCGTCACACTAGTTCGAATTAAATACAAACATTGACAGTAGTTCAAATTTATCATACAAATTCAAATTAATAATTCAAATCCATTTTTTCTTGCTCCTAGTGTTTTTCGCTGGGTTCACCACCTTGCTCCTGGTGATCCTAGCTGGAATATTCTCAGAGTCCACCATCAACTTCTTCCGTTTTTTCCCTTTGTTCTTTTTCTCTGCATCCAATGAATCAAGTGCTTCAGTCTATCGTATAATTGGTTCAATCATGTTTCGATCCACTAGTTCATATGGTTCAAAAAGAATTGTCACCATTTCTGCCATATCCGCTGGTGTAATTCCTTTACGCTTGAACTCTGCTTCAATCTCCCATGCAGTTGATGTAATATCATCTCGATTTACTGGTTCAATCTCCCCTGCATTTGGTTCAATCTCCTCTCAATCGACTGGTTCAATCTCCCTTGCATTTGGTTCAATCTCCTCTCGATCGACTGGTTCAATCTCCCCTACATTTGGTTGAATCTCCTCTCGATCGACTGGTTCAATCTCCCCTGCATTTGGTTCAATATCCTCTCGATCGACTGGTTCAATCTCCCCTGCATTTGGTTCAATCTCCTCTACATTTGGTTCAATCTCCTCTCAATCCATTGGTTCAATCTCCCGTGCAATTGGTTCAATCTCCTCTCAGTCCATTGGTTCAATTTGCAATATATCCATTGCTTCATTCTCCTCTCGTTCAAATGCTTCATTCTCCTCTCGTTAAAATGCTTCATTCTCATCTACATTTGCTGCTCCCGCCTGCTCATCCATTCCATAAGATGGGTCCACTTCATTTTTACAAAGCCTAGCAACATGCCCTAGGATCCCACAACGTTTGCACTTACGTTGTCGAGGTGGTGCACCACCCTCTGCACTAGCTCTTATCCTATTCTTCCTTGGCCTACCTGCTGGTCTAGTAAAAGCTGGAGGGTATAGCTTGAAGCTTGGATCCACTTCCATCCATTGGTCTTTTACCAACAAGGCTGGAACATTCTGAGCATATGCTGCCCTAAATTTGGCAACAGAGAAATACTCCGACACGTACTGATCAACTTCACCCTCTTCACCTCATAGAACACCCATGAAAAACAATGCATGTATGCAGGGTTTCCCATGGAGCTGCCATTGCCTGCAATAGCCTGTCCTACCAACCAAACTCACTGGATATCTCCATTGCCTATCTATACTATCAGTGTAAGTTACCTCAGCCTCCATTCCTCTTCTAGTGCATTTCATCTTCAATTTTTTTGCCCTCACATGCAAACCTTAATCAAAGATGGGAGGATGAGATGGCCAGCATATACTATTGATGCAATTCTTTGACTCAAATCGATCTTTATCATGATCATATGCCTAATCTTATCAAATATTTTCCACATCATAAGCCCTTTCAATGACTTGACCTTTGCATTGAAAATATCTGCAAGGTTACTTGTTACATAGTCTACCTTGCAAATTTCAATGAATCGGCTTCTTGACACACCATTCCATGATGTGCATCCAAGTACTCCTTCATCGCAGGTTTTTGTTTATACAACACTTCCAAATGATACAAATGCTTCCTCAAACTACATGTTTATGAAGCTGCCCATAGGTTGTCATTATAAACTTTACCCTTGAATTTCTTTGTAAAATTATGCACTAAGTGTCGCATACATTCCCTATGCTCCACTCGGGGAATACTTCTTCTACAGCTTTCTCCAAACCTTTGCAAGAGCCCGTGTGGATAGTAAGTCCCGGTGGATGACCTATAAAGTCACGCAAATTCTCCAGAAACCAAGTCCAACTTTCCTCTGACTCAATCTCCAAAACTCCATAAGCAATAGAGAACATCCAATTGTGTCCATCAACTGTAGTAGCAGCTACTAGATATCCTTTAAATCTGCCATGAAGAGTTGTTGCATCCACGGCCAAATAAGGCCTGCAACCATCCAGACACCCTTGCCAGCAAGCTTTGAAACAAACAAAAGCCCTTCTAAATCACTCCTTCTCCATTGTCTTCCCTCTTATTTTATACTGAACTTTATGCCTATCTATCTGTACAACACTACTTGGACTAGCCATCTCCACTTCAGCTTTGAAGTTGTAAAGAAACTTAAAAGTTTCATTCCATGGACCATTGATCCTCTCAAGAGCCATTTCCTTTGCATAGAACATCCTCATGTAGGGTACTGTAATAGTAAACTTTTTATAAACTTCTTTTACGAGCGTTGTTGCACCAAGTGATGGGTTCGCTCTCATCCAATCCATGATTGCATCTGCTAACCACCTAGTCTTTGCTAGTTTTGTTTTGTCATTTGGTTGTCCCCCTTGAGGTGGACAAGTATGTTCGAACCGGTTAATTTTTATCTGAAACATAATTAAAATGTCAAGTACAGCTATCAAACTCTACATAGTGATCTAAAATACACAACTGGTTGTAATACCTGAACCAAATTGCTCCTAAGCATAGTGGATGCATGCATCCTCCACCTACACCTCTTGTATGGGCACTTCACTGTGAACCTTGCTGGCTCACTCTTAATAACATCATAATCATTATTGGTGCGAATGCAATATGCAGTAAAGGCATTATGACAGTCTCGCATCGTTTCAAATACGGTGCCTTCTGAAATCTTAGGATCGTCCCTGTCCCACTCAATTACTGGCAAGTCCTCACCATCGTACTCGGCTAAAACGAGGCTGTAATTGTTCTCCTTGTTCTCTTCGTCATCAGTCTCATCAAATCTGGCACCCTAGGCAATTTCATCAGTGTATTGATCCTCTAGTGCCTGTTTAAAATCAGGAAACATCAACTCATCCTCATCATCTAGTGGAGGCACTACCTCGTCAGGCTCTGCCTCGTCCTCCACATCGACCACACGAGCGGTTTGGCTTATACTCGCAGTGTGAACAGATGGTACTGCTATGGACCTACAAGGATCGCCAGGGCGCACACAATTAGCAGAGACAACAGAGACACATGATGTCCGACCACCTGATGACGTGTGACCACCAGATGGTGATTTAACACTTCCCGTGTGCTCAACTTTAGGTTGCACATGGAGACGAATTTGACCAAAACGTTTGGCAGCATTCAAAGAGAAAAGCATTACCAGATCATCTTCGCTAGTTAGTGGGAGAAATCTTTGCTTGCTAATGTTGAAATATTGCAAATCAACTGAATCACCACTGCTCCAGGGGAATTTACAATAGATTTTATCTGTCAAATCTCTGCGAGTTATGGAGGTTGCAACCACCGCTGGGAAGTAAAATCCAGAGAGATATTGTTCACAACCACGAATTACACTAGTATCTAGTCTAATCTCCAGCCGAAATGCCAGCACTGGATCAATCCTATTCAAAAAGCAAGACAGTTAGTTGAGCACCAGCGATTCGCTCTCAAATACTGCCAATAATCAACCCACAAAAGGGAAACGATGCTTACCCAGATGGAATCCATGCGTTAGATCCCTGCGATTCCACCCAATCTTCTCCTTGCTCGACGCGGATGGACGGTGCACCAGCCGGCATTGCATACTGTTTTTCGAAGGGGTAGGTCTAGCGGGGCCAGGAGCAGAGCCGGAGGTGGAGTGGGCTCTGCGGCTAGGGGAGGGGGAGGCTCTATGGCCGAGGACAACATAAGGTAGGAGGGCACGACGGCGAGGCGGCAGAGGGGCAGTGTGGGAGATGTTCCAGACTCGGGGGAAGCGAATGCTTTGGGTGAGCGAGAATGGCCGGTCCGACATGTCTACATGCGGCCCCACCCTTCACCACGTATGCAAGACCCGTCCGAACGCGGCCCCACCCTTCACCATGTATGCAGGACCTGACCCACACACGGCCCCACCCGTCAGGCATGTAACGGTTGAGGCCTCATACCTTAACGCTCAACACCTGACCCGCCCCAACACAGTCCCACCACTCAGCATGTAACGGTCAAGCCTTTGACCTGATGGCATCCCTCCGTCCGAGCGCCTGCGAGGGTTTCTTAACATGGCGAGGGGAAAAGTGAGGAAAAGTTAAGCGGGTGGGGAAAACTGAGTATAGCTAACGAACCAGGGGCACGAAAATAGAAATCCCTATAAATTAATGGTAATTGATAAAATAGTGAAACCACTTTTTTTGCTTTCATTTTATCAATACCTATCTGAATATGACCTTGGTATAAAAACCCTCCTCTAATTAGTTTCTAAACTAAACATCCTATTGAAATTCCTTCAAATGCTTCCAAGACCATTCCAAAATCCTTCTAAATCCATTCTCCTCCAAATCATACTGAATTGTATCATTGTTGTTGCTGCATGTATTGATGCTTGTATGCCTTGTATTGATTGGTGTATTTTTGATTGCATGTATGCTCGATAACGGCGATAGTTGAAAATTGTGTGAAGCCGAGAAGAAGGAAGCATCGGGTTACCCTATTATTGTTATTATTGGTATTCTGGCTTTCTAAAGAAGTCTGGGACATCTCGCTGGTCACAGGGAAAACACCATTCCTAAACACCTATGTTTTCCTACTCTTTCTATCAATTGTTTTGTATCTCGTTTATAAATTGCATTAATACTTGCATTGTTTTGATTTACAAATATCGTGTGCATGACTTGGCTCCTCCAAGTTATAATTGAGTGTCCAATTTGACGCCTACCCAATTTGACACCCACCTTTACCCTTTAGATCGAGGTTAGGATGATTAACATCCCATCTCCTTGGAAACTACGGGTTTCGGTGATAAAACCTATTTTGGGTTTTACCCCACTGCAAAGTTTTCAAAATAAAACCCTTGGAAAGAGGCATTGTTTCCGAGTGGATGTTTTACCAAAGAAAATATGATGAGGAGAAAGAAGAAAGTTGAGCAAGAGAAAGAGAAGGGATGTTCTAATCCTTTACCGAAACAATTTATCCGTGCAACCACACTACCCCAATCCCTGGGGCTTAGCTCGTAGTTTGTTGTTTTTAGCCGGGGCTGCTCGTACTCGCTAAAGGGGAGAAATCCCTTGAAATCTGTACTGTCTTGAGCAAGGTACCGGTGCAACAATTAGGTCTCCCGCGGATGGTATGCAACGTTTGTATGGAATGGAATTAAGTCACAATTTAAGGTATAGGCCAAGCTGCGGCTTGGGTATACGCGTGTACGGGAGGAAGGACTACCGCCGTCATGCCACATACTCGTTTCTGGGGAGAAAAAACCCAAAAGGAAAAGCCTCCTTTGCTAGGGATGGACAAATGAGAAGTTAGGTTTGATTATCTGAACCCCCGTCTACCGTGTGTAGCGGGCCATGGTTGTATCCCGGTGGATGTATTGATTCTTGTGAGTAAAGTGCACAAACTCTGCAGAGTCTAATCTATTCGAATAGTCGTGTCCACGGTAAAGGATGGTTGGAAAGGTGATTGCTAGGAGTACCCTTGGATGTGTTTGAGATGAATAAAGAGGATGTGACTTGGTCACGGGGGAAGTATGAGAAAAAGCCTTGTTTTGACCAGGGATGGTCGGTGATGTTTTAAAAAAGGGTTTTCTCTAAAAACTATTTTCAAGGAGGAGACATGTCTTCTAAAAACACTTTTTCAACAAAGATATGGAGATGCCAGTTTAGACCTTTCAAAAACAATTGTAGTGTAGAGCTACTTCGCCACAGCCAAATATGCATTATCCTTGTTTATATTATCTTGGTGGTTTTGCAAGTACATTCAAAAGTACTCACGGCTTTGTTCCTGGCTATTTACTTGGCCAGACTTTCAGAAGCAATAAGAATGATGGAGTTGTCGATGTCTATGCGAGCTAGACCGTCTTTCTAGTCAGTCGCCTGTAGGTTAAGGCATGACATGGGCTCTACGCTTAAAGACTTCCTCTATTAATGTTGTAATCGCCATAATAACAATAACTTAAGTTGTATAATCGCTACTTATGTATGATGTAATGATACTAGTCGGTTATGCTCACGGCTCACTGATCAGGGGAACGTGAATTTCAGGGATTACGGGGATTCTCGGATCGTAAATCCGAGGTCTCACAAATATAACTGTTCCAATAATTGTGTCCATCATATCCATCATTTGATCTGATCCTGGTGAAAATACACATAAAAGGTGTGCGCGAACGCTGTAAAATACCAAGATACTACCACTACAATGCAAAATAATAATATGAAACATGATGCAGATATGCACACATCAACTTACCCAAGCTTAAGACTCTTGCTCGTCCCAAGCAAGTTTAGCTTAATGGATGTGATCCTCATATTCATGAAGCTGAGTTGGTAAAATAAATGAGGCAGTTGCAGCATGTGTTTATCATTTAGGATTCATAGAAATAAGTTCATGAATAGTACCTTACTCAAACCATCCGAATAAAATTAGCAGACTTCCACACCTTAGCAATTAACAATTCACAAAAGATTACTCTCAACATGATGTAAAATTATTCGGTTCAACCGAATAATTTAGTGAGGTAGTCCCAAGTGTTTTAGGACAAACATATTCACTTAGGATTCAAAATCTCAAACGTCTCTTTGTCTCACTACAATATAGTGGTATATGCCTATTTGCTCTTTGCACATTCGCTATTTTTTTCTTTTTTCTTTCCTTTCTTCTTTTTATATATATTTGTGCTCACACTTTTGTTTAAGTGTTGTGCAAAGGAGCTAGCCATACATTCCACTTCATGCAGGAGTCCGAAGTTTAACGATCTCAATTACCAAATTCCAAATATATATGAAGCATCTTTATAACTTGAATATTCTACCTCAACTTGTTCTCACTCTATTTGATAGCACTTTTTTGATTTGTCCTTTGTTCAAGGTTTTTATTTTTCAACTTAACTAATTAGATAATTTCTCCTTTTTGTAAATCAAACCATTGACCTACAACATATTGATCAAATTATCTTTGTATGTTCCGTTAATACCAATGGTGTGGAAGACTTCTATTGCTATCATCAAGTGAACGTAAAATTATACTCATGCAATTCATCTATCCAGTAAGACAAACTCAAACTCAATAATGCTCCATATATTATAATAAACTCAGAATTTCATAACAGGAATCGACTATTCCTAAAGGGAATTCTAATGATGCAAACTTTATTTATGAGCTCAAACTAATGCAAAACTAGAAAAGTAAAAAAAACTTATAAGATAGATTAAAAGGTCTTAAATATCTCCCCAAGCTTGGAATCAAGCCAGGCGGGATCAAATAATCCCTCGCGGTTATTTGATACCGTGATTTATTCATAGATCACTGTGGCTCCATGGCGTGTAGCACCGCGATGTGTAGCTTCTTGTTGGTGTCATCTAGAGCAGTGATGCGGTTGTAGCACCTGCGCAAATCAGATTTCAAGGTATCCACCCTATCTGCAAATTTAGTCACCAATGGGAGAAGATCAGCCTTCTTCTCTATCTCCTTGAGGCGGTGGCGAACTTCAATACGATGGAGTAGCTCCTTCTTCTGATATATCTCTAGTGCCCGCACACGATCCTTTGTTCTGGGGACAACTTCTTCTTCCTCATACATTATTGATGGATTGGGGAAGTAGAAAGTGTCCCTCCACTCTTCTTGAGGCTTCACCCTCATACGAGCGCCAGTGGCAGGCCTCGAGCGGGGTAATGCCGGTTGCTTGCTAGCACCTGCACCAATGTTAGGTATTTCCTCACGCTTGTGTGGCCTAGGGTCTGTGGTGATGAACTTGACCGTCTCCACACGCCCTTTTCCATGCGGCTTGTGGCCTTCCCTATCTTCTTGCGTTCTCTTCATCAGCGCCCAGTCGATCTCTGAAGGATCATAGATGTTGCGGCAGATGTAAACGTCGCTCCAGCCTTCATCAGGATTGCTGTTAGCTTGGCTGAACGTACTCTTTGTACATCGGGCTAAACCTCTCCACCTCCTCATCGCCGTCCTCCATAGATGGGCTGCTAGAAAGGTCCCTAGGAGAAATGAGACCCATGGGTTTTCCACGGCCTGGGACGGGATAGCACATCGCTAGATTTGTTCCTGTTGATTGTGATTAGAGAGAGGCACAATGGCAGTATATAAGAGGTTTCAGAGGTCGGTAAGACTCGCGAGAAACACCAAATTCATGCCCAAGAAAATAATCCAAATAGAATAGGAAAAGAAATCACGATTTTGGAGGAGTCCTGCCACGTAACGACCAACTATACAGGCACGGCCCATATAGCTCTGGCCATATAGTTGGTTCCGGGCAGGTACTTCCAAAAATATCTAGTCCATGTCGGTTAGATTACCGACTAAGAACCGACAAAACATTTTTTGAGATGAATATAAATAAGAACAAAAAAGGGTTGATGGTATAGAAGCTTTAACGAATAACTATACGACGGGAGATTTTTCTCCGGCCGTATAGTTGCGCCCGTATAGATACTGGACATCAAAAAATATTTCGCCAGGGGGATACAGTACCTTTAACGACCAACTATACGGCGGGAGATTTTTCTCCGGTCGTATAGTTGCGCCCTTATAGTTACAGAAACCCCGCAAAAAAACTTCAGAAAAACAATAGGAATTCAAATGTAAAAAAATTAGCAGTAAAAACTGTGAAAGCAAATCACTTATTAGAGTAAGAAAACTTACCTTGCACTTACCATTTATTTAGTCGGGAATGACAAGCTCTTCCAACAAAAAGGACTTCTTCTTTTTGGGAGGAATTGACCTTATTTAATCTAATAATTCTTGAAAAAAATCACCAGGATGAAAGCTCCTCTCAATAAGATTGGTGTCTTGCTAGAAAAATATAGATGCTACATCCACTACCTTTGCTTCTTGTCTCTACATAATCTGCAACTCAAATTCTTGAAGTAAAAGGATCCAACGGATCAGTCTTGGCTTATGAATCTTCCTCTCGAGGAGTTCTTTTAAACCATCACGATATGTATGAACTCTTACTTTTGCATCAACTATGTAAGAACGAAATTTATCTTAAGAGAAAAATACATCAAAGAGTTCTCTTTCTTCCTTAGGATAATTATTTTGAGCACTATTGAGAGTTCTACTAGCATGATATATAATATTAAATCTGTGACCTATGTGTTGTCCCAGAGTTACTCCTATAGCATCATCACTAGCTTCACATATTAAATCAAAAGTTATATCCCAAATAGGTGGTTTAATGATAGGGGCATGAGATAAAGCATATTTTAGTTTATCAAAGGCAATAAGGCATTTATAATAAAAATTAAATCTTACTCCCTTTTGTAACAAATTAGTTAAAGGTTTAGAAATTTCAGAGAAATTCCGAATGAACCTTCTATAAACACCCACATGACCAAGAAAACTTCTTATACCTTTTATGTCCCTTGGTTGTGGCATTATCTCTATTGCTTAAACTTTAGCACTATCTACTTTAATACCCTTATCTGATACCTTATGTCCAAGGACTATGCCTTATTTGACCATAAAATGGCACTTCTCCCAATTATAACAAGATTGGTTTCTTTGCAACTCCGTAAAATTCTTTTGATATTATCCAAGCAACTAGTAAATGAAGTTCCATATATAGAAAAATCATCCATAAATACTTACATTATCAGTTCTATAAAATCTGTGAAAATAGCATCCATGCATCTTTGAATAGTAGCTGGAGCATTACATAAACCAAAAGGCATGCGTCGGTAAGCATATAAACCATAAGGACTAATGGAAGTTGTTTTAAGTTGGTCACTAGGATGAACAACTATTTGGGAAAAACCAGAGTATTCGTCCAAGTAGCAAAAATGAGTGTGGTTTGCTAACCTCTCTAAAGTTTGATCTATGAACGGTAAAGGATACTGATCTTTCCTAGTTTCCTTATTCAATTTCCTGAAATCTATGCACATCCTATGTCCAACAATAGTTCTAGTAGGTATCAATTCATTGTTTTCATTAGGAACAACAGTAAATCCGCCTTTCTTAGGAACACAATGAACATGACTTACCCATTCACTTTCATTTACAGGATAGATTATGCCTGCATCCAGTAGGCATACTATTTCTTTTCTTACCACTTCCTTCATTTCAGGATTTAGCCTTCTATAAAATTATGCAGATGGTTTAGAACCTTCCTCCATGAATATTCGATGGACGGTTATCATGGGACTAATGCCCTTCAAATCGTCCATTGATTACCCAAAGGCCTTGTGATGCTCCTGAAGTACCTTTATGACTTCTTCTTCTTCATCCCCTGAAAGTTTAGCACTAATAATAGGGAATTTATTAGTATTATCCAAGAATTTATATTTAAGATTATCTTGTAAAGTTTTGAATTCTAGCGGTGGTAATTCTTTACCCCCCCCCTCTTTTCTGGATCTTCAAAAGCTTCATCAGTTGGAGGTTCTAAGATGGGAAATGAATCAAATTAACTTTCTAATTCTTCTAAAGACATGTCCCCCATAATTATTTCTTTGCAATTTGAGTCTTCATTTATTTATTCTTCTTGATTACTTAAGAAAAGAGCTTCCATCTCCTCAATGAAGGAAATATGCCCTAGAGGCAATCATAGAGATGATTATATTTCATATGTATCCATGAGTTATTGTAATGTTCCTTTAATATCCATATCAGGCAACTTGTATTGATTGGCAATTTGTGAATTGTTTGTGAAACTCTTTACTTGTGTGGTTATTTAATAGTTGTCCCTAGTCGGAGTTCATGTGAGGACACACGTGAATATTAGACTAGCACATTGATTGGTTGATGACTATGTTTCGCAAGTCATAGACATGGAGATGTCAAACCAATGATGTGGACACATGTTATGAACATGGGGTTGGACTCACCCAACTTGAGACTGGAAATTAGTTGCAGCTCTCTCTCTACACATCGTGTACGTTTTGTCCTTAGACCTGAGATTGTCGCATGTACTTGAGATGTGGATCGACCTACTTTGGGGCTATCAAACGCTGCATCATAACAGGGTAGTTATAAAGATAGCTTTCGGGTTTGTCCTGAAGCATGCTGCAAGGCATGGTCAATCAAGATGGGATTTGCCCCTCTCTACTTGAGAGAGATATCTCTGGGGCCCTCGAGTGATCGGATCCAGAAATGCATGGTCGTGCTACATAAGGTTAAGATTTAACCTGGTAAAGGGATTCCGAATCACATTATCAAGAAAGAGAGGTCAGCTTGGATCTAGACTAAATCACATGAGGCAAAGGGAAAGACATGTACTAAACCTTGTGATGGTTCGTCCGATATGATCTTTGTATGCGTTTAGGAGTTGGCACGTGTTGCTAGAGGCCGCTACCAACTATTGACAGAATAAGTGTATTCGTGTCATGTCTATACGCATATGAACCTATAGGGTCACACACTTAAGGGGCTGGAAGCCTAATGAGGATTGGATCCGAATTAGACCAGGCTTAGGCTACTAATGGGCTGCTAATGTAGAAGCCCACTAGGGACGCCTATATAAGAGAGGGTGGGGCGAGATGACCAAGGTTAGACCTCAGACCATTCCACTCAGCCGCCACACCTCACGCCTGTGTTGGACGTGCGGACCTAGCAGTCCGGCGTCTGACTCTTCCACCCCGCACGTGTGGATACCTCGGAGGTGCCGCATCTGTGGCACTTGGACGAGCCGCGCAAGAGGAGCTTATCGTGGGACGAGGACAAGGAGGAGACGTGGAAAGTCTGCACTGCCTCGACGCGCTTCATCGATTTCGCAACTGGGCGTCTAGTGGTAATCCTGTGATCCATGAAAACAGTAATCCTGGTATACGCGGTAGAATTTTTTTTTTGCGCTAGTGTAGCCTACCCATATCCCTTCGGTGGTATGAGAGCCGATGCAGTTCAGTTATAGGTTCGGGATGGTTGCATATGGTGATATGCAGATTGATATGAATGATGTGATCGTTTGTATTGCGGTGGTTCAGGATTGATCTATGATCTTGCTTTCCGTGATCGTGATTCTGAGGTTGTCGAACGACTTACCCCTACCGGTCGGCTTCCGCCATCGGGGTAGGTAGTGACACATAAATCCTGTTGAATCACACGAAGATCAATATGATTGATCGAATCGAAACCTAGATCTAAAATTGATGTACCGTGATCAAAGGAGTTTGATCGGATCGTAACAATAGTTGGTTTATGGTAAATTTGATTTGCCGATCAAAATCCTTAAAGAAAGTTGTGAAGATTCGATCTCTCATTTTTCACGGTTTACTTAAAGATACTGTACCGCGAGGGGCGATGCCCCTTCGAACCCCGCAGGGGGAGACCCCCTAGTCCCCCCTTAATCGTAGCCCCTTTTGTATCTCGTTAAGGTAACTAGGTGTTGCGATGTCACATGATCCGGTAGAATGCGATTCTATGCATAACTTGTTTTTGCAGGATGTATGTGATCATTATGGCCCATATGTGTATGTGATGCATGTATGAAATTTTTCATGACCTGCGTGTCATGAGTAGGGCAACACGGCTGGAGCCATATGTGTTGTCATTTATTGTAATGGCCAGCGTGCCAACTTGTTATGATCCCAATACTATGTAATTTTGATTACTAGCTATTAGGAGTAATAGCTTGTATTAGTTCTTGGAGGACTCATCACTTGGAAGATGGCTCACATGGAACATGAAGATGGAGATCATCATGGTGGACAGGTTCTATGGCGATGGAGATCACCATGAGAAAATGGGCCATACTGTGTCACATCTATGTGAATGCTATTCCTATGTGTTTTACTTCTATGCATGCTTAGATGATAGAAGTAGAACGATCCCTCGGAAAGTTTAAGTTAAACCATGCCCTCCCAACCAAACCTTGCACCATCCTATGCCATGTACAATCGTTGGTGGGCCTATGAAATTAGGGTGCCGCGGTTTTCCTTGGCTGGATGGGTTTGTATCGGATACCTACACGCATAAGGGTTGGTGAGCTTGACAAGGTCATCTTAACAGTGAAGGACCTTGGGGCATAAAGGTTGGGCACCGAGTTTTGACATAGAGATGTCACCCAACAACAAGAGTCATATGTGATATGATTAGCAAGTGTTGCTTACCGATTTACCTTGTCTTCTAGCAGTGATGCTAAAGCTCACTAGTCGACTTGTTAATTGTGGATCTTGAATCACTTAGTATCAATAGAGGGATATTGATTTAAGTGGGAGTATATGCTATTAAATTGTTTAATATGTTTTACTCTTTCATGGTTACATGGCTTAGTATTTTGCATGTTTTCTGTTGTAGATAAATGGCACCGAACAGTACATCACCTTTCTCTTTGCGTTTGATTCTTGACAAAGATAAACCTAATGGAACAAACTATACGGACTGGGTCCGTAACCTGAGAATTGTTCTCAGGTCTGATAAAAAGGAAACAGTTCTGGATACCCCAATCCCCGATGAACATGTTGATAATGCATCTGCTGCCCTAAAGAACGTCTACAAGAGAGCATGTGATGATTCTCTTGAGGTTAGATGTCTTATGCTTGCATGCATGGACCTGAACTCCAAAAGAAGTTTGAGGATCAGGAAGCATACGATATGATCGTCGCGCTTAACGACATGTTCCAAGATCAGGCAAGGACTGAGAGGTACAATGTTGCCAAGTCCTTTGTCGAATGCAAGCTAGCAGAGGGAGCAGCTGTAGTCCCCCATGTGATCAAAATGGTTGGTTACAGTCAAACTTTGAAAAAGCTTGGTTTTCCACTAGGCCAAGAGTTGGCCACTGACTTCATTTTGGCGTCTCTTCCATCCAGCTATGGGCAGTTCATTTTGAACTACCATATGCATGGGGTGGAGAAGGGCCTTAATAAGTTATGTGGGATGCTAAAAACAGCAGAAAGTGACATGAAGAAGTGTGCAGGGCATAGCCATGTGATGGTTGTGCAGAACAAGCCTAGCTTGAAGAAAAAAGGGTACTTCTTGGAAGAAGAAGGGAAAGGCTAAGGATACGATCCCTAAGCCTGCACCCAAGCAAAAGGCTGGACCTGTAGAAGACACTGAGTGCTTCTTTTGTCATGAACATGGCCACTGGAAGAGAAACTGCAGCAAGTACCAGGATTCTTTGAAGAAGAGTGGAAGTAAGAGTACTTCCCACTCAGGTACGCTTGTTGTAAATGTTGTGGACATTCTTCTTGTTGATTCCTATGTTAACTCTTGGGTATTTGATACCGGATCGGTTGCTCATATTTTCAATTCGATGCAGGGGATAATAAGGACTAGAGAAGTGAAGAAAGGCGAAGTGGATTTTCGCGTCGGAAATAAAGCAAGGGTTGCTGCATTGTTCGTCGGTGTCATGCAACTTCACCTTTTGTCAGGATTTATTATGGATTTGAATAATTGTTATATACATTCCTAGTATGGGTCAAAACATTTTATCACCTTCATGTTTGATGAGGGATGGTTATTCATTCGCGAGTGCTAACAATGGTTGTGTGATCTCTAAGAATGCTATGTTTATGGCTAATGCTCCCATTGTGAATGGGTTATTTATTTTAAATCTTGATGATGCATTTGTTTACAATGTTAGTGCTAAAAGGCTTCGGCCTAATGATTTGAGTCCTACATATTTATGGAATTGTCGTTTGGGGCATATAAGTGAAAAGCGCATGAAGAAGCTCCATGGTGATGGTCTTCTAACTTCGTTTGATTTTGAATCATACGAGACATGTCAGGCTTGTTTACTTGGAAAGATGACCAAATCGCCTTTTTCGGGTTTACCCAAGAGAGCGACAGACTTGTTGGAACTCATACATACTGATGTATGTTTACCAATGAGCACGATATCCAGAGGAGGATATCACTACTTTATTACTTTTACTGATGATTTCAGTAGATATGGTTATGTCTACTTGATGAGGCATAAGTCTGAAACTTTTGAAAAGTTCAAGGAGTTTCAGAGTGAAGTAGAGAATCAACATGGAAAGAAAATAAAGGCCTTGAGATCTGATCGTGGAGGTGAATATTTGAGTCACGAGTTTAGCGATCATCTTAAGAGTTGCGGAATTGTTCCACAACTTACGCCACCCAGAACACCTCAAAGGAACGGGGTCTCCGAACGGCGTAATCGAACTTTGTTGGACATGGTTCGATCGATGATGAGCCTATCGGATTTGCCATTGTCATTTTGGGGTTACGCTCTAGAAACGACATCTTTCACACTTAATAGGGTAGCATCTAAATCCGTAGTTAAGACACCATATGAGATGTGGACTGGAAAGAATCCTAGTTTGTCTTTTCTAAAGATTTGGGGTTGTGATCCATTTGTCAAGCGACTTCAGTCGGACAAGCTAACACCCAAATCGGATAAGTGCATTTTCGTGGGATATCCAAGGGAAACCTTAGGGAATTACTACTACAACCGAGAGGAGGGCAAAGTGTTTGTCGCTCGTAGTGGTGTTTTCCTAGAGAAAGAGTTTCTCACAAAGGGAACAAGTGGAAGGTCGGTGCAACTTGAAGAAGTTCAAGATAAGCCAGTTGGGGATGCTTCTACGAGTGATGATATTGTAGCAGAACAAGTTGAGGAACCCGTGGCAACAGAAGCACCACAACCACAAAGGTCGGCGAGGCTCCGCGAAGCACGGGAATTATTATTGTTAGACAATGATGAGCCTGCGACCTATGCAGAAGCGATGGTGGACCCAGACTCTGAGAAATGGCTGATCGCCATGAGATCCGAGATAGAGTCCATGGGAGACAATCAAGTTTGGAACTTGGTTGACCTGCCTGATGGTTTTAAAGCCATCGAGTGCAAATGGATCTATAAGAAGAAGATTGATATGGATGGAAATGTTCACATCTATAAAGCTCGACTTGTTGCAAAAGGTTTTCGACATGTTCAAGGAGATGGCTATGACGAGACTTTATCGCCCGTAGCGATGCTTAAATCTATATAGATAATTCTAGCCATTGCTACACATTTCGACTATGAAATATGGCAGATGGATGTCAAGACGGCTTTCCTAAATGGAATCCTAACTGAAGATGTGTATATGATGCAGCCCGAAGGTTTTGTCGATCCAAACAATGCTGGAAAGGTATGCAAACTTCTGAAGTCCATTTATGGGCTGAAGCAAGCATCTTGGAGTTAGAACATTCGATTTGATGAAGTTGTAAAGGAGTTTGGCTTCATCAAAAACAAACAAGAACCTTGTGTTTACAAGAAGGAAAGTGGGAGAACGCTGGTATTTCTAATCTTATATGTAGATGACATATTGCTGATTGGAAATGACATTCCTATGCTCGAGTCTGTTAAGACCTCATTGAAAAATAGTTTTTCGATGAAGGACTTAGGAGAAGCGGCATATATTCTGGGAATCAAGATCTATAGAGATAGATCAAGGAGGCTAATTGGATTAAGCCAGAGTACATACATTGACAAAGTGTTGAAACGGTTCAGCATGGAAGAGGCTAAGAAGGGGTTCTTGCCCATGTCTCGTGGCATAAAACTCAGCAAGACTCAGTTTCCTTCGACTACTGATGAGCGTGACCGCATGAGTAGGGTCCCATATGCTTCGGCTATTGGATCCATCATGTATGCAATGATATGTACTCGCCCAGATGTTTCCTATGCTCTAAGTGTTATGATCAGGTACCAAGCTGATCCAGGTGAAGGTCACTGGACAGCGGTAAAGAACATCCTTAAGTACTTGAAAAGGACTAAGGATGTGTTCCTAGTTTATGGAGGTGAGGATGAACTCAGTGTAAAGGGTTACACAGATGCGAGTTACCTTAACGACTCACATGATTCGAAATCGCAATCAGGTTATGTGTTTGCCATGAATGGTGGTGCTGTGAGCTGGAAAAGTTCCAAGCAAGATACGGTGACCTCCTCTTCAACAGAAGCTGAATATATTGCTGCCTCGGAGGCCGTAAAGGAAGCTGCTTGGATTAGGAATTTCCTTATCGCTCTTGGTGTGGTTCAGGGCGCGTCCAATCCTTTGGACATTTATTGTAACAACAATGGTGCTATTGCACAAGCCAAGGAACCTAGACAGCACCAGAAGAACAAACATATTCGCATGCGTTACCATCAGATTCGAGAGTTCATTGAGGATGGTAGTGTCATGATATGCAAAATACATACGGACTCAAATGTTGCTGATCCCTTGACTAAGCCTCTCCCGCAGCCTGCGCATGAAGCGCACACAAGAGAAATTGGTATTAGATACATTTTAGATTGACTCTAGTGCAAGTGGGAGACTGAAGGAAATATGCCCTAGAGGCAATCATAGAGATGATTATATTTCATATGTATCCATGAGTTATTGTAATGTTCCTTGAATATCCATATTAGGAAACTTGTATTGATTGGCAATTATGTGAATTGTTTGTGAAACTCTTTACTTGTATGGTTATTTAATAGTTGTCCCTAGTCGGACTTCATGTGAGGACACACGTGAATATTATACTAGCACATCGATTGGTTGATGACTATGTTTCGCAAGTCATAGACATGGAGATGTCAAACCAATGATGTGGATACATGTTATGAAAATGGGGTTGGAATGACCCAACTTGAGACTGGCAATTAGTTGCAGCTCTCTCTCTCTACACATCGTGTACGTTTTGTCCTTAGACCTGAGATTGTCGCATGTACTTGAGATGTGGATCGACCTACTTTGGGACTATCAAATGTTGCATCGTAACAGGGTAGTTATAAAGGTAGCTTTCGGGTTTGTCCTGAAGCATGCTGCAAGGCATGGTCAATCAAGATGGTATTTGCCCCTCTCTACTTGAGTGAGATATCTCTAGGCCCCTCGAGTGATCGGATCCAGAAATGCATGGCCGTGCTACATAAGGTTAAGAGTTAACATGGTAAAGGGATTCCGAATCACAGTATCGAGAAAGAGAGGTAAGCTTGGAGCTAGACCAAATATCGTGAGGCAAAGGGAAAGACATGTACTAAACCTTGTGATGGTTCGTCCGATATGATCTTTGTATGTGTTTAGGAGTTGGCACATCTTGCTAGAGGCCGCTACCAACTATTGACAGAATAAGTGTATTAGTGTCCTGTCTATACGCATATGAACCTATAGGGTCACACACTTAAGGGGCTGGAAGCCTGATGAGGATTGGATCCGAATTAGACCAGGCTTAGGCTACTAATGGGCTGCTAATATAGAAGCCCACTAGGGACGCCTATATAAGAGAGGGTGGGGCGAGAAGACCAAGGTTAGACCTCAAACCATTCCACTCAGCCGCCACACCTCACGCCTGTGTTGCACGCACGGACCTAGCAGTCTGGCGTCTGACGCTTCCACCCCGCATGTGTGGATACCTCGGAGGTGCCGCATCTGTGGCACTTGGACGAGCCGCGCAAGGGGAGCTTCTCGTGGGACGAGGACAAGGAGGAGACGTGGAACGTCTGCACTGCCTCGACGCGCTTCATCGATTCCGCAATTGCGCGTCTAGTGGTAATCCCATGATCTATGACAACTGTAATCCTGGTATACGCGGTAGAAATTTTTTGTTTTGCGCTAGTGTAGCCTACCCGTATCCCTTCACTCAATAGTTTCTCTTTCTCTTCTTCTTGTATAAGTAGAGGTTTGTGTTTAAATTTGGAAAGGTGGAATTCTTTTTCTGCTTTCCCAAGCTTAAGTCATACAACCTCCTTTTTGAAGTCGAATCTAGCACCTACATCGCTCAAAAAGTTTCTTCCAAATATAATTGGGCAAAGAGTGTCAGCTGGCATATCAACAACTACAAAATCGATAGGAAATTTTTTATTGCCAATTGTGATAGTTGCATCTTCAACTACTCCCATTGGAATTCTAAGATTTTTATTGTCTAACATGATTGTCATATCAATATTTTCTATTTTAGCCGGTGCTATCTCTTCTTTTATTTCAAAAGAAAAATCATAAGATATAACATTAACTTCATGAATTCTATGAAACTCTATGATCGTGAATTCTATTAAGTAAATCCCAAGCTTTAGTTATAGGTAAATCCATAAAATCTCCTCTCACACAAGAGTTTAGTTCAATTTTATTAGGTTCAATTAAACCGCCATAAAAGATATGCAATAAATACCATTTAGGCAAATCATGATGAGGACATTGATTAAGTAAATCTTTAAATCTTATATAAGCTCTTACTAGTCCTTCATTAGGACGGTTCCTCCAAGTCATTATAAGGTGCCTGATTCCAAAAGATTTTGATAATGGATAATATTTGGATAGAAATTCATAAGCTAAATTATCCCAAGTAGTAGTGGCTTTTGAGGGTAAAGATCTATACCATGAGAGAGTTGTACTTGTCAAAGTTTGACTAAAGAGTTTCAGCCTTACATCATTAGCAGTATACCCCGGTAATTGGAAAGTACCACATATATCTTTGAAGCATGCAATATGCTCATATGGATCAGGATCTTCTTCATCTCCAATAAATTGTTTCTTGTGTAGAATACCAAGTAGTAGAGGATTTATTTCAAACCCCATTGTCTTCTCGTTGGATTTGTCTCTGTTATAAATATGATAGGGCTTACCAAAGTGGCTAAGTGGGTTAGCACTAGTCATATCCTCAAACTCCATCATGTTGGTGGAAACCTGTAACTCAAAACAAAACTTAGCAAGACTAAAATAAATAAGCAAAAACTAAAAGACCTACAACGCTTATCTCCTCGGCAACGACGCTAGAAAATAGCTTGATGGCTACAAGTGCACAGATTGTTTGTAGCTAGTTTCAAATAAAGATATCGATCCCACAGGGAGCTGGAGTCTGAAGTCTAAGAATTCTTGAATTAAATACTAAAATAGAAATGCTGAAATAAAGTTGTAAGACTGTTCATAGTGGTAGTATCATACACTAGTATCATATGCATGATACTAGTAGTATGATACTATCTCCATATTGCATGGTATCATATGGTAGTATCATATTAGTACTATACTTAATGATTTGTAGAATCTCAATACAAAATTGTGTACAAGATTTATTTGTATGAGGATTTTTTTAGTTTTATGTGCTATGATACGGTATCTACCTATGATACTCTAACCATCTCTTTCTTCATTAATTCTTGTGTCACATCAGATTTTTGCCAACATGGCATGCATGATACTAGCTATGATACTCCCACTAGGACCAGCCTAAGTAACAAGATAAAATGTGAGTATTGTGTAAAAATCTGTTTTTGGGTTTTTGGTATAAGAGAACAATGAGTAAAGTAAACAAAACTGAATACAGAAAGTAAGTATCGTGTATGTAAAAGAGATTTGAAACTTCAGTGGGGAAAAGCGTTCTCAGGGATTAGCGGATACACCACTACCATTATAAAGGGATGAGGTAAAGATTATTATCATGAACATTCTCAACTATGTATGTGTGAGAGGAACTCCGTATTTGGACAAATAGGCAGCAACCACTACTCACATCATCCTCATAACCACATCAGATAGCAATCAACATCAATTGAATTATTGCGCAATTAAGGGACTTAATCCCGTAGGACGTATCCCATGGCATGGATAGTGTTTTGTGAGTTTCCTTGATTCCCAAGTTGATACGAAGGAGTACCAACAGCTTTATAGTCACTGTAACTTCTAACACACCTCCGTCTACCAACAAGTAGTTCCCTCCATCAAGTCCCCACAAGAGGCAAATATTGAGAGGTTGACTTCTCCCAATATCAAGATGAAGGCAATCTAACACATGGTCACAGCAATGAATATCATAATAAACTCTATCTTATTTCAATATCATGCTAGGGTTTCCCCATCTCCCCAAGAACTAGTGATCTACTCACACATGGAGGCAATCAACATCATAGCAAAAGTAATGGAATCTATCATAGATGAATATTACTTGTATAAATCCACAACGAGTATGAAAATTATAACAAGATCTAGACAAGATGTAGATGGGATGGGTGGAGATGGTGGTGATGAAGCGGTTGATGATGAATAGTGGTGCCTTAGCCTCCTGGATCTGCGTAGGGCGAAGATGGATCCCCGGTGGATGAGTTTCCCTCAAGATTCCTTCCAGAGGTGAGGTTTCGGCGATTTCTGGGTGTTCTATATGTCGTCTCTCCGATCCAGTTCCACGGGGTGAAACTATTTGAGGAGGCGGTGTTGGTGCAACTATATGGCGGGAACTATATGGTCGGAATATTTATTTCCGTCGTATAGTTGGTTGTTAACCCTTCTGTACCCTCCAATCGCTTCGGGGTTTCTTATGGTATTATTGATATTTCCCAAATAAGCGATTTACGTTGTTTTTTGCTCCTTTTCACTCCAATATAACTGGTCCAAGAATTGTGTCCATCGTATCCATTATCTGATCTGATCCAGGTGAAAATAAACCTAAAAGATGCACGCGAACGACGTAAAATACCAAGATCCTACCACTACAATGCAAAATAATATTATAAAACATGATGCAAATATGCACTCATCAGTGCCGTCGAGGACCAAGGATCACCGGGAAATGCAGAGCCCAACCCTGAGGTGGAGGACCGCCCACTTGAAGAGGTCCAGAACGACCCCACGCATGCCGCCTTGCGTGTTCATGCCCTGTTGCTTGAGGACCCTATGGGTGCACAAGGCACATCCTTGTCTCTAGCCTGTGACAACCATAGGGATCCTCCTGAGGGTATCCCCTGAGCTCCTAAGGACGTGGGCCTGAGCGATCTTGATCTAGTGTCTCCCACGGATGGCTCCCTTGGCCGATTAGAACGCCTTCACATTGTGGTGGAGACCGCTCATACCGGACTCGACATATTCCTCGCAGACATCACCGCAGAAGAGCACTGCCTTGCTGGCGCGTGGCGCCGATTTATCCTAGAACGGGCTGATTTTGACGAGGCCCGGAAGTGGTGGGAGGATCATGGCGAGGCGAGTTCCTGGGAGGCGACCGCGTAAATGAAGAGGACCGAAGCTCGTCTGAGGCCCAGCCCTGCCCTCTGGAGGGGTTGGCCCTTACTTCGTGAAACTGAGCCATGTGGTCGACAGTCTCTCCGTCCATGATCACGCGCTCGCCTTCTCTGAGAAAGAGGCAAAGGAGGATCACCGGAGAGTCACTTAGAGTGAGGCGGACGTGGATTTTTGTGAGGATGTGGTCAGGCTCCATGATGATGAGGCCCAGCTGGAGAGGAGCTACATGGAAGTGCTAGAAGCGGAGCTGGAGACAACTCGTCGGAATACCAAAGAGCACTTAATTGATGTGGATCACTGTAGCGCGAAGATCGACGATCACTGATACGTCCAA
This sequence comes from Avena atlantica, assembly GCA_910589765.1. Taxonomy (NCBI): domain Eukaryota; kingdom Viridiplantae; phylum Streptophyta; class Magnoliopsida; order Poales; family Poaceae; genus Avena; species Avena atlantica. Next base: position 478,105,452 of record OU342739.1, on the reverse strand, counting down.
TTTGCATCACCATTCTATATCATAATTTGCCTCTATTCATATATATATTTCATATTAAAAGGTGTTACTTATGTCTTTTCATATGTTTTTGCATGTTGGATGATTCTTGGAGGATGAACTGCCGGAGTCAGGATTCTGATGAAAAAGAGGTGTTTTGATGCAATTTCGCGAAGATCAGAAAAATACCAAAAAAACTACGAAAAATCCTATTTTCCCAGAAGACGAAGAATGTAAGAAGGGGAGGTGGAGATGGGCCACAGGGGGCCCACACCCCCCTAGGCACGGGCCACCCCTAGGCCGCGCCTACAGGGGTGTGACACACCTTTGGCTCCTCCCTCTCGCCTATATCTTGTCCCTGAAACCCTAATACACGGGGAGCGACCATAGAAATATTCTGCCGCCTCTGTGGGGCGGAAAACACCGAGAGAGAAAGAGCTTCCCAGTAGACAGATTTCTGCCGGGGAAATTCCTTCCCAGAGAGGGGAGATCGTCGCCATCAACACCATCATCAAGCTAGACTTCATCGGGATCATCATCCACACCATCATATCCACCAGCACTATCATCATCACTCCATCCCGCTGTAACAATTGTGTTGGATCTTGCATTGGTTCTTAGGGGAAACTTTCCCGGTGTTGATTACTATTGTAGTTGATGCTTGTGAGTGGAACCATTGGATTATTGTTTATGTTCATATTGTTATCCATTACCATATCATCTTTGATCTTGATCCATATGATGTCTCGTGAGTAGTTCGTTTAGTTCTTGAGGACATGGGAGAAGTCATGTTGTTAGTATTGGTTTTATGTTGAGATATTATTCAATGGTTTAGTATTTAAGTTGGGGTGTTATTCTTCTACTGGTGTCATGTGAACGTCGACTACATGATACTTCACCCTTTATGGGCCTAGGAGAATGCATTGTGTATTTGGCTACTAATTGTGGGGTTGCCGGAGTGATAGAAACCTGAACCCCTGTTAGGACACCATTGCACAAGGGAGTGTAGGATCTCAGAGTTTAAGGCTTTGCTTAAGTTTATACCTTAATTGCTTTCTTGTAGTTACGGATGCTTGCAAGGGGTTTAATCACAAGTATGTATTAGTCGAAGTAAGGTCGGTACATTAGCACAGCTTCACCCGAGCAACACTTACAAAACCAAATAAGACTACTTAGATATATGAAGCGAAAGCACTTGACAGAATTCCCATGTGTCCTCGAGAATGTTTGGTGATCATTAGTATTTCCACCGGCTTGTCCTTTGCTAAGAAAGGATTGGGCCACTTGCTGCAATTGTTTGTTGTTTTATTTACTTGCACTTCGTGTCCTTGCTTTATCAGAAAACCCCTAAAAATCCGTTTGCTAAGTATTTACAGAGATTTCCTGCTCCATACCACTAGTCAACACCTTCTGCTCCTCGTTGGGATCGACACTCCTATTTATCAAAAGTACTACGATACACCCCATGTACTTGTGGGTCATCAATCACCTCCGTCGTTGTTACGCGAAGGAGACTGAAGAGCGACAGAAGCTGAAAGAGGCCAACGATGTGGAGCTCTCGCAGCTTCGCTGGGCCCTCCAAGATGAGTCGCAGGCGAAGGAAAAATACCCAGGAGGCCTGCTTCATGGACAAGAAGCTCGCGCTAGAGACTTCCCAGCGCATGATGGAGGAGCGCCTGGCAGAGGCCATCGTTGAAATAGACGCCTTGAAGGGGTTGCAAGGATCCCACAAAGACCTCCAGAAGCGTTGGGATGAATGCAAAAAAATGGAGAGAGACCTCCGGGTGCTGTAGAAGGAGCGGTGCAACATGTACCATGCGCTTGCCAAGCGTGTGATCGATACCCTTCGGTACTTTGGACTGACCGGATTCTACTCCGGTCCCCTTGCTAATGCCTATGAGGAAGGTGCCTTCCTATCAATCTTCGCCCAGATCATGACAGTGCTGGAGGGGACAGCCACGCTCTACCATAGGTACCATCTAGACGAGTGTCGAAAGATGATACGGACCGTCATGACCCAGGTTTTCTTTGGCCTTTATTAGCATGACGCCAACTTCCCCTAGAGGGTGCTTCTGCAGAGGGTGGAGCATCCCGAGGGGACTCCGCTGGGCGAAAACGTCTGCTTTCAGTAGCTCGTGGAGGAGCACATGAATGAGTTCCTGCCATTGTTCAAGTGGACTGAAGTGGATAATGCTGCCGAGGCTGACAAGGCCCCATATGGTGAGGACGGTGATTCCTAGGGTGGTTCATCCCGTGCTGATGAGAGCGACGAGCAATCTCTCAAAGGTAGTTCTTCAGAGCCACTGACTTGAGAGGCCCTTTCAGTTGTAATCCGCTATGGCGAACCTTGGCATGTTGGACGTGTATGGACCTGAAGTATTCTATGTGTCCTCCTCGCGTGTATTCTCGTATGCTTCTGTCGGGAAGTTTTCCATTTCCTTAGGCCTCTCGAGGAGAAGACCGTGTAGACCTAAAATATGCCTATGTGACAGGCTCTGAGCGTTAGGAACCATCAGCGAGGTAACTTACTACCGCCTTCGGGTGGTAAGTTCAAAGATCTAAGGCTTCAGGTCCTGCAAATCTCCGGCTGCTAGAGGGGTAGTGCCTTGCGAGCCGCCCTATAATCCTCTTGAGGAGAAGGCCATAGGGAAAATGGTCCTGCTGGCCCCTCTAGGAAGAGGCCACCAACTGGCATGAAGATTTTTGGTTTTTTAAAGGCCAGGAACTGTGGGAGAGGTAACTTATAGCCGCAATTGGACCATAAGTTCAAAGCTCGACACTTTAGGTCCTGGAGAGCTTGATCCGCGGAGGGGAAGTGCCTCATGAGCCATTAGGATACGTGGGTGAGGTAACTTGCGGCCGAGAAACGGACCGTAAGTTCAGAGCTCGACGCTTTAGGTCCTAAAGATTTGGGCTGACAAAGGGATGTGTCTCACGAGCCATCAGGAACCATGGGTGAGGTAACTTTCGATCGAGGAATAGGCCGTCAGTTTAGAGTTTGACACTTTAGGTCCTTAAGATTTGGGCCACCAGAGGGAACTGCCTCACGAGCCACCCCGTAAGCCTCCCGAGGAGAGTGTCGTGGGGCATGTGCTCACCCGTAATCCTCCCGGGGAGGGGTGTTGGAATTATGCCCTAGAGGCAATAATAAAGATGTTATTATTATAATTCTTGTTCATGATAATGTTTATATTCCATGCTAGAATTGTATTAAGCGGAAACTTTAATACTTGTGTGGTTTGTGAACAACACCGTGTCCCTAGTACGCCTCTATGGACTAGCTCATTGATTAATGATGGTTAAGGTTTCCTAACCATGGACATGAGTTGTCGATTAATAATGAGATCATATCATTGGGGAATGATATGGTGGACAGACCCAAACTAAGCGAAGCAATTAGATCGTGTCATCGTGTTCGTCTTTGCGAAGCTTTTCTTATGTCAAATATTGTATTCCTTAGACCATGAGATAATACAACTCCCTGGTATCGGAAGAAAGCTTTGAGGTCATCAAACGTCATCCTATGAGAGGGTGATCATAAAGGTGTATCTCAGGTGATCGGAAAGTATCTGTTGGGTTGTATGTATCGAGATGGGATTTGTCCCTCCCAAGTCGGAGAGATATACTTCGGGCCCACTTGGTAATCGATATCAACACCGCTTGCAAGCATGTGGTTAAAGAGTTAATCACAAAGTGATATCGGATTACGGAACGAGTAAAGTACTTGCTGTGAACGAGATTGAACTAGGTATGACGGTACCGACGATCAAATCTCGGGCAAGTAAAATATCGCGAGACGAAGGGAATATATATATGGGATTGATTGAATCCTGGCATCGTGGTTCATCCGATATGATCATCGATGAATGTGTGGGAGTCAATATGGGTTTCCAGACCCCGCTGTTGATTATTGATAGAAGATCATGTCTGCATATTCTCGAACCCGCAGGGTCACACACTTAACGTGTCTTGACGCTAGGATAGATTGGATAATTGGTTTATGAGTTTTTGTTCGGAGTCTCGTATGGGATACGGAACATCACGAGAGGTTCCGGAGTGGTCCGGAGAATAAGATTCATATAAGGCAGTGCAGTTTTTGGAGTTCGGAATTGTTCCGGGTTAATCGGTATTATACCGGAAGGGGACCAACGTGGCCCCACCTTCCGGGAGGGGGCATGGGCCTATGAGGGAGTGCCCTGGCCGCATTGGGCCAGGGTAACAAGGCCCCATAGGGCCCAGCCGGCCAAGAGAGGTTTAAACTCTAGATAGAGCTTCTAGAAGGGGGTTTCCTTGCCCCCCACTCTTCCTCCTTGGGGACACCGGCCTTGGCTTGGGGGAGGGGCTAGGGCTGCGTCCACCCCTCTATATATAGAGGGCTGGGGGCGCACCAACCCCCTACACCTTCTGCTCCAACCCTAGCCGCCCTGCTGCCCTTCCTCTCTCCCTCCCGACTGTTTGTAGGCGAAGCCCTGCTGCAGAAATTCTCCACCATATACACCACGCCTCGTGTTGTAGATCCAATCCGTCTCTCCACCATACTTGCTGGTCCGAGGAAGGAGGAGACGTCGAGGTGCTGCACGTGTGCATCTCACGGAGGCATCGCCACTTGTGGTTCTAGATCGGATCGGATCGCGAGGAGGAGAAGCGAGTACGACTACATCACCCACGTTCCGACGAACGTTTCGCTGTGCGAATCTTCAAGGGTATGAAGATCTAATCCAATATCTCTCTTTGTTTGCATCTCCTAGATTAGATCTTGGCTTTCCCTCTGTTCGCATCCGTAGAAAATTTTGATTTACTATGCCGCGAAACCCTTCAGTGGTATCAGAGCTAGATCTATGCGTAGATGTGTCTCACGAGTAGAACGCAACATGGTTGTTGCGGGCGTTGATGTTTTCTGTTGCAAGCCTCTTGTTTGTGTTCTTCTTATGACGCGGGATAGTGATATTGAAGCGGTCCAGGCCAACCTTACGCAACGTCGTTCGCGAGACCGGCTCCGCACTTGACGTGTGGCTTGTTCCACACATGCGGCTGGTGGATGTCAGTTTCTCTCACTATAGTTGTCATGGGATTAACACCGGAGTTTGGCAACCATAATATCACCGTTGTGGCTTTCCGTAGGTAAGAATCGTTCTTAGCATCTACTCCCATAAGCCACGTAAAACATGCAATAACAAAGTAGAGGCGTCTAACTTGTTTTTGCAGAGAGTGTTTTCTGTGATATGGTATGGCCCAAGATGTGATGTGTATATTGTATGCGATGATCATGTTTTGTAATGTTTCACGACTTGCATGTCGATGAGTACACAACCGGCAGGAGCCATATGGTTGTCTTTATAATTGTGTATGACCTGTGAGTCAACTTCTTATACGCCATGTAATAGCTTTACTTTATCGCTAAGTAGTTAGCAATAGTTGTAGTTGCTATTCGTGGTGGAGGCAATCATGGTGGAGTGATGGAGATCATGCCGGAATGCACAAGATGGAGAACATTGCGCAAAGATTGGCTATACCATGTCACATAAAATTATATGCATGTGATGTTTATCCTTTTATGTATCTTATTATGCTTAGATCGCGACGGTAGCATTATAAGATGATTCCTCGCTTAAAGATCAAGATAAAAACTGTGTTCTCCCCAGGTATGCACCGTTGCGAAAGTTCGTCGTGTCCAAGCATCACGTGATGATCGGGTGCTATAGACTCTACGCTCACATACAACGGGTGCAAGCCAGTTTTGCACACGCGGAAATACTTGGGTCTAACTTGACGAGCCTAGCATGTACAGACATGGCCTCGGAACACAAGAACCGAAAGGTTAAGCATGAGTCATATGAATGATATGATCGACACTTCGTTGTCCACCATTGAAACCACATATCTTCTCGTGATGATCGGATTAGGTGTGGTGAATTTGGATCGTGTTCACTAAACAACTTGAGGGATGTTGAATTTAGTGGGAGTTCATCTAGTAATTTGATTAAGTTGAACTATTTATCATGAACATAGTCTAAAGTGTACTTGCAAATACTGTAGATCACATGGCCAAGTCCAACTTCAACTTCAACATTTTTGCTGAGATAGAAAAGCTTAGAAACAATGGGTCTAACTTCACCAAATGGTTCCGCATTCTGAGAATCATTCTCGCTGGCGGACAAAAGGACTATGTCCTTGAGAAAGCGCTAGGTGACGCCCCTGCTATAGATGCGCCGGCTGATGAAAAAGCTGTTTATCAATCGCGCAAGGATGATTATGATTTGATTAAGATCGCCATGTTGTATGCTATGGAATCGGATCTTCAAAATCGTTTTGAGGAGTTCGCCGGGCCCTTTGAGATTCTCGAGGAGCTGAAAAACATGTTTCAGACTCATGCCCGTTCTGAGAGATATGAGATCTCTAAGAAATTCTTTAACTACAAGATGGAGGAAGGGAGTTCCGTTAGTGAGCACGCCATTGAGATGACGGGCTACACTCAACGCCTTGAGAAACTGGACTGCAAGATTCCAGAGGAGCTCAAGATTGACACTCCTAGCTACAAAAGTTTTGTAGTTGATCACAATCAGATTGGTTCCACTGATATGATCACTGAGCTCTTTGCTAAGATGAAAGTAGTGGAGGTGAACATCAAAAAGAATAATCATGTGTTGATGGTCAACAAGCCCCCCACCTTCAAGAAAGGTAAGGGTGCAAGGAAGCCCTTCAAGAAAGGCGGCGGCAAGCGCGTTGCCCCTGCTGAGAAGAAGCTCAAGTCTGGTCCTAAGCCGGACACTGAGTGCTTCTATTGCAAGGACAAGGGTCACTGAAAGCGCAACTGTCCGAAGTACTTAGCGGACAAGAAGGCTGGCACCATCAAAGGTATATTTGATATACATGTTATTGATGTTTTCCTTACTAGCCCTCGTTGTAGTGCCTGGGTATTTGATACTGATTCAGTTGCTAATATTTGTAACTCGAAACAGGAGCTACGGAATAGAAGGCGGCTTGCGAGGGATGAGGTGACGATGCGCGTTGGCAACGGATCAAGAGTTGATGTGATGGTCGTCGGCACGCTCTCCTTAGTTTTACCTTCGGGATTATTTTTAAACCTTAATAAATGTTATTATGTGCCTGCGTTGAGCATGAAAATTATTTCTGGATCTTGTTTATTGCAAGATGGTTATTCATTTAAATCAGAGAATAATGGTTGTTCTATTTATATGAGTAACATATTTTATGGTCATGCACCTATTGTGAATGGTTTATTTCTTCTAAATCTCGAAAATATGAAACACACATCCATAACATTGAGGCTAAGAGATGCAAAGTAGATAGTGATAATACTACTTATTTGTGGCACTGTCGTCTAGGTCATATTGGTGTAAAGCGCATGAAGAAACTCCATTCTGATGGACTTTTGGAGTCTCTTGATTTTGAATCATTTGACACATGTGAACCATGCCTCATGGGCAAGATGATCAAAACTCCGTTCTCCGGTATGATGGAGCGAGCAACGGACTTGTTGGAAATCATACATACCGATGTATGCGGACCGATGAGTGTTTCGACGCGCGGTGGATATCGCTATTTTCTCACTTTTACCGATGACTTAAGTAGATATGGGTATATCTATTTAATGAAACATAAATCTGAAACATTTGAAAAGTTCAAGGAATTTCAGAATGAAGTGGAGAACCATCGTAACAGAAAGATTAAGTTTCTACGATCCGATCGTGGGGGCGAATATTTGAGTTATGATTTTCTCACGCATCTTAAAGCAAGCGGAATTGTTTCGCAACTCACGCCACCCGGAACACCACAGCGCAATGGTGTGTCTGAACGCCGGAATCGAACCTTATTAGATATGGTCCGATCAATGATGTCTCTTACTGATTTGCCGTTATCATTTTGGGGTTATGCATTAGAAACCGCTGCATTCACTTTAAATAGGGATCCATCTAAATCCGTTGAGACGACACCGTATGAACTGTGGTTTGGTGCTAAACCTAAGTTGTCGTTTCTTAAAGTTTGGGGATGCAAAGCTTACGTCAAGAAGTTGATGTCGGACAAGCTCGAACCCAAAGCGGAGAAATGCGTCTTCATAGGATACCCTAAGGAAACTATTGGGTATACCTTCTATCACAGAACCGAAGGCAAAGTGTTTGTCGCAAAGAACGGTTCCTTTCTTGAGAAGGAGTTTCTCTCGAAAGAAGTGAGTGGAAGGAAAGTAGAGCTAGACGAGGTTGTTGAACCTTCTCTTGAGTTGGAGAGTAGCGCAGCACCAGAAATTGTTCCAGTGCCGCCTGCACCAACAATAGAGGAAGCTAATGACAAGGATCATGAAGCTTCGGACGATGCTGCTACTGAACGTCGCAGGTCGACAAGGTTGCGTGCCCCTCCTGAGTGGTACGGCAACCCTGTCTTGACTGTCTTATTGGTAGAAGACAATGAACCTACGAACTATGAGGAAGCGATGATGAGCCCAGACTCTGAGAAATGGCTTGAAGCTATGAAATCCAAATTAGGATCCATGAGCGAAAACCAAGTATGGACTTTGGTGGACCCTCCTAGCGACCGAAAGGCCGCTGAGTGCAAATGGATCTTCAAGAAGAAAACGGACGCGGATGGTAATGTTACCTTCTATAAAGCACGGCTTGTCGCGAAAGGTTTTCGACAAGTTCAAGGTGTTGACTATGATGAGACTTTCTCTCCCGTAGCGATGTTTAAGTCCATTCGGATTTTATTAGCAATTGTTGCGTTTCATGATTATGAAATATGGCAGATGGATGTCAAGACTACTTTCCTCAATGGCAACATTGATGAAGAGTTGTATATGATGCAACCCGAAGGTTTTGTCGATCCTAAGGATGCTGATAAAGTATGCATACTTCAGCGTTCCATTTATGGACTGAAGCAAGCATCTCGGAGTTGGAACCTTCGTTTTGATCAAGTGATTAAGAGATTTGGATTTGTTCCAAATTGCTATGAAGCTTGCATCTACAAGAAAGTGAGTGGGAGCTCGGTGACGTTTCTGGTACTATATGTGGATGACATACTGATGATTGGAAATGACATCAACATTCTTAACGATGTGAAGAGTTATTTGAACAAGTGTTTTTTCAATGAAAGACCTAGGTGAAGATGCTTATATATTGGGCATCAAAATCTATAGAGATAGACAAAGACGCCTGATAGCTTTAAGCCAGAGTACATACCTAGACAAAGTTCTGAAAAGGTTCAGAATGGATAAGGCAAAGAAAGGTTCAGTGCCTATGTTGTCAGGTAAGATATTGAGCAAGGCTCAGTGTCCAGCTACGGTAAATGATAGGGAAGCTATGAGCAAAGTGCCTTATGCCTCGGCCATAGGTTCTGTCATGTATGCCATGCTGTGTACTAGACCGGATGTGTCCAATGCTCTTAGTTTGACGAGCAGATATCAAAGTGATCCAGGAGTGGAACACTGGACAGCCGTGAAGAACATCCTAAAGTACCTAAATAGAACTAAAGAAATGTTCTTAGTCTATGGAGGTGATGAACAGCTCGTCGTAAAAGGTTACGTCGACGCTAGTTTCGACACCGACAAGCATGATTCTAAATCTCAGACAGGATACGTGTATATTTTGAATGGAGGAGCTGTGAGGTGGAGAAGCTACAAGCAAAGCGTGATCGCGGGATCTATAGTAGAAGCGGAATACATGGCTGCTGCAGAAGCGTCAAGTGAAGGAGTTTGGATCAGGAACTTCATCACTGAGCTTGGCGTGGTTCCAAGTGCGTTGGACCCACTGGAGATATTGTGTGACAACACTGGCGCCATAGCACTCGCTAAGGAACCAAGATATCATCCAAATACCAAGCATATCAACCGCAAGTTTCATATAATCCGAGATTATATAGCAGATGGAGATCTGAAGATTAGCAAAGTACATACAGATCTGAATGTCGCAGATCCATTGACTAAACCTCTTCCATGTGTAAAACATGATCAGCACCTCAGTGCCATGGGTGTGAGATTGTTGCCAAATGTAAACTAGATTATTGACTCTAGTGCAAGTGGGATACTGTTGGAATTATGCCCTAGAGGCAATAATAAAGATGTTATTATTATAATTCTTGTTCATGATAATGTTTATATTCCATGCTAGAATTGTATTAAGCGGAAACTTTAATACTTGTGTGGTTTGTGAACAACACCATGTCCCTAGTACGCCTCTATGGACTAGCTCATTGATTAATGATGGTTAAGGTTTCCTAACCATGGACATGAGTTGTCGATTAATAATGAGATCATATCACTGGGGAATGATATGGTGGACAGACCCAAACTAAGCGAAGCAATTAGATCGTGTCATCGTGTTCGTCTTTGCGAAGCTTTTCTTATGTCAAATATTGTATTCCTTAGACCATGAGATAATACAACTCCCTGGTATCGGAAGAAAGCTTTGAGGTCATCAAACGTCATCCTCTGATAGGGTGATCATAAAGGTGTCTCTCAGGTGATCGGAAAGTATCTGTTGGGTTGTATGTATCGAGATGGGATTTGTCCCTCCCAAGTCAGAGAGATATACTTCGGTCCCACTCGGTAATCGATATCAACACCGCTTGCAAGCATGTGGTTAAAGAGTTAATCACAAAGTGATATCGGATTACGGAACGAGTAAAGTACTTGCTGTGAACGAGATTGAACTAGGTATGACGGTACCGACGATCAAATCTCGGGCAAGTAAAATATCGCGAGACGAAGGGAATATATATATGGGATTGATTGAATTCTGGCATCGTGGTTCATCTGATATGATCATCGATGAATGTGTGGGAGTCAATATGGGTTTCCAGACCCCGCTGTTGATTATTGATAGAAAATCATGTCTGCATATTCTCGAACCCGCAGGGTCACACACTTAACGTGTCTCGACGCTAGGATAGATTGGATAATTGGTTTATGAGTTTTTGTTCGGAGTCTCGGATGGTATCCGTAACATCACGAGAGGTTCCGGAGTGGTCCGGAGAATAAGATTCATATAAGGCAGTGCAGTTTTTGGAGTTCGGAATTGTTCCGGGTTAATCGGTATTGTACCGGAAGCTTCTAGAACCTTCCGGAAGGGGACCAACGTGGCCCCACCTTCCGGGAGGGGGCATGGGCCTATGAGTTAGTGCCCTGGCAGCATTGGGCCAGGGGCACAAGGCCCCATAGGGCCCAGCCGGCCAAGAGAGGTTTAAACTCTAGATAGAGCTTCTAGAAGGGGGGTTTCCTTGCCCCCCACTCTTCCTCCTTGGGGCCGCCGGCCTTGGCTTGGGGGAGGGGCTAGGTCTGCGCCCACCCCTCTATATATAGAGGGCTGGGGGAGCACCAACCCCTACACCTTCCCCTCCAACCCTAGACGCCCTACTGCCCTTCCTCTCTCCCTCCCGACTGTTTGTAGGCGAAGCCCTGCTGCAGAAATTCTCCACCATATACACCACGCCGTCGTGTTGTAGATCCAATCCGTCTCTCCACCATACTTGCTGGTCCGAGGAAGGAGGAGACGTCGAGGTGCTGCACGTGTGCATCTCACGGAGGCACCGCCACTTGTGGTGCTAGATCGGATCGGATCGCGAGGAGGAGAAGCGAGTACGACTACATCACCCACGTTCCGACGAACGTTTCGATGTGCGAATCTTCAAGGGTATGAAGATCTAATCCAATCTCTCTCGTTGTTTGCATCTCCTAGATTAGATCTTGGCTTTCCCTCTGTTCGCATCCGTAGAAAATTTTGATTTACTATGCCGCGAAACCCTTCAAGGGGATCATGGGCATCGCACATTTTGGCGGTTTTGACCAAGGAAGAATGTGTCTTGGCCAGGTCATGTCTCCTGTGCTTACTTGTTTCATTTATACACCATGCGAGGGTATCAAGCATCGGGAACCATCGGCGAGGTGACTTATCGCTGGAGCTAGTCCGCAAGTTCAGAGCTCGACACTTTAGATCCCTGGCGTTGACGGGGGCGGTCTAGCGATGTGAACCTTCCTAACCCCCACTCGTATGATGGATACACGAGAACATAGCGAGCACGTGGGAAGAAAGGAACATCCAGCAGAACAAATCAATTCGCAAGAAAGGTAGATATAAATTGTCGACAATGGTGGTGGTTCCCTTCCTAAAGCCATGTCCCCGAGGGGGTGAAAAACATCGCCCCACAGAAAGGAGTAGGGACTGAGAGTCACCTTAGGAGGGCTGGACCATGGCGTGACTTGCACAAGTTTGGGGGCGCGGGGGCGCCTCTGGCTCCATGGGCTTGATGATGGCTCAGTTGATTACAAAGCTTAGTTGGGAGACCCCAAGAGGAAGGTGTGGTGAGCACAATAGCAAGTTTTCCCTCACTAAGAAACTAAGGTTATCGAACCAGTAGGAGGAAGGAAACGACTCAAAGGTGTTGCTAGCAACTTGGAAACCTGCACAACACAAATTCAAGACTTTGCCCCGACGAACAGTGAGGTTGTCAATCTCACCAATTTGCTGAAAACAAATGATTAATTGTATGGTGTGGAAGGTAATAGTGGTTTGCAAAAAGTAAACAGTACCAGTGGAATATGTATCAATGGTAAAGATTGGACCGGGGTCCATAGTTCACTAGAGGTGTTCTCCTTAAGGTAAACAAACATGGCATGCTGGGTAAAAAAAATACAGCAGGGCAATTGACAGGACTGAGCAAGGCATAAGAATGCAATACTAGACATTCATGATCCTATGAGATTCAATTGGGCAATACAACAAGATACATACACCGCCATCCAGCTGCATCTATGACTAGTAATCCACATTTAGGTTATCATCCGAACCACCTATGGTATTAAGTTGCAAGCAACGGATAACTGCTTTAAGCAAAGTGTGTAAGGTAAACAATCCACTTGTTCCATGAACAAGAGACCGTTGTTTTCTCCCTAGTAGCAACAGCACATCTACAACCTTAGATATTTTTGTCACTTCCCTTAGAGTAAATAGAGGCATGAACCCACTATCGAGCATAAATACCCCCTCTTGGAGTCACTAGCATCTACTTGGCAAAGATAGCTACTAGAAACAGAGAGCATGCAAGATATCAAACAACATAGACATGATAGAATCAATAAGACAAAACTATTAATCAATCTGACATATTAATCTCAATATCCATCGAATCCCCGCAAACACATGCATGATTACAAATAGATGATCTTCATCATGAACGGAGCTCACAAGATCTAAACATGGTAGCACAAAAGAGGAGATACAACCATCTAGCTACTACATGGACCCGTAGTCCAAAGTGGAACTACTCACACTTCATACCGGAGGCTGGCATGATGAATAATAAGGCCTCCGGGATGATCTCCCCTCCGGAAGGGTGCCGGGAAGAGCTTCAGATCCCCCCGATCTAGGGACGATGGTGGCGGCGGCTACGGACTGTTTCGTGGAATATTGATCGGGTACTTAGGGTTTTGGTATCGGGGGGTCTTTATAGGCGAAGAGGCGAGGCAAGGGGCAGCCAGGGCGGTCGCACCCCCCAGGCGCGGGCTAGGGTTAGCCGCGTGGCCAGGGGTTGTGGCCCCCTGGTGGCTCCCCTCCATCTTGTATTCTGGCTCCGTGTTCCCCACGGTAAAATATTGACTTTGGCTTTTGTCCCGTCCAATTCCGACAATATTGATTTTCTGCCTTTTCTGGAACCAAAAACAGAAGAAAACATGCAACTGGCGCTGTGGCATCTTGTTGTCCAGAAAAACATATAAAAACACCTCAAAGTATAGAGCAAAGCAAAGTAGATACTAAACAAGCATGGAACATCAAAAATTATAGATACGTTTCCAATGTATCAAGCATCCCCAAGCTTAACTCCTGCTCGTCCTCGAGTAGGTAAGTGATAAAAAGAATAATTTTTTAGGTGACATGCACCATCAAAATAAGATCAAACCATTTGCAAGCATTGAAAGTTGGGATCAAAGAACTCTAAACATGAGCATGAAAGATGGAGTTCTAACAGTAAGACAAAGTAACTATGCATGCAACATGAAAGGTTACAAACAAAGATCATGAATAACATGCATTGAAAAACGTTAGTTTGTTTCACATATAGAAAACATATCATAGTGGCATTGAGCTTGTCCCTCATGGAGTAGCAAATAGATGCATAGGACACCTTCAAAGTTCATAAGAGTGACTAGATAAAAATAGCACAAGAACAAGCAATATCAACAATATGAATCAATCAATAAGTTTTGGGACAATGCACATAGAACTAAGAATGACAACTATGCTCTCTTAATTGGTTCCTAAGGATAGAAGGTGGAGACACAATATAATGGTGGAAGAAAGGCCCTTCACAAAAGGGAAGCAGAGATTTCAAGTCTCAAAAGGAGCTTCCAAAAATTATGGTACTTGTTAGCTTTCAACTCTCATTGCCCCAATCATATGCATCTTGAAGTGATTAAGGTTAAAGTGAACAAAGATGGAGTATATGCTTGACAAAGTATAAGTTGGCAATCTCATGTCCCTTGAATATGAGGGCCGCTCCTCATACCACTCAACTTTAGTCACATGTAAGTTCTTGTCATAGTAAGTACATGTGTATAATAGAGAACCGCCAACGGGGTACCCCTTGCACATGATACAGGAGCTATCCCATAATCAAAATGACAAGGCAAGCAGAAAATGAGCATCTCAGCAATCTTCTTATTTACCATGGGAAAATGGCGCTTTTTTCTCTCTTTCCTCTTTTCATAGATTACTCACTATGGTGATGCATGAAGTTTCCACCATGATTAGGCATGGCTTAGGCTAGTGGCCCAGGCGTTTCTATAACACACATACATAACTCCATGGACATACAAGCTCCCCTTTTATTTCACACCGACGACATCCATAAACAAAAGAGCATGATATAAACTTTGTACAAAGTACAAGTGCAATGTTGAAAGCGTTCCCCATGACAGCATGGTTCTTCTAATTCCCAACGTATAAGTGCAAGCATATACAACATAGATGACACAATGGTTCAAGTTTATTAGGGGCAAGAAAAATAAAGTGTGTCATCAAGTTTGTGAGAGCTTTAATCACTAAGTTTTCACATGACAAAGAGACTTTTTAATTGGAAGGTAGATGAAAACTAGAATATACTTGGAATGGTGTAACACACCATGCATAGGATTTTATAGTGGACAATTTGGAATAACTTGGTTTCTTGGGAGTTGGATGCATGAGTAGATCTTACTCATACAAGTGGAGGCTAGCAAAAGACTGGGAGCGACCAACTAAGAGAGCAATAATGGCCAGAATCATGCAGAGAAACAAAACATTACTAATCAAAGAATAAAGTGGTACTACAAGTCAAGGAATAAATGATCATAGAGGCCATGGTGACTTGTTCATAGCCATAACATGGTGTGAGCATGCGCCAAGTCAACCCAAACAAAGCATCAAAGGAGAATACCACAATACTATGCTTTTGTATGCTAAAACAACGCATGATTCCTTCAAGGCACATTAAGCAATCCTAATTGTTTGGAACAAGTCATGCTACAACAATAATCACTAAGCATAAGGTCAAAACAACATCTATCATGACATGCTAAAGTCTAAGTCACAGTCAAAGCAAGCTCCTCTTGCACTACTCAAGCAAGAACTTTCTACTCCTTTCCAACACCAATCAACTTATTTTCAACAAAACAGCGAGAACGGGGGTCCAAACTAATTTATTCATGCAAACTAAGCAAACTAAAACGAAAACTAAGACGCTCCAAGAACAACACAACGGTGCATGAAACAATAAAAATGAAGTGTCTAGAAAGACCTGAGCTTTTTATTGATGAAGAAAGGGATGCCTTCGGCATCCCCAAGCTTTGACGCTTGTACCTCTTGAATATTTCTTGGGGTGACAAGGGGTGGCATCCCCAAGCTTGAGATTTTTTACATTCTTCATCTTATTTCATAATTCTTTCTCTACACCTGGAAATTTTCCTTCATACAAAACTTCACACAATCTTCATTAGCAACATTAGTCTATTCAAAAGATAATAGACCTTTGGGTTTAGCTTTAGAACAGCAAAAATTTCACTAAAAACACAAGCTACTATAGAAATTCTCTCAAAAATCTCAATTTCCCAAAAAGAACCACAAAAAGGAATCAATAAGAAGCAAATGCAAATAATGGCAGAAATATGTCAAAATAGACTACCAGGTAGAAATTGATTTTTTCGAAGACCCTCTATTGCTCAAATGAAAAAACTATTGAACTAACGAAAGTTAGCTAACATACTGGGTGATTTATTCAGAAATATCAGCTCAATCCGACTTATAGAAATTTTACACGAATTTTTATGGTGGAGCACAAAAACCTGTTTTGGGATAGCAACTCCCCAAATCTTACTTCCCTCTCATTAGAGGTTATTCTTGGCACAAAAAGCAAATAAAAAGGATAAGGAGAGTTCATTACTGAGGTAATAACTTCCAAGACTCAAGAAAACTTTTGGGTTATCTCCCAATAAGTACTTTTCTTTAACGCCTTTAATTTAGGCATAAGAAGGAAGAATCAAGTATTTTCAAATGAAGAAGCATTAACATCAAACCTTGCTTTCAAAGGAGGATCAAAAAGAAACTTCTCTCTCCTCATAGGGAAGTGTTCAATACCTTTCTTGAATGAAAATTGATATTTAATGATGCCTTCTTTCATATCAATGATGGCACCAACTGTTCTAAGAAAATGTCTTACCAAAGTAATAGGGCAAGAAGCATTGTATTCAGCATCCAAAACATAGAAATCAATAGGGAAATAAGCATTATTAACCATAATAAGGACATCATTAACACTCCCCATGAGTTTATTTTTAGCATTATCATTAAGTGGGACATCCAAATAGCAATCTTCCAAAGGTGGCAAATCAAGCATTTCATAAATCTTTCTAGGCATAATAGAGACACTAGAACCAAGGTCACATGAAGCTTTGAGATCAAAGTCATTCACTTGCATATTAATAATGGGTTCCCAACTATCTTCTACTTTCCTAGGAATAGAGGCTTTGTGTTTCAACTTTTCTTCCTTAATTTTAATAAGAGCATCAGTAACGTGTTTGGTGAAAGCTACATTCATATACTAGCATCGGGAGTAGGTGGAGAAATAGTTGTACTCAGGAAACCATTGTTGTTTGTGCTAGTGAAGTCACACAACTTTGTATGCTCAGCAGAGTTCATTTTGGCAAAAGTGGAGCAAGCCAACAACAGTAGCAACTAGAGCAGGAACTAATTTTTTGTGTTTTTGATAAGAGAAAGCAAACCAAACTAAACTAATTTTTTTGGATCATTTGATAAAAAGAGGCAAACAAAACCAAGAAAAATAAACTAAGCAAAACAAAAACAAAGTAAAAAAGAAAGGTTGTGAAGGACTCCCCTTGTGAAAACGTCCTTAGCCTCCACGACAACGGCGCCAGAAAATTCTTTGATGATGGCTCAGTTGATTATAGAGATTCGTTGGGAGACCCCAATAGGAAGGTGTGATGAGCACATCAGCAAGTTTTCCCTCGGTAAGAAACCAAGGTTATTGAACCAGTAGGAGGAAGGAAACGACTCAAAGGTGTTGCTAGCAACTTGGAAACCTGCACAACACAAACTCAAGACTTTGCCCCACGAACAGTGAGGTTGTCGACATCATCGGTTTGCTGAAAACAAAGGATTAACTGTATGGTGTGGAAGGTAATAGTGGTTTGCAAAAAGTAAACAGTAACAGTGGAAGATGTATCAATGGTAAAGATTGGACTGGGGTCCATAGTTCCCTAGAGGTGTTCTCCTTAAGATAAATAAACATGGCATGCTGGGTAAACAAATTACAGCAGGGCAATTGACAGGACTGAGCAAGGCATAACAATGCAATACTAGACATTCATGATCCTATGAGATTCAGTTGGGCAATACAACAATATACATAGACCGCCATCCAACTGCATCTATGACTAGTAATCCACCTTCAGGTTATCATCTGAACCCCCTACAGTATTAAGTTACAAGCAACTGATAACTGCTTTAAGCAAAGTGTGTAAGGTAAACAATCCACTTGTTCCATGAACAAGAGGACGTTGTTTTCTCCCTAGTAGCAACAGCACATCTACAAGCTTAGAGATTTTTGTCACTTCCCCAGATTAAATAGAGGCATGAACCCACTATCGAGCATACATACCCCCTCTTGGATTCAGTAGCATCTACTTGGCCAAGATAGCTACTAGAAACGGAGAGCATGCAAGATCTAAAAAAACAGACATGATAGAATCAATAAGACAAAACCATTACTCAATCTGACATAGTAATCTCCATATCCATTGGATCCCCGCAAACACAACATGCATGATTACAAATAGATGATCTTGATCATGAATGGAGCTCACAAGATCTAAACATGGTAGCACAAAAGAGGAGATACAACCATCTAGCTACTACATGGACTCATAGTCCAAGGTGGAACTACTCATACTTCATACCGGAGGATGGCATGATGAAGAAGAAGGCCTCCGGTATGATCTCCCCTCCGACAGGGTGCCGGGAAGAGCTTCAGACCCCCCTCCCCCAATCTAGGGACGATGGTGGCGGCGGCTACGGACTATTTCGTGGAATATTGATCGGGTACTTAGGGTTTTGGTATCGGGGGGTCTTTATAGGCGAAGAGGCGATGCAGGGGCAGCCAGGGCGGTCGCACCCCCTAGGCGTGAGCTAGGGTTAGCCGCGCGGCCAGGGGGTGTGGCCCCCTGGTGGCTCCCCTCCGTCTTGTATTCTGGCTTCGTGTTCCCTACGGTAAAATATTGACTTTGGCTTATGTCCCGTCCAATTCTGAGAATATTGATTTTTTGCCTTTTCTGGAACTAAAAACAGAAGAAAACAGGCAACTAGCACTGTGGCATCTTTTTAATAGGTTAGTCCAGAAAAACATATAAAAACAACTCAAAGTATAGACAAAGCAAAACAAAGTAGATACTAAACAAGCATGGAACATCAAAAATTATAGATTCGTTTCCAACGTATCAGGGCTCTTCCGTGCGGCTGAGTTTTCGATGTTTCCACAGTAGCCCTATCCAGCCTCCGAGTCCCTCGCGAAAGCTACTGGTCCAGGGCGCTAGGGTGCCAAGACCTGCTACACTTGTTGCTCCGTTCGCGCCTCCTCTTGATGTCGTACTCCTCCCTTACCTCTCTGAGCTTGACACACTCGCTCGTGTTGCAGCCTTGCCTTTGGTGGAAGACACGGTACGGGTGTTGTTCGGCCGTGTTTCCCGCTCCCTTCCTTGGGAACGCTAATTAGCGGCCTTCCCCATGCGTCGGCCGGTGCTTCCTTCCAGCTCCATGGTCGGGTCAACCGGCTCATCCTTGTCACGTGCAAACACGTTTCCAGCCTCCGCCTTGGCATAGCGATCGGCCACCGCGAAGAGCTCGACAAATGTTGAAAGGTTCTCTTCGTGGTGACCAATCTTGTCAAGCACACGGGCATCGGTGACCCCTTCGAAAAAAGTTGTGATGACCTCTGTGTCGGTGGCCCCGCTGACTCTAACGAGGCTTTGGTCGAGGCGCTGTAGATATTTGTGCAGGGTCTCGTCAGGGCCCTGGCACACCCTCCTGACGTCTTCACAGATGGACACTAGTTTGTCCGTGTCCCCGAATTTGGCGATGAAGAGACTGTAGAGCTCAAACCATGAGTCGATGGATCCTTCAGGGAGGTTCAGCAGCCAAGTGCATGCCCCCCCTCTCGAGGCCCATGGGGAACTAGTTGTCGAGGACACGGTCGTCGCCTCCCTCCGCCATGACACCCATAATATAGTGCTATAGGAACTCCGCGGGGTTGGTGGTGTCTTCGTAGTGTGGTGGCTTCTCTGGCTTGAACTTGGGTGGCTACACCACCCTATGGAGGTGCTCGGCTAGATTAGGGCAGCTAGAGCTATGGGTCTCCATGCCGCAGACGAGGGACGCCCGGTTCTAGAGCCCTGCAGTCGAGATGGCCTGGAGAATCCGGGTTTCGTGACCCCGACGTCTTGCCAAGGTTACCCGTGCATCTTCCACCGAACGGGAGACCTCGGCCCGTCTTTGGATCTGTACAGGGTATGCTGCAGATGGCATTTCTCCGCCTTCTGAGGCCCTAGGCACGACGTGGAGACGAGGTGGTGGGGGCGCACCATGAGCTATGTCTCCTGGTCATGCTTCAATCGCCCTAGGGTTGTCTGATGCATGTAAAATGCATACATGAACTTTGTAGTTTGTTAACATGTTTTTCTGACATATTTGCATCATATATAATGTTATATCCATGTTTTATATTGATTTTTCGGGATTTACCAATGATCCCCTTTATTTTGGCTATAACCCTGCAGGGCAGAAAAACCCTATTTTCAATGTTTTTGATGTTTCAGGACCTATACGAATTCAAATGGACCTGCACTTTTGGGAATGTCAATATTTATCCATGAGAAGCATCTCGAGCACAATAATTCCACCTGGAGGGCCATGAGGCCCAAGATATCCTAGGTGGCGTGCCTAGGCCTGGTGGGCATGCCACACATGCTATCTTTCTCCTCGGTCGTCCGATTGCCTCGATTCTTTTGCCCACAGAGTTCTCTTGAATTAAAAATCCCTATATAAGGACCCCTTGGGGAATCCTCATCACAGAGCACAGCAGAGAAGAAAACACCACCAAACAGAGTTAGATCCAGCGAAGATTGGAGGGGGAAACTCCGCATGAGCCACCTCCGGGAGATCTCCACCCTCTCCAACAAATCCAGCATCATCACCATGATGAAGAGGGAGTAGTCCACCTCCAGGATATGGGTTTGTGGAAGTAGCTTGATCTATTTCTATCTCGTTCTTCATAGATCTAGTACCATATGATCTACCCTACATGATTATGGTCATATTTGTAATTACTATGTAGTGGATCTTTTCTCTATGATTTGAGATTGGAATCTATTTTGTATAAGATATTTTGCTAGATGCATATCATGCACCCTGTTCTTAATTGCTTGTTTTGATCCAACTTGTATGCCAGAACTTGTATGGGGAAAAGTGTGTGTTAGATGGAGTAGCATGGTGGTAGAGATTGAATTGTGACACATAATATTCAAGATCTACTTTGGTTTTTACCTTTCTTTTGCTTCCTCACTAGGGATAAAGTGGAATCATGTGCTATAGTTATCATGTGACAGTTGATAACCTTGTTAGATCAAGGTAGCATATTTGTATTCCAAACATCATATAATCTAAAGCCATAATTGGTGGGGGTAGTACGGCTCACCGCAAAAATCAGATTTGATTAGCCTTTAGATCTTGCTTAAGTAAATCTCAGCCGTTAACTTTTTTTACCAAGGTCGTATAAAACGGGCCAGTCCGGCCCGCACGCGGTAAAACCCTAGCCGCCTCCTCCTTTCTCCTCCCACATGCGGCGGCGGGCTGCTGCTCCGCCTCCCTGGCTGCGCCTTCCTCCTCCACGCCCTGCCCCTCCTCCTCCTCCCATCCCTTTCCTCTCCGAGCGTGCGGCCGCCTGCAGCCTCTCCGACGGACGAGCTCGCGGCAGCGCAAGATGATGTTCGCCATGCCATTGCTGAAGGGAACGGCCAGTGGCCAGCGGCTGCAGCGCACGCACACCAGCGCCCACCGGGAGGAGCGGCTGCACTCCATCTCTCCCTCGTGCTCTCTCAAGATTGAAGGAGAAGAGGAGCAGATGTTGGTCGTCGGCAGTAACACATGTTCTGCTGGTACCAAGGTAAAGACCACATTCTTTGTCACCCTAAAATTTTGCATGGAAATTTCATTGATGGACTATATTGGATCGTGGCCTTTCTTTGATCAATCTGCAGCATCAATAAATCACACAGACGACAACGCACAAGCCAAAATTGCAGCGACCCTCCCCTACTCCATCTCTCCTTCAGTACGTTAATCTCTCTGACTCCCTTCTACCTGATGAACAATTTTTGGTGAATTTATTGTATGATTTGTTAGGAAGTGAGATGCAAGGAAGACGTTGGTTTTGCACAGATTGGTCATCTCCTTGATGCGAGCATGTACTCTCCGTGACCACCTGGGAGAACCATGCCAAGAGGGATGTGCTCAAGTGTTTCTAAAATTTTCCCTATCTCTATCTTCCACTATTATCTTTTGGTTTAATCCCCATAATATTTCGTGTTTGTTTGCACAGATTCTTATTAATCTATGACTATGCCTATAACTTGTTCGATGAAAAGCCAAGCAAGCTAAAGGACAAGAATGATCTATGTAATATTCATTCTACTCAATATATTTTATCTTCTCCAATTTTGCTAGAATATGAGACTTGCATGTACAGCATATTGTCTCTCTCGATTATATTATTCCCATGCGCAATATATTTTCTTTCTCGACTATGTGTCTTGCCTATACAAGTTATTTTTTCCAAATAGATGAATCTTTCATGGGAAAATATTTTCGTGCTAGATTGTTTGAGACAGAAAATGCTTATCGGATTTGATGTCCATGTTCTTTTTTTTCCAGCCACAGCTCCTTCGATATGGGATGCTGGATTCTCAATATCTGCATAATAGATACTTGAAATGGCCGACTGTTTTAACATCTTGAGTTGATTTAACACATTTTGTTTGATCCTACATGCTTTTTTTATTGGGCATATTCAGATAATTTAGGAAATACAAAGTTGTATGCTTGTTACATATATTGAAATCTCAATATGTATACATGCCTAGCTTGAATTCGAAGGAAGGTAAAATGGCAAAGAATGAGGTCCAAGAACCACTAGCGGGTGTGTCTTGGAATGGTTCACCATCGCAAATTAATGTTGATTCATTGAGTTCTTTTTTCCAAGATCCATTTGGAAGCTGCCACTAGATTTATTCCATACCATTACGACTGTGGATTCCACTGTTATCTGAAATGTTCTATAAATTAGTTTACGCACTGCAGCCGCTGGCCATGGTGACGAGGAGCACGCGCTGCAGCCGTCGGCCATGGTGACATGGATCACGCGCTGCAGCCGTCGGCCATGGCGACATGGAGCACGCGCTGCAGCCCTGCAACCGCCGGTGAGATGGCGAAAAGGAGCACACGCTGCAGTCGCCAGTAATGGCCTGGTTGCTAGGTTCCTCTCTCTCTGGATCCCCTTTATCCTGTAGTGCTCCATGGTGTGTCGTTGTCGGTGACAGACACTCAGCTGTGTTCTACAGGAGAAACCTGTCCAAATCAATCTCGCGCCCCTGCTGCACTCCATCCAGGTTGGTCTCTCTCTCTCTCTCTCTCTCTCTCTCTCTCTCTTCATCCTTGATGACCTTCATGTAGCTCACTGACAGCAAGAAATCAAAGTTCTTGGTGCAGCCGAACAGCTTGATGTTACCCACTATACCAGCGACGAGATGGAAATTGGTGGTGCGGCCATCAAAGATTAATGTGCCTCCATGTACATGCATGGTTGTGCAGGTTTGTTGTTTTGGAGATTTTGTTTCAGTGATGTTTGCCTCAATCCGAACACTAAGTTGCAGTATTACTATGTTTTTCACCAAGCGGGTGAGAGGTGATCATCGACGCATGCTTCGCCGCATATAGATCAACAACATCCAGCACCAGTGAGTTTGTTTCCTCAAGGTCTAAGTGATCTTTTATTGTCCCAACATGAATACATTTTATCATTGATCTATAATATATCATATTATCATTAAGTGAACAAATTAATGGTCTATATATGCACTTATGTCCACGTACAGTTTGGAGCCATTGATCTACTGAAGCATATATTATACAGTTCAAAGAGCCATTTGTAATATTCCAAACACGTTACCTGTCCAGGTACTTTCCGTTGATTGCTTTTTTTTTTCAAAATAGCAGAGCGATTGATATTTGGTTATGTCTGCAGTTTCATTTTCATTTGAATATTTAATATATACTATATGCTCCTAATTCGTTTGCCTAGCAGTCTGCCACGCAATTGTTAAATGACTTGATTGTTTCAATATGTTCTCTTTTTAGGGTTATATCCAGGAAGCCCCTGATGTTTTTATAGCTAATAGAAGTTGTATTTGCTAAACACTTAGTTGACGATAAAATTAAAGGTACATTATCCTTTATCTACATATAAGATTTACAGAATTTCAGTGGCAACCTGAAGGCCAAGGTTCCCACATATCATGAATTAACCATGTTTAATTTTGCCTTGGCACTTTGCTAAACTGATGAAGTTCCTTTGATGTGAACTAAAATATTGCTAAACTGATGAAGTGCCTTGGCACATGCTATTTGGTGTGTGTTTTCAGTTTTGTCGTCTCTTTTCCTGTTTTAAACATTTATTCTCAAAGGGGAATTGACGATTAAGAAATAATTTGATAGTTTGGAGCGAGATAAGAAAACATAATTATACAAATATACATTGATATATGGTTTTTGTATTTATATTTAAATATAGAAGTGTTCTGGTTTGTACCATGTTGCACCGAGGTAGTTCTACTGCCAAGTACTGTATGTTCATGCAAGCCATTCCCAAAATGTACAATACTGGCTCGGTGCTACATTACTGGAATCTTAGTTTGTCTTCCTTATGTGTAGATCTCATACCATGCAGGATTGGCTTCTGGTATTCCAGTGTAACACTATCCAGTAGAGTATTTGATGGACTTCCTTCTTTGGTAAAAATCGTTTCATGCTATAAGTGTAATCGGTGAAAAACCTTCTTCAGTGAAAAATCTTTTCGTATTAATTCTTTCAGAAAAGAACTTCTAAGTAGAATGGCATGTTATTTACTCAGAATGCTGCATCCAGCGGTAAAATTTGGTGTATATATACCATCACTCTGAGGGGTATAATATAATGTGAGTTCTCTATGGCTTCACGTCAGCCACTCCGAACAAGAGACAGTGTCATAGTGATTAGTTTTATTATTTATTACTTGTTAGAAATTACAAATTGTTTTTATCCGTCCAACCTTTCTTTTGGTGTTGATTTATAGTCAGCTGATGATAGAAAGAAGCCACAATTTCTGTTATAGCGATGCTTTATTAAATTGGTGTGCCCACCTTAATATTTCTATCATTTGCAGCACTAGAGTTGTAAAACCACCATATTCATCTTACAACAGTAACACGCCATGATGAACCTATAACAAATGGGAGAAATCCAATTTCAGCCGTACTGTTTTGTGGTTGGCTTGTGGACTTGATGCTTCATACTCTTTTGTCAGAGTATTTTGGGGTTTTGCATAAAGTTCATATTTCTTAGTAAGAAGAGGTAACCTGAGCAGTGTTATGAATGAGGACAACAAGACTAAATAGCTTATCACTGAGAAGGACAAGAAGATTAAATTAGCTTACCAGGTAAACCGTGTTAAATGTTACATATGACATTCCTCGGTTCATCATTAGAAGTGAAAGAACTCTAGATGAAATTAAACGATTGTTTGAAAAGAGATGAATAAGCTAAGTGTAGCCTGTAATTTGTTGCATTTCGGTTTATACGTCAAAAGTTGGATAAAGTGACTTAGAATTATATGCATACGTTTTGCCCATTCTTGTCTTGAAGGCAAGGAAGATTAGGCAGAAGTTACTTTCTGCGTTTAATATCCAAGAAGCCATATACCTGGACCTACGCCTTGCAAATTTAGATGTCCATCAATTTGTTAAGTTGTTGTTTCTTCCCATGTTAATACGACCTCTAAAAAGCTGCTTAACAAGATACAATTGTGATTATACCATACCTCCTGGGATTGCTGATGTTATTGCTCCATAGATGTAGATTTTTCTGCAGATTATCTTACTGGATGGTTAGTTGATATGTAATTTTGTGCTTACTATATGTGTGTTCTTATATTGTACCCATCTCATAACTTTGAAATCAAGATGAATTATAAATGTATTTTCTCTATTTACAGGGGATGGGCATTATCTTTGTTGTTGACATCAATCTGACCGAGGTTACGAAATATGAAGCTAAGCTTGTTGAGTGTCATTTGAAGCTAATGGCTGCATCAAACTGAGCAAACATGCCAGGAGATGAAATCTCTTAAGGCTAAGCTAGACAATGCTCACTATGGAAATGATGTAGCCATGGTGCAATTTCGCCTGCCTTTGTTTTTGTAACGGACAGCTTTTTGATCAACTGTTGTTCTAGGAACTATTGCTTCATTTTGATGACACTACTACCCACTAAAATAAATGGTCTCGACTATGTCTTCTTTCAACTTTGTGTATTCAATCACAGACAATTCTGTTGTGAGTTAAGATACTTCTCTTTGAAACATTTATCTGTTTTTATTAAGAACTACTTAGAGTATGTGTAATATATGCTCCTATGTTTGGTACTATATAGTTTTCTAAGTACCTGGTGGCTGATACTTTGAGTATGGAGGCCAGCTCGCCCGGGTTCAAATCCCAGCTATGGTAGACTCGAAAAATCGAGTCCCAGCTGAGTCATGCTAAAATAATAAACCGAATGTCTCACCCAAGGTTGGAAAAAGCGTTAGGCGTAGGCGAGGCGTTTGGCCTTCGCCTAGAGCCTAGGCGGTGCTAGAGCGCCCTAGGCGTGGCCTAGGCGAGCATATAGTTTTTACCATCAAGGGTATATATGGGTTATTATATGTGATATACATTAATTTAGAGCATGTAAATGAGTAAAACAACCAACGACCGCCATTGGAATATGGCCCGGCTATCTAAAAAGTGAAAAAAATTCATGATTTCTTGCTCGATAAGAAAATTTATTAGTTATCCTGCCTAGACTTCCGCTTATGCTCTAGGCGAGGCGTTTGTCTACCGCCTAGTGCTTAAGCGTGCTTAAGCGTTGCCTAGGCGCCGCCTAATCCAACAGTGGTCTCACCTATCTAATAATTTATAACCAAGAAAGGGATCATTGCCCCATTAGTTTTTATGATGCAAGCAGTATAGTTACTTACCTTTTCAAGTGTTTCCTCTTTACATAATGTATTATTACATCTCATATCTAACCAGGTATGTACTAATGGTTTAAAAGTTATATAGAACATTGCAATAAAGCTCATTAAAAATTTCTATAAGAGGCAAAGCATCTCAGCCAAATTAATAATAAAAACATAGATAGCAAAATCTAAGAGCTCCATAAACTTACGCTTAGCAGGTGGAAAATCTACGGGCCCGTGCGCCGAGGCGCACTCCTAAATTTAGTATTGCTTAAAGCTATACTCTGATTTGTTCTTAATTCAAGATTGCATGGAGATTTCCATTTATTGAGGAGTATAAGAGAGAGAGAGAGATGTATTCCATCTCATATTAGAATGTGATTCCTATATTAATTTCTTTATCAAGAACATATAGAAAATTTTATGAGTCTTTATCATTGATGAATTGTTTTGTGATCACCACAACCTAAAAAGAGAGTAGACAAGTGAAACCATGAACCCCGGTCCGATTTTTATCATAAGAAACACCGTTCCATTGCATCTACTATCCTTTTTATTTTCTGCAATTTATTATTTCGAAAATACAAAAAATACTTTCGTACTTGCAATCACTCATAAAACCCCCAAAACAATCATCTAGTTTGCATTTCTTTACTTTAATTTATTTAATTTAGTTTGTTTTATTGTATATTTCATATTACTAATACGAAACCTTGTGATTGACAACCACTTGGTGGAGTTGGGGACACAAGGAAAATTATTTTACTTTACAGGTTGCTTGAAGATTAGAAGACAAATATCCACACAATTCCCCAAGAGTTTGATATAAACCCTCGATTCACCCTTGTGGGGGAAAAGAAGCTTGCCGTAACACTCTCCACCTTGAGTACCAACGAAAAGTGGCAGCCTTTGTTTCCATCACTATCCCATGCAACATCCATCAGGGCCGCGAGGTGGGCCTCCCACTCCTCCTATGCGTCCTTGGCAGGCGAGTAGCGGATAAGCTCCTTCACCATTAGGCGAGCCGTCTCCGGGGTGAGCGGGGCATGGCGCACCCGGGTAGGTGAGGTACTCGGAGAAGACTTTTTCCCCACACGCCCCCACAAAGGGGAGTGGTGGGAAGTTGTTGCCGGCTCCGGAGTGGGACGAGGGTGCGAGGGTAGAGTGGCGCAAGCCCCCAAGCATTTTCTCTTGCTCCTGCCAGGAGAGGCTGTCGCGAGGCTTGCTGCGAGCGACCATGTTGGTGCCACTGGCTGAAGTCCCTTCATGCACCTCAGCCCCCTACCTGGTGTGCCAAATGTCGGATATTTGTCCCGCAAAGGAAACTAGCTAGGGTCCAACGATCCCTTGGTTCGGGAGGGGCCTAAACACGCAGTTCCAAGGGGCCTCTGCGACTGTGGCAACAGCGGAGCAAGCACATGAAAGAGAGATGACACGGTTTTTCCCCAGTTTCAGGACCCTCGCGAGGAGGTAAAGCTCCTACTCCTGCTTTGTTGTATTGCTTGCTTTTTTCGCGAGGGTAAAAGGGTGGAGGCAAGTTTAGGGTTTTAGATTGCTAGGATTGAACCGTTCTAAGGTAGGAGATGTGTCCTATGTAGCATCGTTAGGCCTATTCCCCAGTTATTAGGAGAGAAAGGTTACTACACTCGCACCTGCGAGATTTTAGTCCACCTTGTCTTCTTGTGGTTGTCAGCCAGCTATGGCGCCGGAGCAGTGGCGGTCGTTCCTGCTGACCCGCTGCGCCGTCCTAGCCTCCTTGCACCAAACTGGTATGTCAGGTGCTGCCACCTCCTTGTGTCACCCACATCCACCTTTTCATAAAGAGGAGCGGACACCATCTCGCTTTCCTGAGGTGGACCGGTCTTGCGTGGACTGCCCATTGGCGCGTTGTCTAGCGTGGTGCGCCCCTGATCATGGATGCTTCCCTTGCGAGGTCTTGGATCGAGGGTCTTTGGCTCGTGATGAGGTCGAACTTGGTGCATGCTGGAGCTTCATACACTTCTTCTGCCTTCCCGAGGATTGTGCTCCTCGCAAGCCCTGTAAAGGGCGTGTATGGTGGGCCCGATGCCCCGACGGTACGAGATACCCCAGTGTCAATAGTCTGAAACTCGGACCTATGTATATATCGATGAAGTGATCTACAATCCAAGGCCCTGGATATATCCAGGCTGGAAAATATGCAGTTTCCATTTCTGGCATGGAATTGGCAGGAAACTGGATAACAGGGTTATCCCATTTTAATTTGGTATCCATGATCCGCTAGAGAAAAAATGTTGGGTTTGAGTTGCAAACATCTCCATAACCACATAAGATGATAAAGGATACATGCGGAAAAGATGTACACAACGTCCTTAGGGTAACCACAATAGGCACAAGTGAATTAATGGTCCATGCCTCTATTTTTTGGGTAGGTCCATGCCTCTTCTAATCGTTGGAAGAAAGGCGACTGTGTGCAAGCTGCCACCTAACTATTTTTTTATCTCAAGAGAGGAATAGCAACTACCGATGTATTATACCATCTACGAGGAGGTATTTTTTGATAAAGTAAATATATTAGTATGAAGATCATATCCATTACACTTGGTCGCTCCAATAGCATAATGTCAATCTAGACATCAAGGATGCATATAGCCAAAAAGAAAAGAAAAGGAAACAAAAGGTAAAAGTAAAAAGGGCACTGTCTAAGCCACAAGAGGCTCACAAAAGCATTGGATTCACCTATACTCTAAGAATTATTCTCCAAAGGGACGCCTCTAGAAAGGTAGTTGCGCATAAGCGTTGTTGTCACCAATCTAACACCAGAGTTAGAACATGAGTTTTCTCCCGAAAAAGGTCCAGTTTCCAAATAATGTCTTCAATAAGGAATGAATATATAGCCATCATTGCCAGGTATAACCAATAAAGATCCGGCCTAGGGTTATCCCCCTAAAAACTGAGACATGGAAGTCAAAAGAACAACCTAGAACAAAGTCACGCTGTGTGGCATCCCCACTTGCTGAGTACATCCCAATTTACCAATCACCCAGCTCACATTCATCATGTGCATGGTTTGATGTGGACGCTCCAGACAACTAAACCACACGCGCATCGAGTAGTGAAGTATCATCTTATCCCCATATTTTCTAAGTACTCCTTGGAACAATGATCTCGAATCGAAATGAGCATGCGAGATGGCACCTCTCAAACCTAACCTATCTTCTGCAAACATGACTATCTTGAAAATCCCCATGTCAAAACATTGGTAATTGAGCAATGGAGTTGTCGAGGTCGACTTAGCCAAGGTGTCGACATTCTGTGGTTGAAGGTCACCTAATTCTTGAGCACGTATCCCACGCCGATGTTGACAATGCATCCAATTCCACAATAGAGGAAAGCGGCATGGAGGAACAGAAGGCACGGGGAATTGTCCTTGGAGGTGCACAACCATCCAGGCCTTGAGGTAGCACCCATATGCAGCGCATCCAAGCCATTGGGTAGCTAGTAGGGGCCGACACAAACCAAGCAACAAACTATGATCTAGACTAGCAAGATCCGTCGAGATCAAGCAATGAAGCCTGGCCGCACGATCATCAACAAGAAGGGAATTTGAATCCATCTAGGGCCACTAGTCAAGGAAGGAGTACCACGAGATTCTGTCGGATCTATCCACCTAACACGACCGCTTATAGAAGATCGTCGAGTCGACATCTTTCACTGGCGTGCTGCAGGCATGCCACATTGGTGCCGCATCCCTAGACCATCGTTGCCCCACACGAGATAACCTCCACCACCAGAACCGCTGCACCACCATTTGGTACCGGGTTTGCCACCACCTAGGCTCAAGACGATAGAAGCGGTAGTGAGGTGTGGGCGACAAGGAGGTTCTAGAGGCGGTGCTAGTGTTCGCCTCTGGCGTCGCTAGTGTTCGCCCCTGGCGTCGCCTAGGGAGCGACACGGGGGGCACTGGTTTAGTATTCTAATTATAACTAATAAAGTTAAGCTCCAAGGGGCACCTATCGCGCCCCATCCATCCGAAACGGTCTGTGCTGAGGCCATCTGGGCCAAATTGCCTCCCAACAGCGACCCCTATGTGATGTCCGTAGTTCATGGACAGCCCATTAGCTCCCATTTTGGCCCCAAATACATGATGGATTTGGGGCCGCCAGACCATGTACTGGTCCTCTTTGGTCCGCATGGAGACCCCCTTGTCAGTCACTCACGTGCAATCTCCCCCTCCACCAACACCACCCTAACCTCCACAACCTTCCTGACCACTGCGGCATCCATCCGAACCATTGCTCCCTGGCGGTTCTTTCCTCGCGCCGCCACGGAAAAAATTCCACAATGAAATGCCGCCATTGATTCCCACTTTTTGTCCCCGTTGGAGGTCCCCAACCAACGTAGCATGATTGTGTGATAATGCACAACATGATTGTGGAGGATGAGCATGAGAGATCCAATCATCTGGGAAACTTTTAGGGGACTTTGATTATGACCGAACATGCACCAAAAGAGCTTAAAGCATACCTCCAGATGCACCGGGATATTCTTCACCGAGCTACTCATGAACAATTCCAAGTTGATTTGGTTGAGCACATGTGAAACCACAAAGGGAACCAATAGACTCATTTGATTGAGTGAATTTTGTTTCAGATTGTGTGAACTATGTCTTCAAATTATCGTATATTTAATTTGTAATTTAAATTAGTGTGTGAACTATGTCTATCAAATATGTAACTTTGAAAAAAATATGTAATTTATCTATGTGTTGCTTGATGATAAATGGGCAACAAATAGACAAGAGTTGGCTAAACAGGAAAAAAACCAAAAATATGGCGCTAGACAAAATTTGGGGGGGTCTTGTTGCGGTGAAAGGATATAGATGGTAACCTAGAAGAGGGGTGGGTAGGTTTAAACAAAATTTTCTTTTTTCACAAGTTTTAGGCTATGCGGATAAATAAGGTGATCCTAACAACTAAGTAAAACAACCTATATGATACAGCAAGATATTTTAAGCACAAATGTTATCATAAAAGGAGACACATAAGTAAAAGAGCTCGTATATAAACAACCGAGGCATGTAGAGACAAAGTTTCCCTTGGGAGAACTTGGAGAGGTGTGGGTTACCACAAAGTACTCCCAAATTCCACGGAGATCACCTTATTATCCTTGAGCCTCTTCCACAAAAAAGGGCTCAATCACTAGTGGTAGGACTTGAGGTGGCCTCCAAACCCTCACAAAAATTATTGTAGCATATCCACAGCCTGGATGCTTTCGGGCAACCTAACTTTCCTAGAGTTTTCCAACAGACCCGAGAGTAACAAGTAACTTGATGAACTCAAGGGGAACCATGAATCGACTTGGTTGAAACTTAGATCTAGATCTCCTCTTTTGATTGCTCAAAGGCATCTGAGTTCGGTTGAAGGAATAGAGAGATCTTAAGATTTTCATGGTACTCAACAATGGTGGATTCTCTTTGTTTTCACATGGCAAGGTAAGTGGTAGTGGAGGACAAATCAGTGTATTAAAAGGGCCCACTAGGAAACTAGTCGTTTGGACATTTTCAGAACCATCCGGAATTAGTTTGAGATTTTGGGTTGAATTCCAAGTATATTGGAATGATCTAAAATCATTCTGAATTGTTTTCGAGTTAGTCCATCCAGTACTGGATAACTCACAAGTCTCAATTCGGAATGGTTTTGGAAAATTCTGATTCACCCGGAATGCATTCGGAATTCTAGACTAATTCCAAGAGTTCTAGGAAATGGACATGATAAGCTTTTTGATGAACTTTTTCAAGTAAACTTTTTGTGAATAGGATGGACGCTTTTATGATGGCCTTTTAGGTAAGATCATCCCCTCTTGAACATCAATCATCCCCTCTTAATAATGTAACAAACCTATTACTCAGCACGTAAAAAAAGTATGAAGCGAAGCATGCATACACTCTTTTTATTTTTGAATTGGAGGGGGGTCTCCTTACACACACCATTTGCACATTGTGGGACTAAAACCTGAGTACATACTTGTAGGTTACATTAGTCCCCTAATTGTAGATTCATCTTCAACAAAACATAAATAAGGACAACATGCCCATTCAATCCCACGCACTTTGCTCATAGCTGATGACATATGGTGTTAATGATTAGTGTGCATGCAATATGCATCATATCTTCCTAAACAATTCTCATTTCAGTTAATTACCACATCTCATCATGTATCATAAAAAAGGTTACTGACACGTGCGTCTAGATTTAAGGTGTTCTTATGTAAATGTGTTGTATTAATGAGTTGTTGTGCATATGGGGTGGTTTTTTACTTTTTTGTAAGTTTGTAGTCGTTTTAATTGACAAGAAGAGCTAATGCTACATGTAGAAAACCGTTACTTTACTATATATTCGAGGAGAGTTAGATAGTGGGTGCTTTTATGTTTATAACGGTGCATGCCCAATATTAATGAAGCATTTAGGTGGACTACATGCCTTCAAAGTTTTGTCCGGTTTCTAGTTCGATCATAAGACATTGGCATCTACTCAAAAAAGTGATGTATTCGAATGAATCTTGTATTGGGTTATTATTTTTGTCGGTAGTTTTGTGCCACGAAATATAAGTTACTAGTGTTTGCATCTTGAGTGGATGTTTGGACTGTGCCTTTTCGTTCTTGTAATGAGCACATCTCATATCTTAAGTTTATTTAATAGTTTTTGGCCCATGATAAGATAACAAGGTCATTAATGTAAATACATGATCCTCTTTCTTCATCCTCATCAAGCAAACACCTCAATATTATTTTTCTTGACTATTGTGTTAATGAAAATGATCAGCAATACAAAGATGTAAATTGGTCATATTGATCATTGAACTTTCATGGCCCAAGACATACATCATAGAACATGCATTATTATTGCCTCAAAGAGGAAAAATCGCCCAATAAAAATATCACTAGCAATCGATATAACACTAGAATGGAACCATTAACTAGCATCTAGATAAGTCCTCCATAAAGTACATTAATGTCGGCATCCTTCTCACTAGAGGAAGACCCTGGTGGTGCATAGCCCCATCCACCATTTCCCATGGAAGGTTGATCCACATTGGCACCATTATATCCCAAGGAAGAATTCATCCCTAGGAATCCATTGTAGTATGCCCGATCTATCATAGGATAGTCACATCGGTCATAACCAAATGTGTTATCAATGACCATATCATTGACACTAGAGTTAGATAACAATGGGAAGGCCTCTAGATTGTACTTAGAGGTTAAATTAGGACCAACATAGTTTTCTACTTGATGCCCCGTGTTGCATGGATTTGGGTAGTTATGAAGGTGTAGATCCTGGGGTGTAGGTAGATCATGTATCATTCCAGGGATTGGTTGTTGTAAGGAAGAATAATGTGGTGCCAAAGATGATGGTGCAGAATGGCGAACTTGTGGTAACAACATAGGAATAAGTGGTTCCATAGTTTGTTCTGGTGGTGGTGATGGTAGTGGAACCGATGGCAACTCGTGCTGCATAAGGTGGTGAGACCATGAAAACTGCAGCGATGAAGGAGTGGTGTGTAGGTGGTCCGACAATAGACCTCTTAGTGGTAGCATGTTTATTTTCATGCTTGGGCCATCATTTTTTACACCATGGCAATGATGCAATGGAGGCAAACATCTTCTAGAATCCTCTTGGATCCTTGATAGTTCATTGAAGAGCTTGGCAAGATCTTCCAGAGTGAGATCTTCTTCCTTTGAGAAGACAAGGTTTGCCTCCATCCCTGTGTTCCCATCTTGGATCTCCTTTATGCGTTGGATGGATAACTTCTTTCTCTTACCATCCAACGCACTCTTCATGTCCAAATGAGCCACCTTAGATTGCAGCCTTGCAATCGTAGAAGCTTTTACCTCATCGGCCAGTGGAGATATTGGTGGAATTCCTGATAGAAAAGCATCAACAATGGGCTTAGCAGATGGTGTACCAAATGAGTGTATCTTTTCTCTATCCGACTCTAGGACGACAGAAACCCTAGCGCCAGTGACGACAGATAGGTCTTCAGCCCTTTTGAACAAACCGAAACGCCTCTTAAAGAAGGTGATGTCACGGTCTTTGTCGCTATCGACATACGCGACACCCAATCTCCTCTCCCTCCTCGACATACTAACACAAACAGCTTGGAAGTATCCTATTACTAAAAGTAGGTAGCACAAGGATCTACAAAAGGTTCGACTACCGTTGGCTAACGGCATGCTGCTATGAGATTTGGGGAGACATACTCCTCTTATATAGAACGAAACACATATTGCAAATGGGAATCCATCCAAATTAATTATAAATTGCTATACAATAGTTAATATTTGAGTAGACTTTTTCCTGTATATCTTTGGTAGGTACTAACATCCAAAATCTATTTGTGGGTAATATTAATTATTATCCGGTTATCCTATGTCATTACATTAATATCATTCTTTGGACCTACTAATATATTAATCATTAAAATATTCCTATATTAGAAGGTCCACATCCTTATCTGGATGCATTCAATTTGTAAAGAGCAGTTGAATCCAGGAAACTACTATTTAAATATGTAACACAATTTTTGCCAACTTATTATGGTTATTAATTGCATCCATATCTTCCAATTATTGCATTAATTACATGCAAATACTTTCTAGGAGTCATGTCATCTACAAGTGGTCATTTCACAACATATTTGTGGACGTATGGAACCCGTGTTGAGCCTTGCACCTTTACATGAAAATAAGTATCAACTAGAAAATATATATCATAGAAAACTACAAAATATTATTATATTCATAATTATGATAACGTTTGTTTGTTATGCATGGACCAACATGCTCAAGGCTCACGTAAGATGTCTTGTATGATTGTTACCACATGTTCATGTTGGACCTTGGGAATTATAACCCAAGAACTACCACAGGCTTCGCATAGCCAGGTCAGGACTCGGGACGAGACACCCAATCGGATTGTCAGTTGTGATACGTCAACCTAGATGTTGGTCCCTGATAGCCCGACACAACGTGAGGTTTTCGAAGGACGTCATGCAGTTCGCCGCAGTACCGCGAGGTATGAAATCAGTTTGTGGTTTCATGTTTTCTACTTCGATGATCTTATTGAGCCTATGAAACTAGGAGATATGAAATCTGAAAGCCGCATCCGAGTGGAGGTAATGGTCGATAGCTTATAGATTCACGTATACATTACCATGGTATTAAATAATTTAATAGAATTAAAATACAAACATACATAGATGATTGTATGTGTTATTTATTATGTAAAGATACTATAATCTCTTGAATGAAAAATTGTGAGTTTCGTTACACGTGTCATAAATAGTCAATTTTCATACTTATATTGTCTTCTTATTCAATTGTTCATCTATGAAGAAGAGAGGTGGAGACATTGCATCCCTTTTTCAAAAACACGCAACAAAGAAGGTTGTCATTGCTTCAAAAGCTTCTCGCCATGAAATTATGGCGGAAGAGGAAACTCAAGAGCAAGTGAGTGTAGTTGAGGAAGTTGTGAATGATATGCCACCATCACCGCCACCGCCACCACTGTCATCGCCACTGCCACCGCCATAGTTGGTTTAGGACATCAACAACCTTCCACGTGATCACGTGAAAGGCATCCCATTCAAACTTATCCTGTTAATGATCAAGATTCAGTTCAAAGTACATATGTTCTGAAGGGGCCATTCAAACCATATATACATGTTTTTCCAAAAATAAAGATTTTTGGAAAGATATTCAATTCAATTTTGTATGGATGCATAATCATGCATGGCTGGAATATAGTATCAAGGAGGATTTTGTGTTTTGCTTTATATGTTATTGTTCAAGAAGGGTACTCGTTCAGATACTTTTACAGTTGATGGCTAGAGAAACTAAAATATAGGATAGAAAGCACTTTTCAAACATATGGGTTCTAAGGCACATAATGCGGCTCAAGAGAGATACATTGGCTTCAGAAATTCCAAGGTAGCAATTCATTATCACATTGAGAAGTGGACCGATAAGGATCTTCATCTATATAAGACAAGGTTGAGTTATTCACTTAGATGTATCAAGTTTCTTTTTCACCAAGGATTGGCATTCCATGGACATGATGAAAGTGAAAAGTCTAGCAATAAAGGGAAATTTCTTGAACTTTTGGAGTTTTTTGCAGAAAATAGTGAAGAAGTGCGTAAGTATGTTTTGAAGAATGCTCCAGGTAATTGCACATTAACTAGACCAAAGATACAAAAGTATATTATTGAATTTTGTGCTATAGAAACTAGAAAGAAAATTATTGAAGAACTTGGTGATGATCCCTATGCAATTTTGGCTGATGAGTCTAGTGATATATCACATAAATAATATCTTGCTATTTGTTTGCATTATGTGAATCAATCAGGAAGACCATTTGAGCACTTTATTGGAGTCGTTCATGTAGGCGATACTACCTCTTTATCACATAAGAATGCAATTGAAGCTTTACTTGCTAGTCATGGCTTGACTATGGCTCAAATTTGTGGTCAACATGAAAGGAGGTATTAAAGGACTAATAACATTGATCATGCAAGAGTCATCTTATGCTTATTATATACATGTTTTGCACATCAACTCCAACTAGTTTTTATTGTTGTTTCCAAGGTAAATGCTGATTGTGTGAGTTTTTTTGATCAAGTATCTCTCTTGCTGAATATTGTTGGAGTTTCTTGTAAGAGTCATGCCATGCTTCGAAATGCTAGGCTTGAGAGTATCAAGAAAGCACTTGATTGTGGTGAACTTGAAACTAGGAGTGCATTAAATCAAGAGATGTGTTTTCCTAGGCCCGCTAACACTCGTTGGGGATGTCATTTAAGAATCATTGTTATGTTTTTCCATGATTCGTGACGTGCTCACCGATCTTGGAGATGATACCTCATTTAAGGATGATTGGACAAGAATACATTATGTACTTGGATCATTTGAGTACTCTGAGTTTGTTTTCTTTGCACACTTGATGGTTGTTATTCTTGGATATACAACTGAATTATATGAGTGTTGCAAAGAAGGGAACAAGAAATTATTAATGCAATCTCACTTGTTAATGGGTCAAAGGACAAAATACAACAAATGAGGTCTAATGTTTGGGTTCGTTTTCTTGAGAGGGTCACTTTGTTTTGTGATGAGCATGGTGTTGATGTTCCTTCTATGGATGGTAATTATGTGCCTTATGGAAAATTAACAAGGTATGCTGGTGCTCGAAACCAAGAAAATGATGATCACTTTAGAAGAGAAGTATATATTGGTGTCATCGATCAAAGTAGTCAAGAGCTTGATAATCAGTTTGATGAGGTAAATATGGAGTTACTCTCTTGTATGTAGGCATTAAATCCTTCAAATGGATTTGCTTGTTTTGATGCACAAAAGGTACGCAGACTAGCTCAATTATACCATAATGATATCCCGATAAATTATTTGCTAAATCTTGAAATGCAGGTTGATAATTATATTGCTGACATGAGACGAGATGATAGCTTCCAATGCATAGAGAGTCTTGTTGACCTCTCAGTTAAGCTTGTTGAGACATAGAGTGTATAATATGGTTTACTTTCTTCTTAAATTAGTATTGGTTCTATCGGTGGCGAGTAAGTGTTGAAAGGTTGATTTGTGCAATGACTAGTGAAAACAAAGTTAAGAAATAAGATGGGTGATAGTCTCTTGGATGATTGTCTCGTCACATACATAGAGCGGGATATTTTCTTTGAAGTGGATGGAGATGATATAATAGAGAGTTTCGTGATCTTAAGAAACTGTAGGCCAGTCAAGTCGAAAAAATAGTATTGTAAGTTTCTTTATGCATATTCTAGGCTATTAGTTGTCTTTGAAGTATGTATGGGGTAATTTGTGCAACATTCTAAGTTTTAATCTTTCAATTAGATATTATTTGTTGTTTCTTTACCATTTTACAATGCAAACTGTATAGTTATTTAGTAATATATTTTATCAAAATTTCCATTACAAATTTTATGGGGTCATACCCATCGGTAAAATCCTAGGTCTGATACTACCAAGAAGCATAATTTAGGAGTATTTTTATCCCGGACTAAGCCAACACAATATAATTACATAAGAATGTGATAACGTCCTGTAAAAGGAGAAAACATGTAATGAATAACCAAGTTGACTTGTTGGTCTATAGAAATCTTGTTTGCATGCCTTTAAATTTTTATTTTCTACTGGAGTTGCGGATAAATATGACCCTACATTGGCATTGTGTCCCATTGTGTTTGCCATGTGGGCTTGCACGAACTAAGTCAGTCAGGAAAGATCTAGAATACTCTGTCTACATTCGTTTGAAAGGAATCTATGGGTTCAAAGGGAAATAGGTAAAGATAAAGAAATGAATCTATAATATCCCCTTATGTACGCATGGGACTTGCGCTCGCACAACATGAGGAATCTCATAAAGATGGAATGCACCACCGATCTATCTATCGACAACTAAGAAGGACCACCCCTAGACTCCCTTAGTCTTGGAGCGATGGATCTCTTACCATTTAATTAGGTGGTACTATCTCTTAGTCCATGTTACCTCCCCAAAAGATGCAAGCATAAACACTGCTTGAGTTCCATCTAGAAGGAGGAAGAGTCCCATGGTGTAGAGTGGAAGACTAGAGGGCGATGCGCCGGTGAGTATTAACTTACCAACAAATGATAGGAATTGTACTTACCAAGGTTCCACTCGCTTGCCTACCTTGACAACTAGGTTTTTCCATTGGTTGAAGTGGGATTTTCTAGCCACTAATGGTAAAGCCTAGGAAAAAAGTGAGGAACCCTCCCGATTGTTAAGCATATTGGACGCCCTGCTCTAGGGGTTTTGTCCCCGTGGCGATCACCTCACTTCTCTAGAAGTAGATTTTAAGTTTAGGCATTATTTCTAAGCAGATGAGGAGACAATTCAGAATTTGCAGTGAGCACGTCATTATGAATGAAAATCATTGTCTTCAATGCCTAAATTTGGGGAACACTTTTGGGTCATACCATCTAACCTAGATGCTAATTTTTTTAAAATATTAGCCAAAATAGGGGAAAATACCAATATGATACTCCCTCCGATCCTAAATAAGTGTCACGGTTTTAAACTAGCTCTAGTTCAAAACCATGACACTTATTTGGGATCGGAGGGAGTACCACTATTCAAAGTTCAAACAAATCGGAGACAACATGGAAGATTATGTGACATGAAGTTTTTGTCTATGAATTTCTCAACTTTTGTCCAAGATTTTAAGCTCTCTAGAAAATCTGAAAAGGCTAACAAGTACACTAATAAAAGGCCATTGTTCAGTTTTTGTAATTGCATTTTCTCATATAAGTATGGGTAGCTAAGAGATCAGATGGCCTATTATAAGGGCCATAAATGACATAGTATTAGAGAAAATATGGTTACAGGAAACTGTCATGGCATGTTCTAACTTTGGTTTTCCTAATGCATTTTCCCAACTCACTATCCATTGAAATTATCAAATATCCGCATGTCTGATACATCACGTAGAAGCAAGTAAGTATCGTTTCTCACAAAAGGCAAAAACATGTTTTAGTGGGATGGTCCTGTTGCCCTGAGAAGATGTATTAAGCGAATACTGTATCAGGTTGTGAAGGTGTGACTGGCATGTACCCGTGAATACAAGAATACTGCACGCCACAGCTGCTCAGAGTCTCGTACCGAGAGCTGCATAACGGCCATGCATTACTAGTCAGAAATTTCATCGCAGGAAAGTTATCAGAAACCACTTAGAGCATCTTCAACGGTCCCCGCGCGCTAAAAAACCGCCGGTATGCAGCACGCTGAGCAAAAAAATCCCTCTAGCAGACGCCATAAACCGCGCGGCACTGCAATTTTTTTGGGCGCGCTGCGTTTTGCACTATTCAGAGCGTCAAATGTGACGCGTCCACTGCAGTGCGCGGCATCTTCTCCCACACGCGCGAACCACCAACGGTTGGAAATTTCATTCCGCGCCCACGCCTCCATTTTCCCCACCCTGCCGCCGTCGAGCAATTTTGCCTAGCCCGGTCGATTTCGCCGCCGGCCCCGCTCTACGTTGCCGCCGCGCCGTAGATCCACCTCCTCCGCGCCTCCTCTCGGCGTTTTTGAGTGCTCCGTCGTGCTGTACCGAGCGGGTGCCTCCGCCGCCGCCGCCACCGACGGGCACAAGACCCGCGCCACCGACGGCATCTAGCCTTACTCCTCTTGCTAGCGGCGTGCTCCAACCGCGACCATGTCGTCCTCAAGCCTACTTGCAACATGGCGCCGCCAAGATGCTCGCCGATTTGCTCGCAAGGTATGCGCCTCCACTGGCCGCCAACATTTTGTGTTCGAATTTTTAGCTAAAAGGTAGCAGTAGTAAAGTCATTTCATATGTATATTTATAGAGTTCATCATACGATGCATCAGACGATGTAACACCCTCAGAATCGGACCTATGCAAGTTTGAGCAAAATTCGCCAAACCCGCATAGAAACGATTCAAAGGTGCCCACCAGGCACTTTCGTGCGGGTGGAAAACGAAGTAATAACATTACACAACAGTCCTCGATGGGACCCACAGAACAGATATATACAACAGCGACTCAATGAGTCAAGAATAAAGATATTATATACAAAGATCCAAATCACCTTGAAAATGATCGAGCGTCCGACTACGGACAAGATGCAAATGGGGCTAAGAGCCCTGAAGAATAACCAATGGCGTCCATAACCCTGCCCAGGCCAAGCCGGAAGGATAACCCTGCTAACGACGTCGATCTCAAACCTGCTTAAACAAAAGGGGTGCCGACAAAGGGCAAAGGAAAAAGAGGAGCGTCAGTACTGAGGCCAGTACACGGCGAGGCTAGAATTCGGCGGTCCTCGCCTACATAGGTATGGTGGACTGAGCGGCAGCGGCAGCATGCACTGAACAACCTATAGAGACTCGAAACAACTGGCGGTTATCAGAGAGGGGTAAGAATGACCTATCCGGATCCAACCTGAAGCTAACACCAAACATACCCACCCTGGTGTTTCCCCCTCGATACCAAACGAGGAAGTCAACCGAGGAACTCACACAGTTGGCAGTTTTATTTATTCGGTTATCGTTGCAGCAATTACTAGTCAAGTATAGATAATCATCCTGATAAAGTAGGCAGTGGGCACTTTTAGTTAACCATTCCGTTATAGTGGCAACACTTACTAATCATATACAGATGACATGAGATAAACCCAAAACCCAGCAGTTGTTGGTACTTTTATTCAGCCATTCCGTTGTAGTTGCCATAATTACTAGTCAGGTACAATGGTCGCAGGAGACACTCCAAACAGGCAATTGTGGGCAGTATTAATTAGCCATTCCATTATAGTGAAGCTGATTACTAGTCATTATAAGTCAAATTTATAGCAATAAACTTTAGTTATGCTTGTCTATGGTCGAGATACTGTGCTCCAAGTCGTCCATAACCGCGGACACGGCTTTCAGAAAGTTTTAACCCGGCCGGGGTGCACAAATAGCAACACACACACGATCAACCTCGGAAAAACCAAATCAAAACCCAACGAGGTCTTCACGACAGAGCAATCACAAGATTCAGAAATATTTCAGGGGGCCACCCCTTAAAGTAGAACCCGCAACGAAGTTAGCTGACTTTGAGACGGACTTAAGGTTTGTGGGGCCGGCTGTAAACGACTGGGAACCCGAAAGTGTGGCTGGGCTTGTCGATACCGCGAAAACGGGTCACAATTCCTAAACAGTACAGTGTGCTCCTCGCACAATCGTAAATAAAGCAGTAAAGCATGGCATAAGTACAGGATCGTAAATAAAACCTCAAACTAGTTTGTGGCCCCAAAAAATAAGACGGAATCAAGCTCTGGCTAAGGGGGGCCCATACTCCCCATATGTGGATAGCGCGATAAAACAAGGAACAGGTATCAAGTACTCGGGGTCCTACGGGACACAAGTGGGCGTTCGGAAACCAAATATTATCTATCACCCACCGATGCCTCTGCTTACTTCAATTTTAGTTGTTAAACAGGAATTAAAGTGAACAATAAGTAAAACTATGATCATCTCCAACATCAACATGCGGCAATACATCAACAACTGTGGCACTTGACGACACGCAACAGCACTTGAGCAAGCGACTACAACGCGCAAGTCCAACTATCTACCAAACAACAGGTAATAGGATGTGTCCAAGGCAATATAGGGCTGCACGGTATATCACAGGTACGGAAAACTAGAGCATCGCAACACAGATAGCAATAGATCAACAGGAGGGAAGTAAATACTATAAAAGTAAGATAGGTAGAAAGGGGGAGATGCTCGCCTGAAAACATTATCGAAGGGTTCAACCGAGGATCGGGTCGAAGCTCACATCAACTCAACGGCCTTATCCGCGAAGAAGCAAAACACTAGAAGAAACCGGATGTACTATTTAATACAACGGCAGAAGATCGGCATGATGCATGTATGATGTATGACATGGCAAAGATGCGATGCGATTAGGTCATATTAAGTGGAACCGGGGTCCCGACAATTAATTAGTAGGTTCAAGTTGTTTAGAACCCCCGCAATTTAGATGTTGGATTAACAAGGCAAGATGAGTTACCGGTTCGCTACACAAATTTAAATGAGGCCGATATGAGACTAGATTTGCCCGCATATGGGCCCCATATTTAATTATTAGGTGAATCGGCATAAGGCCCCCAAACCACAGACGAGGATGCATGCATGGACAATTCAACATGCAACAAGTTGATGTCATTTATAAAATAGGGTATCGAGGAAAAGGGTCACACATAAGGGTTCGGCAGATCTTGAGGTTCCGGGGTTCGGGGTTCGGTCTCAGGGTCCAGGGTTCGACGGGTCGGCGAGGTTCGGATCTGGGGTTCGACGGGATCGTTCTCGGCCTCCGGGGTCGTTCTCGGTTTACTGGGGTAGTTCTTGTCGCGTCCGGGAGGCAGGACTTGGGTCGGTGTCGGGCACGTCGGATTCTTCCGGGTCGGGGTTGTTCTTGTCGCATGCAGATCTTGTCGGGTTCCACGGGTCGAGCTTGCCGTTGCGAGGTCTTGTCGGCCCGCGCCATCGAGTCGGTCTCGGCATCCGGGGTGAAGA
Source organism: Avena atlantica (assembly GCA_910589765.1). Lineage (NCBI taxonomy): Eukaryota > Viridiplantae > Streptophyta > Magnoliopsida > Poales > Poaceae > Avena > Avena atlantica. The sequence goes on along the minus strand of OU342739.1, from coordinate 478,061,503 downwards.
ACTTGTCGCGTCTGCGACCTCCGGGTCGAAGAACTTGGTATGTCTGGGTTCGGTCTTCGGGGTCCCTGTTGACGATCTTGAATAGGCGCATGTGCCTTCGGCGAGGCTAGGTGCACAACTCTTCAGTAGACCTTGGTGAGGTCCTCGGAAGACTTGGAGCGGCTTCGGCGTTTCATGTAGATGATCGACGGGTCCAGGGGTCTCGGCGTCTAGGTTCCAATTTGGAGATCTTGGCGTTTGTGGACTCCGGGTCGGAGATCTTGGAGTACCGACTTCGATTGTCGATGACGAACTTGGATGCGGTACCGGTAACCTTCTAGAGGTACCGTCTCGGCACGACCTTGATGCATCAGTTCTCGAAGACGGAGTACTTGGCGCCCGTGAGGTAGATCCTGGCGAGATGTACATGGGCCGCGTGGTCTTCGGACGGAGGAGACGCGGGCGAGGGCGTCCTGCAGGAGGCGCCCGAGAGGGAGGTCGCAGGGAGGTTCGAGGGGGCCCCACCGGCGCCGGCAAGGTGAGGGCCACGGCGGCGGTCCTGGGCAGAGAAGAGCGCGCGGCAGAGCGGGAGGGGCGGAGCTGGCTCGGGAGGCGGCGCGCGGCCGGACGCGCGGCGCTGGGCCGGAGAGGGGCCGCCGGGGAGGCGGTAGGTGGGGGGCGAGGCTGGCGGGGACCTGGCGCGGTGCGGGGGAGGCGGTGGACGGAGGGGCCCGCAGGCGGCGCTGGAGGGGCCGGGTACTGGCGGTGGAGGGGCGACGAGGCGCGCGACGGCCGGCGAGCGGAGGAAGGCACGGCGGCGGAGGCGAGCTGGGGAGGGGAGAGGACGGCGCGCGGGCGGTCGAGAGAGGGCGAGGCGCGCGCGGTGGCGGGGCCTGAGGGGGAAGGTGGAGGAGCCGGGGCTCTGGGGCGAGCAGGCGACGCGCGCGTCGGGCGGCAGGCGCGAGGCAGGGCGGCGGGGAGGCGCAGCTGGCCGGCGGCGGGGTCGCGCACGCGCGCTGGGGGGAGGCCCGAGGGAGGTGGGGGAACAGGGGCCAGGGGTGGTCGCGAGGAGGCGCGGGGGTTGGAGGGAGGCGGAGAGGGCGGCGGGGCTTGCAGAAGGGAAGAGCGACGGCGGGGAAGGGGAGAGGTGGTGCTCATCGGGGAGAGAGAGGAGCAGAGGAGGAAGAAGGGTAGGAGGGGGACGAGCGCGGGTTGCGTGCGTGCGCGGGGGGGTGCGTGTGTGTGGGGCCCAGGGCGGGACCGGGGGCAGGGGGGTCGGCCTGGCGGTTGGCAGGTGGACCTGGTCAGGGGGGCGTGGCGTGAGGGAGGGGTGGGCCTGGCGGGTGGAGTGGGTTGACTGGTGGGGAGGCCGGCTGTGAGGTGGGCCACAGGGGAGAGAGGGGGGAGGGCTGGCCACGTGGCGGTTAGGGAGTGGGGAAGGAGAGGGAGAGGGTGAGGTGGCGCAAGGGGAGTGGCCAGGGTGATGTGGCTGGGGTGTGTGGGTAGGGTTTTAGGTAGCTGTAGGATTTCAGGGGTGGACCGATTTTTAATCTGGGGGTGGTCGTTCGGGTCGGGACGGCCCGTTCGACTGCCCCCACTAAAAATAATATAATTTTTATTTGTTTAATTGGACCGTTTGCAAACCGCTCGCGGCCAAAACAAAATAATCTGGCGACCCGGGTTTTGCGTTTGAATTAAGATGGGGCGTTTTAGAAAACAAAACGGGCTTGCGAAAAATAGTTTTATGCAAACAATGCATGATGATGACGATGCAATGCACAAATTCAACGCGATTTTCTAGTAGTGGTTTTTGCGGGATGCCACAATTCGACACCACTAACAATGGATCTCGCCCTCGAGATCCGCCTCATGGTACCGGAAGGAAGGTCGGCGTCCTGCGTCTTCTCGCTTCGTGTAGATCTTCGCGACACCACTATCAAGAGGTCGTTGTTCCTGTTCGTCAAGAGAACACTCCGGATAAACAACGGACGAAGTTAAAGGTAAGGCCACCTCTAACTTCCATGGAAGGAGTAAAATTGCATCGATCCACTATTCAATGTACAGAAGCGAATGATAAGAGTAGTGGTATGGTCGCGACTCCATCCCGCACTCAAAGCATTACTCTGTACACGAATAGACAGATTATGCAACCAACCCTCAAGATTCAGACTGAAGATCTCGACAAGCGAGGTTCGGATCAAGGGAGTGATGCAGACTCTGCGTCGGATCTGGCATAGAGGATGTCGTCACGTCAGAAAACACCGGAAAGAACAAACAAGGAATAAAGAGTGGTACCACGGAGACGGATTCCTCGGATAGCATGAAAACCGGATGTAGCAACACCGTTACCAAAAGAGGAAGCGAAACCCTGAAGGTACGACGGAAAACCCACCACGAGAAGTCCTGGACTCGAAGAAAAGATAAGAGAGCAGGTTCAAAACACGTCGAGATAAGAGGAGAATAGCAGAGGGGTAAGGAGTAAAATCAGATCTAACCAGAACTATCCAACCGATTTTGCAAAATAATTTTGACACTCTACTTCGGCCGTTAGCTAGGTTTTCCTACAGGCTGGACTTGTGGGGTATCGCAACTGCTGGGCTCTGATACCACTCTGTAACACCCTCAGAATCGGACCTATGCAAGTTTGAGCAAAATTCGCCAAACCCGCATAGAAACGATTCAAAGGTGCCCACCAGGCACTTTCGTGCGGGTGGAAAACGAAGTAATAACATTACACAACAGTCCTCGATGGGACCCACAGAACAGATATATACAACAGCGACTCAATGAGTCAAGAATACAGATATTATATACAAAGATCCAAATCACCTTGAAAATGATCGAGCGTCCGACTACGGACAAGATGCAAATGGGGCTAAGAGCCCTGAAGAATAACCAATGGCGTCCATAACCCTGCCCAGGCCAAGCCGGAAGGGTAACCCTGCTAACGACGTCGATCTCAAACCTGCTTAAACAAAAGGGGTGCCGACAAAGGGCAAAGGAAAAAGAGGAGCGTCAGTACTGAGGCCAGTACACGGCGAGGCTAGAATTCGGCGGTCCTCGCCTACATAGGTATGGTGGACTGAGCGGCAGCGGCAGCATGCACTGAACAACCTATAGAGACTCGAAACAACTGGCGGTTATCAGAGAGGGGTAAGAATGACCTATCCGGATCCAACCTGAAGCTAACACCAAACATACCCACCCTGGTGTTTCCCCCTCGATACCAAACGAGGAAGTCAACCGAGGAACTCACACAGTTGGCAGTTTTATTTATTCGGTTATCGTTGCAGCAATTACTAGTCAAGTATAGATAATCATCCTGATAAAGTAGGCAGTGGGCACTTTTAGTTAACCATTCCGTTATAGTGGCAACACTTACTAATCATATACAGATGACATGAGATAAACCCAAAACCCAGCAGTTGTTGGTACTTTTATTCAGCCATTCCGTTGTAGTTGCCATAATTACTAGTCAGGTACAATGGTCGCAGGAGACACTCCAAACAGGCAATTGTGGGCAGTATTAATTAGCCATTCCATTATAGTGAAGCTGATTACTAGTCATTATAAGTCAAATTTATAGCAATAAACTTTAGTTATGCTTGTCTATGGTCGAGATACTGTGCTCCAAGTCGTCCATAACCGCGGACACGGCTTTCAGAAAGTTTTAACCCGGCCGGGGTGCACAAATAGCAACACACACACGATCAACCTCGGAAAAACCAAATCAAAACCCAACGAGGTCTTCACGACAGAGCAATCACAAGATTCAGAAATATTTCAGGGGGCCACCCCTTAAAGTAGAACCCGCAACGAAGTTAGCTGACTTCGAGACGGACTTAAGGTTTGTGGGGCCGGCTGTAAACGACTGGGAACCCGAAAGTGTGGCTGGGCTTGTCGATACCGCGAAAACGGGTCACAATTCCTAAACAGTACAGTGTGCTCCTCGCACAATCGTAAATAAAGCAGTAAAGCATGGCATAAGTACAGGATCGTAAATAAAACCTCAAACTAGTTTGTGGCCCCAAGAAATAAGACGGAATCAAGCTCTGGCTAAGGGGGGGCCCATACTCCCCATATGTGGACAGCGCGATAAAACAAGGAACAGGTATCAAGTACTCGGGGTCCTACGGGACACAAGTGGGCGTTTGGAAACCAAATATTATCTATCACCCACCGATGCCTCTGCTTACTTCAATTTTAGTTGTTAAACAGGAATTAAAGTGAACAATAAGTAAAACTATGATCATCTCCAACATCAACATGCGGCAATACATCAACAACTGTGGCACTTGACGACACGCAACAGCACTTGAGCAAGCGACTACGACGCGCAAGTCCAACTATCTACCAAACAACAGGTAATAGGATGTGTCCAAGGCAATATAGGGCTGCACGGTATATCACAGGTACGGAAAACTAGAGCATCGCAACACAGATAGCAATAGATCAACAGGAGGGAAGTAAATACTATAAAAGTAAGATAGGTAGAAAGGGGGAGATGCTCGCCTGAAAACATTGTCGAAGGGTTCAACCGAGGATCGGGTCGAAGCTCACATCAACTCAACGGCCTTATCCGCGAAGAAGCAAAACACTAGAAGAAACCGGATGTACTATTTAATACAACGGCAGAAGATCGGCATGATGCATGTATGATGTATGACATGGCAAAGATGCGATGCGATTAGGTCATATTAAGTGGAACCGGGGTCCCGACAATTAATTAGTAGGTTCAAGTTGTTTAGAACCCCCGCAATTTAGATGTTGGATTAACAAGGCAAGATGAGTTACCGGTTCGCTACACAAATTTAAATGAGGCCGATATGAGACTAGATTTGCCCGCATATGGGCCCCATATTTAATTATTAGGTGAATCGGCATAAGGCCCCCAAACCACAGACGAGGATGCATGCATGGACAATTCAACATGCAACAAGTTGATGTCATTTATAAAATAGGGTATCGAGGAAAAGGGTCACACATAAGGGTTCGGCAGATCTTGAGGTTCCGGGGTTCGGGGTTCGGTCTCAGGGTCCAGGGTTCGACGGGTCGGCGAGGTTCGGATCTGGGGTTCGACGGGATCGTTCTCGGCCTCCGGGGTCGTTCTCGGTTTACTGGGGTAGTTCTTGTCGCGTCCAGGAGGCAGGACTTGGGTCGGTGTCGGGCACGTCGGATTCTTCCGGGTCGGGGTTGTTCTTGTCGCATGCAGATCTTGTCGGGTTCCACGGGGTCGAGCTTGCCGTTGCGAGGTCTTGTCGGCCCGCGCCATCGAGTCGGTCTCGGCATCCGGGGTGAAGAACTTGTCGCGTCTGCGACCTCCGGGTCGAAGAACTTGGTATGTCTGGGTTCGGTCTTCGGGGTCCCTGTTGACGATCTTGAATAGGCGCATGTGCCTTCGGCGAGGCTAGGTGCACAACTCTTCAGTAGACCTTGGTGAGGTCCTCGGAAGACTTGGAGCGGCTTCGGCGTTTCATGTAGATGATCGACGGGTCCAGGGGTCTCGGCGTCTAGGTTCCAATTTGGAGATCTTGGCGTTTGTGGACTCCGGGTCGGAGATCTTGGAGTACCGACTTCGATTGTCGATGACGAACTTGGATGCGGTACCGGTAACCTTCTAGAGGTACCGTCTCGGCACGACCTTGATGCATCAGTTCTCGAAGACGGAGTACTTGGCGCTCGTGAGGTAGATCCTGGCGAGATGTACATGGGCCGCGTGGTCTTCGGACGGAGGAGACGCGGGCGAGGGCGTCCTGCAGGAGGCGCCCGAGAGGAAGGTCGCAGGGAGGTTCGAGGGGGCCCCACCGGCGCCGGCAAGGTGAGGGCCACGGCGGCGGTCCTGGGCAGAGAAGAGCGCGCGACAGAGCGGGAGGGGCGGAGCTGGCTCGGGAGGGTGGAGCTGGCTCGGGAGGCGGCGCGCGGCCGGACGCGCGGCGCTGGGCCGGAGAGGGGCCGCCGGGGAGGCGGTAGGTAGGGGGCGAGGCTGGCGGGGACCTGGCGCGGTGCGGGGGAGGCGGTGGACGGCGGGGCCCGCAGGCGGCGCTGGAGGGGCCGGGTACTGGCGGTGGAGGGGCGACGAGGCGCGCGACGGCCGGCGAGCGGAGGAAGGCACGGCGGCGGAGGCGAGCTGGGGAGGGGAGAGAACGGCGCGCGGGCGGTCGAGAGAGGGCGAGGCGCGCGCGGCGGCGGGGCCTGAGGGGGAAGGTGGAGGAGCCGGGGCTCTGGGGCGAGCAGGCGACGCGCGCGTCGGGCGGCAGGCGCGAGGCAGGGCGGCGGGGAGGCGCAGCTGGCCGGCGGCGGGGTCGCGCACGCGCGCTGGGGGAGGCCCGAGGGAGGTGGGGGAACAGGGGCCAGGGGTGGTCGCGAGGAGGCGCGGGGGTTGGAGGGAGGCGGAGAGGGCGGCGGGGCTTGCAGAAGGGAAGAGCGACGGCGGGGAAGGGGAGAGGTGGTGCTCATCGGGGAGAGAGAGGAGCAGAGGAGGAGGAAGGGTAGGAGGGGGACGAGCGCGGGTTGCGTGCGTGCGCGGGGGGGTGCGTGTGTGTGGGGCCCAGGGCGGGACCGGGGGACAGGGGGGTCGGCCTGGCGGTTGGCAGGTGGACCTGGTCAGGGGGGCGTGGCGTGAGGGAGGGGTGGGCCTGGCGGGTGGAGTGGGTTGACTGGTGGGGAGGCCGGCTGTGAGGTGGGCCACAGGGGAGAGAGGGGGAAGGGCTGGCCACGTGGCGGTTAGGGAGTGGGGAAGGAGAGGGAGAGGGTGAGGTGGCGCAAGGGGAGTGGCCAGGGTGATGTGGCTGGGGTGTGTGGGTAGGGTTTTAGGTAGCTGTAGGATTTCAGGGGTGGACCGATTTTTAATCTGGGGGTGGTCGTTCGGGTCGGGACGGCCCGTTCGACTGCCCCCACTAAAAATAATATAATTTTTATTTGTTTAATTGGACCGTTTGCAAACCGCTCGCGGCCAAAACAAAATAATCCGGCGACCCGGGTTTTGCGTTTGAATTAAGATGGGGCGTTTTAGAAAATAAAACGGGCTTGCGAAAAATAGTTTTATGCAAACAATGCATGATGATGACGATGCAATGCACAAATTCAACGCGATTTTCTAGTAGTGGTTTTTGCGGGATGCCACAGACGACGAGTAGGATATAAAGGAAGAAGAGAACATATCCATTTTATTGGCAATACCGCGCCATTAAGAAGCCAAAAATAGGAGGCCGGTGTTCGGTAGACAGAAATTGTGGAGAGAAAGGATTAAAGGGCACGAGAAGTTGATGCGGTCGTATTTCAATGAAAATCCGATATTTTCCGAAAGCTATTTTCGGCGGCGTTTTCGGATGAGCATTAAATTGTTCAAGCACGTCGCAACGGAGGTGATGAAGTATGATCGGTTCTTTGAGCAACGAAGAAATGCCGCCGGGAACTTGGTCATAACACCTATCAGAAGGTGACCGCCGCCTTGTGTATGTTGGTATACGGTATACCGGCGGATCTAATTGACGACCATTTGGCCATGGGTAAGAGCACTTCTATCATGTGTGTCAAGCGCTTTTCCGTAGCAATTGTGAAGGTTTTTGGATCCACATACTTGAGAGGCCCCAATGTTGAAGACACGCGGCAAAATTTTTGGAGTTCAACGCTGACCAGGAATTTCCAGGTATGCTTGGCTCAATTGATTGTATGTATTGTATTTGGAAGAATTGTCCAGTGGCACGGCATGGACAATTCAAAGGGTACAAAAAGGATGCCACTATAGTCCTTAAAGCAGTCGCCGATCACGAGACTTGGATATGGCATGCATTTTTTGGAATGCCCGGGTCTTGCAATAACATCAATGTTCTTCAACGGTCACCACTAATGACAATACTCGCAATACGAGAAGGTCCATTGGTGGAGTTTGAAGCAAATGACCACAAGTACAACTATGGCTACTTTCTCGCCGACGGCATCTATCCAAGGTGGCAAACATTTGTGAAGTCGGTTATTCAACCACGAGGTAAGAAACAAACTCAATTTCACAGTGCACAAGCGGTGGCTAGGAAAGATGTAGAGAGAGCATTTGGGATTTTGCAAGCCCAATTTACCATTGTGAGGAGGCCGGCTAGATTTTGGGACCAACAGTGCCTTTGGTATATCATGACTGCTTGTGTCATCATGCATAACATGATTATAGAGGATGATCGTGGAAAAAATATGGATCATACCCACTACGAATTGATGGGGTTCCCATGCAAGTGAGGAGCTCCGCACATAAGATTGCCCGGTTTATTGCCTCGTATCATTCCATTCGTTCTAACGAAACAAATGATGAGCTCCAAAAAGATCTCATGAAAGAATGGTGAAATTGGCATGGACAACAATAGTGCCTACTTCTAATTTGCATATTTGTTGTATTGTTTGAGAACTATGTTGTATTGTTGATCCATAAACTTGTTGTATTTGTTGTGAACAATTTGATGTACTTGCTGTATTTGTTCTAAACAATTTGATGTACTTATTGTATTTTTGGTGCATTTATTCGTTAATTTTGGAAGCTTGTTTGATCTTGTGGAATGCATAGCGCTGTGTGAATGTTGTTTTCCAGCGCTGCTGCGCGCTGTAGATTGGAGCATCCGGTGGAGGACCCTTTTTTACGGTCGGGCTCATGCTGCGATTTAATGCCTCCGTGGAGGAAAACAGTGCGCAACGCGCTCTAAAATTATACAGCGTGAACACAACAACGTTTACAACGCCAAAATATAACACGTCTGCTGGAGATGCTCTTATTCTAATTACAGTTTGAACCAGTAAATACACAAATGAAACACAAATGCTCACAGTTTCTCAGCATATGACTCAACTACACATCCTAAAATTTTACCATTCCAAGACGACGGACCATCAGATAGCACGGATGAGTTAGCTCATAGGCCACTTATTACAATTCAAAAATTGAAAGAAAAGACCATTACATAGAAAACCTACATGGCTAGTCCATTGGTAAAAAATGTCAGCTGGGTGCCTCACCAAATGTCCCTCCATTGAGCTTTATTGCGTTCCATCAATGGGTCCAGGTCACTTCCCCAAGATAGACTACGAGGAAGCCATGCCTTGCGTCCTCTCCCGTCTTATACTAATACAATGGCTAGTGAGATCATTTATGTTGACAGGTATCGAGCTTTAAATTTTACAGTTCGAGGTCTGTCAAATTATAACACACAATTCAAATACGCAATGCCTTCATGCTCAGATTGCTGATGACAGCAGTGGACGATTGCCTCCCACCATTATTGTCTAGAAATCCTGCCAATATGAATAGCAATTAGTTACGAAACATAAACATGGTTTCATTATCTACACCAATAAATCACACATTCCTATGTACTATATAAAATAAATCAGCTATCGAGTTCAAAGTGCAGTTCTGATCTACATTACAACATTCTAAACAAGGCATTGTGCCAAAATAAACTGAAAACAGAAAAGAAAGAGAAATCTGCAAGATGCTATCAGCGATTTCACCACCAATGGAAAGCTAAATCATCTCTGAAATGCACATGTTTCTGAGGTTACAGTTTGTAAAAATTCACAAAAATAAATGTAACTGTATCAGCAAAGAGCATATATTACACCAGTACAAATTTGAAATCCATATAAGTTTCCATTCGCGAAATGCAAACAAGGCCAAATTGACAGGACAGAATCAAAGCTTAGTTTTACTTTTAGTACATTATTATTTACATTCCATTTTGTATTTTTTACTTCACAAAGTACATTGAATTTGAAGTTGAAAATCTTCATGATGTACAATCAACTCTTCCCTAGTAGTAAATTATTTTTGAGGTTTTCAGATTACACTCTTCATATTTCTAGAAAGATTTCAACATTCACAAGCATACGTGATACATGCCCCATCTTTATATGCTTTGTACTGTATTTTTTGGTTATTAGGAGTTTGTGTGTAAGGACAAGTATGGCAGTATGTAAAGGGGTGGGCACACATGTGCAGATTGTATCTGGAATTCTTGGATATCTGTAATTTGTATCCAGACTATTTTTATTTTCTGAACCATGCACATCCGGACTATTTTTTTTCTTTCGTATTAAAAAATTAAAAAAAATGATAGTGTCAATTAGATCTGGAGTGTCTGGGACTAGCAGCTTCATCGTAACCTATTTGTCAAATGAACACATGTTGTTTCCTTTATAATACCGATCCAACCAAAGCACCACCGCATAAATATATTTTTCCGTAAATAGCGCTTTATTACTTAAAAAGTTTAAGCACCACAGCATAAATAATGGATCTGACAAACATAATTGCATCATGTTTGTATAATCTAACTAGAAACCATAGGCACATGGCACTCTTAGCTAAAAAGGTTTAAGAAACCAAACGCTATTCAGATCATTCTGATTCGACAAACATTAGGGGAACACACTTATTGTTTGATGTGCATTTCTCTTATTATGTGATATAAGTAGAAATAAAAGCATTGAAAATTGAAATGCAAAAAGAATATACAGAGAGTAGTATTTGCGGCCGAGGAGGAAGTTTAGACAATACTCCCTCTGATCCATATTACTTGTCATTGAAATGGATGTATGTAGCACTAAAACATGTCTAGATACATCTATTTTAGTGACAAGTAATATGGATCAGAGGGAGTACTTTTTTTGCAAGGTTGGGTGTGAACCATATTGGAGGGAACCATGCCCGCCAGGGTTCGGGATAAACCACATTAGCTATGGTATTGTTTTCCAAGTTGTACACTCCTATTTGACGGGGATCATCTTTCCCAGCAGCTAGGTCCTCATGGCTATCATCAGTAAAATACATATGGCTTGGCATTAAGTTTGGATAATTATATACTCCTTCTGTTTTATAATATAAGATGTTTTAGCTTTATGAACATAATGCATCTAGACGTCTTTTAGTATATAGATTCGAAGAGGTTCATTCCAAACATATACACTAAAAGATGTCTAGATACATTATCTTTATAAACCTAGAACATTTTATATTTTGAAACGAAAGGAGTATGCTGCTAACGCAAGAAGTTGTGCTTTTCCCGATAAACAATGCATAGTCACCGACTCCTCTCATCTTGACACCAGCTTAACAAAATCCAGCTTGTACTCCTCTCATCATGACTAGCCATCCGCGAGACGAGCCGATCCAGTTGCTGAGGGGCGGTTCAGGTTGGGGCATGATGTAGAAGAGCAGACTGAACATGCAAGAGCGCTGGCGCCGCCGACCTCGGTGGAGAAGAGCAGATATGGGGTCTGGCGGCCGGGGCAAACACCGATGCGGCGGAGTGTGGAGGCCGCCATGTGCCAGGCTGTGCAGACGGCGGCGGATCGGAGGAGGTCCGGGCACTCGAGCAACTGCAGTACGCTGACCAGTATATCCTCAGGTAGCGCAGAACAGTCTGGAGCTGGAGCTTCCATCACCAATCAGGAAGCCCGGGGTACAGAAAGATGGGCAGAAACTCCGGCGGCCTTGCGCTTGCAGATTATTCTCCGCCCCCAATTCGAATTCGAAAGGGGAAAAGTATTGGATGGGGACCTGGCTGATATACCGGGATTTGGGGAAAAAGGGTGAGAACTAGTAGTACGATATCCCCAATCCACCAGCTTGAGGAGATGGATTCTGGATACTGCTTACTGAATCGTGGTCATCTCCAACCCACCTCCATGAATCCAGCGGCTATCAGGCGGTTGATAACTTGAGATTGTAGCCATGGCTGTCCTCTCGGCTGGTGGACCTAAACAGGCGAGATTTTTGTACTTAACACGTTGGGGCATTTTTGGCGCAAAACCATAAATTTAATATTTTTTTTCACGAAACACCAACCATTGGTGTAATTCTTTGCACAAAACACATAATCCAGCACTAACCTCCCGACAGCCTAATTAGTCCTGATTTTTAACAGAGAGAGTAGACGGGCACCGTCCCCTATACATTTGGATGCCAACAACGATGTACTAAATTCAGTTTGTTCAAATATCATTAAAACATTTGATTGATAGTGTTGTACTGAATTGAACGAACAGATCAACCACACATATCTAACAAGGAGACACTATTCATCTAAATTAAACCACACATAATACGGTTTAGACAGTACATGTTCCAAAAGATGAACCAACACTAGTGTTGGCAACAGGTACATGTTTGGTGTCTCCCAGCACATACAAAATAAGAGTCTAAATTTTTTGGAATCATTACATGACTTCTTCTCATCTCATACAAAGTTGGAGGCCTAATTGTCTTCCTCTTATTGCAATCCTTACCCATTACTAGCTGCGAAGTAAGCATAAGTACCGGTCTCAGTGTAATGAACCTGTTGTCTTCGTCCACCAACAAAATAGAGCTTTGACCCTGGTGGATATGGTGTTGGAGCTTGTGGAGGAGCAGCTGCAGGTTCAGCTGGCCGAGGTGGTGCAAACGGGGCTTGGCGCGGTGGTGCTGGTGGAGGAGTTGCATCTGATGGCAAGGCAGGACCTGTAGGCACGGGCATGTACTCGGGCAGCTGGCGGTTACTCTAAAACAACACAAAGATATTGATTTCATTAGCAAAATGTATAATTGATTTAGCATTGATCAGTACATAGTAATAGACTTGGTAATTAGTACCTTGTGTCCAGCCTTCCTAATAGCGAGATGAGGCTTCAATGGTTTTGTACATGTGGTGTACCTATTCCTTTTAAGTTTGTAATTTAAGCAAGTAATTGTCATCATCCTCATAGTTTCATCTGGCCCTTCACCTGCACTAGGCCTTCTTTTTTTCTTTTTTCGCCCACGCTTAATATGGAAGAGAGGAGGCTCTATATCAATTGTATCGGTTTGAACCCAATCATCTTGACTTGGCACAGGATAAATCATTTCCTTGTAGGCCAGGGCATATATTTTCTTCTTAAAAAAATCACTAATGAAATCTTCCGGATATTGCTTTGTTTGGACGATGGCATCTATGACATGTTTGCATGGCACTCCTGTTAAGTTTCATTTCCTACGGCCTTCACGTGACACGCCCCGCTGATCCCATTAGTTGTTGTCTCAACTTGCCAAATATCATTTCCTGCATTCGACGGTGTGCATTAGTTGTTGAGCTGATTGACACTATTTTGAATACTCCTTCCGATCCAAATTATTTGACTCACGTTTATCTAGATTCAGATGTATCTAGACATGTTTTAGTAATAGATACATCAGAATCTAGACAAATCCAAGTCAATTAATTTAAATTGGATGAAGTATCCAAAATGGTGTAATATTCAAACTGCCAATCAGTCGCATTGCACATCATATCTTTTGCATGGACAGAAACCTCACCATAATCCTCCAACCTAAACAAAATTAAGGACCGGTTATTTTAATGCCCAATTCAGTTTAAATTCAAGCAAAATTAAATAGTAGACTGTAACAAAAGTATATGACTTTTCATCAGATTTTTAAATAAAATTGCACAATCCCAAAACGAAATATGCAACATCAAATTCAAGTCCAAGAAAATTATAAAGGAACTATATTTATACGTCGATCAGGTCCAAATTGTTCTGCTCCCAGACTAGTGTTCTTCTTACTTGAATTTTTTGGTGAGGGGATTGAACTAGTCCAGTTTTTTTCTGAAGTAACCATATATTTTATTAGACAATCCAGAGATTACATATGTGGTCAACACCTAAGACAAATATGTTTGTCAAGTGATTTTGCACAAAGAACTCCGCAAGTAAAAATACAATTCTACCCTTGGAGAATCTCATGCCTCGCCGAACCAACGTCCATCGTCCTCCACCGCCACCATGGTAGCGCCGGAAAAAGAGGCGATCAACCGCCATACCAAGATCTCAGAGAGCACCATTGCATACAAGGATGCTTTTCGAGCCGATGAACCGAGTCGTCACAAGTGACGAGCCCGAGACTTTGTGGCATGTCGGCCGGGGATCTTTCCCGTGATCACCAGATCCTGACGCTGTCATCTTCATCCAACACATTGAAGAAGAGAAACGCCGCCGCCTGTCGTCTTCCATACGCACAACTGCAAGATGTCAAACACAACTGTAGCAGTCGACGTGACCGCCACCCGTGAGGGTGCCGAACATCGACCACCAGACACGAATCTCACCGTATCCAGAGACCGGCGAGACGACCAGGCAACCTGCCCCCCGATGCCACCGATAGGAGTGACGTCGAGATGAAGGAAAAGCAGGAGCAAATTATTCCGACGCGGCGCCATCTCCTCCATAGAATCGACGCCCCAAGAAAAATCTAGATCAATCCTAACTATAACTGAAGCCGAAGCACTGGGTCCCCACCTCCTCCCGTGGCCAGAGCGGCCAACGGAGAAGGCAGGGACAGGGGACGGCAGTGAGTTTGGGGGCAAAAGAAGATCACCCCTGAGATCCTATTTCTCAGGAGCGACCAGGCGTGGCGTGGATAGCCAGAATGTGTTAATGAACTAGTCCAGTTCGGTCCGTATCTATGGAGCATGACCACCACGTTAGACCAGGCAATGGGCCTAGATTCACTAATTAAGCTACAGACCTAGATTAATTTGGATTATGTGTTTTTTGCAAAGAATTACACCAAATATTGGTGGTCTGTGAAAAAACTGTCAGAGTTGTGATTTTGCGCCAAAAATGTCCTAACATCTGGTGTTAAGTGCAAAAATCTTAGTACAACCAGATTTGGAGGGTTTCCGAGGATGTAGGCGGAAAGGATTGTTCCTTCTCGGGTGATAAGGCCTGGTTCTGTTCGACCCATGAGATAAAGTTTCATGCGTTGAATATTGGGCCGAGGCCTTTGAACATGATCTTGGACTGTTCTCCCCTTAATTTTCCTTTCAAGATGGGCCGTATTTTATCTTATCACAAAATGAACCTGTCTGCAGGCAAACCCTCATATGGGTCGAACTCTTTCTACTACTACGTTTCGTAGGAAATTACTATCTGTAGTTTCTTTTACAGCTTTGCATGTTGATGCCTAGTTAATTATCTCTTGATCCATATCTATTTGTTCCCGGTGTATGTAGACCATCTATATCATCTACTCCATTTGTCCAGAAATAACTGACTTATTTTTAGATTTAAATATATCTAGACATATTTTTGTATAAATATATTTAAATCTATACCATCTCAATTCTGTTATTTTTAAACGAAGGAAATAGTAACGATGATGATGTGCTGATTTGCATGTGTGATCAGATCGATCATATAGAAATCATATTCTGGCTAAGGTGCCCTGTCGAGAACGATGGATCAAATCTGTTGAGTAACATACTGTATTAGGTATAGGTCTCTGTGTTTTATCAGGGTTGTATTTGTAATTGTACATGTGTTCGTCTATATATACATGAGCAGCCGGCCCAATTGGTGTTGTGCAATCTCTAATTACCTTCTACATGGTATCAGAGACCCTCTGGTCCCTGACCTAGCCGCCGCCCCCTCTCTACCCTAGGGCGCCGCCGGCCCCTCCCTCAAGCCGCCGCCCCTCCCTTCCCTAGGGTGCCCCCGGCCCCTCCCTCTAGCCGCCGCCGCCTCTCTCCCCTAGGGCGCCGCCGGCTCCTCCTCCCCAAACCCTAGCCGCCACCCACCACCACTGCCGCTTCCGCCATGACCGGGTTCTCCTCCTCCGGCCCCTCGGATCCCTTCAACTCCTCCCGCACCGGCAGCAGCAACCCCTTCGCCGGTCCCTCCGTCGCCGTCATCCGCGACATCCCCATCGCCGAGCGCGTGCCGGTGAAGCTCTCCACCACCGCCGCCAACTTCTTCCCATGGAAGACGTACTTCAGGATGCTCTTCCGCGAGTATGATCTCCTCGACCACGTCGATGGCACCATCGACCTCCTCGCCATGCCGCACGACCCCGAGTGGCTCACGATCGACGCCACCGTCATCCGTTGGTTTTACCAGACCATCTCCAACGACATCTTCCGCACCGTCGTCCAGGACGGCGACACCGCGCACACGGTGTGGGAGAAAATCACCGGCCTCTTCACCGACAACAAGATCCAGCGGGTCACCTTCCTCCAGCAGGAGTTCTTCGGCACCCACCAGAACGACCACTCTCTTGACGAGTACGTTCTCAAGCTGAAGAGCCTCTTCGACGAGCTTCGCGACTTGGAGTTTCCGATTGACGACAAGATCATGCTCTCCACCCTGTCGGCAGGTCTCGGCGAGGATCTCAGCAATGCTGCCTCCAATCTCACGCTCCTCACCACGCCCTCCTTCGAGCAGGTCGTTGCCTACCTGCGCCTTGAGGAGCGCCGCCTCAAGCATCTCCGGGCTCGGGCGGCTCACACCGCCTTCGTCGCTGGCCTCTCACGCGGCGCCCCAGCACTCGCGCCTCGTGCCCCCGCTCCCGCCTCCATGCCTCGTCCTATGGGTCAGCCTCCGGGCTTCTACACCCAACCGCCCCCGTCCCCTCCCCCCGCCACCGGCGGTGGTGGTACCGGCGGTGGTCGCTGCGGGCGTCGTCGCCGTGGCGGTGGTGGCAACGGCGGCGACTATGGTGGAGCCAACGCCACCGCCCCCGCGCCTCGTCCACCTCAGCACGCCGCCCCCACTCCGTCGTGGTCGTGGGTCACAACCCGTGGACCGGGGTCGTCCATGCCTACTCCATGCCCCAGCCGCGTGCTCCCTACCCGGGCATCATGGGGCCGCGTCCGGCCACCCACCAGGCCTTCTACGCGGGGCCCCAACCCGTCGTCACGCCGAGCTATGACGCCACCCCAGGCTACGGTGTCGCGCCTGAAGGGTTTCGCGGCATAGTAAATCAAAATTTTCTACGGATGCGAACAGAGGGAAGCCAAGATCTAATCTAGGAGATGCAAACAACGAGAGAGATTGGATTAGATCTTCATACCCTTGAAGATTCGCACACCGGAACGTTCGTCGGAACGTGGGTGATGTAGTCGTACTCGCTTCTCCTCCTCGCGATACGATCCGATCTAGCACCGCAAGTGGCGATGCCTCCGTGAGATGCACACGTGCAGCACCTCGACGTCTCCTCCTTCCTCGGTCCATCAAGTATGGTGGAGAGATGGATTGGATCTACAACGCGACGGTGCAGTGCAATTGGTGGAGAGTTTCTGCAGCAGGGCTTCGCCTACACGTAGTCGGGAGGGAGAGAGGAGGGCAGCAGGGCGACTAGGCTTGAGGGGAAGGTGTGGGGGGTGGTGTGCCCCATCCCTCTATATATAGAGGGGTGGGCGCCATCCCTAACCCCTCCCCCAAGCCCTAGGCCGGCGTCCAAGGAGGGAGGAGTGGGGGGGCAAGGAAACCCCCCCTTCTAGAAGCTCCAAACTAGGGTTTCCCCTTGTTTGGCCGGCTGGGCCCTATGGGGCCTTGTGCCCCTGGCCCAATGCGGACAGGGCACTCCCTCATAGGCCCATGCCCCCTCCCGACAGGTGGGACCACGTTGGTCCCCTTCCGGAAGGTTCTAGAAGCTTCCGGTACAATACCGATTAACCCGGAACAATTCCGAACTCCAAAAACTGCACTGCCTTATATGAATCTTATTCTCCGGACCACTCTGGAACCTCTCGTGATGTCTCGGATCCCATCCGAGACTCCGAACAAAAAACTCATAAACCAATTATCTAATCTATCCTAGCGTCGAGACACGTCCCCTTCGGGTTCGAGAACATGCAGACATGATCTTATATCAATAATCAACAGCGGGGTCTGGAAACCCATATTGACTCCCACACATTCATCGATGATCATATCGGATGAACCACGATGCTAGGATTCAATCAATCCCATATATATATTCCCTTCGTCTCGCGATATTTTACTTGCCCGAGATTTGATCGTCGGTACCGTCATACCTAGTTCAATCTCGTTCGCAGCAAGTACTTTACTCGTTCCGTAATCTGATATCACTTTGTGATTAACTCCTTAACCACATGCTTGCAAGCGTTGTTGATATCGATTACCGAGTGGGCCCGAAGTATATCTCTCCGACTTGGGAGGGACAAATCCCATCTCGATACATACAACCCAACAGATACTTTCCGATCACCTGAGAGACACCTTTATGATCACCCTCTCATAGGATGACGTTTGATGACCTCAAAGCTTTCTTCCGATACCAGGGAGTTGTATTATCTCATGGTCTAAGGAATACAATATTTGACATAAGAAAAGCTTCGCAAAGATGAACACGATGACACCATCTAATTGCTTCGCTTAGTTTGGGTCTGTCCATCATATCATTCTCCCAATGATATGATCTCATTATTAATTGACAACTCATGTCCATGGTTAGGAAAACTTAACCATCATTAATCAATGAGCTAGTCCATAGAGGCGAACTAGGGACACGGTGTTGTTCACAAAACACACAAGTATTAAAGTTTCCGCTTAATACAATTCTAGCATGGAATATAAACATTATCATGAACAAGAATTATAATAATAACATCTTTATTATTGCCTCTAGGGCATAATTCCAACAGCGCCCTACTCCCCCCCCTGAGCTCGGCCCCGTGGGACCCCGCGCTCCTAACCGCCGTCCAGAGCGCCCCCACCGCTGGGGCGTATGGTGGCGGTGGCGACTGGTTCATGGACACCGGCGCCTCCGCACATATGGCCGCGCACCCCGGTACCCTCTCTTCTTCTACACCCTCCTCCACCTCCTCTCGCATCATCATTGGCAACGTTTATGCGCTTCCCATTACTCACACCGGTTCCGTCTCTTTTCCCTCCACTTCCACTCCTCTCTCTTTAAATAACGTTCTTGTTTCTCCTGCCTTGATTAAAAATCTTATTTCCGTTAAATCTTTCTGTCGTGATAATCCTGTGACTGTGGAATTTGACGCCTTTGGTTTCTCTATCAAGGATGGTCGTACTCGGATGCTCCTCCACCGATGTGATAGCCCCGACGATCTGTACCCTGTTGGTTCGGCCTCCACCACCTCCAGCAGCTCACTCGCCCTCTCCACCGGTGTCGATCTCTGGCACGCTCGCCTCGTCCATCCTAGCTCCGCCGCTCTGCGTCAAATAATGCAAGGCTTTTCCTTTACCTGTAATAAAACGGATGCCCACTCTTGTGAAGCATGTCGTCTAGGCAAACATGTTCGCCTCCCGTTTAGTTCCTCCTCCACAGTCGCGTCTTTTCTGTTTCAACTTATTCATAGTGATGTTTGGACCTCGCCTGTTCCCAGTAATTCTGGTTATAATTATTATCTCGTGATTTTGGATGATCACTCTCATTTTGTATGGACGTTTCCTCTTCGTCGCAAATCTGACGTTGCCGCCACTCTCACCGTGTTTTTCGCCTTTGTTTCCACTCAGTTCGGTCGCCCTATTCACGCCTTACAAACTGACAACGGCAAAGAGTTCGACAACATCACTATTCGCTCACTTCTCGCCGCCCATGGCGCCATCTTCCGCCTCACGTGTCCCTACACTTCCCCACAGAACGGTCGTGCTGAACGGATGCTTCGTACTCTCAACGACTGTGTCCGCACCCTTCTGTTCCACGCCCACATGCCCCCACGGTTCTGGCCGGATGCTCTTGCCATGGCGACTCTCCTCGTCAACATCCGCCCGTGTCGTGTGCGTTGGTCTTACACGCCGCATCACCTCCTCTACGGTGCGCCGCCCGCCTATGATGACCTCCGCGTCTTCGGCTGCAAGTGTTATCCTAACACTGCTGCTACCGCCGCGCACAAGCTTGCGCCTCGCTCTCTCCCTTGTGTGTTTCTAGGCTACCCCGCCAACACCAAGGGCTACCGCTGCTACGACCCGGTCTCACATCGCGTCCTCACCTCCCGGCACGTGTACTTTGACGAGTTGTCTTTTCTGTTTCAGCAGGGACTCTTGGCGACGCCTCCGATGACGCCCCCGGCGCCCGCTGGCCCCTCTGTGGCCGGACCCGCACGCCGCCGACTGCGCGCGGCGGCCCAAGCGCCCCCCCTGCTCCGGCCCCGCCTAGTCCTGCGGCGCCCCCGTCGCCCCCTCCTGCGACGCCTCCGGTGCCGTCGACCAGCTCGAGCGCCTCCTCGTCACCTGCTTCATCGGCCGCATCGGCCCCCGCCTCGCCGCCCGTCGCTGCGGCTCCTGCGCCCATGCTCACCCGAGCACGTGCGGGAGTGCGGCGGCCGTCTACGCGCTACCCCGTCGACCAGTGGGCCTTCTGGGCCAGCGGGAACAGTGTCCTGCCGCATGACGGCGGGCTGCCGTCGTCCCGCGAGGGGGAGGCGCCCTCCCCGCTGCCGAGTGAGCCGTCCACCTCCGCTCTCTCGCCGGTGCCCACCTCGGCTCGCGCCACTTTGCGCGACCCGCACTGGCGCGCCGCCATGCAGGAGGAGTATGACGCACTGCAGCGCAACCGGACCTGGGAGCTGGTTCCCCGTCCCCCTCGTGCCAACGTCATCACCGGCAAATGGGTCTTCAAGCACAAGCTCGGCTCCGATGGTACTCTCGAGCGCTACAAGGCGCGCTGGGTCGTACGCGGCTTTCGGCAACGCGCGGGTGTCAACTTCACGGATACGTTTGCCCCGGTTGTCAAACCGGGCACGATTCGCACGGTGCTGCACCTCGCCGCTTCTCGCGCGTGGCCGGTGCATCAGATGGACATCTCCAACACCTTCCTCCATGGCCACCTGTCGGAGCAGGTCTACTGTCAGCAGCCCATTGGCTTCGTCGATGCCGAGCGCCCCGATGACGTGTGCTTGCTCTCTCGGTCCTTGTATGGACTGAAGCAGGCACCCCGCGCCTGGTACCAGCGCATCGCCGCGTTTCTGCATCAGCTCGGCTTCCGCTCCACGCGTTCCGATGCATCGTTGTTCGTCTACCAGACCGGCAACGACATGGCCTACCTGCTGCTGTACGTCGAAGACATCATCTTGACGGCATCCACCGCTGGTCTTCTTTGACAGCTCACCGACAGTCTTCGTGCTGAGTTCGCGTTGAAGGACCTCGGCCCGCTCCACTCCTTCCTCGGCATCGAGGTTGTCCGGCGTGCGTACGGGTTCTTTCTTCATCAGCAGAAGTACGCCCGCGAGCTTATCGAGCGTGCAGGGATGCTTAACTGCAATCCTGCGCCTACTCCTGTCGACACGAAGGCCAAGCTTTCAGCCAGTGATGGGTCGCTGGCCTCCGACGCCCCGTTCTACCGCTCCATCGTAGGCGCCCTCCAGTACTTGACGTTGACACGTCCGGAGCTCCAGTACGCTGTGCAGCAGGTGTGCTTGCATATGCATGCTCCTCGGGATGCCCATTGGGCCGCGGTGAAGCGGATTCTCCGCTACATCTGTGGCACCCTGGGCTACGTCCTGTCGCTGCATGCCTCGCCCTCGACATCGACCGACCTCGTCGCCTACTCGGACGCGGACCGGGCAGGCTGCCCGGACACGCGGCGCTCCACCAGCGGCTACTGCGTCTACCTTGGCTCGTCGCTCGTATCTTGGTCCTCCAAGAGGCAGCTCACCGTGTCTCGCTCCAGTGCCGAGGCCGAGTACCGCGCCGTGGCTAATGCTGTGGCTGAGTGCACGTGGCTTCGCCAGCTTCTCTCCGAGCTCTCTTGTCCCGTTGTCAAGGCTACGGTGTTCCTCTGCGACAACGTGTCGGCTGTCTACCTCTCCGCCAACCCCGTTCATCATCGGCGCACCAAGCACATCGAGTTGGACATCCACTTTGTTCGTGAGCAAGTTGCCCTCGGTCACGTTCGAATTCTTCATGTACTGACGTCTCAGCAGTTTGCTGATATCATGACGAAGGGATTGCCGTCCACGTCTTTTCCTGAGTTTCGCTCAAGTCTATGTGTCGGTGCCGACCCTTCGACTGCGGGGGGAGGGGGTGGGGGGTGGGGGGTGGTGTTGAGTAACATATTGTACTAGGTATAGGTCCCCTTGTTTTGTCAGGGTTGTACCTGTAATTGTACATGTGTCCGTCTATATATATATATAAGCAGCCGACCCAATTGATGCTGTGCAATCTCCAGTTCCCTTCTACAGAATCAACTCCTCTTGTTTGGCTGGCTGGTCAGGGGATGTTCCGGATGTCGCGCAAGTACTCCCTCACACGTGAGGACCCAGATCCATGTACGCCATGCAAGTATGCAACCTTTTGATCAATCACGACCAGTCTGATGCTTGTCGCCGTGTCAGTCAGCTAGTTTCGCCCATAACTATAGTCTCTCTAACGCTTGTCGGCCAGCCAGTAACTATATAGTCTCTCTAACGCTTGTCGGCCAGCTAGTTATATATACTCCGAAAGAATGTCTAAGATTTATCTAGATGCACATATATCTAGTGTTTTTGGTTTCATTTTTTCTTTGTTTTGATAACAGTATTTTTAGTTTCGTTAGTTTGAAGGAAGAGAACACAAAAGGAAAGGTGGTATTAGCTTTGTTCTAAAATTGAAGACATTTAAGTAGGCTGTTTTTAACATACCGAATCATATGTAATATTTAGAGACGGAGTTAGTAGCACTTACTTAGAGCATCTCTAGACGATATCGCAAACACGTGTACTATAAAAAATGGTTTGCATTTAATTGCAAACCACGAAAATCTCTCGTGCAAAACAAATACAGTAATCATAACTGTATAATTTAAAAAACATCATTGGATCCAGATCCACACTCCTTCATACATAGGGAAAGGTTATTTAATCATCGAGATCACCAAATTTATAAGAAAAATCGATTCCACTGTGAAACAAACCCTAGCACGTGCTCTACCGGCGATAACTACTCACCGGAGCATCTACGGAGGTGGCGCGCACCTACTCCTCCTCGTCATGGGAGAGTCGACGACGAGGAGGCCGAGTTGTGCCTGGTGCTCACGTGTGGAACGGCACAGGGCGCAGCGAAAGTCCCGCTTCTTGTCGGTGCGCTCGACGCGGTGGTGCTTCGCGCGACCCCACACATGGGAAACGAGGGTCCCGAGGGAGTTGAACTTGGCCTCGCGGACGTTGTCGTCACCGCTGTCAGAGGCCACTAGGATTGCGAGCACGACTGGAGGGGAGCAAGCACGCGGAGCATTGGGCCAGCACGCACCGCCGTGCTCGAGCTTCTGGCCTCGCCATCGTCGGTGCCGCGGCTGAACAACATCCCCGCCCACGCAGGTGAGGTGACGCGGGTGTGGGAGAGGGTGTCGCGTGCGCGTTCCTACTTGGAGTGGCGATGATGGAGCTCCTCATTCGATGGCAGCGACATGCGAGGAAGAGACCCGGAGCTACCGTCGCGCCGCCTAGAAGCGTCGTCGCGTTCCTCTAAATTTCGCAGGGATTGGTTGGCCATAGGGAGATTAGGCGGTTGTGCGGCGGTGATGTGGTTTTCACTGACGGGGTGAACCAGAATCATAGCGACCGGAGGCGGCGGCGAGGGTTTTTGCGCATGGCGGATAAAGGGAAAAGGCGATGCAGGGTGCCGCCCTAGCACCGAATATATGAAGCTCGGATGGGTCCAAATGCGGGAAACTGCATTTTATTTTGTGGGTTTCGACCCGTTGCAGTATGTAGAATGACTATTTTTTTTGGCTAAGGGATTCTCCACCGGGCCGACCCATCCGATCATCCAAAACGGTCTGTTTCTGTCCGTTTGGGTTGAGTAGCGGTCGATTTGGGGAGAGGGTCCGGCATGTCCGGCCAGCCTCACCCAGCGGTGGAACCCATTTGTCCGCGCCTGGCCATCGCCAACGCCGTCGTATTTCCAGGGGATTTTCGCCGCCATGCCGTCTCCCGCCTTTTTCCCGCCGCTTCCCGCGAGTTCTGGACGTTTCCAGCCACGTCTAGGCGCAGCCATAAATAGGGGAGACCATCGAGCTATCTACGACCAGACCCCCACCACCCACAGCACAAAAAAACACCATGCCTGGCCGCCGGCGTCGACCCGACGAGGTCCGTGGCAACCCGACGCCGACAGAGAAGAGGGGCCCGAGCAGCCGTGGTGGTTGTCATACCCGCCGTTGCCAAGGCGCTCTCACTACAAATACAACATGACCACTAGCGAGCATTTTTCGTGGGAGGTGATGGAGCGCGTCTTTCTACCGGAACATCGGCGGCGTGTAGCGCTCATGGAAGTGTGTGACGGGCTCCGCGAAGCATTGTGGGCCAATCCCGACGACGCGTACCTGTGTGCCTGCCTCCCCCAAGCCGAAGAAGAGCTGCAGACGCAGGAAGTGATCTACCGCTCTCTCGGCGTTGAATGCGGCCCGTAGGCGGTGTCTAGCTAGAATAGCCAATGCCGGTCGACCCGTAGGCGACCAGTTGTACTCTTGTTTGTAATATATTTGCCGGTCAAATAAAGATTTTCATTACAAATGGCCAAAGCCTATGTTGATAGATCATACATGAGCGTGCACAACCTAGCCTACTCGTCGGAGTCGGAGTGGTAGCAGCGGCGGCACATGGTGTGGTCAAAGACGCTGACGCCGAACTTCTATTTGACGTCGTACTTGAAGACAAGGATGTTGCCCGCCTCGATCTGGGGAGAGCGGGCAAAGCACTCCTAGCCATTACCGAGGTACATCTGGCCGAGGTGGTCGGACTGCAGATCAACCGGGTTCCTGGTGGTCCTGAAGCCGTCTGCCCACAGCATGATAAGCCGCGGCGGCGGCTCGTCGCCGATCAACGTCACGAACTTGCGGGGGAGGAGCAGCCTGTCCCGCGGCATGCCGAGGTGGATGGCCACGACGAACTAGGTGCCTAGGTCGAAATCTTCAGGCGACGACGACGGTGAGGGAGAGCATGGTGGCGCGGTGATTTGGCCGCGTCCTCCATGCCTCCCTCGACGTCCACGGCCGCCGCGCCCTCCCTTCGATCCAGCGCCGCCGGCCATGGCTAGCTACAGGTAGTGGAGAACGAAGAGGAGAAGGAGGAGAGGATGGTGTTCTGTGGGGAGAAGATGGCCGTGGATGGCCAGTTAAAAAGGGCCTCCATCGAATGCCGGTGTGGATGCCGAAGAGACGACATTGAAGTGTCCGGCCAGTCAGTGCACCATCTCGTCGCCATTGATGGCGCAGGCTGCCGCCGGTCAGCCTTCCCCGCAGCGCCTCTGAATCGTTGCCGCAGTTGCGTCTGAATCGGTGCCTTTGCGCGCGTCTGAATCACCGCCATGGTGGCTGACGGGTGGGCCAGTGTTGCCAACGGGCAGGACACCCGCGCTATCCGCGCGCGTCCGGGCCGACGCAACCGAGCCCCAGATTAGATGCATGGATGGGTCGAGTCGGACGTGTTTCTCCGGATGGGTTGGCCCGCTGGGGCTCGGCGCACGCCCCGCGCATCCACATGGACAAGTTCGGATATGCTCGGACCGGATCGGTAACGAGCTTCGACTAGGTATGTAGAGATACCGACGATCAAACCTCGGATAAGTAAAGTATCGCGAGACAAATGGAAATTGGTATCGTATGTAAATGGTTCATTCGATCATGAAGTAATCGTAAAAATATGTGAGAACCATATGAATTTTTAGATTCCTCTATTGGTTATTGATCGGAGAAGAGTCTCGATCATGTCTGCATAATTTATGAACTGTAGGGAGACACACTTAAGGATTCGATGTTGTTTAGTAGATATGGAATGTGAGTAAGAAGACCGAATATTGTTCAGAGTCTTGGATTGGATCCAGGACATCACGAGGAGATCCGGAATGGTCCGAAGAATAAGATTCATATAAGGAAAGTCAAATTCCAGAGTTTGGGAATGGTTTCGTAGTTTTTACCGGAATGTTCTAGAAGGTTCTTGAAGGTCCACCGATCCGGAGTGGGAAGGGTACATGGTTGTGTCATAACAAAGTGGAATGGTTGCATCATGTCCTAGGTCACTTGGCTGGGCAATTGGAAGAGAGAAATCAAATTCTAGTTTGAAAGTCAAACGCCAGTTTGAAAAACTCAAACGCCAACATTGTTTGCCTAGTGGAGGGAGGGAAGGAATCCTACCTAAGGGAGGATTCCTCCCTCTCCTTGCCACCGGACACACAAGGTGGACTTGGGGGAGGATTCCCATTCCCTTGCCGCCTTCCCATCTGAAAGAGCATGTGGGCCCCCATGTGTGGTATTGGTAATTAATGATAATCTCTATGGACTAATGCTTGTATCAAGTTGCACTTGTAGGAATTGTTCATTGGCTTCACTTGGAGCATGTGTTGGTCAAGGTAGAAGAAAGTGAAGAAGATCAAGTGTTGATCAAGGAATGGTCCGGAGATTGGTCATGGGAGAGTTGAACCTATGGAAAATATGTCCTGAAGAATAAGATGGAGTAATATCTCTGGTGTACCTTCAAGGCATCAACATAATGAAGAAAATAAGAAATGATGTGCAAGCTAAAGATGTGCCATACCTATAAGATCTCATGCTTGAAACTTTCCATCCTCGGTGATCATGGATCGATGAAGAAAAGGTCAAAGTAAAGGTTTCCCCATGTTGTATGGGGGAGCAACTTGCAAGTCTTCATTAAGAGAGTGCATACAAGAGAAATCAATAAAGGTGTTCCATCTTGAGAAGGACAAGACCGTCTACATCAAGATCAAGTGGAATATGCGCAAGGCAAAGGTATGATCTTGATAGGGTTTCCTTCTTACCGGTCTCGTGGTGTTAGTTGGTGAGACCGGTTTATAGGATAGATAACCGTACTATCAAGAGGGGCTCTCAAGTGAGTAACTCGATCATATCTTTTCGAGAGAGCTCAAACCTTCGCATACTTAGAATCATCCTTTCTTGGTTGTTATTTGGCTCTTATCGATGTGAGGTTCTAGAGCTTGTGGTAATATTCATAACAAGCTCTAGTTCATCAAAAACGGATCTAGCTTATATATTTTATTGCATTTTAGTTGGGTAGATCTTGTCGTCCCTTTTCCAACAAAATTGGTTTCGGGTCAATCGGAGTTTCCAAACTCTAGATATCGCCATTTGAAGTTTGTCTCTTATTTGGTTCAGACCGGAATCTTCGGTGTGCAAACACCAGAGTCTTCGGTGTGGACCGGAGTTTCTCCCAATGTCTCCGGAGGGGCCTCCAGAAATCTGCCCATGACGTAGTGCATGGGATTCCGGAGATCAACTGGAGATGGTCCAGAGTCTCCGGTGCAAGCATCAGACCCGAGTCTCCGGTGTTGCTAGACCGGAGTCTTTGAAGAGTTTTCGGAGGAGTTTCTCCCAGGGTCGCTGGATCATTCAGAATGGTGGTTCGAAGATCAGTCCGAAGATTGGCCGGAGTCTCTGGTGTAAACCGGACTGTCCGGTCTGCAGTCTGGAGTCTCCGGTCTGATAATTCCCCAACGGGCAGAAAACGGTCAGAAATCAGTGGGCCTATATAAAGGGCCCTTCTTCCCCAATGGACACTGCTCGATTTTTTCAAGTCTTCTCCATTCTTGACCCTATTGAGCTTTCTCCCCTTCAATCCCTCCCTTGATTCTTGCATATACTTTAGGGATTTGAAAGAGGAGATCTAGATCTACAATCCCACCAATCAATCTCTCCTCTAAGTGAGGGGAACATATTGGGATCTAGATCTTGGAGTCTTTTGTGGATTTCCTCCATTGTTCTTCCTCTCTTATTCCCTCATAAGCTTTTGTAGCTTTGGCGGAATTTGGGAGAGAAGTATTTGAGCAGTTCTTGTGTTCTTGCCATTGCATTTGGTGCATCGGTTTGAGTTCTCGGTGAGGATTCAATAGAGTGAAAGGTGAGAAGCTTTTTACTCTTGGGTTCTTGGAACCCTAAACGGTTTTTTGGTTTTGTAGGTTCTTGGATTACTTGGGGCCTCCAATTAAGCTGTGGAGCTTTCCCCAAGCTTGTTCATTGGGGGCCTCTAATTGAGTTGTGGAGAAGTGCCCCAATCTTGTGAGAGGTTCCGGATTGCCACCGACAAGTGCACCGATAGTGGAAGTGTGGATCGATCCCATTGGGGTGAGATTCACAGGAGAAAAAGGGAGGCCTCTTGTGGCGTTGGTGGTTTGATACCGCCCCATCTCCAAACGTTACATACTCCATGTTGGGAGGAACTCAGTAAAATATCGTCGTCTCCGCGTGCCTCCATTATCTCTATATCTGAGCTCTTACTTATGCACCTTACTTTGTGATAGCCTTCGTGCTTGAAGTATATATCTTGCTATCACATAGTTGCTTGTTTTTCTTAGCATAAGTAGTTGGTGAAAATAGGCGAACCCTAGTTGTTCTAGGTTTTGTGCTTAACAAAGTAAACACTAGTTTAATTCCGCCTTTGTTGAGTCACTCTCAGAAAAATTTTAAACCGCCTATTAACCCCCTTCTAGGCGGCATATGTATCCTTTCACCACCTGTATAAGGAGGGGTATGGCGCCCCTCCTACCTCTCACCTCTAAACCCTAGATTGGTTGTTTCCTCTAAAAAGGTGACAACCAATTTAGAGCCTCTAAGAGTAGTCACCGACTAGCAGCTCTACTAGCCACCGGCCACCTCTAAACCTCGTACTCTAAACCCTAGATCGTCGGGGCCCTCTTCTACTCCACCATACCCGCTCTAGCTTAGGTGAAGCCCTGCGGGATTTCCCCTCTACTTCCACCACCACGCCGTCGTGCTACTGGAATCGCGAGGAGAGATCTATAATATACATTGCCTACTGGAACAAGAGAAATGAAGGTCTTCATCGAGTACCGAACATGTGACCGACTGCGGGAGCGCTGCCAGAACACGGCGTTGGAAGGATCGTCTACGCGATCTTGAGATTGGCAAGTGAATGACTACATCACCCATGAGAATCCAATCTCGTTAACCGCTTTGGAATCTTCGAGGGTTAGTAATATATCGACTCATTGCTACAATCTAGTAGATAGATCTTGGCTTGTGTGTGTTCATGCGGTAGAAATTTTTTGTTTTCCATGCTACGAACCCCTACAGTGGTATTGGATCCGTGTCTAAGTAGATCTGTTGCACGAGTAGAACACAATTGTCATTGTGGGCGGTGGTGCTTTTATTATCAATTGCTTTTTATGTACTTTGCATCTTGCGGGATGGTGGGATGAAGCGGCCCGGGCTAACCTTACATGACATCGTTCATGAGACTTGCTCCACGCTCGACATGCAACTTGTATTGCATAAGTGGCTTTGCGGGTGTCTGTCTCTCCCATCATAGTGAAGATTCAATTTACAATGGGCACTTGATAGTACTTGCATCAACATTGTGGTTCTTGTTCGTAAGTTAGTACGATACTTACTCGAAAGCCCCAAACCACATAAAACATGCAAAGAAAATTAGAGGCGTCTAACTTTGTTTTGCAGGGATGTCCTGTGATGTGATATGTATGCAATGATCCTTATTATAAGTTGGCAACCGGCAGGAGCCTTATGTGTGTGTTTTAATTTTGTTAAGACATGCATGTCTATTATTCAAAGTAGTTGTAATAGTTGATGCTGGTGGACGACAACCATAGATCAGTGCCATTGACCTTTACGCCACGCCGGTGATGATGGAGATCATGTTCGTGCTTGAAGATGGAGATCGTAAGCACAAGAAGAAAGGCCATATCATATCACATATTATGAATTGCATATGATGTTAATCCTTTTATGCATCTTGTATTGCTTAGATCTCTACGGTAGCATTGTAAGATTATTCCTCTCACAAAATATCAAGGAATAAAGTGTTCGTCCTTAGTTACAACCGTTGCTAAGACTCGTCGTTTCGAAGCACCATGTGATGATCGGGTGTGATAGATTCTGTGTGTGCATACAACGAGAGCAAGCTAGATTTTCTCATGCGTAAACTAAGGTTAATCTTGATGAGCCTAGCATGTACATGTAGTATAGTAGATATGATGAACATGTTGATTGTTCGCCTTTGAAGCTACATAATTTCGCGTGATGATCGGACTTGATGTAGTGGATTTTGTTCGTGTGATCACTAAAACAATGTGAGGGATATTGTTTTGAGTGGGAGTTCACCCAGATTAATTTAAGTATTAATTAGAACTCAATTTGTCATAAACTTAGTCTAAACTATTGCAAATATGTTGTAGAACATGGCGGCCCCTACCATCAATTTTAATGCGTTCCTAGAGATAGCAAAGTTGAAAAACAATGGAAGCAACTTTGTGGATTGGTTCCGCAATTTGAGGACTGTCCTTAATGCTGGTCAGTTGACCTATGTGCTGGATGCACCTCTGGGTGACCCACCTGCAGCTGATGCTACCGATGAGATGAAGAATGCTTTCCTCAACTCGGAAAAATCAGTACTCCGCAGTTCAGTGTGCTATCTTGTATGGTTTGGAATCGGATCTTCAAAAGATGTTTGAGATCTTTGACCCACATGAT
Organism: Avena atlantica; assembly: GCA_910589765.1. Lineage (NCBI taxonomy): Eukaryota > Viridiplantae > Streptophyta > Magnoliopsida > Poales > Poaceae > Avena > Avena atlantica. The sequence continues at coordinate 478,031,307 of OU342739.1, read as the reverse complement.
ATTTTCTGTGAACTAAAAATGATATTTCAGGCTCATGCGGCAGTTGAGAGATATGAAGCTTCTGAAAAGTTCTTTAACTGCAAGATGGAAGAAGGCAGCTCCATCAGTGAGCATGTGCTTAAGATGTCTGGGCACGTCAATAAGCTCGAAAGCTTAGGGATAGTGATTCCTAATGCATTGGGGATTCACCGTGTCCTCCACTCACTACCACAAAGTTACAAGAACTTTGTGATGAACTACAACATGCAGCGCATGGATAAGTTGTTACCACAACCCTTCTCCATGTTGAAGTCTGCGGAATTGGAGATCAAGAAAGAGCACCAAGTGTTGATGGTCAATAAGACCACCAATTTCAAGAAGTAAGGGAAGCCTAAGAAAAAGAGTAACTTCAAGAAGGGCGATAAGAAAGCTATCGCGCCTGCAAAGAAGACCAAGGCTGGGCCTAAGCTCGATACTGAGTGCTTTTACTGCAAAGGAGATGGTCACTGGAAGGGGAATTACCCCAAGTACCTGGCGGATCTGAAGAACGGCAACATCAAGAAGAAAGGTATATTCGATATACATGTTATTGATGTATATCTTACTACTAATCGTAGTAGTGCCTAGGTATTTGATACTGGTTCGGTTGCTAATATTTGTAACTCGAAATAGGTCCTGCAGTATAAATAGAGACTAGCGAAAGATGAGGTGACAATGCGCGTTGGAAAAGGATCAAAGGTTATGTGGTCGCGGTCGACACGCACCCTCTTCATCTACCATCGGGATTAGTTTTATACTTAAATAATTGTTATTTGGTGCCTGCGTTGAGCATGCACATTATATCAAGATCTTGTTTATTGCGAGACAGATACTTGTTTAAGTCCGAGAATAATGGTTGATTGATTTATATGAGTAATATGTTTTATGGTCATGCACGTTTGATAGATGGTCTATTCTTGTTGAATCTCGAAAGTAGTGATACACATGTTCATAATATAGATGCTAAACGTTAGAAATTGAATGACAATTCTACATACATGTGGCACTGTCGTCTTAGTCACATTGGAGTGAAGCGTATAAAGAAACTCCATTCCGATGGACTTCTTGAATCACTTGAAAGATGCGAAGCATGTTTGATGGGAAAAATGACTAAGACTCCATTTTCTGGTATGATGGAGCGAGCTACGAACTTATTGGAAATCATACATACCGATGTGTGTGGACCGATGAGTGTGGCATCGCACTGTGGTTATCGTTATGTTCTTACTTTCACAGACGACTTGAGTAGATATGGTATATCTATTTTATGAAACATAAGTACGAAATTTCCGAGAAGTTTATGGAATTTCAAAGTGAAGTAGAGAATCAACGTAATAAGAAGATTAATTTTCTACAATCCGATCGTGGAGGTGAATATCTTAGTTACGAGTTTGGCAAACATTTGAATAAATGTAGAATACTTTCACAATTGACACCACTAGGAACACCGCAGCGTAATGGTGTGTCCGAATGTCGTAATTGAACTTTCTTAGATATGGTTCGATCTATGATGTCTCTTACAGATTTACCTTTGTCCTTTTGGGGTTATGCATTAGAAACATCCGCATTCACTTTAAATAGGGAACCATCTAAATCCGTTGAAACGACACCGTATGAATTATGGTTTGGGAAGAAACCTAAGTTGTCGTTCCTTAAAGATTGGGGTTGCGAAGCTTATGTAAAGAAGTTACAGCCCGATAAGCTTGAACCCAAAACAGAAAAATGCGTCTTCATAGGATACCCGAAGGAAACTATTGGGTATACCTTCTATCATAGATCCGAAGGCAAAATCTTTGTTGCCAAGAATGGATCCTTTCTAGAGAAGGAGTTTCTCTCGAAAGAAGTGACTCGAAGGAAAGTAGAACTCGATGAGGTTGTCAAACCTTCTCTTAGATTTGAGAGTAGTGCAGCACCGGAAGAAGTTCCTATGGAGCCTACACCAATAAGAGAGGAAGCTAATGATGGTGATCATGAAACATCAGTCGAAGTTACTACAAAACCTCACAGGTTGACAAGGACTCATACCACTCCCGATTGGTATGATCCCGTTATGAGTGTCATGTTGGTGGACAACACTGACGACCATTCGACATATGAGGAAGCGATGGTGATCCTAGATTCCAATAAATGGCAAGAAGCCATGAAATCTGAGATTGGATCCATGTACGAAAATCAAGTGTGGACTTTGGTGGACTTACCGGATGGCCGGAAGGCTGTCGAGAACAAATGGATTTTTAAGAACAAAACAGATGCTGATGGTAATGTAACCGTCTATAAAACTCGACTGGTCGCGAAAGGGTTCCGACAAATTCAAGGAGTTGACTACGTTGAGACTTTATCACCGGTAGCGAAGCTAAAGTCTGTGAGGATTTTGTTAGCAATCGATGCATATTATGATTATGAGATATGACAGATGAATGTCAAAACGGCGTTCCTCAATGAAGACATTGATGAAGAGTTGTATATAGTACAACCCAAAGGTTTTGTCGATCCTAAATATGCTAACAAGGTATGCAAACTTCAACGGTCCATTTATGGATTGAAGCAAGCATCCTGGAGTTGGAATCAATGTTTTGATAAGGTGATCAAAAGTTTTGGTTTTATACAAACTTATGGAGAAGCTTGTATTTACAAGAAAGTGAGTGAGAGCTCTATGGCATTCCTAGTACTATATGTGGATGACATATTGTTGATTGGGAATGATGTAGACCTTCTTAAAAGTGTCAAAGATTATTTCATAATAGTTTTTCAATGAAGGATCTTGGCAAAGCTGCTTACATATTAGGCATAAAGATTTATAGAGATAGATCAAGACGCCTAATAGCGCTTTCACAGAGTACATATTTGGACAAAGTTCTAAAGAGGTTTGGAATGGAAAATAGCAAGAAAGGGTTCTTGCCCATGTTGCCCAATATGACCTCGAGTAAAACTCAAAGTCCTGCTACGACAGAAGATAGAGAGAGGATGAGTAATACTCCCTATGCCTCGACCATAGGATCTACCATGTATGCCATCCTATGTACTAGACCGGACATTGCATATGCTATTAGTTTGACTAGCAGCTATCAAAGTGATCCAGGAGTGGATCATTGGACTGTTGGGCCACGTAGAGATAAAAAAACTTTTCCCTCTAACGTGGTGATCCCAAGATCTAGCTGAGGTAGAAGGCCACGAGGTTTACCACTAGACGCGTAGTTGCGGATTACTGATGAAGCGCGTCAGTTGATGCAGTGCAGTCCTTTGCGATCCGATCGTCCTGGTGCTGATCGTACAACACCTCTGCTGGTATCCACACGTACGAGGAGGAGCACCGGCAGCGAACTGCTAGGTTCGTAACGTCGGCAGGACTGCTGTGGAGCTAGGGTTTTCAACACATGGGATGACCTAACCGATCAACGATTAACCTTTCTAGGTTACTGTGCTCCACTATATATAGGGAGTGAACGTGGGCTCCACTTTCGTGGCCCATTCACTAAAGCCCATATAACACTAGTCACCGCGAGTCTGACTCACTAACTCAGTCCAAATCCGGCTCGTATCCAACCCAACCATATTTCCAGTTCAGATCCAATCCGAACTTGATCCCGCTCTAAAGTGTGTGACCCCGTAGGCTCATGGTAACTTCGACACGATTGGAGTCCGACTCTCAATCGATCAGTCGGTAGTGGCTCCTAGCAGAACGTGTCGACTCCCAAGTACCAATGAGTCATGACGACTTGCCTTTCCAATTCGACTTACATCCGAGTCCCTTTTGCCTCACGATATACCTTGTCAGACTATAGGCGAATATTTGTCATCCCTTAAATAGTCCGACTCTCTTCTCGATCCGAGATAAGTGATTCACCCGACTAACTCTTAGTCGATCGCCTCGGTTAACACTTAACCGAGTCGTGAATGGCCATGCTTTCCGAATCATATCATCCGAGAGGGCCCAGAGAATATCTCTCCGAGTGGAGGGGAAAAATCCCATCTTGGTTATTCACATCACGCATCTTGATTCTCAGTCGACCCAAACTCTTCCTTTATAACTTCCCAGTTACGGAGCAACGTTTGCCAGAACCTAAGTCGGTGATCCTCAACTCGGACTATGCAATAACCTCAGGTCTAAGGATTACATTGATTGAGATATACAAATGACAACTTGTTCGTTGTACCTCAATATGGGTCAATCCGAATTGCTAAACTCTTTAGCCGAATCTGTGTAAGTCGGAATGGCATCTCCATGCCCATGATAAGTGGAAACGAGTCATCAAGCCGACTTTCACATTGGTCTAAGTTGTGTGTCCAACACAACCTCGATGACCAAGGATATTTAGTATGAACAACATGAATGCATAGTTCCACAACCGAATCACATATTCAATGATATACATCATATGCTCATACAAGGACAACTTAATATCTTTATGGATACAATGGGAAATATCATCATACATGATTGCCTCTAGGGCATATTCCCAACATGGACAGCGGTCAAAAACATCCTTAAGTACTTGATAAGAACTCAAGATTTGGTTCTTTATTATGGAGGTGACGAATAGCCGTTGTTAATGGTTACACTATGCTAGTTGGAACACCGATCCGGATGATTCTAAATCTCAATCTGGATACGTATTTACATTGAATGGTGCAGCGGTGAGCTAGAGGAGTTCAAAGCAAAGCGTTGTGGCGAGATTTTCAACTGAATCAGAATACATAGATGCGTTGGAGGCTTCACAAGAGGCGATATGGATGAAGGAGTTCATTACGGAGCTTGGTGTGGTTCCCAGTGCGCAGGACCTGTAACATCCCAGGATTAGCACCTAGAAATAGACAGGACACAGGTTTGTGCAAAGCATACATGCATAAGAAAATCCGGGAAATTTTCGCGCAAAACTAAAAGAGATATAGAGGGATTGGGATCTCTCTTGTACTAATGGAAACTTCGGAGCAAGTGCGATAGATTTCGACATGACCTTTGTAGAATTCTTTGTTTTGGGGGAAAGTTGCTCAAAATGTATTTGAATTTCAAATATGAAATTCAAATGAATTTATAAAATTCACAAATGGAAATTGGAAATATTTAATAACTTGAAATGAAATGATTATATAAATGATATAAAAATAATTCTTCATTAATATATATACATGTAAGTATTACATTGATCTTTTACAATAAATGAATAATATTAAAGTATCAGGAAACAAATAAGTAGAAAAAGGAATTACATTACTGAAATAAATAAAAGAATTCTTTATTGCAAGAAAATAAATATTACATTGTCTTTACAAATAAATAAATGAATTACAAAATAATAAACATTACAGAAACAAAAATCTAAACTATATTACTACAATGTTTTGGTATTACCCAAAAAAGTAAAGAAATTACTAAAATGAAAAATTACAACAAGTATAATAAAGAAACCTAAGCTAAATCTTCATGTCTTGAAAATTCTCTTCTTGATCTTGATATCTGTAAAACAAAAAGAAAGACAAACAAAGATAGCAGAAGAAGAGAGGTTAGTGTTAGAAAGAGTGCTCTCAGATATATAGGTGTAATGCACCTATTCAAATAATCATAGAGCTAATCCGAAATAAGGTGCCAAGAGTAAATATATGTTCTTATTAGTGTATCAGCCTCAGCTTAACTTCATTGGCAATGGATCCAAGCAAATTTAATTATAGAGATAAGGTAAGGTAGGGAAAGTGGATAAGAACTGGGTGCTTGTAGCAAAGATTGCTAATGCACACTCTGGATAGGAACAGATCCATCGATGAAGCAAGAACACAGCTCACAAGCACCTTATTCACACATGCACTCAGTGAGTTGTCAACACACATGAGAGTGAGCAAAAGGAACCAAAACAACCACCTCTGAGGTAGCAACCATAGACTTCACCATTTTTGCTCACAGGGACTTCATCCACATGCATCACTATTCTTCACTAGAACAGCAAATCACCATTTCTACATCAATAAGAATCCCAGATCTTTCTACCAAACCATCACCCAACTTATGGTTGCTTCAAGAAGCCATACAATAGTTAGGACAAGGAGGAGTAGATCAAGATGAGCAGAATCACAAGGAAGAGTAGATCAAGATCAGCAACATCACAAGGAGCAGCAGATCAGTATCACAAGAAGAAGAGCTGGAGAAGATTAAGGAGGAGATGCAACCAGAACCAGAAGATAAAGTAGTAGCAGATCAAGATCCCCAATAGGCCACCAACAAAAGGTACAAGTCCAAAAATATAAATTAGATCATGCAACACCTGTTCTTATTAGCTTGAACCATCAGATTCAAGAGAAATAATGGCTATGTTACAAATAATCCAAATCCAGCTACCCTTCAACTAGAGGTTGTCTAGGAGGATTAGAAGGAGACTTCTCTCATTTTTCTTAGGTATTCTATGCAAGATCATCACAAAGAATGAAAGTCACCAAAAATAAATGTCTTTTCTTATTATCCAATAGTGCCTCAGCCTTTGCATCATAGGCTGGGTCAAGAACTTCCTCCTCAAGAATCAACCATAGTATCTGATCTCAATCATGTATCTAGGAGGAGGTTTAGGAAAGAGAAAACTCTCAGATCCACATAGAAAACCATGTAAGTATCATCTCTGAGTTATTTGGCTTCAGACCAACATCATTAGCCTATTATCTATTTTTCACTAAACAAACATACACACAACTGCTAGGTTACAGGGCACATCCCCAGAGGGTAGCAGATTTAGAGTTTCTTGAGTACAAGCTCAAGATCATTTTCTGAAACCCACAAATCATTTCCCTAAAGAGATTTAGGAATCATTTAAATTATTGTTGTCATATTTACAGAATATTCATATTGGCCATCCATCTACAATTACAAATATTACCCAGATAGTATTTATCATTTTCCTAGCTGTAATTCTAGGAATCAAAGCTACACCTTAACTCACTAACAATTTTGATAGTGAACAAGCCATTTTTCTAGAAGGTGTTTCTAGAACTCATTTCAATACAATTTCCATGGTCAGATAATAGCAGAAGCCACTAATTACTTGCATCCAACATCAATTTTAAGCAAATATGATTTTAAATACTTTTCCTAGACACCTTTGGTTAGGAATCATTCTAGGTGAATATATACAATAAGGGACCAAGATCATTACTGAACCATAGGTTCAGTTCAACATATAAACAAAAGTTCCACACATAGAGACAAATGTCTGGTTATTCAACAATAAAAAGCACCACTGGAGTCAGGTTCAGCTCAGCATACATTTTTCATGCCTCGCCAATTCAATGTCTAGCAACCAGGGGAATCACAAGATAATTAAGCCCTAGGTAATCAGATTCCCTAATTACAATTATTAATCAAGTATGCTATTTAACCACTGTCAAGTTAATGACATAAGCATTGCCAACAACACCCTAAACCAAAAGGTTTAGAGTTCATTGATTTTAATCCATAAGAAACAACTAGTATGCCAAATCATCTTTCTAGTAGAGTCACCAGAACTCAAACTAACAGACAGAAGCATCAGTGCAAATACCTGTCACAGAGTAGCAGAATTGGGGAACATGGATACTTAAGTACCACATTTTGAGCTTATGAAATTCCCCAGTATTTAACAAATCCTAGAGGTAGCCAACAACAAACACACATAGCCCCAAGCTACAGGCCACTAACAACTTAAGCCAACAAGGTTCTAATCAAGGTTGGTCATGGGCAGTAGAAATTAGGTCAGAGAAAGGGGGAAAACCATAGGTTGGTGACACTTTATCAAGAATGGAAGTAGAAGATAAACATAGATGGAGAGAAGAGAGGCAGAGAGAGAAACACCAACCTGTGGCAACTCACAACTTGCCAGAGAGGAAGCAGGATACGGCGAAGAAACAGTGAGCGATGGAGGCCATGACACGACGACACAAGGTCACGAGGTGCTGCACCTATGCCTAGTCGTGACCATCATGTCACCAAGCCACCCCACCAGCACGACACCAACATCCAAGCGCAGGAACTGCCGGGGTTGCAGAAGATGTCATCCAACCAGCGGTAGAAGGCAGGGGTGGAGTAGAGCCGAAACCCTAGAACCACCAAAAGATGAGGGCGGCCAAAGATGAGCAAGGTTTCCAAATCATATTGGACAGATAGGTAGATCCCGACGAGGCACGTTGAATACGATCGGCGGCGGCAACCACTACGGGCTGTGCTCGCCGGAATCGACCCTGAGGTGGCGGCGCCTCTCTGCGTTGCGTGAGGGGAATCGGGGTCAAGGTCGTGAGTGTGCGTGGTGTGCCCAGGTGCGAGGAGGAAGAGAAGGGCCAGGGGTGAGAGGTGATGACCCAAGCCGAACTGGGCCGGCCTGTTGGGCCAAACCAACTCGGTCCGTTGGACCAGACCCAAGCCAAACTGGGCCCACCATCAAATCATTTTTTATTAAATAAACTCTATAAAATAATTCCAATGCATATGAAATTCATATCAAATCCTAAAAATATTTACAACATATAAAATTGTTATATATATTTATATATAAGACTATCCAATAAAAAATATTAATTTATATTTTAGCACAATAAAATTTAAATTAAATAGTTTAGTATAAGAAATCCTTTAACGGATTTTCTAAAAATAGGGATAAGACATAAAATAATTAAAAATCATTTAAAATATATATAATACTTTTTGAAATAAGAATATTAGCTAATATTTTCATCTAATAAAATAAAACGTATATTTAAAAAAAACACTGATAATTTTATGGAATTTTAGGAAAATGAGAAAGAGCCCTAAAATGTGTAAAAATCAATATTATGTATAAAAATAACTCTACTATTTTATAAAAAATACTAACTTAGAGTTTCACAAATTAAACCTAAAGAAAATATTTAAAGACACTTAATTCTTTGAAGAATTTTATAAAAGTAAAGATAATACTTAAAAATAAATAAAATTCATTTTTAAGATCTCTAATAATCATATTTTACTATAACAATACTATGTATATTATTCAAAAACATTTTAATAACCTTAAATAATAAAATTCATTTACTTATTTTACTAAAATAAAATATCCACATAATTAATTCTTTAAATTTATTTACCAAGAAAGAAATAATCACATTTCTTAATAAAACATTAAATCCTTTAAATTTAATTATTAAGTCAAAATCCATAATCATAATTCTTAATAAAACTTAGATATAACTATTGATTTTTATATACTCTTATTAAATCCTAAATTCAATAAAACTTCTTTTAAATAAATAATATATATCACTCATATATAAAATGGTGAATAATCTTCATCTCTTAACCACTCTTAAAATGACTCTAAACCCTAACAAATTTATAAGATCATCTAGTTATACTTCCATTAATAATTTGCATGTTATTAAACTCACATTTCACTTAAATTAAACGGGAGCATCCATAATCATATTTGTCTAAACCCTAAAATTAGATGATGTTCTAAAACTCACTACATCTTAAGATTCACTTCTAATTTTATAGTTAACTTTGGTCTAAACAATCGTAAACATCTCATTTGAAGTTTATTCATGTTTTTATAGTTAACTTTGGTCATTTGTACCATCAATTAAAATATGATAATTCAACATCATTCGTAACCACCTCAAACCCTAATGTGAAACCTAAAAACCCTCAACACTGATTAACCTTAACTAAACACTAGTTTCTTCAAATGTTATTCTTTTTGCCACTTCAAACAACAAGTCTATAATAGTTCCTTTGACTCTTAACAACTCAACCCAAGGAATTTTATCCTAGTCACCAGATAACAATTAATCAGAATCACATTACTTTATCCTTACTTGTATATCTTGGATTGTTAACACTTAAGTTCCTTATAAATGCCATTTCTTATGAAATAAACTTAAAGATAAACCCAATCTTAAAGAAGATACCTAAGATCAACACATTTATAATACTGAGAGTTTCACATTTGGGAATTATAAAATTGCATAGCATTATTTATGCATAATGCCATCTTGCTTCTTTAAACATTAGCCCTTACTGGACCAATGATGCTGATTTCAGATATTGGATCTTCTGTTGTCTCGAAGACCGTGAATGCATAATCTTGCAATCACAAAATGCAAGTTCACACTTGCTCATGTCCTTTGATTATTTTCTATAAAGTATTTTGCAAATCTAGTGTTGTCACCACCTGTATTCCAAAAAGGTCAAAAAACACTATTTTTGATAATAATGTGAACTATGGTTACTGATCCAGGGTGATCAGCTAATCTATTAAATCTAGCAGTTGGAATACCACTGCTCAGGAATATATCATCTAGGACTTAACAACCAATATCGTCAGTGATTCTAGCGCCGTATATTACGCGTTAGCCATGAGATTTGGAATGGGACAGAGAAGTCACATGTATCCTTTTCCTTTCGTATGGAGGCAAGACTATCTTAACGTGACATTGTGATTCCTTGTGTGGATCCAACATATGGGTGGGCACCCTTAGGCCCCGCGTTTTTGGTGTCTAGATTATCTATGAGCGGCTGCGGGAGGTTTAGCCGGACCAATAAGGTACTTACCAGGACACCACCAGCTCATAGAGTCTTCGGGAACTCATCGGGGTTTTAGCCTGCCCGGAAGGGGGCTTAACGGAGGTGAGCCAGCCCCGAAGGATCGTGCAGACAAATGGGGTCGCAGAGAGGGCAGTTATTGGCTTGGATCTTAGGCTGGGCCCCATACCAAGGAAGTATGGACAAGCTCATGACTTGGTTATGCAACAAGGCTAAGGTCTCTCATGGGAAAAGTAACACACCTCAACAGAGTGTAAGAACTGTAACTTGTTACTCCCTGTTCCCGGAAGGAGCTACGAACACGACCGGAAAGGAACTCCATGAAAGTTCTGGTAAACCCGTGAAGGCTGATGGACATAGATTTTCAGAATAAAAGCAACCTTTGAAGAAATGTTTACGAAAACCTGCATTGCCTACGACCTATGGTCAGTGACTGTAGATATAGTGCATCAAACACTCCTTTTTTAGAGAACTTGCTGAGTACGCTCGTACTCAACGTATCTTCTTAACCCTTGCTAGGTTCTAAATCCAGTATAGACGATGTCCACATCAAGTTATGCTCCAGGAATCATCACCAGAAGCTAAAGTTCTTCAATGAAGTCAATAAAGTCAACATATACATAACCTCAAGTGAAGACGAAGTTACTGATTAGATAGGAATATAATCTCTAGCCATAGAACCTATTTCTGTAGTGTATTGCAATAGCAGCAATACTAGACTAGTAGTTCAGATACTAGTCTTATTAGTATGATAGTTTTTGAGCTGTTTATTTTTTATTCTTCTTTCTAAGAAGTTTCTTTCTCTCTCTTTAACCTAGAGTGTTCTCTGGATCTTGTGTAAATAGTTGAGTTGTAACCTATAGTCATGTCTTGGACCTGCTGTGTTTCTATTGTACCACTCTGAGGGATGTAATACTAGTGAATGGTGTTTCATTGGTGTTATGTCAACGACTATAGTGTACTACATTATGCAGTGGTATGCTGGGTCACTGCAGGATCCAATGGCTATCTATTGTGATAACATGGGTGCCATAGCCAATGCGCAGGAGCTAAGGTCACACAAGAAGCTGAAGCATATTAAGCTACATTTTCAGGCTATTCGAGAGCATGTCCAAGATGGTGACATAAAGATTTGCAAAGTACACACGGATCTGAATGTGGCAGATCCATTGACTAAACCTCTCTAGGGCAAAATAAGACCAGCACCAAACCGCCATGGGTGTTCGGTATATTATAACGTAATCTAGATTATTGACTCTAGTGCAAGTGGGAGACTATTGGAGATATGCCCAAGAGGCAATAATAGAAGTAGTTATTATTATATCTCTGTGTTTATGATACATGTTTACATTCATGCTATAATTGTATTAACCAGAAACATTAATACATGTGTGATTTTTAAACTTCTAAGAGTCCCTAGTAAAGCCTTTTTGTAATACTAGCTTGTTGGTTAATGATGTGATGGACATACTCCTAGTTATCCGTAGCATAAAGATCGAGTCATTTCAATAGTTTGTTTGCTATAAGCTTGCAGATACATAATAACCTAAATCCTTCGACCATGAGATCATGTTAATCACCATCACCAGATGGATGCTTTGATGACATCAAATACCACTTTGTAACCGGGTGGTTATAAAGGTGGCATTGAGTGTTCGGAAAGTATGTGTTGAGGCACATGGATCAAAAGTGGGATTTATCCATCCATATGATGGATAGATATACTCTGGGACCTCTTGGTGGAATGTCATCCAATTAGCTTGCAAGCATGTGACTGGCTCACAAGGGATCACATATTATAGGAACGAGTAAAGAGTACTTATCGGTAACGAGTTTGAAATAGGTGTGCAGAGATACCGACGATCAAACCTCGGATAAGTAAAGTATCGCGATACAAAGGGAAATTGGTATCGTATGTAAATGGTTCATTCGATCACAAAGTAATCATAGAAATATGTGGGAACCATATGAATTTTCAGATTCCTCTATTGGTTATTGATCGGAGAAGAGTCTCGATCATGTCTACATAATTCACGAACCGTAGGGAGACACACTTAAGGATTAAATGTTGTTTAGTAAATATGGAATGTGAGTAAGAAGACTGAATGTTGTTCAGAGTCTCGGATTGGATCCATGACATTACGAGGAGATCCAGAATGGTCTGGAGAATAAGATTCATACGAGGAAAGTCAAATTCCGGAGTTCGGAAATGGTTTCGGTGTTTTCACCAGAATGTTCTAGAAGGGTGTAGAAGGTCCACCGATCTGGAGTGGGAAGGGTTCATGGATGTGTCATGACAAAGTGGAATGGTTGCATCATTTCCTAGCTCACTTGGCTAGACAATTGGAAGAGAGAAATCAAACACTAGTTTGAAAGTCAAACGGCAACATTGATTGCCTAGTGGAGGTAGGGAAGGAATCCTACCTAAGGGAGGACTCCTCCCTCTCCTTACCGTCGGCCACACAAGGTGGACTTGGGGGAGGATTCCCCTCCCGTTTCCGCCTCCCAACCTATATAAGGAGGGGTAGGGCGCCCCTCCTACCTCTCACCTCTAAACCCTAGATAGGTTGTTGCCTCTAAAAAGTTGACAGCCGATTTAGAGCCTCTAAAAGTAGTCGCCGACTAGCACCTCTACTAGCTGTCGGTCACCTCTAAACCTCGGCCTCTAAACCCTAGATCGCCAAGACCCTCTTCTACTCCACCATACCCGCTCCGTCTTAGGCAAAGCCATGCGAGATTTCCCCTCTACTTCTGACACCACGCCGTCATGCTGCCGGAATCGTGAGGAGAGATCTACAACCTCCATTCCCTGCTAGAACAAGGGAGAGGAAGATCTTCATCGAGTACCGAACGTGTGATCGACTGCGGGAGTGCTGCCGGAACGCGGACCAGAAGGATCGTCTACGCGATCTTGAGATCGGCAAGTGAATGACTACATCACCAACGAGAATACGATTTCGTTAACCGCTTTGGAATCTTCGAGGGAATCTGGTAGATATATATTGGCTTGTGTGTGTTTATGCGGTAGAATTTTTTTGGTTTCCATGCTACGAACCCCTATAGATCTTGCGGCGAGTCATGGCTTCTGGAGCTTTTTCGGCTGCGGGTTTTCTCTTGCTTTGGGGCTTGTTGTCTCCGCTGCGCCGGCGGCCGTCTTTTATAGACCGTGGCGGAGGCGAGAAACAGACTGGGATGCACGGGAATTTTTCTGGCCACAGGAAGCGAGACACGCGCGAAAAACGATGGCGGAAAAAGCCGGCCGTGCAGGAAGCCGCCGGCGCTGACAACCGACGTCGCGTCGCTATTAAAGTCCCATCGCGAGGGTGTCAACCGGTGACAGCGGGAGGGAGACAGACAAATGGGTCGGGCCGCTAGGCGCGGTCGGTCGGACAGGCCGAACCCCTTACCCAAATCGATCGTGACCCGACCCAAACAGACAAAAACGGCCGTTTGGGGTGACCGGATGGGATGCCCTAAGATGTCGAATATCGGCACAGAATTGGCGCCGTGCAAACAGTAGATATCCTGAAATGGTCGAGGGCTGTCATCTCGCTTCCTTGTCCTCCTAGTCTATCTCTCCTGCCTGGACTCAATTCTCAAGCTAGCCAGAGGCCTAACTAGGGTCAGATTGGCATGTTTGAGTGTTCCTCGTCTGATGTAGTATGTATAGCGTGTTCCAACTCTTGACTGAAAACAGTCACCTCCTTCTTGACGTTCTTCTAAAACTCTCAGGTGACAGGTTAGTACGTTAGGGATCAAACACTGCTGCGATGCCGAATTTAAGGGAATAGGGTTGGCATATGTACCTATCCTACGTACTGTCAAAGAAACTGTGTGAAATGAGACATGCAACGTGCAGGGCATACAGTTTTGTACAGGGTTTTGTTTTGACAAGACGAGGTATTAACTCTATAATATGGTCTACATCGAAAAACAAATATGGTCGACATGCTATTAACTAAAACTATTCGTCCAAAATCGTATTGCATATTCTCGAAACTGTTCTACAACAAAGAATTAAGCAAAGTAACGTACATTGCGTTTTGGCTCACAGGTCTAGAATCTAAATCCATCCATTACGGAAAAAAAAATTGTTAATGCTTTTCAAAATTATTAAAAGTTTCAAGAAAAACTTCTGGATGTACTATGTTCTGACACAAAGTTTCGGAGGAGAAAGACATTTTCTGTAACCATACACAAGCCACAAAAAATATCATTTCTTCACAAAAACTTTGTGTGCGAAGAACATATAATATCTGGATTTATACCTTTTTTTGGAATTTTTAGACATTCTGAAATATATTTTTTTGGCGGTGGGTGCATCTATATCTATGAGCCGAAGTGAATTTCCCAAAAAAAACTAACATACTGCTAATGCTAAATTACATCGACATTTTTTTGCTGGTACAGAAGAAAAAATGATCATCATATATACATGTTACGGAGGAAAGCATGCATTTTTTCCCTCTAGAAAAACGGGCATCACAGCTCTTGTTTAAACAATTGTTGGGATGACCTATATATTTTCTTTCTATTTTCGAGCAAGTAGTAGTGATCTGGGTCTGTAGGATAATCTCCAGATATGGTTATATTTTAGGAACATCCTAATTGAAAAACACTGCTATATTACCATGCATGTATTACTATAGGAACTCAACTTACACCTGTAAATATATATGTTGTTATACAATATGGGTAACAAACATATTTTTAAAATAATGGCCTCTTTGATTCATAGTATTTTCACAGGAATTTTGGAGGATCTGAATCCTTAGAAAATGTTCTTATGTGGGTTGTTTGATTTATAAGATTGAATCATATATGATTTTTCCTAAGGGACTCTTTCTACTACCTTTAATAGGAAAATTTCACTCAATCCTCTTTGTAACAATCCTCTGCCATTCCTATATATTGTGCAATCAAACCAACATTGCTACAAAAGTATTCCTATAGGATTGGAATGAGCATGACATTGGAATTATTTTGTCTTTCTATCCTTGCCTTTTTGAAATCCCGTGAATCAAAAGGCCCTAATATAGGAACAAATTGGATGTGTGAATACTATCAATTTAGCATCAAATAATAATAATAATATTGCCTTATATCAATGGTGATAGTATAAACATAACCATATAACTTATAACATGCTTGAACATGATGTGAAACCGTCAGACAAAAAAAATGCTTACACATATAGAGTATTATATTTCAATTTCAATCATCTTATGAAGTGCATAAAATATTATTAGTCACAAGTTAGGAATTATGTTAATAATATATGCTCATATGTGGTAAACTAACAAATCTATCCTTCTAGGTATTTCATGAAATCAAAACTGCAAGTATGAAACATAGTCGTTCATCACTTAGTGGGTTATTATTTATGATGCCCTTATATAATATGAAGGTCTCTTATAAGATTACTGATGATGTGTATATGGTTAATTAAAAGTACTTCAACTATATACATCATTTTACTAATTACGAATGTATAACTTAACTACTTTGTATAGATTATATTGTTTCTTATAGTACACTCTCCATTCAAAATGTACCACGTTCTAATCAAGTATGCATTTTTTTCCTTCGTTGAAGCAAAGGAACAATTTTTGAATTGAGAATGCAACTATTAAGCTAGCTTAATCATGATACAATAGAAGAAATAGCTCTTGAATTACAAAATAATGCAGTTAATATGGATGGGATTATAGACCAGCACTACTCTCTATGTTACATGTATTCTGTTTCTATTTCATATATTATAAATGTAGAAATTAACTACTTTGTATACATTTATAGAAAACATACCGCATTCTAATCGAGTATGCATTTTCATTTTTTGAAGCAAAGGAAGAATTTTATGTATTGAGAATGTAACTATTAATCTAGCTTAATCATGAACATTAGAAGAAATAGCTCTTGAATTACAAGATTGTGCAGTTAATATGGATTGGTTTATAAATCAGCCGTAGTGTACATGTATTCTGTCTCTATTTCATATATGATTTACCTGCTCAATGTTATACCATGACAAATTTTGAAATGAGCATGTGAGACAGTCATCCTAGCTAGTTAATTACTACATGTCACTCAACACATAAGATATAGTATATACTATAGAGTAATTTGTCTGGGAGCATGGTTAAATTAGATTAACAATCTTATAATTAATCTCATGGTGCAGTGTGCAAATTTTGGAAGGCCTTGGGACAAGTACTTGAAAGATCTCACTCCAATGCCTTGATCGACATGGTCAGATCCAAAGTACTCAGCCCCAGAGCGGCCTTCTTGCTGCTGCTACCTGTCGCTACCTCTAACCTCCTGTCATCCCGGCCATCACCATTATCGTCACCGCCACCATGTAGGGACAGAGATAGTGAGAGTGGGAGACTGCCGCTGCCGACCTCCTGCCCAGCGATGTTCCTCTTCTTGCCCCTGCCTGCAGTGTCTGTTCCCATGTTGGGGCTCAGGCTTAGCTGCAACTCTGGCGTCGTCCACCCCTTGTCCTCCACCACCGCCGCCTTTGTCTTCGTCTTCCTGGCCTCCGTGTCATTGCTCGTCTCGTCAATAGCTTTGGCTGCAGGAACCCTCGAATCAATACTCCGGAGTTGCTGAAAAAGGATTGAGTGGAAGTTACTTATGAAAGGTAGTAGAAAGAGTTCCAGCAACTACTGCATGCACAGAGAGGCACTGCCATTGTTGATATTTTTTGATGAGTTCCAGCTTAATTATACTACTAGTAGTACAAGTGAATGCATTATGTACTGATTGAAATCTATATATGTAAACAATGGCATACGTACCACGAATGGGGAACCTGCTCCACGTGCCACCGCGGGATCTGAAGATGGCATTGTTGTGCCATAGCTGCCGGCGGTACCTCGCCATCTATACGAGGGACTGTGGTCTCCCTGTTCAGAACCATTGGTGGCCGCCGCCGACATTGTCTTCGAAATCAGCCGGGAGCTACTGCCGATCCAGTTAATGCTTCCGACCATTGCGCCATCTGGGCTAGGGACGGCGGCGCTCGTGGTTGCTGACGGCGACGCCGTCCGGTTGGTAGCGATGGCGTCCCCACTCCCGTCGGGCAAATGCGACGTCAGATTGCCGTCCTTCTTCCTGAAGATCACATCATGGACGAGCCCTTTCGCGGTACCATGATGGTCATCAACGGCGCCTGCCCTCGCCGCCGCATGGTGCTGGTTGAACGCCCATTCTTGATTCCTAGTCGCGCATGGATATATGCCGATTAGGGTTTCCATATCATCACTCCCAGCAGGATCCTTGATGTGTACGTACACATATGTGTGAGATGCTCGATCTGGCATGTGTTTATATATATTACCTAAGGCTCGTGTAGTTCTTGAAGTCCAAGGTTTGTAATGGAGGCTGCCGGCGTTGAAGGAGGCTGTAAATCCGGCTAGCATCCGGCAAGCTGACCCCGCCAATGGAGGCGAGCGCCGAGCCGGGTGCTCGTTGGAAGAACATGTCGTGGAAACGATGGTCCCCTCTCCTCGTGTGGAAATTCATGGGAGAAAAGACTGGGACAATTTATTGGGGACAAAAAATCAAGGAAATGAATTTCTAGTTGAATAAACGGATATATATCTAGAGCGTCGAGTGAGGAACATAGATAGATGATCACCTGAGGACATGGCCGCCCTTTGGTGGCTGGACTCGTGTTCTATCTTTTTGCTTCTGTACATCTGGAAAGTCGAAAAAGGATGAACAAGAAAAGGGTTAGGTCCAACACTTGTCGTGTGAAGGAAAGAAGCAACTAGCAACAAGAACAGCCACCGAGCAGTCATGAGAAATAGGCTGTTTCCTTTTCTGCCTTTACCTGTAAGTGACTTTTTACATGAGCAATGCTGAGCCCCCTCACGTTCATCATCTGAAGCACCAGCTTTGGGGTTGCTCCTGTATCCAAATTGAGATTAACAGACACACACAAGGAAATTAATGTTTAGATCACGAATCAAAAGGAAATTATTTAAGAGAGAAAAATGTAAACTATATACCACGTATGGAAGTAGCTAGCAAGGACTAATAACTTACTCTCTTGGCCGCCCAGCCGCTCGACGGCGTGGAGGAACGCCATGTGGAGGTCCGGCGTCCACCGGAGCCGGGGGTGCTTAGACCGGTTGTACTGCCGCACCGTCGGCGCCCTCTCGCCGCTGCCCTCGGCCTTGTCATGACCTTCGCTGCTTTCCGAATCATGGTTGGTGCTGCTGTTGTTGTTGCTTGAGCTCCCTCCTCCTCCTGCAACCTCACTACCACCGTCATCGTCACCTTCACCCAAGTCCTCGTTGAGGTCTAGCTCTATGGATGGCAGAGAATTGTCGGAAGATCCCTTTCCATTATCTTCAAGAATCTCCACCAGCCGCCCCTTCTCCTTCACCTCGCCCATAGCCTCCCCTGGCCTCCACACCACCTCTCCTTGACCTCGTCTACACCTCTCTACATGGGGTCTATGCAACCATGTTAGGATTGGAACGACATGGGGGTAGGAAGAAGAGGGGAATGTGATGGAATAATTAGTAGGAAGAGGGCCAGAGGGGAGCGTAAGCAAGCCAGTGATGTAGGAACTAAAATAAGGGACGGGGGGAAATGGACAAGTAGTAATTCCACCACATTGACTTGTTTTCAGGACTGGTATTCCGTCTCATTCCATTTTCTATAGTCTGAGGGAATTTGAGAGTATACTACTCTTGTTATTTTGTGACGGGTTTTGGGGGGTATATAATTGGATGTGAGGAGGGGGACTGGTTATCAATTGGCGAGTCACTAGGTGTGCAGCAAAGGAAGCAAAGGAGAACGTTGACACTTGCCACCAGGCGACTCTTGTGCTGATAACAACCGTTGCTCTCAAGTTAAAAACCCGCTGCTCTCCAGTTTTTTTCACATTAATTGTGTGTACATAGTCCATGGTATAAGGGCGACAGCTCTTTTTTATGAAGTTCTCAAAAGAGTTAACATCTCAGAACCAAAGATGGTGGACCATATCTTGAAGAAGACAAGGTAGTGGATCTAGACATCATGACCTTGTGGGTAGATCCCGGTGCTTAACTATAACGATTCTTCCTCGATAATGATAATACTCCCTCCGACCCATATTAGTTGACTTGGATTTTTCTAGATTCGTATGTATCTAGACATGTTTTAGTGTTAGATATATCCGAATCTAAACAAATTTGAATTAACTAATATGAGTCAGAGGGAGTAAAATATTCTATTACTGATAAAACCAATTCAATCATCCTTTCGTACAAAAATCTTCAGTTAGTTGACGTGAAACAATCTTCTTCAAATCATCTTGTAATCAGTGATCGAGGCAGGGAGGCTAGTTGCCTAGCTAGCAGATATTGTTGGGAAAACCTATAATAGAGACCGATTAACCCAACCTTGTGACGAGCACACTCTTAAACGGATCTAAAAATATGCAACAAAATTGATGTAAACTTTAGCACTCTTGTATGCTAACTCATGGTTCGTTGCTCGTGTCGAATGAAAACATATGCATAAAACATATATGAAGGAACAACACCACTTTCCAGCTCTCTCCTAAGCAGAGACGGTGTCTATGGTATGGCGAGAAGCTTTCTCCTAGGTAGAGACGATGTCTATCCTAAGGAGATGAGATCTCAGAACAACAACAGTAGTACAAATCAACATACATGGGAATCAATCCTTTTTATGTGACAAGTCTCTCAACTTGAGAGAAAAAACCATGATACGAAGCCACCCAAATTTTCTTTCAGTATTATCAATAGGGGTCACAACTTGTACTTCTATAGAGAGCACTAGAGAATTTAATACATCAAGATAGACATGAATCATGGATGCGAACAACAAGATTTGGGACACAAGAGCTAAGAATTGGACCAATCTAACCAAAGATGGTGGAACCACATCTTGAAGAAGACAAGGTAGTGGATCTAGACATCACGACCTTGTGGGCAGAACCCGGTGCTTAATTTAGCTTTTTTCCTTCAACTTCTTTCTCTTTCCTTCTCTCTTGGTTTTCTTCTCCGATTGAGGCTAACCAGGATTTGTGTCACTCCACCTAGTGTTGGCTGGATGGGAGGGTTATCATCCCCGTTTCATCATGTCCAATGTCCAAAATAACCCTTGGTCATAATGCTAAAGGTTGGTGGGCTCTTATTCACCTATTTTGGGCTGCCTAAAAGGCTTCATAAGGACATATCCTCACAAACCACAAGGGGATCATACCCAACAATCCTCCCTATCTGACTCATGTGAGGGGCACCGCCATTCCTGCTTCTTTGTAGTATACAAGCAACTTCTCACTTGGCAATATCTTCGTTATCACATCCGAGCCATTCTTGTCGGTATGGATCTTCTCAAGTTTCAACAACTTGGAATTCTCAACATCTCCAATCCAATGATACCTCACATAAATATGTTTGGTTTAAGAGTGAAAACTTGGATTCTTGGCAAGATGGATAGCACTTTGGCTATCACAAAACAAATTGTAATTATCTTGCTTCATGTCCAACTCTTGCAATAAATTCTTCATCCATAACACTTCCTTGCAAGCCTCAACCATTTTTATTGAACTCAACATTTGTGGTTGATAGTGAAGTGCATTTCTACATCCTTGATTGCCATGAAAATGCTCCCATGCACAAGTCATCAAGAAGTATCCAGAAGTAGAATTCCTAGAATCTGCTGCATTGACATAATCTGCTATATAGCCTTGCAATACATGATCACTAGTTACAAAGCATAACACTGATGTAGAAGTACCTTTGACATACCTGAGAATCCACTTCACTAAAATCCAGTGAGCTTCACCTGGATTTGTAATGAACTGGCTAACAACTCCAACTACATAAGCAATATTAGGCCTAGTGCATGCCATGGCATAAAACAAACTGCCCACTGTAGATTGGTACCATACTTTACTCATTTCTTATTTCTCCTTCTTGCTACTAGGATATTTTTTTGAACTGAGTTTTTGATGTCATGCAAGCGGAGAGATAACGTACTTTCTGTCTTGCATATTGAACCTTTCAAGTACCTTCTCAATGTATCATTCCTGTGAGAGCTAAAGTAGCCTTCGATTTATCCCAAGAGATCTTCATGCCAAGTATTTGCATAGCTGGTCCTAAATCCTTCATGGAAAATTATTTAACAAATACCTTCTTGAGGACAACAATACTCTTTGTGCCATTTCTAACAATCAGCAAGGCATCAACATATAGCAAGAGAATAATGAAGTCACTCTCGGCATACCTTTTCTTAAACACACAATGATCATGTTGTGCTTTATGGTATCCAAGATCACTCATGAAAGATTCGAACTTCTTGTACCACTGCCAGGGAGCTTGCTTTCAGCCATATAAGCTCTTCTTCAATCTGCACATTTGGTGCTCCTTTCCTGCAACCATGAATCCTTCTAGCTTCTCCATGTATATCTCCTCGTCTAGGTCACCATGTAAGAATATTGTCCTCACATCAAGTTGTTCAATTTACAAGTTCATGGTAGCAGCCATGCCAAGAAAAACTCAGATCAAAGACATCTTGACGGGTGTTGTGGGTATATAATTGGATGTGGGGAGGGGGGCCGGTTATGAATTGGTAAATGACCAGGTGTGTATAGCAAAGGAAGCAAACGGAGAAATTGACACTTCCCACTAGACGGCTCTTACGACATAGTCCATTGTATAAGGGCCACATCCCTTTTTTGTGAAGTTCTCAAAAGAATAAACATCTCAAAACCACAATTTGTGCAATAAAATTGAATGAAATGAAACAAAATCGAGGACTTCCTTTTGGCTCGATCGGCATTTCATGCAACCATGTAGAGTCTTCATAATATGCCAAAACCTTCACTTGTTGTAACTCCCATGTCATCCGAAGGGTGTCCATACTCTCTCTCAAATCGACAGAGAAATAGCCTTGTATGTGAAACCTATATATACTACTATATCCACGAGATGACCCGATACGTGTTATCACAATCGGATAATCAATCAAGTATTAAATAAGTACCAAGAATTGGTTGTGTTCACCTACTTACTGTAAATGCCTCTCAAAAGTAAGTTCTAAGTGATACAACAAAGACAGCTTTGTTGCAGAGCCATCTATGCTTAATAATGCAAACCAATATCTTTGTCAAAACAATTTGCAACTATATGTGAACAGTCTTTTTGGGATAACCTTTTTTGAGAAGGGGGAAAGACCTGGCCTCTACATCGGTAGATGTATGTAACCTTTTATCGCATTATTAAAATCTGTTTTGGATCGCTAAGGGTTGATACATGAATAAGCCATCTAAGAATAAAAAGCAACATGAAACGTCCTTGCATTAACATGTTAATCTTCTATCAAGCCACATCATAGGATGTATAAATCCTGGCGAAATTGTTTTCAGATGATTGAACCTAATATCCATGACATGTCGTTGCTCAGCCAGCTGGACATATGGCCACATACGGGTATAGTGAGTAACCAAAAGTATAACTTGCAAAAAGTGAGCGAAGGAGATATTAGATCAAGTAGACCCTTATAATTAACTTACATGATACAAACTAAACTCTAGTACTTTGTATTTACTCCTCCACGGCAACGACCACCCCTCGAAATAGAGGTATGGTTCCTTTTTCCCAGACTCGTCTACCATTATATCCTGCTCGAAACAGGCTTTCGCCCATCTATATAAATATAGCAACCGTTTGAGACCATTGCTGGGCCAGACAACATAACACCCAAAATACAAAACAAAAAGAACAAAAAATAAAAAAACAAGAGAAAACAAAGACGATAATAGTGGCTTGACAAAAAACAAGGATGACCCGCAACCGTTGCGCCCTCCAGAAGATTACCACCACACTCCTAGCGCTCTGAAGCGTCATGTACCAAGGAGCACCTCCATGAAGGACAGCGAAGACAACGACACTGCTTCCCGGACTGGTCCTAGGGTTTCCTCGATATACTACGGGAGGTGGGGAAGAGATACACCCGATGCCCTTCAGGAAGGACGGCGACACCCGCAGGCATCACCTCGTCGGTGTCTAGACGACAAGGATTTTGTTGGAGATATGCCCTAGAGGCAATAATAAATGTAGTTATTATTATATATTTTGTGTTTATGATAAATGTTTACATTCATGCTATAATAGTATTAACAAGGAAACATTGATACTTGTGTGATTTTTAAACTTAATTTGAAGTCCCTAGTATAGCCTCTATACTTCACTAGCTTGTTGGTTGATAGATGATTGTGGTTTCCCTATCATGAACATTGAGATGTTATCAACAACAAGATCATATCGTTAGGAGAATGATATGGTGTACATACTCCTATAGATAAGCGTAGCATAAAGATCAAGTCATTTCAATAGTTCAATTGCTATATGCTTTCTGATACATAGTAACCTAATTCCTTCGACCATGAGATCATGCATATCAACTTTACCGGATGGATGCTTTGATGACATCAAACACCACACCATAACTGGGTGGCTATAAAGGTGGCATTGAGTGTTCGGAAAGTATTGGTTGAGACACATGGATCAAGAGTGGGATTTGTCCATCCATATGACGGATAGATATACTCTGGGCCCTCTCGGTGGAATGTCATCCAATTAGCTTGTAAGCATGTGACTGGCTCACAAGGGATCACATATCACGGGAACGAGAAAAGAGTACTTATCGGTAACGAGGTTGAACTAGGTATGCAGAGATACCGACGATCATAACCTCGGATAAGTAAACTATCGTGAGACAAAGAGAAATTGGTATCGTATGTAAGTGGTTCATTCGATCGCAAATTAATCGTAGAAATATGTGGGAGCCATATGAATTTCCAGATTCCTCTATTGGTTATTGTTCGGAGAAGTGTCTCGATCATGTCCGCATAATTCACGAACCGTAGGGAGACACACTTAAGGATTCAACGTTGTTTGAGTAGTTATGGTATTATGAGAAAGAGACCGAATGTTGTTCGGAGTCTCGGATGGGATCCGGGATATCACGAGGTGATCCGGAATGGTCCGGAGAATAAGATTCATATAAGGAAAGTCCCGTTTCGGAGTTCGTAAATGATTCCGGTGTTTTCATCGGAAATGTTCTAGAAGGTTCCGGAATGTCCGGCACTCGGGGGGGGGGGGGAGGGGTACATGAATGTGTCATTGCATATTGGAATGATTGCATCATGTACTAAGTGTTCTTGCCGTTCCAAATAAAGGATTAAATTGAATCCTAAAACAGAAAAGTCAAATGGCCAGTTTGAAAGTCAAGCGGCTAAAAACAAGAAACTGTGGGAAACAAGCAAGAGGAGGGCAAAACCGAGTTGGGGAGGGAATCCCTCCTCCAACCGGCGGCGCCTCCACTAGGCCGAGTTGGGGAGGGACTCCCCTCCCTCCCCTGGCGCGCCAGCCCCCTCCACCTATATAAGGAGGGGCAGGGCTCCCTCCTAGCACACACAAGTTCCTAGCCTCTAATCTAAATCCTAGCCCTAGACTCCGGTTTAGAGCTGTTTTGGTTTAGAGCTTCTAATTGCCCTAGCCTTCGGATTAGAGCCTTCTAATTGGTGTGTCTAAACCCTAGACCACTAATAGTTCTCTCTCATACTCCACCATACTCGCTCCGGCTTAAGGCGAAGCCCTGCGGGATCTCCCCTCTACTTCCGGTACCACGTCGTTGTGCTGCCGGATTCGCGAGGAGAGTGCTAAAACCTCCACTGCCTGCTGGAACAAGGGAGAGGAAGGTCTTCGTCGAGTACCGAACGTGTGACCGACTGCGGGAGCGCTGCCGAAACGTAGCGCCGGAAGGATCGTCTACGCGATCTTAAGATCGGGAAGAGTACGACTACATCACCCACGAGAATCCGCTCTCGTTAAACACTTTGGAATCTTCGAGGGTAAGTTATTCCATCGACTCGTTGCTACAATCTAGTAGATAGATCTTGGCTTGTTTGTTTGTATGCGATAGAAATTTTTTGTTTTCCATGCTACGAATCCCTACAGTGGTATCAGAGCCGTGTCTATATGTAGATCTGTTGCACGAGTAGAACACAATGGTCATTATGGGCGTTGATGCTTTTATTGTCGATTGCTTCTTGTGTACTTTGCATCTTGCGGTATGTTGGGATGAAGCGGCCCGGGCTAACCTTACATGACATCGTTCATGAGACTTGCTCCACGCTTGACATGCAACTTGTATTGCATAAGTGGCTTTGCGGGTGCCTGTTTCTCCTAGCATAGTTAAGATCCAATTTACAACGGGTGATTAACAATACTAGTATCAATGTTGTGGTTCTTGTTCGTAAGTTAGAACGACACTTATTGAAAGCCCCAAACCACGTAAAATATGCAAAGAAAGTAGAGGCGTCTAACTTTGTTTTGCAGGGGTGTGCAGTGATGTGATATGGCCATGATTGTGATTATATTTGATGTATGCAATGTTCCTTATTGTAAGTTGGCAACCGGCAGGAGCCATATGGTTGTCTTTAATTTATGTTAAGACCCGCGTGTCTATTAAAAGTAGTTGTAATAGTTGAAGCCGGTGGACGACAACCATGGAGAGGCGTCATTGACCTTGATGCAATGCCGGTGATGATGGAGATCATGTTCGTGGTTGAAGATAGAGATCGGAAGCACGAAGAAGAAAGGCCATATCATATCACATATATATTGAATTGCATGTGATGTTAATCCTTTATGCATCTTGTATTGCTTAGTAGACGACGGTAGCATTATAAGATGATCCCTCATGCACATGAATTTCAAGTCATAAAGTGTTCACCCTTAGTTAGCACCGTTGCTAAAGCTTGTTGTTTCGAAGCACCACGTGATGATCGGGTGTGTTAGATTCCGCAAGTGTATACAACGTGAGCAAGCCAGATTTGCTCATGCGGAAACTAAGGTTTGATCTTGACGAGACTAGCATGTACAGACATGGTCTCGGAACACGGATCACCGAAAGGTAAATCATGAATCATATAGTAGATATGATGAACATGACGATTGTTCGCCATTGAAACTATATCAACTCTCGTGATGATCGGTGTTGATGTAGTGGATTTGGTTCGTGTGATCACTAAAACAATGTGAGGGATATTGTTTTGAGTGGGAGTTCACCTAGATTAACTTTATTAATTAATTTGAACTCAATTTGTGATAAACTTAGTCTAAACTATTGCAAATATGTTGTAGATCAATGGTAGCCCCTACCATCAATTTTAATGCGTTCCTAGAGAAAGAAAAGTTGAAAAACAATGGAAGCAACTTCGCGGATTGGTTCCGCAATTTGAGGATTGTCCTCACAGCTGGTAATTTGACCTATGTGCTGGATGCACCGCTGGGTGACCCACCTGCAGCTGATGCTTCCGATGAAGTAAAGAATGTTTACCTCGCTCGGAAGAATCAGTACTCCATAGTTCAGTGTGCTATCTTGTATGGTTTGGAATCGGAGCTTCAGAAAAGGTTTGAGGATTCAGACCCATATGATATTGTCGAGGATCTCAAATTGATTTTTGAGACTCATGCGGCAATTGAAAGCTATGAGGCTTCTGAAAAGTTCTTTAACTGCAAGATGGAAGAGGGCATCTCCGTCAGTGAGCATGTGCTTAAGATGTCTGGGCACGCAAACAAACTTCAAAGCTTGGGTATAGTGATTCCTAATGCTTTGGGGATTTACCGTGTCCTCCAATCACTACCACCAAGTTACAAGAACTTTGTGATGAACTACAACATGCAGAACATGAACAAGACGTTTCCAGAACTCTTTGCCATGTTGAAATCTGCAGAAGTGGAGATCAAGAATGAGCACCAAGTGTTGTTGGTCAATAAGACCACCAAATTCAAGAAAGGCAAGTCTAAGCAAAAGGGACACTTCAAGAAGGGTGGTAAGAAAGTTACCACGCCAGCGAAGAAGACCAAGGCTGGACCTAAGCCTGATACTGAGTGCTTTTACTGCAAGGGAGAAGGTCACTGGAAGCGGAATTGCCCAAAGTACTTGGCGGATTTGAAGAACGGCAACATCAAGAAGAAAGGTATATCTGATATACATGTTATTGATGTGTATCTCACTAGTACTCGTAGTAGTGCCTGGGTATTTGATACTGGTTCGGTTGCTCATATTTGTAACTCGAAACAGGTGCTGCAGAATAAACGGAAGCTAGCGAAGAACGAGGTGACGATGCGCGTGGGAAATGGATCAAAGGTTGATGTGATCGCGGTCGGCACGCTACCCCTTCATCTACCATCGGGATTAGTTTTATACTTAAATAATTGTTATTTGGTGCCTGCGTTGAGCATGAACATTATATCGGGATCTTGTTTATTGCGAGACGGTTACTTGTTTAAGTCCGAGAATAATGGTTGTTCGATTTATATGAGTAATATGTTTTATGCACATGCACCTTTGATAGATGCTCTATTCTTATTGAATCTCGATAGTGGAAATACACATATCAACAACATTGAGGCTAAACGTTTGAAATCAAGCGATAATTCGACCTATATGTGGCACTGTCGTCTTGGTCACATTGGAGTGAAACGTATGAAGAAACTCCATTCCGATGGACTTCTTGAATCACTTGATTTTGAATCACTTGAAAGATGTGAAGCATGTCTGATGGGAAAAATGACTAAGACTCCATTTTCTGGTATGATGGAGCGAGCTACGGACTTATTGGAAATCATACATACCAATGTGTGTGGTCCAATGAGTGTAGCATCGCGTGGTGGTTATCGTTATGTTCTTACCTTCACGGATGACTTGAGTAGATATGGGTATCTCTATTTCATGAAACATAAGTCCGAAACTTTCGAGAAGTTTAAGGAGTTTCAAAGTGAGGTAGAGAATCAACGTAACAAGAAGATTAAATTTCTACGTTCTGATCGTGGAGGTGAATATCTAAGTTACGAGTTTGGCGAGCATTTGAAGAAATGCGGAATACTTTCACAATTGACTCCGCCGGGAACACCACAGCGTAATGGTGTGTCCGAACGTTGTAATCGAACTCTCTTAGATATGGTTCGGTCTATGATGTCGCTTACAGATTTACCGTTATCATTTTGGGGTTATGCATTAGAAACAGCCGCATTCACTTTAAATAGGGCACCTTCTAAATCCGTTGAAACGACACCGTATGAATTATGGTTTGGGAAGAAACCTAAATTGTCGTTCCTTAAAGTTTGGGGATGCAAAGCCTATGTAAAGAAGTTACAGCGGGGCAAGCTTGAACCCAAAGCGGAAAAATGCGTCTTCATAGGATACCCGAAGGAAACTATTGGGTATACCTTCTATCATAGATCCGAAGGCAAAATCTTCGTTGCCAAGAATGGATCCTTTCTAGAGAATCATAGATCCGAAGGCAAAATCTTCGTTGCCAAGAATGGATCCTTTCTAGAGAAGGAATTTCTCTCGAAAGAAGTGACTGGAAGGAAAGTAGAACTCGACGAGGTTGTCGAACCTTCTCTCGAAATTGCGAGTAGCGCAGCACCGGAAGAAGTTCCTGTGGTGCCTGCACCAATAAGAGAGGAAGCTAATGATGGTGATCATGAAACTTCGGTTGAAGTTGCTACAGAGCCTCGGAGGTCAACGAGAACTCGTACCACTCCAGATTGGTATGATTCCGTTATGAATGTCATGTTGGTGGACAACACCGATGACCCCGAGACATATGAGGAAGCGATGATGAGCCCAGATTCCAATAAATGGCAAGAAGCCATGAAATCCGAGATTGGATCCATGTACGAAAACCAAGTATGGACTTTGGTGGACTTACCGGATGGCCGGAAGGCTGTCGAGAACAAATGGATTTTCAAGAAGAAAACAGATGCTGATGGTAATGTTACTGTCTATAAAGCTCGACTTGTCGCAAAAGGGTTTCGACAAATTCAAGGAGTTGACTACGATGAGACTTTCTCACCAGTAGCGAAGCTAAAGTCTGTAAGGATTATGTTAGCAATCGCTGCATATTATGATTATGAGATATGGCAGATGGATGTCAAAACAGCATTCCTCAATGGAGACATTGATGAAGAGTTGTATATGATGCAACCCAAAGGTTTTGTCGATCCTAAAGATGCTAACAAGGTATGCAAACTTCAACGATCCATCTATGGATTGAAGCAAGCATCCCGAAGTTGGAATCAACATTTTGATAAGGTAATCAAAAGTTTTGGTTTTATACAAACTTATGGAGAAGCTTGTATTTACAAGAAAGTGAGTGGGAGCTCTGTAGCATTCCTAATACTATATGTGGATGACATATTGTTGATTGGGAATGATGTAGACCTTCTTAATAGTGTCAAGGAATATTTGAATAATTGTTTTTCAATGAAGGATCTTGGCGAAGCAGCTTACATATTAGGCATAAAGATTTACAGAGATAGATCGAAACGCCAAATATCATTGTCACAGAGTACATATTTGGACAAAGTTCTAAAGAGGTTTGGAATGGAAGAAAGCAAGAAAGGGTTCTTGCCCATGTTGCCCAATACGACCTTGAGTAAAACTCAAAGTCCGACATCGGCAGAAGATAGAGAAAGGATGAGTAAGACTCCCTATGCCTCAGCCATAGGATCTCTAATGTATGCCATGCTATGTACTAGACCCGACATTGCATATGCTGTTAGTTTAACTAGCAGATATCAAAGTGATCCAGGAGTGGATCATTGGACAGCGGTCAAAAACATCCTTAAGTACTTGAGAAGAACTAAGGATATGGTTCTTTCTGATGGAGGTGATGAACAGCTCGTTGTTAACGGTTACACCGATGCTAGTTGGAACACCGATCCGGATGATTCTAAATCACAATCCGGATACGTATTTATTTTGAATGGTGCAGCAGTTAGCTGGAGGAGTGCAAAGCAAAGCGTTGTGGCGAGATCTTCAACTGAATCGGAATACATGGCTGCTTCGGAGGCTTCACAAGAAGCGATATGGATGAAAGAGTTCATTACAGAGCTGAGTGTGGTTCCTAGTGCGCTGGACCCAATGTCTATCTACTGTGATAACATGGGCGCCATAGCCAATGCGCAAGAACCAAGGTCACACAAGAAGCTGAAGCACATCAAGCTACGTTTTCACGCTATTCGAGAACATATCCAGGATGGGGATATAAAGATTTGCAAAGTACACACAGATCTGAATGTGGCGGATCCGTTGACTAAACCTCTCCCGAGGGCAAAACATGACCAACACCAAACTGCCATGGGTGTTCGGTATATTACCATGTAATCTAGATTAGATGACTCTAGTGCAAGTGGGAGACTGTTGGAGATATGCCCTAGAGGCAATAATAAATGTAGTTATTATTATATCTTTGTGTTTATGATAAATGTTTACATTCATGCTATAATAGTATTAACAAGGAAACATTGATACTTGTGTGATTTGTAAACTTAATTTGAAGTCCCTAGTATAGCCTCTATACTTCACTAGCTTGTTGGTTGATAGATGATTGTGGTTTCCCTATCATGAACATTGAGATGTTATCAACAACAAGATCATATCGTTAGGAGAATGATATGGTGGACATACTCCTATAGATAAGCGTAGCATAAAGATCAAGTCATTTCAATAGTTCAATTGTTATATGCTTTCTGATACATAGTAACCTAATTCCTTCGACCATGAGATCATGCATATCACCTTTACCGGATGGATGCTTTGATGACATCAAAAACCACACCGTAACTGGGTAGCTATAAAGGTGGCATTGAGTGTTCGGAAAGTATTGGTTGAGACACATGGATCAAGAGTGGGATTTGTCCATCCATATGACGGATAGATATACTCTGGGCCCTCTCGGTGGAATGTCATCCAATTAGCTTACAAGCATGTGACTGGCTCACAAGGGATCACATATCATGGGAACGAGAAAAGAGTACTTATCGGTAACGAGGTTGAACTACGTATGCAGAGATACCGACGATCATAACCTCGGATAAGTAAACTATCGTGAGACAAAGGGAAATTGGTATCGTATGTAAGTGGTTCATTCGATCGCAAAGTAATCGTAGAAATATGTGGGAGCCATATGAATTTCCAGATTCATCTATTGGTTATTGTTCGGAGAAGTGTCTCGATCATGTCCGCATAATTCACGAACCGTAGGGAGACATACTTAAGGATTCGACGTTGTTTGAGTAGTTATGGTATTATGAGAAAGAGACCGAATGTTGTTCGGAGTCTCGGATGGGATCCGGGATATCACGAGGTGATCCGAAATGGTCCGGAGAATAAGATTCATATAAGGAAAGTCCCGTTTCGGAGTTCGGAAATGATTCTGGTGTTTTCATCGGGAATGTTCTAGAAGGTTCCAGAATGTCCGGCACTCCGGGGGGGGGGGGGGGAGGGGTACATGAATGTGTCATTGCATATTGGAATGATTGCATCATGTACTAAGTGTTCTTGCTGTTCCAAATAAAGGATTAAATTGAATCCTAAAACAGAAAAGTCAAATGGCCAGTTTGAAAGTCAAACGGCTAAAAACAAGAAACTGTGGGAAACAAGCAAGAGGAGGGCAAAACCGAGTTGGGGAGGGAATCCCTCCTCCAACCGGCGGCGCCTCGACTAGGCCGAGTTGGGGAGGGACTCCCCTCCCTCCCCTGGCGCGCCAGCCCCCTCCACCTATATAAGGAGGGGCAGGGCTCCCTCCTAGCACACACAAGTTCCTAGCCTCTAATCTAAATCCTAGCCCTAGACTCCGGTTTAGAGCTGTTTTGGTTTAGAGCTTCTAATTGCCCTAGCCTTCGGATTAGAGCCTTCTAATTGGTGTGTCTAAACCCTAGACCACTAATAGTTCTCTCTCATACTCCACCATACTCGCTCCGGCTTAAGGCGAAGCCCTGCGGGATCTCCCCTCTACTTCCGGTACCACGCCGTTGTGCTGCCGGAATTGCGAGGAGAGTGCTACAACCTCCGCTGCCTGCTGGAACAAGGGAGAGGAAGGTCTTCGTCGAGTACCGAACGTGTGACCGACTGCGGGAGCGCTGCCGAAACGTAGCGCCGGAAGGATCGTCTACGCGATCTTAAGATCGGGAAGAGTACGACTACATCACCCACGAGAATCCGCTCTCGTTAAACACTTTGGAATCTTCGAGGGTAAGTTATTCCATCGACTCGTTGCTACAATCTAGTAGATAGATCTTGGCTTGTTTGTTTGTATGCGATAGAAATTTTTTGTTTTCCATGCTACGAATCCCTACAGATTTCTCCCGACCTCTCAGAAAACCACACTCATGGACACTTCGAATTTCTCCACCATGTCTGTCGCCCACCAGCACACGCCACCACAGTCTTGCAGTCACCCTGCCGTCTCACCGCGAGCCACAGTGTGAGACTAGTAAGACCACAAGGAAGGAACTTCTGTGGGAGTCAGCGGTACAGTCACACGCGGGAGGGGACTACCTCCACCGCCGGAGGGCGATAGCCGACCAGATGTAGGAGTAGGGGCAAACCAGACCCTCACTAGCCCGGCCTTTCCTAAGAGGGCTCGTGAAGCCCCGTCGCCACACTGCAGCAAGGGTGTCACCGTCGCCGTAAACCCAAGCGTTAGTTACTACTTCTTCGTCCACTAGTGAACCCATTGCCACCGCAGATCCCGCCACCAAACAGCGTCGTTGGCACTGAGTTCACCCGGACTTGTAGCCGGCCTGCCATCGGTCTGAGGAAATCACCGGAGCGCCCACCACCACCATGACAGAACCATCGCGAGAGACAAGAGAGGCCTGCACAAGCCTGCCCGCAACAACAGAAGGTTGAAGAACTGGCCACCATGACACCTCCGCACCGCCATACATCCCTGATGGTGCTCGACGTGGCACTTTGTTGGTAACCCCAAGCGCAGGGTGTGAGCATAGCAGCAAGTTTTCCCTCAGTTGAGACCGAGGTTATCGAACCAGAAGGAGGAAGGAAACGTCACACGGGTGTTGCAAGCAACGTGGAGACCTGCACAACACAAACTCAAGACTTTGTCCCAACGAATCAGTGAGGTTGTCAAGCTCACCGATTTGCTGTAACAAAGAATTAAACATATGGTGTAGAAGGTAATGGTGGTTTGCAGCAAGTAAAAAAGTAATAGTGGAAGATGTATCAATGGTAAAGATTGGACCGGGGTCCATAGTTCACTAGAGGTGCTCTCCTTAGATAAACAACATGGCATGAAGGGTAAACAAATTACATCAGGGCAATTGACAGGAACTGAGTAAGGCATAACAATGCAATTACTAGTCAGAAAGATCCTATGAGATTCGACTGGGCAATACAACAAGATACATAGACCGCCATCCAACTGCATCTATGACTAGAAGTCCACCTTCAGGTTATCATCCAAACCCCCTCCAGTATTAATTTTCAAGCAACAGACAACTTCTTTAAACAAAGTGTGTAAGGTAAACAGTTCACATGTTCCATGAACAAGAGACAGTTGTTTTCTCCTTAGTAGCAACAACACATCTATAACGGAAGAGATTATTGTCACTTCCCTTGGAAATAGAGGCATGAACCCACTATCGAGCATAAATACCCCCTCTTGGAGTCACTAGCAACTACTTGGCCAAGATATCTACTAACAACGGAGAGCATGCAAGATCACAAACAACACAGACATGATAAAATCATAAAGGCAAAACCATTAATCAAACCAACATAATAATCTCAATATCTATCGGATCCCCGTAAACACAACATGCATGATTACAAATAGATTAGATTTTGATCATGAACAGAGCTCACAAGATCTATACATGAAAGCACAAAGGAGGAGAGACAACCATCTAGCTACTACATGGACCCATAGTCCAAGGTGGAACTACTCACGCATCATACCGGAGAGAAGGCCTCCGGGATGATCTCCCCTTCGACAGGGTGCCGGGAAGAACTTTAGATGTTGGGGTTCGTAGCATGGAAAACAAAAATTTTCTATCGCATACAAACAAACAAGCCAAGATCTATCTACTAGATTGTAGCAACGAGTCGATGGTATAACTTACCCTCGAAGATTCCAAAGCGATTAACGAGAGCGGATTCTCGTGGGTGATGTAGTCGTACTCTTTCCGATCTCAAGATCGTGTAGACGATCCTTCCAGCGCCACGTTCCGGCAGCGCTCCCGCAGTCGGTCACACGTTCGGTACTCGACGAAGACCTTCCTCTCCCTTGTTCCAGCAGGCAGCGGAGGTTGTAGCACTCTCCTCGCGATTCCGGCAGCACAACGGCGTGGTACCGGAAGTAGAGGGGAGATCCCGCAGGGCTTCGCCTTAAGCCGGTGCGAGTATGGTGGAGCTTATGAGAGAGGCTATTAGTGGTCTAGTAATTAGACACACCAATTAGAAGGCTCTAAATCAATTAGAAGGCTCTAAACCGTTGGCTAAAGCAATTAGAAGCTCTAATCCAAAACGGCTCTAAACCGGAGATCTAGAGGTGAAAGTTGTGTGTATCTAGGAGGAGCCCTGCCCCTCCTTTTATGGGAGGGGGTCTTGGCGCGCCAGGGGAGGGAGGGAGTCCCTCCCCAACTCGGCCTTGGGCTGGGCGCCGGCCTGGAGGAGTCCTACTCCTCCTCCAGGTTGACTCCAACTCCTCTTGCTTGTTTCCCACAGTTTCTTGTTTTGGCAGTTTGACTTTCAAACTGGACATTTGACTTTTCTGTTTTAGGATTCAATTTAATCCTTTATTTGGGACAGCAAGAACACTTAGTACATGATGCAATCATTCCAATAAGTAATGACACATTCATGTACCCCTTCCCCCTCCGGAGTGCCGGACTTTCCGGAACCTTCTAGAATGTTCCCGATGAAAACACCGGAATCATTCCCGAACTCCGAAACGGGACTTTCTTTATATGAATCTTATTCTCCGGACCATTCCGGATCACCTCGTGATATCCCGGATCCCATCCGAGACTCCGAACAACATTCGGTCTCTTTCTCATAATACCATAACTACTCAAACAACGTCGAATCCTTAAGTGTGTCTCCCTACGGTTCGTGAATTATGCGGACATGATCAAGACACTTCTCCGAACAATAACCAATAGAGGAATCTGGAAATTCATATGGCTCCCACATATTTCTACGATTACTTTGCGATCGAATGAACCACTTATATACGATACCAATTTCCCTTTGTCTCACGATATGTTACTTATCCGAGGTTATGATCGTCGGTATCTCTGCATACCTAGTTCAACCTTGTTACTGATAAGTACTCTTTTCTCGTTCCCGTGATATGTGATCCCTTGTGACCAAGTCACATGCTTGCAAGCTAATTGGATGACATTCCACCGAGAGGGCCCAGAGTATATCTATCCGTCATGTGGATGGACAAATCCCACTCTTGATCCATGTGTCTCAACCAAAACTTTCCGAACACTCAATGCCACCTTTATAACCACCCAGTTACGGTGTGGTGTTTGATGTCATCAAAGCATCCATCCGGTAAAGGTGATATGCATGATCTCATGGTCGAAGGAATTAGGTTACTATGTATCAGAAAGCATATAGCAATTGAACTAATGAAATGACTTGATCTTTATGCTACGCTTATCTATAGGAGTATGTCCACCATATCATTCTCCTAACGATATGATCTTGTTGTTGATAACATCTCAATGTTCATGATAGGGAAACCACAATCATCTATCAACCAACAAGCTAGTGAAGTATAGAGGCTATACTAGGGACTTCAAATTAAGTTTACAAATCACACAAGTATCAATGTTTCCTTGTTAATACTATTATAGCATGAATGTAAACATTTATCATAAACACAAAGATATAATAATAACCACATTTATTATTGCCTCTAGGGCATATCTCCAACATTAGATCCCCCCGATCTAGGGACGATGGTGGCGGCTATAGACGGTTTCATGGATATTTGATTGGGTACTCAGGGTTTCTGCATCTGGGCTTCTTATAGGCGAAGGGGGGGACCGAGTAGGCGGCCAGGGCCACCAAACCCTAGCCAAGCGAGGGGATGGGCCCACCCGCGCCTGGGGTGGGTCTGCCCCCCCTGGCTGGCCCCT
This sequence comes from Avena atlantica, assembly GCA_910589765.1. NCBI lineage: Eukaryota > Viridiplantae > Streptophyta > Magnoliopsida > Poales > Poaceae > Avena > Avena atlantica. The sequence continues at coordinate 477,994,755 of OU342739.1, read as the reverse complement.
CCGGCTCTCCTCTGGACTTCTTGTTCCCCACGCAAAGTAATTGACTTTGTCCTTTGTCTCGTCCAATTTCGAGAATATTTCTTTACTAACTTTTCTGAAACCAAAAACAATAGAAAACAGGCATCTGGCACTGTTGCAACTTGTTAGTAGGTTAGTACCAGAAAACTTGTAAAAAGCACCTCAAAGTGTGGACAAGTAAAGCAAAGTAGATACTAAACAAGCATGGAGCATCAAAAATTATAGATACGTTTCCAACGTATCAACATCCCCAAGCTTAACTCCTGCTCGTCCTCGAGTAGGTAAGTGATAAACAGAATAATTTTTGAGGTGACATGCACCCTCACAATAAAGATCCAACCATTTGCAAACATTGAAAGCTGGGATCAAAGAACTCTAAACATGTGCATGAAAGATGGAGTTCTAACAATAGGACATACTAACTATGCATGCAACATGACAAGCTACAAACAAAGATCATGAATAACATGTATTGAAAAACGTTTGTTTGTTTCACATGCAGAAAACATAGCATAGTGGAAATCGGCTTGTCCCTCATAGAGTAGAAAATATATGCATAGGACACCTGCAAAGTTCACAAGGGTGACTAGAAACAAATAGCACAAGAATAAGTAATATCACAATATGCATCAATTAATAAGCTTTGGAACACTGCACACAGAATGACAACTATGCTCTCTTAATGGTGCCTAAAGGTCGAAGGTGGAGACTCAATAGTGGTGGAAGAAAGGCCTTTTTGTAAAGGAAGCAGATATTACAAGTTTCAAAAAGAGCTTCCAAAAATTATGGTACTTGTTAGCTTTCAGCCCTCATTGCCCTATCATAAGCATCTTGAAGTGGTTAAGGTTAAAGTGGAAAAGGTGGAGTATATGCTTGACGAAGTAGAAGTTGGCAATCTCAAGTCCCTTAAATATGAGGGCCACACCTCATGCATACTCAACTTTGGGCACAGGTAAGTTCTTGTCATTGTAAGTATTTGCATATCATTGAGTACCGCCAACGGGGTACCCCTTTCACATGGTACAAGAGATTTCCCATAACCAAAATGACAAGGCAAGCAGACAATGAGCATCTCATTAATCTTTTTATTTACCATATGCATAGCTTTTTACAGAGGATGCTTCATAGATAGCTCACTGTGGTGATGCTGCAAGTTTCCACCATGATTAGGCATGGCTTAGGCTAGCAGCCTAGACGTTTCTCTAACACAGAATACAAACTCCATGGACTTACAAGTCCCCTCTTTATTTCACACCGGTGACATCCATAGACAAAAGAGCATGATATCAACTGAGTACAACAAGGTACAAGTGCAATGTTGAAAACGTTCCCCGTGACAGCATGGTTCTGCTAATTCCAACTTATATGTGCAAGCATATACAACAAAGTTGTCACAATGGTTCAAGTTTATTAGGGGCAAAGAATAAAGTGTGCCATCAAGTTCGTGAGGGCTTTAATCACTAAGTTTTCACATAACAAAATGGTTTTTAATTGGAAGATAGTTGAAAACAAGAATATACTTGGAATGGTGTAACACACCATGCATAGGAGTTTATAGTGGACACTTTGGAATAACTTGGTTTCTTGGGAGTTGGAGGCATGAGTAGAACTTACTCATACAAGTGGAGGCTAGCAAAAGACTGGGAGCAACCAACTAAGAGAGCAATAATGTCCAAAATCATGCAGTGCAACAAAGCATACTAATCAAAGCAAAGAGTGGTACTACAAGTCAAGGAATAAATGATCATAGAGGCTAATGGTGACTTTGTGAGAGTCATAACATGGTGTAAGCATGTGCCAAGTCAACCCAAGCAAAGCATCAAAGGAGAATACCATAGCATTATGCTTTTGCATGCTAAAACAACGCATAATTTCTTCAAAGCACACTAAGCAATCCCAATTGTTTGGAATAAGACATGCTACAACAATAATCACTAAGCATAAGGGCAAAACAACACCTAGCATGTCATGCTAAAGTCTAAGTCACAGTCAATGCAAGCTCCTCTTGCACTTCAAGCAAGAACTTACTACTCATTTCCAACACCAAGCAAACTTATTTGCAAAATAACACAGAGAGAACGGGGGTCCAAACTACTTTATTCAAGCAAACTAAACAACCTAAGCAAAATAAACGAAAACTAAGACGCTCCAAGAACAACACAATTGTGCATGAAACAATAAAAACGAAGTGTCTAGAAATACCTGAGCTTTTTATTGATGCCCAAGGCATCCCCAAGCTTTAACGCTTGTACCTCTTGGATATTTCTTGGGGTGAAACCATGGTGGCATCCCCAAGCTTGAGCTTTTGTCCATTTTTCATCTCATTGCATCATTCTCTCTCTACACCTGAAATTTTTCCTTCATACAAAACTTCACACAATCTTCATTAGCAACATTAGTGTATTCAAAAGATATTAGACCACTGGCAAAGCTTTGGAACAGCAATTATTTTCAATAAAAACACAAGCTACTGTAGTAACTCCTTCAAAAAGCTCAATTCACCTAAAGATAACTCAAAAAGGGATCAATAAGAAGCAAATGCAAATAATGGCAGAAATCTGTCAAAACTGACCAACAGGTAGAAACCAATTTTTTCGAACATGTTCTGTTGCTCAAATCAAAACGTGTTGAATTAACGAAAGTTATCTAACATACTGGGGGATCTATTCGTCAATTTTTAGCTCAATCCGAGTTATATAGCCTCCTCACGATTTTTTTTGGTGGAGGACAGAAATCTGTTTTGGGACAGCAACTCCCCAAATCTTATTTTCCTCTCATTAGAGGTCATTCTTGGAACAAAAAACAAACAAAAAGGATAAGGAGAGGTCAATACAGAAGTAATAACTTCCAAGACTCAAAAAAACTCTTGGGTTATATCCCAACAAGTACTTTCCTTTAACGCCTTTAAGTTAGGCTTGATAGTTTGAGAAGATGCTCACATAAGAAATATGAATTGAAGTAAAAGAGAGCATCAAGAAGCAAATTCAAAACATATTTAAGTCTACCCCACTTCATATGCATAGGTTTGTCTACGCACTTCTATTCTTGTAGACAGTTGTTGGGCCTCTAAGTGCAGAGGTTTGCAGAACAACAGCAAGTTTCCCTTAAGTGGATTACCCAAGGTTTATCGAACTCAGGGAGGAAGTAGTCAAAGGTATTCCCTCTCAAGCAACCCTGCAATCAAGATACAAGAAGTCTCTTGTGTCCCCAACACACCCAATATAGGTGCACTAGTTCGGTGAAGAGATAGTTAAATACAAGTGGTAACGGTGCCAGCAAATAGCTTGACGGTGAGGTAAAGACTAAAGGCAACAAGAAGGAAACAAGCAAACATGTAACAGATCTAGTAGCAAACGGTGTTTCAATGCTTAGAAACAAGGCCTAGGGATCATACTTTCACTAGTGAACACTCTCTCATATAAATATTCTCTCTTCATGATACTACTCTTAACTACTCTTCGGTTGGACACTCTAATCCATGGTAGGGCTATAACAACACTCCTCAAAGTCCGCCTTCCCCAATCTAGATAACCCCACACTGTCACCTTGAGCGCTAGATGGTTCCAACAAACACCACAATTTCATAGAGACATCCAACTACAAATATAACTCATAACATAGCAATCTTGTATACAAATAAATTCATGAAGAACAAAGTGACATGCATAGGAAGATAAGACAAGAGTAACTTCAAAACTTTCAGCACAAAGAGAGGTGTTTCAATATCATTAAAACTTCTACAACCAAATTTTCCTCTCTCATAATAACTTTCAGTAGCATCATGAATAAACTTAACAATATAACTATCACATAAAACATTCTTATCATGAGCCATATGCATAAAATGATTATTACTCTCCACATAAGTAGTGGGAGAAAATTCAACAAAATAGCTATCATTATTATTCTTATCACCATAATCATCAAATATAGGAGGCATATTGTAATCACAATCAATTTTCTCCTCAATAGTAGGTTGGCTGAAAATATCAATATCATCATTGTAATCATCATAAATTGGAGGTAAAGTATCATCATAGGCAATAGAATTGCTACCTTCCAAAGCTGGGGAACTAAAAAGATCATTTTCATAAAAACTAGCTTCCCCAAGCTTAGACGTTTCCATAGCATTAGCAAGAATGGTGTTCAAAGAATTCATACTAATAACATTGCCATTAGCGTGCAAATAAAGCTCCAAAGGTTTTTTAATTTTTCTTCAAACACTTCATGTCCCAACTCAAGATAAATGCTATAGAGCTCTCTATTTTTTGTGTGTTTTTGAAAACAAGAGACAAACAAAACCAAGCAAAAGAAACAAAGTAAAGAGAAAGGAAGTGAAGGACTCCCCTTGTGAAGATGTCCTTAGCTTCCCCGGCAACGTCGCCAGAAAGACTTGATGGTGCTCGACGTGGCACTTTGTTGGTAACCCCAAGCGCAGGGTGTGAAGAGCATAACGGCAAGTTTTCCCTCAGTTGAGACCGAGGTTATCGAACCAGAAGGAGAAAGGAAACGTCACACAGGTGTTGCAAGCAACATGGAGACCTGCACAACACAAACTCAGGACTTTGTCCCAACGAATTAGTGAGGTTGTCAAGCTCACCGGTTTGCTGTAACAAAGGATTAAACATATGGTGTGGAAGGTAATGGTGGTTTGCAGCAAGTAAACAAGTAACAGTGGAAGATGTATCAATGGTAAAGATTAGACCAGGGTCCATAGTTCACTAGAGGTGCTCTCTTTAGATAAACAACATGGCATGAAGGGTAAACAAATTACAGCAGGGCAATTGACAGGAACTGAGAAAGGCATAGCAATGAAATTACTAGTCAGAAAGATCCTATGAGATTCGATTGGGCAATACAACAAGATACATAGACTGCCATCCAACTACATCTATGACTATAAGTCCACCTTTAGATTATCATCCGAACCCCCTCCAGTATTAAGTTGCAAGCAACAGACAACTGCTTTAAGCAAAGTGTGTAAGGTAAACAGACCACATATTCCATGAACAAGAGACCGTTGTTTTATCCCTAGTAGCAACATCACATCTCCAACCGAAGAGATCATTGTCACTTCCCTTGGAAACTAGAGGCATAAACCCACTATCGAGCATAAATACCCCCTCTTGGAGTCACTAGCAACTACTTGGCCAAGATAGCTACTAACAACGGAGAGCATGCAAGATCACAAACAACATAGACATGATAGAATCATAAAGACAAAACCATTAATCAAACCAACATAATAATCTCAATATCCATCGGATCCCCGCAAACACAACATGCATGATTACAAATAGATTAGATCTTAATCATGAAAGGAGCTCACAAGATCTATACATGAAAGCACAAAGGAGAAGATACAACCATCTAGATACTATATGGACCCATAGTCCAAGGTGGAACTACTCACGCATCATACCGGAGAGAAGGCCTTCGGGATGATCTCCTCTCTATCAGGGTGCCAGGAAGAACTTCAGATTCCCCCGATCTAGGGACGATGGTGGCGGCGGCTATAGACGGTTTCGTGGATATTTGATCGGGTACTCAGGTTTTCTGCATCTGTGGCTTCTTATAGGCGAAGGGGGAGACCGAGGAGGCGGCCAGGGCCACCAAACCCTAGCTAGGCACGGGGCTAGGCCCACCCACGCCTGGGGTGGGTCTGGCCTCCCTGGCTGGCCCCTCCGGCTATCCTCTGGACTTCTTGTTCCCCACGGAAAGTAATTGACTTTGTCCTTTGTCCCGTCCAATTCCAAGAATATTTTTTTAAAAAAATTCTGAAACCAAAAACATCAGAAAACAGGCATCTAGTACTGTTGCAACTTGTTAGTACCAGAAAACATGTAAAAAGCACCTCAAAGTGTGGACAAGTAAAGCAAAGTAGATACTAAACAAGCATGGAGCATCAAAAATTATAGATACGTTTCCAACGTATCAATACCGACCTCGCAGATCTTGTCCTGGACCTGCCCGGCGGCCACCAAATCCTTGCCCGCCAGGCCAGGTTCCGGTGCCTCGGCCACACAGCCGTGGAGAGGGCCTAGCATCCCCACCGGGGAAGAACAGCCACAACCCGGACGGCCCAGATCGGGCCCGCACTGCTGGGTTGATTCCGAGCCCGTTGCCGCCGCCGCAGAGGGCCACCCTCCTCACCGCGACCAGCCTGCCCGCGCAGCAGCGACCACCCAACACTGCCATCAACACTACACCACCGCTGTTGGGGGGCCGCGCCTCCCTTCTAGCAAACGGGTAAAGGCCCGCCCCGCCACCGGCACCGTGCGAGCTTAGCTCGGCGGCTCGGCCGGCGGCGCGGGAGGAGGTGAGAGGGGGCTCGGGAGAGGGAGGGAGGTGCTCGCCCCGTCGCCTGCGGGGGACGAGCGGAGCAGAGCCCGAGTTTTTCTTTTTTCCCATCTACCATTATATGAATGTGAAGTCCTCTAGTCTCCCTTTTAGTGCAATATTTGAATCCGGTTAGACTAAGGGTGAAGGTAAGGTGATAGATTATTTTTAATTAGGTTAAATTGTACATATAGAAGTATGATAGCTGTGCCATGCATGTTCCAATGGATTTAAAGCATTATATTATCGATTTGGTGGAATAGGTACAATAGCAGCTTATATTTTTAAGATATATTGTGAAAATAGTATAGATCATACGATAGCAGTGGATATTGTATGAGATACTGTAAGTTAGATTTATCAAAGTTGAATGATGTAAATAACTAAGCAAATACTCTAGACCCCAACCACTTGAACCATCACGAAACTACATTAGACTTCCTGAGCCATCGAGTTAATGGATGGTGTGAGGTACTTTACCAAATTGACTACGAACAATTGACATACATTAATGAACAACCATTAGCTTATTTTTAGATTAATGTGGAGTCTCCTAAAAATATAAGATTTAGTTTGGCCCATGTCAAAGTTTTTCTTGGACTAGCTCCGGCAAGAGATAGTTTGCTCATTGGTCAACTGTCTCCATTACCTTTCTCACATCAATAGATCGCCCGATCCTCTTTCTCCCTCGCACTCCGGTCAACCTCCCCATTCTCCTCCCTCACCGAAGGATCAACACGCCCTTTCACATTAGCGGTGGTCGTCGAGCAGCAGTGACCCACCAACAATGAGCATGAAACTATTTCGAATGATTGGTGTCACTGAGTAATCAAACATTTTTTTATTATTAAAGCTATAGCTTACTACTACTAGCTTGCTGACTTGGAGTACTTGGGGCGGAAAATAAAATCATGAAAAACAACAAAGTCATTCCAAGGAATTAGCTCAAGCTGCTGTTTAGCATTAAAAAAATCTTATATGGCAGTATTTTAGATGAGACTGTATTTTGGAGTAAAATAAATGAAGATAAATATTTATACTTATTTAATTAGGTGACGTGATTCACAAGTCAATTGGCCCAGTCAAGTAAAATCGAATGAAAGGGGAGTTTGACTCTGGTCTGCAGAAATTACTTAATATACAACTTGATTGCTTACGTACTGTATCCCGGCCCCATGATGTGGAGCTGATGATATGTGCTCTGTTGACTGATGTCGAAAGTTGCAAAAATTTCTACGCATACTTAGTCTCTCTCGGTCATTTGGAGGACACGTCAGACCTGAGAGGTAGAGTATGTGTGAATGGTAGGTAGTGACGTTTTTTATTCCATTGGTTATTTTATTAATTTAACACTATATACTACCTGTTCCTTCCACTGGGTAGAATCTTATTACCTGCCGACCAGAAGTTTTTCCCAGTCCACCGCGTCTTAATTTATTTTTGAAGAATACGTAAAAGATTTGAGTACTCCTTCTGACCCATATTAATTGACTCCAATTTAAATGTATCTATCACAGAAACTTGTCTAGATACATTCAAATTGAAATCAACTAATATAGATGGGGGAAGTATCAATTTATCGATAGGAACCGCTGCGTCTTTAAGATATTTGCATACATGTTAGGATGCAGAAATGGGACAATTGGGACAAGTGGGATATCATTTTTAGACTACTAGACTAACTTTAATTTAGGTGTGATAACTGGGATAAGCGAGATATGTCAAATCTAGTTTATCCCACTTGCCCCACTAAGTTTTGAGTTTGCTTAGTAGTCTAAAAATAGTATCTCACTTGTCCCAATTGTTCCACTTTTTCATCCCTAATACATGTTGACTACGTATCATACCGACAAATATTCTGCACAATATACTTACTGATGAAACTACTCAATAAAACGTAGAACCGGCTTCGTCTGGAAGTTAGTACTAATTCATATTTGTCTTTTTTCTGAAATATACGTATATATTAATAAAAATGTTTAATGTTTACACTCGGCCTCTGCATGACTAAAATGCACACAAATATACGACGGTAGAATTAGAGAATAAAAAGTAGACAAGCATTATAAAAAAGCACTATCAAAATAATTGTCTTCAATCTAAGGTAGATCAATTCTCAAATCACACGGCCATCCATGTCGGGAGAAAATATCCCTCGCCGTGTCCTCCAATCGCATACATCCCTCCACAAATAAGTCGCGAAACTCCATGCGTTGGAGAATAGTCTATGATCGGAGAATAGTCATGGCTCGATAAATCACTTGCAGAGGAGAAGACACAATGTCATTAAAAATCTTGTTATTTCTACAAAGCCATAACGACCATATAATGGCAAACGCTCCCATCCTAAACAAAGTTCTGTACTTATCAACAATTCCATACAACCAATTACCAAAAACATTGGTTACTGAACGTGAAGGAGATAAATCAGAAGCTATTTGGATGAATGACCATATAGAGCGAGCAAATTTATAATGGAAGAATAAATGAAGAATTATCTCATCGTGATGACAAAAAAGTATTGTGTACTTTCATACTAATTTCTCTTTGCAAGATTATCTTTTGTTAGAATTACACCTTTATATAGATACCATGCAAATATCTTCGTCTTAAGGGGTATTTTCCATTTCCAAATCTTACTATTTCATCGACCGGGATATCAGGTTGGATCAAAGCTCTATATAGTGAGCCAACAGAAAATTTACCACTTTCTAGTAATTTCCATTTGAACACGTCAGCATCGTCTGACAATTGTATCGTGGATAACCATAATAGTAGATTGTTCCAAGATATCAGACGAGGACCAATGAGACTTCTTCTGAAACACACATTAGGAGGATTGTCTTTCATCACCGTGGAAATTGTTGTAGGTTTCGTAGCATGGAAAACAATAAATTTCTACCGCATACAAACAAACAAGCCAAGATCTATCTACTAGATTGTAGCAACGAGTCGATAGAATAACTCACCCTCGAAGATTCCAAAGTGTTTAACGAGAGCGGATTCTCGTGGGTGATGTAGTCGTACTCTTCCCGATCTCAAGATCGCGTAGACGATCCTTCCGGCGCTGCGTTCCGGCAGCGCTCCCGCAGTCGGTCACACGTTCGTTACTCGACGAAGACCTTCCTCTCCCTTGTTCCAGCAGGCAGCGGAGGTTGTAGCACTCTCCTCGCGATTCCGGCAGCACAACGGCGTGGTACCGGAAGTAGAGGGGAGATCTCGCAGGGCTTCGCCTTAAGCCGGAGTGAGTATGGTGGAGTATGAGAGAGTCCCTCGACGATCTAGGGTTTAGACACGCCGAGGAGGAAGCTTGGCCGGCGGCTAGGGTTGCTAGGCGGCGGCGGCTTGAAGTAGGGCGGCGGCGGCAGCAGTGGCGGCGCCGGCGGCTTAGGGTTTGGAGGAGAGGATCTTGTGTGTCTAGGAGGGGAGCCCTGCCCCTCCTTTTATAGGTGGAGGGGCCCGGCCAAGGGGAGGGGAGTCCCTCCCCTACTCGGCTTGGTGGTGCGCCGGCGGTGGGGAGGAGGGACTCCTCCCCAACTCGGTTTCCTCCTCCTTTTCCACTTCCCAAAAATAGCCGTTTGACTTTTAAACTAGCAGTTTGACTTTTCAAACTAGGATTTGAATAAACCCTCTATTTTGTTCAGCGATGACACCGAGTACATGATGCAATCATACCAACTTGATATAACACATTCATGTACCCTTCCCCTCCGGAGTGTCGGACATTCCGGAACCTTCTAGAACATTCCCGATGAAAACACTTGAACCATTCTCTAACTCCGAAACTGGACTTTCCTTATATGAATCTTTTTCTCCGGACCATTCCGGATCTCCTCGTGATATCCTGAATCCCATTCGAGACTCCGAACAACATTCGGTCTCTTTCTCATCATTCCATAACTACTCAAACAACGTCGAATCCTTAAGTGTGTCTCCGTACGGTTCGTGAATTATGCGGACATGATCGAGACACTTCTCCGATCAATAACCAATAGAGGAATCTGGAAATTCATATGGCTCCCACATATTTCTACAATTACTTTGCGATCGAATGAACCACTTACATACGATACCAATTTCCCTTTGTCTCACGATAGTTTACTCATACGAGGTTATGATCGTCGGTATCTCTGCATACCTAGTTCAACCTCGTTACCGATAAGTACTCTTTTCTCGTTCCCGTGGTATGTGATCCCTTGTGAGCCAGTCACATGCTTGCAAGATAATTGGATGACATTTCACCGAGAGGGCCCAGAGTATATCTATCCGTCATATGGATGGACAAATCCCACTCTTGATCCATGTGTTTCAACCAATACTTTCCGAACACTCAATGCCACCTTTATAGCCACCCAGTTACGGTGTGGTGTTTGATGTCATCAAAGCATCCATCCGGTAAAGGTGATATGCATGATCTCATGGTCGAAGGAATTAGGTTACTATGTATCAGAAAGCATATATCAATTGAACTATTAAAATGACTTGATCTTTATGCTACGCTTATCTATAGGAGTATGTCCATCATATCATTCTCCTAACGATATGATCTTGTTGTTAATAACATCTCAATTTTCATGATAGGTAAACCATAATCATTTATTAACCAACAAGCTAGTATTATAAAGAGGCTTTACTAGGGACTCTATTTTAGTTTACAAATCACACAAGTATTAATGTTTCCTTGTTAATACTATTATAGCATGAATGTAAACATTTATCATAAACACAAAGATATAATAATAACTATATTTATTATTGCCTCTAGGGCATATCTCCAACAGTCTCCCACTTGCACTAGAGTCATCTAATCTAGATTACATGGTAATATACCGAACACCCATGGCAGTTTGGTGTTGGTCATGTTTTGCCCTCGGGAGAGGTTTAGTCAACGGATCCGCCACATTCAGATCTGTGTGTACTTTGCAAATCTTTATATCCCCATCCTGGATATGTTCTCGAATAGCGTGAAAACGTAGCTTGATGTGCTTCGGCTTCTTGTGTGACCTTGGTTCTTGCGCATTGGCTATGGCGCCCATGTTATCACAGTAGATAGACATTGGGTCCAGCGCACTAGGAACCACACTCAGCTCTGTAATGAACTCTTTCATCCATATCGCTTCTTGTGAAGCCTCCGAAGCAGCCATGTATTCCGATTCAGTTGAAGATCTCGCCACAACGCTTTGCTTTGCACTCCTCCAGCTAACTGCTGCACCATTCAAAATAAATACGTATCCGGATTGTGATTTAGAATCATCCGGATCGGTGTTCCAACTAGCATCGGTGTAACCGTTAACAACGAGCTGTTCATCACCTCCATCAGAAAGAACCATATCCTTAGTTCTTCTCAAGTACTTAAGGATGTTTTTGACCGCTGTCCAATGATCCACTCCTGGATCATTTTGATATCTGCTAGTTAAACTAACAGCATATGCAATGTCGGGTCTAGTACATAGCATGGCATACATTAGAGATCCTATGGCTGAGGCATAGGGAGTCTTACTCATCCTTTCTCTATCTTCTGCCGATGTCGGACTTTGAGTTTTACTCAAGGTCGTATTGGGCAACATGGGCAAGAACCCTTTCTTGCTATCTTCCATTCCAAACCTCTTTAGAACTTTGTCCAAATATGTACTTTGTGACAATGATATTTGGCGTCTTGATCTATCTCTATAAATCTTTATGCCTAATATGTAAGCTGCTTCGCCAAGATCTTTCATTGAAAAACTATTATTCAAATATTTCTTGACACTATTAAGAAGGTCTACATCATTCCCAATCAACAATATGTCATCTACATATAGTATTAAGAATGCTACAGAGCTCCCACTCACTTTCTTGTAAATACAAGCTTCTCCATAAGTTTGTATAAAACCAAAACTTTTGATCACCTTATCAAAACGTTGATTCCAACTTCGGGATGCTTGCTTCAATCCATAGATGGACCATTGAAGTTTGCATACCTTGTTAGCATTTTTAGGATCGACAAAACCTTTGGGTTGCATCATATACAACTCTTCATCAATGTCTCCATTGAGGAATGCTGTTTTGACATCCATCTGCCATATCTCATAATCATAATATGCAGCGATTGCTAACATAATCCTCACAGACTTTAGCTTCGCTACTGGTGAGAAGGTCTCATCGTAGTCAACTCCTTGAATTTGTCGAAACCCCTTTGCGACAAGTCGAGCTGTATAGACAGTAACATTACCATCAGCATCTGTTTTCTTCTTGAAAATCCATTTGTTCTCGACAGCCTTCCGGCCATCCGGTAAGTCCACCAAAGTCCATAATTGGTTTTCGTACATGGATCCAATCTCGGATTTCATGGCTTCTTGCCATTTATTGGAATCTGGGATCATCATCGCTTCCTCATATGTCTCAGGGTCATCGGTGTTGTCCACCAACATGACACTCATAACGGGATCATACCAATCTGGAGTGGTACGAGTTCTCGTTGACCTGAGAGGCTCTGTAGCAACTTCAACCGAAGTTTCATGATCATCATCATTAGCTTCCTCTCTAATTGGTGCAGGCACCACAGGAACTTCTTCCGGCGCTGCGCTACTCGCAATTTGGAGAGAAGGTTCGACAACCTCGTCAAGTTCTACTTTCCTTCCAGTCACTTCTTTCGAGAGAAATTCCTTCTCTATAAAGGATCCATTCTTGGCAACGAAGATTTTGCCTTCGGATCTATGAGAGAAGGTATACCCAATAGTTTCCTTCGGGTATCCTATGAAGACGCATTTTTCCGCTTTGGGTTCAAGCCTGTCCGGCTGTAACTTCTTTACATAGGCTTCGCAACCCCAAACTTTAAGGAACGACAATCTAGGTTTCTTCCCAAACCATAATTCATACGGTGTCGTTTCTACGGATTTAGATGGTGCCCTATTTAAAGTGAATGCGGCTGTTTCTAATGCATAACCCCAAAATGATAGCGGTAAATCTGTAAGTGACATCATAGGACGAACCATATCTAAGAGAGTTCGATTACGACGTTCGGACACACCATTACGCTGTGGTGTTCCCGGCGGTGTCAATTGTGAAAGTATTCCGCATTTCTTCGAATGCTCGCCAAACTCGTAACTTAGATATTCACCTCCACGATCAGAACGCAGAAATTTAATCTTCTTGTTACGTTGATTCTCTACCTCACTTTGAAATTCCTTGAACTTCTCGAAAGTTTTGGACTTATGTTTCATGAAATAGATATACCCATATCTACTCAAGTCATCCGTGAAGGTAAGAACATAACGATAACCACCGCGCGATGCTACACTCATTGGACCACACACATCGGTATGTATGATTTCCAATAAGTCCGTAGCTCGCTCCATCATACCAGAGAATGGAGTCTTAGTCATTTTACCCATCAGACATGCTTCGCATCTTTCAAGTGATTCGAAATCAAGTGATTCAAGAAGTCCATCGGAATGGAGTTTCTTCATACGCTTCACTCCAATGTGACCAAGACGACAGTGCCACATATATGTCGAGTTATCGCTCGATTTCAAACGTTTAGCCTCAATGTTATTAATATGTGTATTTCCACTATCGAGATTCAACAAGAATAGACCATCTATCAAAGGTGCATGTGCATAAAACATATTACTTATATAAATCTAACAACCATTATTCTCGGACTTAAAAAAGTAACCGTCTCGCAATAAACAAGATCCCGATATAATGTTCATGCTTAACGCAGGCACCAAATAACAATTATTTAAGTATAAAACTAATCCCGATGGTAGATGAAGGGGTAGTGTGCCAACCGCGATCACATCAACCTTTGATCCGTTTCCTACGCGCATCGTCACCTCGTTCTTCGCTAGCTTCCGTTTATTCTACAGCACCTATTTCGAGTTACAAATATGAGCAACCGAACCAGTATCAAATATCCAGGCACTACTACGAGTACTAGTGAGATACACATCAATAACATGTATATCAGATATACCTTTTTTCTTGATGTTGTCGTTATTCAAATCCGCCAAGTACTTTGGGCAATTCCGCTTCCAGTGACCTTCTCCCTTGTAGTAAAAGCACTCAGTATCAGGCTTAGGTCCAGCCTTGGTCTTCTTCGTCGGCGTGGTAACTTTCTTACCACCCTTCTTGAAGTGTCCCTTCTGCTTAGACTTGCCTTTCTTGAATTTGGTGGTCTTATTGACCAACAACACTTGGTGCTCTTTCTTGATCTCCACTTCTGCAGATTTCAACATGGCAAAGAGTTCTGGCAACGTCTTGTTCATGTTCTACATGTTGTAGTTCATCACATAGTTCTTGTAACTTGGTGGTAGTGATTGGAGGACGCGGTAAATCCCCAAAGCATTAGGAATCACAATACCAAAGCTTTGAAGGTTGTTTGCGTGCCCAGACATCTTAAGCACATGCTCACTGACGGAGCTGCCCTCTTCCATCTTGCAGTTAAAGAACTTTTCAGAAGCCTCATAGCTTTCAATTGCCGCATGAGTCTCAAAGATCAATTTGAGATCCTCGACAAAATCATATGGGTCTGAATTCTCAAACCTTTTCTGAAGCTCCGATTCTAAACCATGCAAGATAGCACACTGAACTATGGAGTACTGAGTCTTCCGAGTGAGGTAAACATTCTTTACTTCATCGGCAGCATCAGCTGCAGGTGGGTCACCCAGCGGTGCATCCAGCACATAGGTCAAATTACCAGCTGTGAGGACAATCCTCAAATTGCGGAACCAATCCGCGAAGTTGCTTCCATTGTTTTTCAACTTTTCTTTCTCTAGGAACGCAATAAAATTGATGGTAGGGGCTGCCATTGATCTACAACATATTTACAATAGTTTATACTAAGTTTATGACAAATTGAGTTCAAATTAATAATAAAATTAATCTAGGTGAACTCCCACTCAAAACAATATCCCTCACATTGTTTTAGTGGTCACACGAACCAAATCCACCACATCAACACCGATCATCACGAGAGTTGATATAGTTTCAATGGCGAACAATCGACATGTTCATCATATCTACTATATGATTCATGCTTTACCTTTCGGTGATCCGTGTTCCGAGACCATGTCTATACATGCTAGGCTCGTCAAGATCAAAACTTAGTTTCCGCATGAGCAAATCTGGCTTGCTCACGTTGTATACACTTGCGGAATCTAACACACCCGATCATCACGTGGTGCTTCGAAACAACAAGCTTTAGCAACGGTGCTAACTAAGGGTGAACACTTTATGATTTGAAATTCATGTGCATGAGGGATCATCTTATAATGCTACCGTCGTCTACTAAGCAATACAAGATGCATAAAGGATTAACATCACATGCAATTCATAATATGTGATATGATATGGCCTTTCTTCTTTGTGCTTCCGATCTCCATCTTCTGGCACGAACATGATCTCCATCATCACCGGCATTGCATCAAGGTCAATGACGCTTCTCCATGGTTGTCGTCCACCGGCTTCAACTATTACAACTACTTTGAATAGACACGCGGGTCTTAACATAAATTAAAGACAACCATATGGCTCCTGCCGATTGCCAACTTACAATAAGGAACATTGCATACATCAAATATAATCACAATCATGGCCATATCACATCACTGCACACCCCTGCAAAACAAAGTTAGACGCCTCTACTTCCTTTGCATATTTTACGTGGTTTGGGGCTTTCAATAAGTGTCGTTCTAACTTACGAACAAGAACCACAACATTGATACTATTATTGTTAATCACCCGTTGTAAATTGGATCTTAACTATGCTAGGAGAAACAGGCACCCGCAAAGCCACTTATGCAATACAAGTTGCATGTCAAGCGTGGATCAAGTCTCATGAACGATGTCATGTAAGGTTAGCCCGGGCCGCTTCATCCCAACATACCGCAAGATGCAAAGTACACAAGAAGCAATCGACAATAAAAGCATCAACGCCCATAATGACCATTGTGTTCTACTCGTGCAACAGATCTACATATAGACACGACTCTGATACCACTATAGGGTTTCGTAGCATGGAAAACAAAAATTTTCTACCGCATACAAACAAACAAGCCAAGATCTATCTACTAGATTGTAGCAACGAGTCGATAGAATAACTCACCCTCGAAGATTCCAAAGTGTTTAACGAGAGCGAATTCTCGTGGGTGATGTAGTCGTACTCTTCCCGATCTCAAGATCGCGTAGACGATCCTTCCGGCGCTGCGTTCCGGCAGCGCTCCCGCAGTCGGTCACACGTTCGGTACTCGAGAAGACCTTCCTCTCCCTTGTTCCAGCAGGCAGCGGAGGTTGTAGCACTCTCCTCGCGATTCCGGCAGCACAACGGCGTGGTACCGGAAGTAGAGGGGAGATCTCGCAGGGCTTCGCCTTAAGCCGGAGCGAGTATGGTGGAGTATGAGAGAGTCCCTCGACGATCTAGGGTTTAGACACGACGAGGAGGAAGCTTGGCCGGCGGCTCGGGTTGCTAGGCGGCGGCGGCTTGACCTAGGGCGGCGGCGGCGGCAGCAGGTGGCGGCGCCGGCGGCTTAGGGTTTGGAGGAGAGGATCTTGTGTGTCTAGGAGGGGAGCCCTGCCCCTCCTTTTATAGGTGGAGGGGGCCGGCCAAGGGGAGGGGATTCCCTCCCCTACTCGGCTTGGTGGTGCGCTGGCGGTGGGGAGGAGGGACTCCTCCCCAACTCGGTTTCCTCCTCCTTTTCCACTTCCCAAAAATAGCCGTTTGACTTTCAAACTAGCCGTTTGACTTTTCAAACTAGGATTTGAATAAACCCTCTATTTTGTTCAGCGATGACACCGAGTACATGATGCAATCATACCAACTTGATATAACACATTCATGTACCCTTCCCCTCCGGAGTGGCGGACATTCCGGAACCTTCTAGAACATTCCCGATGAAAACACCGGAACCATTCTCCAACTCCGAAACTGGACTTTCCTTATATGAATCTTTTTCTCCGGACCATTCCGGATCTCCTCGTGATATCCCGAATCCCATTCGAGACTCCGAACAACATTCGGTCTCTTTCTCATCATTCCATAACTACTCAAACAACGTCGAATCCTTAAGTGTGTCTCCCTACGGTTCGTGAATTATGCGGACATGATCGAGACACTTCTCCGATCAATAACCAATAGAGGAATCTGGAAATTCATATGGCTCCCACATATTTCTACGATTACTTTGCGATCGAATAAACCACTTACATACGATACCAATTTCCCTTTGTCTCACGATAGTTTACTCATCCGAGGTTATGATCGTCGGTATCTCTGCATACCTAGTTCAACCTCGTTACCGATAAGTACTCTTTTCTCGTTCCCGTGATATGTGATCCCTTGTGAGCCAGTCACATGCTTGCAAGATAATTGGATGACATTTCACCGAGAGGGCCCAGAGTATATCTATCCGCCATATGGATGGACAAATCCCACTCTTGATCCATGTGTTTCAACCAATACTTTCCGAACACACAATGCCACCTTTATAGCCACCCAGTTACGGTGTGGTGTTTGATGTCATCAAAGCATCCATCCGGTAAAGGTGATATGCATGATCTCATGGTCGAAGGAATTAGGTTACTATGTATCAGAAAGCATATAGCAATTGAACTATTAAAATGACTTGATCTTTATGCTACGCTTATCTATAGGAGTATGTCCATCATATCATTCTCCTAACGATATGATCTTGTTGTTAAGAACATCTCAATGTTCATGATAGGTAAACCACAATCATTTATTAACCAACAAGCTAGTATTATAAAGAGGCTTTACTAGGGACTCTATTTTAGTTTACAAATCACACAAGTATTAATGTTTCCTTGTTAATACTATTATAGCATGAATGTAAACATTTATAATAAACACAAAGATATAATAATAACTATATTTATTATTGCCTCTAGGGCATATCTCCAACAATTGTATCCCCTTTGTGTCTAACAATCGAATATAGAGCTAGATATTGTTTGTGAAGAGTAGTTTGACCAAGTCACTTATCTTCCCAAAACCTAATCTGTGATCCATCTTTAATCTCGAAAGCACCAAAACAAAAGAAATGTTTTTTGGTGGCCATAAGACCCGTCCAAAAATGTGAATCACTGGGTTTCCAAACCACTTGAGACACAGCTTTAGAACCCACATATTTTCTCCATACATGGTTTTCCAAACACCATCTTCAGTAAGTAGTTTAAAAAGTCATTTGTCCAGAAGCGTGATGTTTTTGACTTGCAAATCGTGTCTGCCCAGTCATACTCCTTCGGGCGGCAAACCACATTCCATTTGGCCAACTGATACTTTTTTCTTACTATCCCCTTGCCAAAAGAATCTTGATCGAAAATAATCCACTTTGTTCAAGACACCTTTTGGTAATTAGAAAAACGAGATCATATACAGTATCATGTTAGTAAGTACTGAATTTATGAGTACTAGTCTTTCACCAAGGGATAAAATTTTGCCTTTCCAACTATTAAAACGTTTTTGTAGCCTTTCCTCAACAAATTTCCATTCAGCTATTGTGAGATGCCGATAATGAATCGGTATTCACAGATAGTTGATTGGAAATTGCCCCTGACCATAGCCGAAAAGTTCAGCATATAGGTAGGCCTCGTTTTGGGCCTCGCCAAAATAATACAAATCACTCTTATGAAAGTTAATTTTAAGTCCAGATAGTTGCTCGAATGCTGATAAAATTAATTTCAGATTCTTAGCCTTCTCCAGATTATGTTCCATAAAAAGAATTGTGTCGTCAGCGTATTAAAAAATAGAGAGTCCACCATCAATAAGATGTGGAACTAATCCTTCAATTTGACCATCAGCATTTTTCTCTTCATAAGAATAGCCAACATATCAGCCACTATATTAAATAGTAAAGGCGATAATGAATCTCCTTGTCTCAGTCCTTTCTTGGTTTGAAAGTATTTGTCAGTATCTTCATTTACTTTAATGGCAACACTACCCCCTGACATAAACGACTGAATAAGAGCACGCCACTTCTTAGAAAAGCCTTTCATGCAGAGTGTTTGCTGGAGGAAAGATAAATTAACTTTGTTGTATGCCTTATCAAAGTCAATCTTGAAAGACCAATTAACTTTGTCGTATGCCTTCTCAAAATCAATCTTGAACAGTGCACCATTTAATTTTTTGAGTGTAGTTTATGGATTATTTCATGCAGAATTACAACACCATCTAGGATATTTCTTTCTTGCATGAATGCAGTTTGAGATGGACTAACAACCTAGTCTGCAATTGAGTTTAGTCTAATCGTGGCAACTTTATTAAAAATCTTAAAGCTAATGTTAAGCAGACAGATTTGGCGATACTGCTGTATACATTTTGCATTGTTAACCTTATGCAGTAAAATTATATTTCCAAAGTTTAGTCTGAAGAGATTCAACTGACCGACTTGTAATAACCCAAACAAATTCATCAGGTCCTCTTTGATAATGTCCCAGAATTTTCGGTAAAATTTCGCTGGGAAGCCATCAGGCCCTAGAGTTCTGTTATGTTCCATTTGAAAAACAAGTTTCTTAACCTCTTCCTCGGTATATGAGGCAGTTAGAAAGCTGTTTTCTTCATCAGAAACCTAAGGAATATCGGCCGTTTAAGACTCGTCCAGAGAGAATGAATTTTCCACTCGAGCCCCAAACAAGGATTTATAATAAGTTGTAATATATGACTTCAGTTGCTCCTATCCCTCAATCATACCTTCATCCTGGATCAGAGAGTGAATAAGTTTCTTCTTATGCTTGCCATTGGCAACATTATGGAAGTACCTGTTCGCATCTCCTTTCAGAATGAATTTTGCTTTAGAGCGTTGGTACCATTTGAGTTCCTCTTCGCGCAGGAGTCGGGCTATTTCTGCATTCGACTGACTTTTAAGCTCAATTTCTTGTGCAATTAATGGCCTGACCTCTGCGGAAGCCTCTAAGTCATCAATTATAGATGTTAGGCGTATTTTTCGTTTTTAGGATCCCAGTTGTGTGCCTGGCCCAACCACAAAGGAACTTGCGTAAAGCACACATTTTGTTATTCCATCGTAGGATAGGCGTTTGGCCACCAATCGGTTTCTCCCAAATAGACTTAACCATCTCGTAGAAACCATCACGAATCATCCATCCGAGTTCAAATTTATACTCATTCATAGATTTCCGTGACGGTGATCCAAAAGATAAAAGTAAAGGAGCATGATCCGACAAAGCCTCAATACGCTCTAGAGCGCGAACAGTTACCATAGGGAACTTATGTTTCCAGTCGGTATCCATAAGCACTCTATCCAGTTTTTCGTATGTTGGTTCTGAAAGACTATTACCCAGGTAAATTGCTTATATTTCCATCGTTATCCACGATGGTATATGCCTAAAGCGAAGAGCTATTGCGACCGGCTCGTCCCCACGAACGACCGGCTGCACCCCCTCCCCTTGCTTGAACCCCCTCCCCAACTTCTCCCTCACGCTGTCGTCGGTGGACGGTGCCGTGCAAGCCCTGGGCGGTGCTGGCGGCGGCGGCCCCCAGCTTATACACCCCATGGCCTCTCCTGCGTGGGAAGTGGGGCGTTGTGCTGTGTCCCCAGGAGGCGGATGCCCGGCGCGGCGGTGGAGCTTTCGGCGCTGGTGTGGGTGGTGAAGGATGCGTAGGCGCAGTGGGTTGGTAGTGTGGAACTATGGCTGGCTGGTGGAACTCGCCCTCCTTTCGCGGTTCTAGGTCTGTCGGGCCCCATCTGGGTCTGGGCGGGCTTCCCGGTGTGCAGGTGGCTCTCCCGGTATACGTTGAAGTAGGCTTGGCAGTGTCGACGGTGCCCTTGCTGCAGTGCAGCGTCGGGGGCTTTACGGGACCATTCGGGTTCGATTGGGCCAGAGAAGGGCCTGGTTTGCCCCTGTTGCTACATCCGGTCGGCGGCCGCCTTTCGACGATGGAGGTAGTTCCCTTCCGCATGTTATTGCTCCGCCGACCTTTCCAAAGCTTTCTCTTTTTGGTCTACTAGCCTCGCAACCCAGGCCACGGTGCGTTGATGGTGATGGCTGTAAGACCGTGGTGGCCTGTACTGGTGGGTGGCAAGTTTGATGGAGCGATGCAGAGCGTCAGGGGGTCTGATTATTTGGGGGTCGAGAGAAGTCCTTGTCGTCTTGACACCGACGTGGTGACGCCTACGGGTTTCACTGTCCTTCCTTAAGGGTGTCGAGTGTACCTCTTCACCAAGCCCCCTAGCGTATAGAGGGAAACCCTAGTACGCGTTCTGGGGGAAACTCTTGGAGTGGTTCTGACAACAGCGTCGTCGCTTCCCTTCTTAGAGGTGATTCTTGGTATGCGACGCTTCAAAGTACTAGGAGCATGGTTAAAATTCTCCAGAAGGCACAACGGTGGAGAGTCATCTCCTTTTTCGTTGCAGCGCCGGTGGTCGGCATTGTTTTCTCTTACTTTTCTTTCTTGTTTCTATTAGGATGGATTTGTGTTGTTTGCCCTAGCAGTGGTATTCCAGTTGTATCAGTTGATTGCTATATTAATATAGCGAGTCAAAAGCCTATTTTCAAGGATACACGTGAATTTGGACGAATAAGAGGAAATAGTATATATCGCACAGATGCACTGATCAATCGTTCAGCCTTACCAAATCACCTGTGACTGATTACTCGTTGAATTTGATTATTGCATTTTCAATGGAGAACCCATAAACTTTGTTACCGATAGAGTAGGTGCAGGGAGGCCATGCAGCATGCATGCATTTCCAGCTTTCAGGATCAGCTTGGGTTACAAAGCGACGCCTGCAGCACTCAGGATCACAGGTCCCTGTTTGGGTAAACTATCCCCTGGCCGGCCCAAACACAAAATTAAACCTGCAGATTAGGTAGCTCCACTACCAAGCAAGTAACCACGCTGATTGGTTTGTTCTTGTTAACAGAAAATACTATCAGGAGAAGCAGATCGATATAATTAGGACAAGCTTTGATCTGGTGGCCCGCTGTCACGAGATTAGTGTGAAGTACAGTACTCTGCAACACTAGCGATATATCCGCCGATGCACGAGATGGAGCTTTTGTGCTAGCTAGCGAGCTACTAGCACATGTGACCCAAACGGCAAATCTGGTTCGAAATCCGAAAGCAATTTTATTTTCCAAGCTGTCCCAACAATTGGGTATCTGGACGCTGGCTGACCCCCTTGTCGTGTGGATCTGAGCGTCCTCTCCGTGATAAACAACGCTTTGTTGGTTGACCTATGTGTGCACGAAGCCCGCACATATTGTCACTTTCTAGCGCAAGGTGAGATTCTTTCTTTTTGAGCAGCAACTTGTCCAGAAGGAGGGGGTGAGAGTCTGAGTTGGTCACTTAATGTCTACATCTCTGGGGCTATTCTTTTAATTTGCTCGTAGAGAGTAGTCCACATGGACATTCTGATCCAGGATCTCAACTAGCCCAGTAAATTATAAAAAACTATCACAATTGGGACGAGGGTAACAACCCTTCACAAAAAAACCACCGAAAAACATGTATTTTAGTGGGTGTTTGTTACCATGGCCCCAATTGTGGTGGCTTTTTGTAATTTACTCCAACTAGCCAAAACAAAGCTAGCTTTTTCTGAAGTGTCATTTTGGCCATTTAGAGTTAGCCTACAATAATTTGAGATTACCGAGTCAAAGTGTTTTTCATATATATGGTCATAACACTATTTGAGATAATTAGAGATAAAGATAGTGCACAGACTCCATGTTCCAAACAAAGGGAAACATAATGCAGGTCATGAAAGACGGTTGAAGAAACCCATCTCGTCTACGAGGAGTCTCTAAGAGTCGTCGGCTCGTCTGGAGCATGACCTTGGGGTCAACCCTGTGTATCAATGACATTTTCGTTTGAAATAAATTTATGTGTGAACTACCTCAAAGTTACCTCGAGTTCTTTCAGAGTCCCACGGAACCCCCTATATCAGCTTTTGTCCTACAAAGCTCTTCAACACCCCATTGGTGTGACACACCATATTACTGACAACCCTGGTAGGAAGCAGTGTATGGGGGACTAACAAATCTGACCCTTATACAAAAGTTTATCTGAAAATGAATTGTCCGGTTTTTTTAGGGTTCTAACCCTTTTTTTCTCAATGCCTCGGACAAGGCGTTGAAGTTCCAAGATAACCTGGCACTCGAATCCAGCATGGACATGCATATCACCACGATGAGGAGGAACTTTCATGTCCGAGTTAGCGCAATGTCCGGATTGGCGTGTCGGTGAGCTTGGGCACCATAATGCCATGAATTAGGGCGTTATGCCTGTTCACGTCGGATTTGAGTGTCAGGTCGTCTCGGAACCTCAACGTCTTAACTCAGGCAGTTGAGCAAAAGGGTTAGACCTGAATTATTTTCAAAAATGGCTCATTTCATGTTGAATTTTCTGTTAGATGTCAGATTAGTCACTTTTCACTATGTCCTCTCTTTCCACTTGGTGGTATTACAATGGTTGGAGAGAGGGTGTAATGATGAGATTTGTGGGGGTTACAACTTGTGAGTTTGCTTGTAAATTATAATCGAAGATGAAATCCACTCTTTATTAAGAGAATTGCACGGATCCGTATGTGGGAGCAGTTTTCGCGCACAAAAAACTAGAAGAGGGTCACAACATTATACATAACCAATTAGCTAACAAAATAGGAGAGTGTCGAGGAGTTGCACGCAGCCGTGTGTGGAATGATGTCTACATTCTTTCAAGTGATCCATGTGGTACATCATGTGTTCATGCATTCTTAAGTAGGTGTTCCACAGTAATCAAATTAGCATGCCTGTCGCGGTCCTCTAAGGTCGCAAATGGACAACAGCATGCAGGTGTTAGTTGAGAGCGTACGAGTAGTTTACTCGGCAATCGTACCGTTTTAGCTGAGATGCGAGCTAGCTAGAATATTTTCCAACGAATCCTAGTGAAGTGGTGAGCTACAATTCACTAATTCCATCCTCGTAAGCCAAGTGCACGGTTTGTGGCTTACTAAACCCGTCTCTGGGACTGGGATCAACCAACTCCAGGCATACAATATGCGTTCTTCTTTTGCGGGTAGGCATACAATATACATTAGGTATTCCAGACTAGCTAGGTAGTTAATTGTTCCTTCTCAGAGAAGAATAAGATTTTATCTTAACTAAAATATAATTGTAATACAAAAGGTAATTAACGAGATCTATTACGGAAATTTCACAGCAACACCCTAGCAAACTTCTAACCGGTGAGTGGCTGGAATAGATAATAGTATGTGGGTGTCTACTTATCTTCTCTACATATATACTACTACTCCTCTGTTCCAAATTATACGACATTTTGGCGAGCTGGTATAGTCTTCCAAAACATTTTATAATTCAAAACAGAGGAAGTACTACTGAACTTTTCCAAGTTCGAATGGTAAACATATGATCCGCCAACATGCATTACCTACATTGCATTGTGATGGACGTAGCATGCATGATCCTAACTTTTATAGAAAAAGAAAGAAAAAACAAGTATGGGTTTTGGAATGAGTACCATAAGATGAACCAGACACCATATTATTGTCTACAAGATTTGTCTCCAGCCACTCTAAAGGCTCGAGTGTCCATATCCCCCCGCCCCTTTCCCACAGTCCAAGCCATTACATTCCGGCCCCAACATTTAGCTCTGAGCTACATTTGCTCAAAGGCAAAAGGGAACTTTGGACAGTACGTCGTGATCGCTGCATGAGACAAAATGATAATCTATAGTTTATCATTTCAATGCATTGATTTGTATATGTACATGCATCTAGGGCACCAACTTGTGTATTTTGTGTGATGAACTACTAGTCATCATCATATGGCTGCTAGTGTATTTCTTAGTTGCAGATAAGATGGACACAGCCTAGGGGGTAGAGAAGGTCAACCGTGTGGTGTGATTTGGGAATCATTAACACATGATGCTGTCAGGATTAGGTGTCAGAATAATTATCTCTGAGCCTCCTTTTGGACAGGCATGGGTACTTGAAGCAAATGAATGTTTTGTAGATCCAGAAAAATTCCAACCTAGTCGACATGGTAGCGCTACCCAATTAAGCACATACGGTGCCAATGCTACCATAGCTACACACCTTGTATGTATTTCTTTTTAACCGTTGTTATAAATTTTGCAAATATCAAACATATTGCTGAATTAGTGACATAAATTAACATTGCTTAACTTACATGTATACTTCTTTCTAAAACTAGATAAAACAGATTTCTTTTTCTCATTATCTAGAGAGAGCGTGGGGTAATCCCCTTTTCTAAAAATCTAGAGAGAGCGTGACAAGAAAAACTGTCCGAAGTGATCCTACTCTCTATATTTTTAAAACCAAACAAATGTATCTGCTCCGCAAGCTTGTCCCCAGATCGTTGCTTCTTCTGTGATTCTTGTGGATGACCAGCGTTTGAGTGAAAATGTAACAATTTAACCTACATATGAAACTTCAGCATAAAATAAACCACTTCTGAAAAAAAACACAATGTGGCCCTTTTTCATGGTGCCATACCTGCGGCGCCATGGTTACATTGCATGGTGTCATGGGGTAGGGCTCCATTGTCTGATATGGCTATGGCCACTTATATATGGCACCATGCAGACCATGGTGTCTACCTCACGGCGCCATGCAATGCAATCATGGAGCTCTTGGTGGGCATCATACAAAATGTTCAGTTTGTGATATTTTTTAAAACTGATTTATTTTGTGGAGAAGATTCAGATTTAGGTCATAATAGTCCCCATTTTTTACATATGTTGGAGAGACATGGATACACTATTGCGCTCCTTTTTTTCAATATACCCCACAAAAACTAGCAAGACCAATGGGTCAATGGCTTAGTGCTAAATACTGCATTGTGAAACACATTTGGCATGAGGCTTACAAATTGAGTTCTACTTAGAAGTATTCCTCCACCATGAATTTCCATGGAATAACGCTGTCCACTCTATTACATAGGTGTGCTTGGCACAACTTGTCCCATAGGGAAATGAACCGTAGGATGTGTTCAGCTAATATACAATTGATGCATTCGTTTTGTATCAAATATTTTGAGAGATTTTTCATTTGTATTTATGTTTATTTTACCTAGGTGTGCATACTTTTATGTAGTTTTGTGTTATGGTCATATTTATCCTGCTTCGAGAAAGAACATGGAGATAACGTGTTTTCTATCGCAAGGAAAAATCAAACAAAAATTATTGTGGATTTTCTAAATGCGACGACGAATACCGAAAGTCCTCCCCAACTTTGAGGGGGCTAATTCCGATCCCTCCAATTAGGGGAAATCGTCCCGTCATCGACATCAACACCTCCTAGGCAATCTAAAAAAAAATGGCATCATCTCCATCAAAAACACATTCACAATCTCCATCATCGACTACCTCCTTCTCACAAGTTGTGTAGATCGAAACCCTGAATAGCATTTCCGTATTGTTTGCGTTCTAGTAATATTTACATTGTTATTCTTTATTGGTGAAATTATATTTTTAGATTCTATTATATATGGTATATTCCCTACTTTTAATGTCGTTTGTTGGATAAATAAAAGTAGTTTAATAAGTAAAGTGCAACCGCTAGGTGGTGAGGGTATACTATTGCAATAGTTTCCTTCTCACAATAATCAATGTAATGTGATCATGCATGCCTTGTTCCTTGGAAGAAATCCCTCTTACATAAGTCTAATTTGTGCCGACATCAATACGTGTGTGTATGCATAAGCAACGCCGACAACCATGTGCCCATGAGTCCATGACAAGCGTGTAGGGATTCCAAATTCGTAGACGACAAATATTCTAGGGCTACCACATGTACCCTAATGTACTTAGATTACCCAAACTGCGGATTACAAAATTCTAGCCAGCCGGGTTCTGCGCTTGTTGTGGGGAAGCAGATCCAGGTATGGAGGTGGTGAAACTATGTTGTCTAGCCATATCTGTGGTACACATGAGTGCAAGCTAGACCTAACGGTAAAAAACGTGACAATGAATTATCATTTAAGTTCAGGAGTCTTGGATGGTATCAGTTTTCTGTGCTCCCTTTATAGGGAAAGCAACACTGAACTATATGAAGTTAGAGAATAATGCAGACATGGCCTCAGAAATTCAGGTGCTCATTCGAATATGCTCATATTCTTCGAACGTGTATAATTGGTAGTTAGATTAGCGTTGCGGTGTCCATGTCAATCCAGACACTAATATTTAAGGCCTTAATTGCTCTACCACTAACATTCATGCCCAGGTAGATATCATGATCAACAGGCTTATCAGAAAAACATTTTAACTATGTTAGTGTAGTCTATAAGAAAAACATTTATGCCCCATCCATGACATGATAACCACAAAGACCACTGAAACTAAACTATCTCAGTTCTTTCAGCTGAAATTTACAGTTTGAAAATATGATTACGGTTGTAGAGGTGGTCTCCAAAGTGTACTACTGCTACCAAGTAATATAATGCCCGGCCCCTGCTCTACTGAAATGGAATATCTAGTAGCACTAAAATATAGGATGGGACAAAATGCAGCAGGATGAAGCACGAGGAGCACAGACATCCTCTCCTAGACTATAGAGGACAACCAATAATTAACTAGTAAAACAATACTGGTTTAGCCCACATTGGACATAATAAAGTACTATGGACTCAGAGATGTAGCTCAGAGACCTTTGTCCCTACCCTGATTAACTAAGCTCTGCAGCTCAGTGCCTGCTCAGCTTTAGTAGTTTCCTTGTGGACTTCGTATGTGCTGTTGTACTTTCTCCAAATTTCTAGTTTTGTGTTCTAGCCTGTACACGAGCACTGATCAGCTGAAGACCCGCCGCGAACGCAGGCAAACATATTCCGTCGGATCCAGATCTTCTACGCGCTGTTGCCATGGATTCGCATTACTAGCTAGCCTGTACTGGCCATATTTCATTAGTATACAACGCGAATCCCTGTGTAATCCAGTGCTATCAGCGGCAGATGAGCACAAGAGGGGATGCTTGGAGTTGTGTGCAGGTTTGATGTTTCCCTGTCTTGTTTCCTTGTGATGTTTGAAAACCAACTATCACCCATCTCGAAAAGTTCCCTGTTGAAATTCGTGTGTCACGGTGGTAACTTACTCTATGAAATATATATAACTGTCAGTGAAGGGATTCATATAAAGAATTTCTCTGCCTTTTTTAGATATTTCCTCTGCCAGAAGAGTCGTGCCATCCAGGGCCGCGGCGAGAGACTACGACCGAAGGTCCGGCCAAGCGATGAGGATGGGCCTCACCAGCCGCGCTAGCTAGGGGATGAGAGCCCGTCACTCCTGTCAGCCGCACGGCCTTTGACCGGCGGCATCCTTCGGCAATGTGGAGGATCCGGGGCAGGAGGGGGAGAGGGAGAGGTGGCGGAGCCTAGGGTTCCGCCCGAGCCACCCCTACTAGGAGCGACATGAGGGCTTCTTTTTTATCGAGATTTAATTCATGATAGACTATAATGAATAAAGTTTTTTATTTATAGAGTATACTTGGAGAGTAGGAATATGTGTGAGCTACGGGACATTTATTTTCACAATATATACTAGTAGCTAGTATTTTAGATCTCTGGTTCGACGACAGTGGTTCATGGTTCACATGGTTTACACTTGAGTAGAAGAGATAATTCTTTGGTTCGTGCATCCTCCAAGGAAGGGGGTGACCTCCCCCGCTCCTAGTCCTGCGCGGGGCCTGCTGGGCTGGTCCATTTTGGTCCCACGACGGGGGTGTGCGTCCTGGACGGGCCGATTCCAGCGCGGCGCATAGTTTGGAGGCCCAAAGGACCAGGACGGGCTCGCAGGGTAGAAAGTGGCCCGTGGGGGCCTGGTTATGGATTCACAAGGGTGCGACCTGTCTAACCCTAGGAGCCCTAGCATCTCGCGAGCAAATCCGCCGCCACGCCTCGGGTGCACTGTCAACACCCGGATTTTTAATCCCAGATGCCTGTTATGCCATATATCGCAATCCCAGGATTACCATTTTTGCGAGACATAACAGATTTGAATATCACAGTACATCATCCATTACAAACCATACATAAGGTGTTACACAAATAAGGATCTCATGATCCAGTTCTTAATACAACTCAAGCAGCGAAATAACGTAATAATAAAGGTAGCGTAGGCGAAGCTCCATCTTCGGGGTCACAGGCAATGCCGACAATAGGAGATGATCCTAGCTGTCGTAACCTTCTTGGGGTCCATCCTCCTGGTACTCCTCTTCATAGTCTGGCCACGGGAATAGACAGGGACAAAGCCATGAGTACTCTTTAAGTACTCGCAAACTAATACTAACAAGTGAAGGGGTTTTTGTAGTAGGACACTAAGCTCTAGGATTGTTTTGCAAAAAGCTAGATTTACCTCTACTAAGTCCAGAAGCAAGAAAAGCTAGTTGAAATTTTATAACACCTAAGTGGGAATTTGAATTTCATATCACAACTCTGTTGTGGTCAAGTCAAAATCTCAATTCATTTCACAAGTCATTTTGAAAATATCTGACGGGGGAACAGTATGGCCACTCCAACTGTCCATAACCGCGGACGAGGCTATTCGAATAGTTTGACACTCTGCAGAGATTGTACACTTTCTCCACAACATTCGATACATCCGTCAGGAACAAATTCTGAATTCACCATACTCAGTATGCGGATAATCAATCCTAACCTTTCGATTACATGCCCTAGTATAGGCACCTCTCCTGTGAGTTTGGCCTCCCAACCATGACCAACTGTCATCTTGGGTACTGCATAGGTGGACAATCTTCACAAGGTAGTCTCAGCTCAGACCTTGGTCGTGAGGGAACCCATACTAAGGTATATAAGTTTCCAGTCAAGCCCTACCCAATTTTCGGGTATTGTGGTTGTACGGTAAAATTGGAATGGTATCGCATCCAGACAACCATCAGTTTTATAAAGGCCTAAGGCTCATGCCTCAACATTTTCATCATCAAAATCATCTGGTGTTCGGAAACACATATCAAAACATCTCAGTAGAATGACTCATCATTCTAAGGTTTTCATAACCATTTTCACCAAGTATTCCCATCTAAAGTTGATCAAGTTTTATGCTTAGCACTAGCATCTACAAGTGGGGTTAAGTACTAAGGAGGGGTGGTAATTAAGTGGAGATTAATTGAGTTCAGTCTCATGCCTTAGGATGACATCAAGATTATCCAGCTTAGGACAAATTTAATGCTCTTTATGCAACCTTCAGTTATCTTCCTAGAATCTACAAGTCACTTAAGTAAACTCTAAGAGAAAGCTTTGATAAAGAAATAAAGTATAAAGCTTGTAAGTAAAACTAGGATTGGGTATCATCAAATGTGTCCAACCAAGCATGCTTAGTGCATTGCATAGGTTATCTAACTTTCATAATTGCAAGTGCTAGCTTGCCTTGTGCAGAGCAGTGGTTGAAGTTCCCCTCGGCTTCTTCCTCGTAGTATCCTCCTTCCTCCTCGTATCCTTGGTCGGTACTAGCGTCTATAAATAAATACGAGGTACACAATCACCAAACAATACTTAACTGTTTTCAATCATCACAAAAAGGTGTTCTATAGATGATCCAGCATCATCACTTATCATTACAAGATTAAAGCCTTTGTCTTATTTATTTCATTTTTAGAAAAGTAATTTCTACTCATTGAAAAACTACTTAAGATTTAATATTCTCCAACTCAAACATGGGATCATGTTGACACATGTCATCACCACATATTTCAGTACATGAGAATGTGATTTAAAGTAGTGTCACAATTTAATAAGGTTTAATATTTTTATTATAAATAATTAAAGTGACTAGAAATGCCTATGTGGCATTCTTTTATTACTTGAACATTATTTTTGTAAGTAAACCCAAATGTTTTTATATATTCTAAAAGGTATGATCAAATTTGATTTTTGAGAGTTGGAATCAACTCAAAAGCTCTTATGGTTGAAATTTGAAAAATGTTTGAATGTAGAAAAGCTTCTGACTTGTTATTTTTACCAAGGTTGATCTACAGATCCAAATGATTTGAATCCAATGGGCTTGGATTAAGAATTTTAGTACCTTTCTAAAAAAATTGGTTTCATGCAATTTGGTTTACTAAATCAAGCTGGGTTGATTTTTGAAACTAGGTACAGAACTGAGTTTGAATTAAAATAGAAAAATCTAAATTTAAATGGTCGGGCTGCGCGGGAAAGGTTAATGGGCCGGCCTAGTGTCATTCCGCAGCTCGGGGCTCAGCTGACAGGGGGTTCCACCAGTCAGTGGCTCATAACACGTGAAGCGGTACAGGGCGATGTGGTGCGTTGGATTAGAAAGGTGATCGACGGCTGAGGGTCGTCGTCGACGATGAACTTGTCACCGGCGAGATCGAACGCTAGCGGCTCAGTGGGGGTGCATAGGGGGCATACCGGGGCTCCAGCGACGACGGCGAGGCGGGCAAACAACGAAGTCGAGCTCAGGGATGGTCGCGGCAGCTCCGGGGGTGGTCGAAATCAATGGCTCCCTTCTTCTCCACAAGCGGCCTGCTCCGGTGCAATTCCGGCGAGCTGTTGCTCCTCGTGCTCCGGCTAAGGGGTGGAATGATAAGTGAGGTGAGGGGAGTGAGATGGTGTGAAGAAATCGAGTGGGGGTTGCCTCCTTTTATAGGCTCGACGGCGAGACCGAGAGGGATGGGAAGGCGACGGTGGCGACACGGCTACGGGCGGCTAGAGGCATGGCTGCGGTTGGCGATCGACGAGCGGTCTCCTGGCGATGCTCTAGAACTTAAATGCGCGTGTAGGGGCGGTGGCAATCGGTCGGGAACGTGCGGTGCTCTACGCGACAGAGGCGGCGTCTTCGACGGCGAGCGGTGGCTGTGAGGCACGGGGCGGCGAACGGGCGTGTCCGCGGGGTTGCTGGGGTGGTGGTGATCACGCGTGCATGCGGCAAGGGCGGCGCGCGGTCTATGGGCGTGTGTCGAGGTTGGCGCTCTGGCGCGCTCTCAGCATGCTCGTAGAGAAGTTTGGCATGGCTTGGGCATGTGGTCTAGTGGCTGGCAGGGCATAAGCGCTGGACAGGGGGTGGCGGTGGACGGTGGCGTGCGTCCTAGACATGGTGTTTAGGCTTGGTGCTTTCTCTGGCTAGCTAGCCATGGTCGGCTGGCAAGGGTTCCTTCGGGTTGGCATGTCATGGTGCAATGGGTAGGGGCTAGGGGTGGTCAAGGCACTGGTTGGTACTAGGGGAGACAAGTGTGATCAATGGTGAATAATGCTTAGCCAAATTACTGCTCAAAACAGTGAAGTTTGGCCAATTTGATTTTCTGTCTCCAAGTGTTTGATGAAATGGCCGCAAGAAATTTATTTTTGAATTTTGAAAAGATTTTTGGTGGGTGTGTTGGGCATGTACTACGGAATCTGTGGATGCTTGGGTTTTGAAAATTGAGCTGGTTTGAGTGGGTTTTGAAATAGTGGGATCTTCTCATATGAGATAGATTCAATTTTAAACTGTCATTTAAACTTAGCATTTGAATGTTTCTGGATGATCACAAAGTGGGCCTTGGTACTTTGTTATGAGTACTATCAAGGGGTGCAAAGATCCATACATGTTTCTGTTGAGTTGTGAAAGTTAGAGATAGCCAAAGTAGTCATGGGAGTTAATTTGGCCAAAGTGACCATTCACTTCTTTTGTTTATTTTGAGTTGTTTGTGTTTGGGAAAAGTTTGGGGATTGTTTAGATGATGTTTATTTCACCTAAGAATTATTTTACAAGCAAAGAAACACAGAATCATGGCAATTGAAAAAGAATCCAAATTTTGAATACACACACATATGAATGATTTCATATTTTTAGTTGGAAAAGTTTTTGTTAACCCTAATTTTGATGATTAGAGTTTGATGATCCAAGTTTAATATTTTTGGGATGTTACAAACCTTCCCCCCTTAAACAAAATCTCGTCCCGAGATTTGAAAAAGGACGAAAAAGATTACCTAGGATTTGAAGAGATCGGGAAACTCTGTCCTGATGTGATCTTCATGTTCCCAGGTAGCTTCTTCTTCTGTGTGGTTGCTCCAGTGAATCTTGAGAAACTTTATGCTTCGGGTT
This sequence comes from Avena atlantica, assembly GCA_910589765.1. NCBI lineage: Eukaryota > Viridiplantae > Streptophyta > Magnoliopsida > Poales > Poaceae > Avena > Avena atlantica. Next base: position 477,961,373 of record OU342739.1, on the reverse strand, counting down.
CTGGTAGTTCTGAAAGCTTCTTCCAAAATACGGATGGGTACTTCGGGATAGGTCAGGTCATCGTTGATTTCTATGGTCCGATGATCAATGTTCTTGAACACTTCGGTCTTCTACGGAACTTCGAGGCACTTGCGAAGTAATGAGGTATGGAACACATTGTGCACGGCTGAAATTTCTTCGGGTAGTTCTAGTTGATACGACACTTCTCCTCGACGGTTCAGAATCTTGAAGGGGTCGATATATCTGGGGGCTAACTTTCCTTTCAGTTGGAAACGCTGCATTCCCTTCAATGGCGACACTTTCAGATACACAAAATATCCTATGTTGAAGGCGAGGTCTCGACGTATCTTGTCGGGGTAACTCTTCTGTCTGGACTGGGCGTTCTTGAGGTGCTCACGAATCTTGTGAACCTTCTCTTCTGCTTCTCATATGATGTCGGGTCTGAAAATCTGACTCTCTCCTACTTCCGACCAGTTCAAAGGGGTGCGACACTTCCTTCCGTACATGAATTCAAATGGTTTCATTTGCAAACTATCTTGATAACTGTTGTTGTATGAAAATTATGCGAACGACAAACAGTCTTCCCATTTAGATCCATACTCTAACACATAGGCTCTCAACATATCTTCGAGTATTTGATTTACTCGCTCCGTTTTTTCGTCGGTCTGAGGGTGATAAGCGGTGCTGAAATCTAGTCGGGTTCCTAAACCTTCTTGGACTTTCTTCCAGAATCTCGAGGTAAATTGAGTTCCTCGATCAGATACGATGTTCTTGGGGACTCCATGCAAACTGACGATTCTAGCGATGTATAACTCCGCTAGCTTCAAACTCTGATATGTGGTCTTGACTGGTAAGAAATGGGCGACTTTGGACAATCTATCCACTATGACACAGATAGAGTCATTTCCCCTACTAGAAGTAGGTAATCCGGTGATAAAGTCCATTCCAACGGAATCCCATTTCCATTCCGGAATCTGCAATGGTTGCAATAATCCAGCGGGTCTTTGATGTCCCGCCTTGACTCGCTGACATATATCACACTTGGCGATATAGCTTCCGATTTCTCTCTTCATCTTATGCCACCAAAATTGTTCTTTCAAATCTTGATACATCTTCGTTCCTCCGGGATGGATAGAATAAAGAGTATCATGAGCTTCCTTCAAAATTACTTCTTTCAGCTCAGAATCTGCTGGTACACAAAGGCGTTCTTTGTACCACAGAACTCCTTCGTATTTGGTGAATCCGGGTACTTTGCCTGTACCGATACGACTTTTGATTCCGTCGATACTAGCATTTCCTTTCTGCGCCTACTTGATCTGGCTGATCAAAGTGGGTTGAAGTTCTATGCTAGCCAAAAATCCTTCACTCACTAACTCCATTCGGAAATCTTCCATCTCCTTGTGCAAGCTTGGTTGCTCCTTCAAAATCATGGAGTTCAAGCGGCACGGCAATCTGCTAAGGGCATCTGCTACCACGTTGGCTTTACCGGGGTGATAGTTAATGTCCAGATCATAATCCTTGATTAGCTCAATCCATCTTCTCTATCTCATATTCAGCTCCTTCTGAGTGAATATGTAGTTCAGGCTCTTGTGATCCAAATAAATCTCACAACGATTTCCCATCAGGTAATGCCTCCATGTTTTCAAGGCTAGAACTACGGCTGCGAGTTCGAGGTCATGGGTTGGATAGTTTTGCTCATGTTGTTTCAGTTGTCGAGATAGATAAGATATAACTTTGCCTTCTTGCATTAGCACACATCCGAGACCGATCTTGGATGCGTCACAAACACGTCAAAGGGCTTCGTGATATCCAGCATGATTAAGATCGGGGCTGAAATCAATCTTCTCTTGAGTTCTTGAAAACTCGCTTCACATTGTCCGTCCATTCAAACTTCTTGTCCTTCTTCAGCAATTGGGTCATGGGTCGGGCAATACTCGAGAATCCTTCTACGAACTTGCGGTAGTATCCCGCCAATCCGAGAAATGCACGAACTTGGGTTTGAGTGGTTGGGGCTTGCCAATCTTCGACATCTTTCACCTTTGCAGGGTCAACGGCAATTCCTCCGGCTGATACAATGTGGCCGAGGAATCCTACCTCCTATAACCAGAATTCACATTTTCTAAACTTGGCATACAACTGATGCTCTCTAAGGGTTCCAAGAATGGTCCTTAGGTGTAGCTCATGTTCTTCTTCTGATTTGGAATAAATCAGAATTTCATCGATGAAAACAACAACAAACTTATCCAGGAAGTCCATAAAAAACTTATTCATGAGATTCATGAAATAAGTGGGGGGCATTGGTTAGTCCAAAAGACATGACAGTATACTCGTATAATCCATATCTGGTGGTAAAGGCAGTCTTTGGAATATCCTCTGCGCGAATCTTGAGTTGATGATAGCCAGTTCTAAGATCAATCTTAGAAAACACTTTGGCACCTGTCAAATAATCAAACGAATATTCTATCTTGGGCAATGGGTACTTGTTCTTGATCGTGACATCATTCAACTTCCGATAATCCGTACACAAACGGTTACCTCCATCCTTCTTGTCCACAAACAGGACAGGTGATCTCCAAGGTGACGCACTTGGTTGAATCAATCCAATTTCCAACATGGAATCTAGTTGCTTCTTCAGTTCTGCTAGTTCAGACGGGTTCATACTATATGGTCTCTGTCCTATGGGTCCTGTTCCGGGGATTAGTTCAATGATAAACTCGATATCCCGATCTGGGGGCATACCGGGCAAAACATCTGGAAATACATCGTGGTATTCACAGACTATCCGAACTTGGTCAATGGTAGGTTGGGCTATACTCTTGTTGCACTTGAATTGATGAGGTAAGGTTTCAGATACATGCTCGACTGATATTCCGGCTGTACTGGTCATGGTTATGGCTTTCTTGGCACAGTCAATTAATCCTTTATGTTTGGACATCCAATCCATTCCTAGTACTACTTCCAAACCTTTAGTTTCGAGTACTATCAGATTAGCATAAAAATCTATGCCATGGATTCGGATAGGGACGGCTTTGCGAATTTTCCTAGCTTTGGTGGTTGAACCGGTAATTTGAACAATCATAACATGCTTTAGTTTGGTTGGTTGAATCTTACTAGTGCATGCAAATTCTTCGGTGACAAATGAATGCGATGCACCAGAATCAAACAACACTATAGCAAGTACTTAATTAACAGAAAACATACCCAGCACGACGTCTGGCGCTTCCTGAGCTTGTTTAGCATGCATGAGAAAAAGACGTCCGTTGCGGTTGAGCGAATTCCCTGGGGCAAACCTTCTTCCAGGCTGAACACGACGCTGCTGCTGAGCTGGGGCATTTGCATTGGGGGCTGCGGCATTCTTCTTGGGGAACTCATTGGAGTAGTGACCCTTATTTCCACAGTCACAACAAGTCACTTGTGACTTTTCCTTTGCTGCAACAGGCACATCATTGCTTCCAGTCCTCGAGGCAGTGTTGGTGTTGGCAGTAGCATTGTTGTTGTTGAACTTGGGTGGTGCATGGTTGAAATTGTTAGAGTTGCTGGGGTTGTTGTGATTTCCTCCGGGCCTTGGGTTTCCACGGTTGGGATAGGTCGGACGGTTCATCGGGGGTCTGTTGTTTCTCGGGGCAAATCCTGGAGATGGGTTGGGGCGATACTTTGGGGTATGATGGGTTCCTGGTTGATGCATCATGTGGCGCTTGCGGTTCTCATTGGCTTGGTTGATCTTTCCTTCCATCTGGATGGCAGAGTCGACAAGGGCTTCAATATCAGCAACAGGGATATTGACTAACATCGTCTGCATCTCATCATGCAGACCATTCAAGAATCTTTCTTTCTTCTTGGCTTCAGTGTCAATCTCATCCGGGGCATACCTAGCTAATGACAAGAATTTGTCACGGTATTTCACTACGGTCATCCTTCCTTGCTTCAGTTCTCTGAATTCATCTCTCATTCTCTTGATCAAACCCGGTGGCACATGGGTTCGGCTGAACTTGACCTTGAATTCCTCCCAGGTCATCATCTGTCCTCCGATCATCGCACGAATGCTGTTCCACCATGCTCTGGCGTCTCCGGCTAGATAGTGGGTGGCAAACAGAACTTTCTCGTTAGCTTCCACTCCGGTGACTTCCAGGTTGTTTTCCATGGTTTGCAGCCAATCATCTGCATCTAGGGGCTCCTCTAACTTAGTGAAAACAGGTGGGTTGGTGTTCTGGAAATTCTTGAGCTTAGGTCCATGGTTGTCTTGATTTCCTTGGCCTTGATTGTTGTTGGCCATCTGAGCTATGTGCTGAAGGGTGGCTAAGTTGGCTTGATGTTTGGCTCTTTCAGCTTCGCAATCAGAAACCAACATTTGCAGGATCTGTAACATCGGGTCCGGAGATGAACCACTTCCTCCGCAAGGCATCTGAAGATTGAGATAGATCATGAGAAAAGAGGGAAATTTCTAAGGTTCATTGACTTGGAGAAGTTTTTAAAGCTTGACTCAGATTTTTTTAGCAACTTGCTTTTCATTCATTCATTCATAGCACCCGATACAAACACACACCACAACAAAGGAAAACAGATGGTTTTAAGAACCATTCTGGAAACTACGATACAGTGGGACCGGATACAACTCACTACGCTAGTGCTCAAGTACTACTACTCCTTGGAGTCGGTGTAATCGTCATCCTCATCATCCTCATCGTCATAGATGAAGGCGAAATCCTCCTCATCGGTGAAGAAGTCCATGGCCTGATCTTCCAGAAAATCATCATCATCGATGAGATAGGAGTAGGTGTCTCCACGAAGATCTTCTCCGACATTCTCCCTTTCCTCCAACTACATGTATCTCTCGTGGATGGTCTCCTCCAAATCCGAGATACGGTGGCGAAGACGGGCAATGATGCGCTCCTTCTTGTCAAGCTGACGGCGGCGAGACTTGCGGTCCTTCGCTAGCATGGAGATGGTCTGATCCGTCGTCCTGATGATGGCGGACATATGGTTGGAGTAGTCACGGGCATTGTCCAGTTCTTGTTAACGATCATACATCATGAAGCTAAGGTGGTCCAACTGAGTCTTCAGCTCGGGGTGATATGGGGCTTCCAGTGGCTGTCCCATAGCATCACACTTTGGACAAAATTCAAAGCGGGTACCCTTGATCTGGTTGATACTCTGCCCACACAGACGAGCAAGAGCTTCCTGCATGGCCCTGGCAAGTACATCGAGCTAGTTGTTCTCTCTTAAGGTGAACTGAATTCCCTCGGCAGTGGGAGGTTCAATCTTTCCTCGGAGACTTGCAACAACTATCCATTGCCGATCTTCTCCTTCCTGATCATTGAGCTTAGCTCCGAAGAACTCGGGGTGTGTATGCTCCAGAAGTTCCAAAAACCGGTCCAAATCCCGCTCAAAGATGAGGTCTCCTCCATTTCCCAACTGGTAAAACTTGTTGTACTTCACGTCCATCTATAAGAATATAGGATGAGTAAGTTAGTAGAGTGATCAAGTGTACCAAATTTTAGGTATTTTGCAAGAGTGTTTGAGGAACATGAATTTTTATGAAAGAATTAAAGTGATAAGAATGGGAATAAGTTTTTGTAAATATTTGCTTCCTTTGGTTTTGAAACTAAGTTTTTGGTTCAAACGTCCTGTCTAACTAGGGTCTCCTATGGTCAGGATGGCTCTAATACCAACTTGTCAACACCCAGATTTTTAATCCCAGATGCCTGTTATGCCATACATCGCAATCCCAGGATTACCATTTTTGTGAGACATAACAGATTTGAATATCACAGTACATCATCCATTACAAACCATACATAAGGTGTTACACAAATAAGGATCTCATGATCCAGTTCTTAATACAACTCAAGCAGCGGAATAACGTAATAATAAAGGTAGCGTAGGCGAAGCTCCATCTTCGGGGTCACAGGCAATGCCGACAATAGGAGATGATCCTAGCTGTCGTAACCTTCTTGGGGTCCATCCTCCTGGTACTCCTCTTCATAGTCTGGCCACGGGAATAGACAGGGACAAAGCCATGAGTACTCTTTAAGTACTCGCAAACTAATACTAACAAGTGAAGGGGTTTTTGTAGTAGGACACTAAGCTCTAGGATTGTTTTGCAAAAAGCTAGATTTACCTCTACTAAGTCCAGAAGCAAGAAAAGCTAGTTGAAATTTTATAACACCTAAGTGGGAATTTGAATTTCATATCACAACTCTGTTGTGGTCAAGTCAAAATCTCAATTCATTTCACAAGTCATTTTGAAAATATCTGACGGGGGAACAGTATGGCCACTCCAACTGTCCATAACCGCGGACGAGGCTATTCGAATAGTTTGACACTCTGCAGAGATTGTACACTTTCTCCACAACATTCGATACATCCGTCAGGAACAAATTCTGAATTCACCATACTCAGTATGCGGATAATCAATCCTAACCTTTCGATTACATGCCCTAGTATAGGCACCTCTCCTGTGAGTTTGGCCTCCCAACCATGACCAACTGTCATCTTGGGTACTGCATAGGTGGACAATCTTCACAAGGTAGTCTCAGCTCAGACCTTGGTCGTGAGGGAACCCATACTAAGGTATATAAGTTTCCAGTCAAGCCCTACCCAATTTTCGGGTATTGTGGTTGTACGGTAAAATTGGAATGGTATCGCATCCAGACAACCATCAGTTTTATAAAGGCCTAAGGCTCATGCCTCAACATTTTCATCATCAAAATCATCTGGTGTTCGGAAACACATATCAAAACATCTCAGTAGAATGACTCATCATTCTAAGGTTTTCATAACCATTTTCACCAAGTATTCCCATCTAAAGTTGATCAAGTTTTATCTTAGCACTAGCATCTACAAGTGGGGTTAAGTACTAAGGAGGGGTGGTAATTAAGTGGAGATTAATTGAGTTCAGTCTCATGCCTTAGGATGACATCAAGATTATCCAGCTTAGGACAAATTTAATGCTCTTTATGCAACCTTCAGTTATCTTCCTAGAATCTACAAGTCACTTAAGTAAACTCTAAGAGAAAGCTTTGATAAAGAAATAAAGTATAAAGCTTGTAAGTAAAACTAGGATTGGGTATCATCAAATGTGTCCAACAAAGCATGCTTAGTGCATTGCATAGGTTATCTTACTTTCATAATTGCAAGTGCTAGATTGCCTTGTGCAGAGCAGTGGTTGAAGTTCTCCTTGTAGGGGTTCGTAGCATGGAAAACAAACAATTTCTACCGCATACAAACAAAAAATCCAAGATCTATCTACTAGATTGTAGCAACGAGTCGATGGAATAACTCACCCTCGAAGATTCCAAAGTGTTTAACGAGAGCGGATTCTCGTGGGTGATGTAATCGTACTCTTTCCGATCTCAAGATCGTGTAGACGATCCTTCCGGCGCTGCGTTTCGGAAGCGCTCCCGCAGTCGGTCACACGTTCGGTACTCGATGAAGACCTTTCTCTCCCTTGTTCCAGCAGGCAGCGGAGGTTGTAGCACTCTCCTCGTGATTCCGGCAGCACGACGGCGTGGTACCGGAAGTAGAGGGGAGATCTCGCAGGGCTTCGCCTTAAGCCGGAGCGAGTATGGTGGACTATGAGAGAGGCCTTGGCGATCTAGGGTTTAGACACACCAAGGAGAGAGGGCTAGGCCGGCAGCTAGGGAAAGGGGAGAGCCCCAAGTCGGCGGCTAGGGTTTGCCCTAGGGTGACGGCGGCTGCAAGAGGGCCGGCGTCTTAGGGCTAGGGTTTTAGTGGGGCAAGGTGTAGGTCTAGAGGGGCAGCCCTGCCCCTCCTTATATAGGTTGGAGGGCGCCGGCCAGGGGAGGAGAGTCCTCCCCCAACTCGGCCTCCAAGGTCGGCGGGTGGAGGGAGAGGAACTCCTCCCCAAGTAGGTTTCCTACTCTCCCTCCACCAAGCAAACTTGTCGTTTGACTTTTCAAATTGGCGTTTGACTTTTCAAACTAGGATTTGATTTATCCCTTTATTTTGCTCAGCGATGACACCTAGTACATGATGCAACCATTCCAACTTGTGATGACACATTCATGTAACCTTCCCCTCCGGAGTGCCGGACCTTCCGGACCCTTCTAGAACATTCCCGATGAAAACACCGGAACTATTCTCCAACCCCGAAACAGGACTTTCCTTATATGAATCTTATTCTCTGGACCATTCCGGATCTCCTCATGATATCCCGGATCCTATCCGAGACTCCGAACAACATTTGGTCTCTTACTCATCATTCCATAACTACTCAACAACATCGAATCCTTAAGTGTGTCTCCCTACGGTTCGTGAATTATGCGGACATGATCGAGACACTTCTCCAAACAATAACCAATAGAGGAATCTGGAAATTCATATGGCTCCCGCATATTTCTACGATTACTTTGCGATCGAATGAACCACTTACATACGATACCAATTTCCCTTTGTCTCACGATAGTTTACTTATCTGAGGTTTTGATCGTCGGTATCTCTGTATACCTAGTTCAACCTCGTTACTGATAAGTACTCTTTTCTCGTTCCCGTGATATGTGATCCCTTGTGAGCCAGTCACATGCTTGCAAGCCAATTGGATGACATTCCACCGAGAGGGCCCAGAGTATATCTATCCGTCATATGTATGGACAAATCCCACTCTTGATCCATGTGTCTCAACCCATACTTTCTGAATAATCAATGCCACCTTTATAACCACCCAGTTACGGTGTGGTGTTTGATGTCATCAAAGCATCCTTCCAGTGATGGTGATAAGCATGATCTCATGGTCGAAGGAATTAGGTTACTATGTATCAGAAAGTATATAGCAATTGAACTATTAAAATGACTTGATCTTTATGCTACGCTTATCTATAGGAGTATGTCCATCATACCATTCTCCTAACGATATGATCTTGTTGTTAATAACATCTCAATGTTCATGATAGGGAAACCTCAATCATTTATTAACCAACAAGCTAGTATTATGAAGAGGCTTTACTAGGGACTCTAATTTAGTTTACAAATCACACAAGTATTAATGTTTCCTTGTTAATACTGTTATAGCATGAATGTAAACATTTATCATAAACACAAAGATATAATAATAACTACATTTATTATTGCCTCTAGGGCATATCTCCAAAAGTCTCCCACTTGCACTAGAGTCAACTAATCTAGATTACATGGTAATATACCGAACACCCATGTCAGTTTGGTGTTGGTCATGTTTTGCCGTCGGGAGAGGTTTAGTCAACGGATCCGCCACATTCAGATCTGTGTGTACTTTGCAAATCTTTATGTCACCATCTTGTACATGTTCTCGAATAGCGTGAAAACGTAGCTTGATGTGCTTCAGCTTCTTGTGTGACCTTGGTTCTTGCGCATTGGCTATGGCGCCCATGTTATCACAGTAGATAGACATTGGGTCCAGCGCACTTGGAACCACACTGAGCTCTGTAATGAACTTCTTCATCCATATCGCTTCTTGTGAAGCCTCCGAAGCAGCTATGTATTCCGATTTAGTTGAAGATCTCGCCACAATGCTTTGCTTTGCACTCCTCCAGCTAACTGCTGCACCATTCAAAGTAAATATGTATCCAGATTGAGATTTAGAATCATCCGGATCGGTGTTCCAACTAGCATCGGTGTAACCATTAACAACGAGCTGTTCATCACCTCCATAAGAAAGAACCATATCCTTAGTTCTTCTCAAGTACTTAAGGATGTTTTTGACGCTGTCCAATGATCCACTCCTGGATCACTTTGATATCTGCTAGTCAAACTAACAGCATATGCAATGTCGGGTCTAGTACATAGCATGGCATACATTAGAGATCCTATGGCTGAGGCATAGGGAGTCTTACTCATCCTTTCTCTATCTTCTGCCATTGCTGGACTTTGAGTTTTACTCAAGGTCGTATTGGGCAACATGGGCAAGAACCCTTTCTTGCTATCTTCCATTCCAAACCTCTTTAGAACTTTGTCCAAATATGTACTTTGTGACAATGATATTAGGCGTCTCGATCTATCTCTATAAATCTTTATGCCTAATATGTAAGCTGCTTTGCCAAGATCTTCCATTGAAAAACTTTTATTCAAATATTCCTTGACACTATTAAGAAGGTCTACATCATTCCCAATCAACAATATGTCATCTACATATAGTATTAAGAATGCTATAGAGCTCCCACTCAGTTTCTTGTAAATACAAGCTTCTCCATAAGTTTGTATAAAACCAAAACTTTTGATTACTTTATCAAAACATTGATTCCAACTTCGGGATGCTTGCTTCAATCCATATATGGACCGTTGAAGTTTGCATACCTTGTTAGCATCTTTAGGATCGACAAAACCTTTGGGTTGCATCATATATAACTCTTCATCAATGTCTCCATTGAGGAACACTGTTTTGACGTCCATCTGCCATATCTCATAATCATAATATGCAGCGATTGCTAACAAAATCCTCACAGACTTTAGCTTCGCTACTGGTGAGAAAGTCTCATCGTAGTCAACTCCTTGAATTTGTCGAAACCCTTTTGCGACAAGTCGAGCTTTATAGACAGTAACATTACCATCAGCATATGTTTTCGTCTTGAAAATCCATTTGTTCTCGATAACCTTCCGGCCATCCGGTAAGTCCACCAAAGTCCATACTTGGTTTTCGTGCATGGATCCAATCTCGGATTTCATGGCTTCTTGCCATTTATTGGAATCTGGGCTCATCATCGCTTCCTCATATGTCGCAGGGTCATCGGTGTTGTCCACCAACATGACACTCATAACGGGATCATACCAATCAGGAGTGGTACGAGTTCTCGTTGACCTGCGAGGTTCTGTAGCAACTACAACCGAAGTTTCATGATCATCATCATTAGTTTCCTCTCTTATTGGTGCAGGCACCACAGGAACTTCTTCCGGTGCTGTGCTACTCGCAAGTTCGAGAGAAGGTTCGACAACCTCGTCGAGTTCTACTTTCCTTCCAGTCACTTCTTTCGAGAGAAATTCTTTCTCTAGAAAGGATCCATTCTTGGCAACGAAGATTTTGCCTTCGGATCTAGGACAGAAGGTATACCCAATAGTTTCCTTTGGGTATCCTATGAAGACGCATTTTTCCGCTTTGGGTTCAAGCTTGTCCGGCTATAACTTCTTTACATAGGCTTCGCACCCCCAAACTTTAAGGAACGACAAATTAGGTTTCTTCCCAAACCATAATTCATACGGTGTCGTTTCAACGAATTTAGATGGTGCCCTATTTAAAGTGAATGCGGCTGTTTCTAATGCATAACCCCAAAATGATAGCGTTAAATCTATAAGTGACATCATAGAACGAACCATATCTAAGAGAGTTCGATTACGACGTTCGGACACACCATTATGCTATGGTGTTCCCGGCGGTGTCAGTTGTGAAAGTATTCTGCATTTCTTCAAATGCTCGCCAAACTCGTAACTTAGATATTCACCTCCACGATCAGAACGTAGAAATTTAATCTTCTTGTTACGTTGATTCTCCACCTCACTTTGAAATTCCTTGAACTTCTCGAAAGTTTCGGACTTATGTTTCATGAAATAGACATACCCATATCTACTCAAGTCATCCGTGAAGGTAAGAACATAACGATAACCACCGCGCGATGCTACACTAATTGGACCACACACATCGGTATGTATGATTTCCAATAAGTCCGTAGATCGCTCCATCATACCAGAAAATGGAGTCTTACTCATTTTACCCATCAGACATGCTTCGCATCTTTCAAGTGATTCGAAATCAAGTGATTCAAGAAGTCCATCGGAATGGAGTTTCTTCATACGCTTCACTCCAATGTGACCAAGACGACAGTGCCACATATAGGTCGAGTTATCGCTCAATTTCAAACGGTTAGCTTCAATGTTATTAATATGTGTATTTCCACTATCGAGATTCAACAAGAATATACCATCTATCAAAGGTGCATGTGCATAAAACATATTACTCATATAAATCGAACAACCATTATTCTCGGACTTAAACAAGTAACCGTCTCGCAATAAACAAGATCCTGATATAATGTTCATGCTTAACGCAGGCACCAAATAACAATTATTTAAGTATAAAACTAATCCCGATGGTAGATGAAGAGGTAGCGTGCCGACCGCGATCACATCAACCTTTGATCCATTTCCTACGCGCATCGTCACCTCATTCTTCGCTAGCTTCCGTTTATTCTACAGCACCTGTTTCGAGTTACAAATATGAGCAACGGAACCAGTATCAAATACCCAGGCACTACTACGAGTACTAGTGAGATACACATCAATAACATGTATATCGGATATACCTTTCTTCTTGATGTTGCCGTTCTTCAAATCCGCCAAGTACTTTGGGCAATTCCGCTTCCAGTGACCTTCTCCCTTGCAGTAAAAGCACTCAGTATCAGGCTTAGGTCCAGCCTTGGTCTTCTTCGTCGATGCGGTAACTTTCTTACCACCCTTCTTGAAGTGTCCCTTTTGCTTAGACTTGCATTTCTTGAATTTGGTGGTCTTATTGACCATCAACACTTGGTGCTCTTTCTTGATCTCCACTTATGCAGATTTTAACATGGAGAAGAGTTCTGGCAACTGCTTGTTCATGCTTTTCATATTGTAGTTCATCACAAAGTTCTTGTAACTTGGTGGTAGTGATTGGAGGACACAGTAAATCCCCAAAGCATTAGGAATCACTATACCCAAGCTTTGGAGTTTGTTTCCGTGCCCAGACATCTTAAGCACATGCTCACTGATGGAGCTGCCCTCTTCCATCTTGCAGTTAAAGAACTTTTCAGAAGCCTCATAGCTCTCAACTGTCGCGTGAGTCTCAAATATCAATTTGAGTTCACGGACAATATCATGTGGGTCTGAATTCTCAAACCTTTTTTGAAGCTCCGATTCCAAACCATACAAGATAGCACACTGAACTGTGGAGTACTAAGTCTTCCGAGCGAGGTAAACATTCTTTACTTCATTGGTAGCATCAGCTGCAGGCGGGTCACCTAGCGGTGCATCCAGCACATAGGTCAAATTACCAACATTGAGGAGAATCCTCAAATTGCGGAACCAATCCGCGAAGTTTCTTCCATTGTTTTTTAACTTTTCTTTCTCTAGGAACGCATTAAAATTGATGGTAGGGGCCGCCATTGATCTACAACATATTTGCAATAGTTTAGACAAAGTTTATGACAAATTGAGTTCTAATTAATAGTTAAATTAATCTAGGTGAACTCCCACTCAAAACAATATCCCTCACATTGTTTTAGTGATCACACGAACCAAATCCACCACATCAAAACCGATCATCACGAGAATTGATGTAGCTTCAATGGCGAACAATCGACATGTTCATCATATCTACTATATGATTCATGCTTTACCTTTCGGTGATCCGTGTTCCGAGACCATGTCTGTACATGCTAGGCTCGTCAAGATCAAACCTTAGCTTCCGCATGAGCAAATCTGGCTTGCTCATGTTGTATACACTTGCGGAATCTAACACACCCGATCATCACGTGGTGCTTCGAAACAACAAGCTTTAGCAACGGTGCATACTAAGGATGAACACTTTTAGAACTTGAAATTTACGTGCATGAGGGATCATCTTATAATGCTACCGTCGTTAACTAAGCAATACAAGATGCATAAAGGATTAACATCACATGCAATTCATAATTTGTGATATGATATGGCCTTTCTTCTTTGTGCTTCCGATCTCCATCTTCAAGCACGAACATGATCTCCATCATCACCGGCATTGCATCAAGGTCAATGACACTGCTCCATGATTGTCGTCCACTAGCTTCAACTATTACAACTACTTTGAATAGACACGCGGGTCTTAACAGAAATTAAAGACAATCATATGGCTCCTGACGGTTGCCAACTTACAATAAGGAACATTGCATACATCAAATATAATCACAATTATGGCCATATCACATCACAGCACACCCCTGCAAAACAAAGTTAAACGCCTCTAATTTCTTTGCATATTTTACGTGGTTTGGGGCTTTCAATAAGTGTCGATCTAACTTACGAACAAGAACCACAACGTTGATGTTTGAACTATCAAGTGCCTGTTGTAAATTGGATCTATACTATAATGGGAGAGACAGACACCCACAAAGCCACTTATGCAATACAAGTTGCATGTTGAGCGTGGAGCAAGTCTCATGAACGATGTCATGTAAGGTTAGCCCGGGCCGCTTCATCCCATCATACCGCAAGATGCAAAGTACACAAGAAGCAATTGATAATAAAAGCACCACCGCCCACAATGACCATTGTGTTCTACTCGTGCAACAGATCTACATATAGACACGGCTCTGATACCACTGTAGGGGTTCGTAGCATGGAAAACAAAAAATTTCTACCGCATACAAACAAACAAGCCAAGATCTATCTACTAGATTGTAGCAACGAGTCGATGGAATAACTCACCCTCGAAGATTCCAAAGTGATTAACGAGATCGGATTCTCGTGGGTGATGTAGTCGTACTCTTGCCGATCTCAAGATCGTGTAGACGATCCTTCCGGCGCTGCGTTCCGGCAGCGCTCCCGCTGTCGGTCACACGTTCGGTACTCGATGAAGACCTTTCTCTCCCTTGTTCCAGCAGGCAGCGGAGGTTGTAGCACTCTCCTCGTGATTCCGGCAGCACAACGGCGTGGTACCGGAAGTAGAGGGGAGATCTCGCAGGGCTTCGCCTTAAGCCGGAGTGAGTATGGTGGACTATGAGAGAGGCCTTGGCGATCTAGGGTTTAGACACACCAAGGAGAGAGGGCTAGGCCGGCGGCTAGGGAAAGGGGAGAGCCCCAAGTCGGCGGCTAGGGTTTGCCCTAGGGTGACGGCGGCTGCAAGAGGGCCGGCGGCTTAGGGCTAGGGTTTTAGTGGGGCAAGGTGTAGGTCTAGAGAGGCAGCCCTGCCCCTCCTTATATAGGTGGGAGGGCGCCGGCCAGGGGAGGAGAGTCCTCCCCCAACTCGGCCTCCAAGGTCGGCGGGTGGAGGGAGAGGAACTCCTCCCCAAGTAGGTTTCCTACTCTCCCTCCACCAAGCAAACTTGTCGTTTGACTTTTCAAATTGGCGTTTGACTTTTCACTAGGATTTGATTTATCCCTTTATTTTGCTCAGCGATGACACCAAGTACATGATGCAACCATTCCAACTTGTTATGACACATTCATGTACCCTTCCCCTCTTGAGTGTCGGACCTTCCGGACCCTTCTAGAACATTCCCGATGAAAACACCGGAACCATTCTCCAATCCCGAAACAGGACTTTCCTTATATGAATCTTATTCTCTGGACCATTCCGGATCTCCTCATGATATCCCGGATCCTATTCGAGGCTCCGAATAACATCTGGTATCTTACTCATCATTCCATAACTACTAAACAACATCGAATCCTTAAGTGTGTCTCCCTACGGTTCGTGAATTATGCAGACATGATCGAGACACTTCTCCGAACAATAACCAATAGAGGAATCTGGAAATTCATATGGCTCCCACATATTTCTACGATTACTTTGCGATCGAATGAACCACTTACATACGATACCAATTTCCCTTTGTCTCACGATAGTTTACTTATCCGAGGTTTTGATCGTCGGTATCTCTGTAAACCTAGTTCAACCTCGTTACTGATAAGTAATCTTTTCTCATTCCTGTGATATGTGATCCCTTGTGAGCTAGTCACATGCTTGCAAGCCAATTGGATGACATTCCACCGAGAGGGCCCAGAGTATATCTATCCGTCATATGGATGGACAAATCCCACTCTTGATCCATGTGTCTCAACCCATACTTTTTGAATACTCAATGCCACCTTTATAACCACCCAGTTATGGTGTGGTGTTTGATGTCATCAAAGCATCCTTCCGGTGATGGTGATAAGCATGATCTCATGGTCGAAGGAATTAGGTTACTATGTATCAGAAAGCATATAACAATTGAACTATTGAAATGACTTGATCTTTATGCTACGCTTATCTATAGGAGTATGTCCATCATACCATTCTCCTAACGATATGATCTTTTGTTAATAACATCTCAATGTTCATGATAGGGAAACCTCAATCATTTATTAACCAACAAGCTAGTATTATGAAGAGGCTTTACTAGGGACTCTAATTTAGTTTACAAATCACACAAGTATTAATGTTTCCTTGTTAATACTGTTATAGCATGAATGTAAACATTTATCATAAACACAAAGATATAATAATAACTAAATTTATTATTGCCTCTAGGGCATATCTCCAACACTCCTCGGCTTCTTCCTCGTAGTATCCTCCTTCCTCCTCGTATCCATGGTCGGTACTAGCGTCTATAAATAAATACGAGGTACACAATCACCAAACAATACTTAACTATTTTCAATCCTCACAAAAAGATGTTCTATAGATGATCTAGCATCATCACTTATCATTACAAGATTAAAGCCTTTGTCTTATTTATTTTATTTTAGAAAAGTAATTTCTAATCATTGAAAAACTACTTAAGTTTTAATATTCTCCAACTCAAACATGGGATCATGTTGACACATGTCATCACCACATATTTCAGTACATGAGAATGTGATTTAAAGTGGTGTCACAATTTAATAAGGTTTAATCTTTTTATTATAAATAATTAAAGTGACTAGAAATGCCTATGTGGCATTCTTTTATTACTTGAACATTATTTCTGTAAGTAAACCCAAATGTTTTTATATATTCTAAAAGGTACGATCAAATGTGATTTTTGAGAGTTGGAATAAACTCAAAAGCTCTTATGGTTGAAATTTGAAAAATGTTTGAATGCAGAAAAGCTTCTGACTTGTTATTTTTACCAAGGTTGATCTACAGATCCAAATGATTTGAATCCAACGGGCTTGGATTAAGCATTTCAGTACCTTTCTGACAGAATTTGTTTCATGCAATTTGGTTCACTAAATCGAGCTGGGTTGATTTTTGAAACTAGGTACAGAACTGAGTTTGAATTAAAATAGAAAAATTTAAATTTAAATGGTCGGGCTGCGCGGGAAAGGTTAATGGGCCGGCCCATTGTCATTCCACAGCACGGGGCTCAGCTGACAGGGGGGTTCCACCAGTCAGTGGCTCATAACACGCTAAGCGGTACGGGGCGATGTGGTGCGTTGGATTAGAAAGGTGATCGACGGCTGAGGGTCGTCGTCGATGATGAACCTGTCACCGGGGAGCTCGAACGCTAGCGGCTCAGTGGGGGTGCATAGGGGGCATACCGGGGCTCCAGCAATGACGGCGAGGAGGGCAAACGACGAAGTCGACGACGCCGAGCTCAGGGATGGTCGCGGCAGCTCCGGGGGTGGTCAAAATCAATGGCTCCCTTCTTCTCGAGAGGCGGCCTGCTTCGGCGCAATTCTGGCAAGCTGTTGCTCCTCGTGCTCGGGCTAAGGGGTGGAATGATAAGTGTGGTGAGGGGAGTGAGATGGTGTGAAGAAATCGAGTGGGGGTTGCCTCCTTTTATAGGCTCGACGGCGAGACCGAGAGGGATGGGCAGGCGATGGTGGCGACACGGCTACGGGCGGCTACAGGCATGGCTGCGGTTGGCGATCGACGGGCGGTCTCCTGGCGATGCTCTAGAACTTAAATGCGCGTGTAGGGGCGGTGGCAATAGGTCGGGAACGTGCCGTGCTCTGCATGGCAGAGGCGGCGTCTTCGATGGCGAGCGGTGGCTGTGAGGCACGGGGCAGCGAACGGGCGTCTCTGCGGGGTTGCTGGGGTTGTGGTGATCACGCGTGCACGCAGCGAGGGCGGCGCGCGGTCTATGGGCGTGTGTCGAGGTTGGCACTCTAGCGCGCTCTCAGAGCTCAAGCACTGGACAGGGGGTGGTGGTGGACGGTGGCGTGCGTCTTATACATGGCGTTTAGGCTTGGTGCTTTCTCTGGCTAGCTAGCCATGGTCGGCTGGCAAGGGTTCCTTCGTCTTGGCATGGCATGGTGCAATGGGTAGGGGCTAGGGGTGGTCAAGGCACTGGTTGGCACTAGGGAAGACAAGTGTGATCAATGGTGAACAATGCTTAGCCAAATTACTGCTCAAAACAGTGAAGTTTGGCCAATTTGATTTTCTGTCTCCAAGTGTTTGATGAAATGGCCGCAACAAATTTATTTTTGAATTTTGAAAATATTTTTGGTGGGTGTGCTGGCATGTACTGGGGAATCTGTCGATGCTTGGGTTTTGAAAATTGAGCTGGTTTGAGTGGGTTTTGAAATAGTGGGATCTTCTCATATGAGATAGATTCAATTTTAAACTGTCATTTAAACTTAGCATTTGAATTTTTCTGGATAATCACAAAGTGGGCCTTGGTACTTTGTTATGAGTACTATCAAGGGGTGCAAAGATCCATACATGTTTTTGGTGACTTTTGAAAGTTAGAGATAGCCAAAGTAGGCATGGGAGTTAATTTGGCCAAAGTGTCCATTCACTTCTTTTGTTTATTTTGAGTTGTTTGTCTTTGGGAAAGGTTTGGGGATTGTTTAGATGATGTTTATTTCACCTAAGAATCATTTCACAAGCAAAGAAACATAGAATCATGGCAATTCAAAAAGAATCCAAATTTTGAATACACACACATATGAATGCTTTCATATTTTTAGTTGGAAAAGTTTTTGTTAACCCTAATTTTGATGATTAGAGTTTGACGATCCAAGTTTAATATTTTTGGGATGTTACATGCACGAGTTGTTCGTCAGGCTCTGCCGCCGCCGTTGACCGAGTCCTTCGCCGCCGTCGTCATGAAGCGACACCGCGTCGAGTCATCCCCTAGTGAGTCTCCCTCTCCCCGCCATCACCGTCAGACCCGCCCTCCCTCTCCTGCGCCTCACCAGCCATTTGTCGACCCGTACCGTTCGCCGGTGCGCCATTCTCCGGCCAGATGTTCTCCCCCGCGTCATGGGGAGGCTGAGCAGCATCGGGAGGGACGGGCGAGCCAGGCGGCGGAGCCCCGGGAACCTGCACGAGCCCCCTGTATAGCCCGCGTTTGCTGCGTGGCCGGTCGCCACTTCGCAGGGACCTCTCTCTGGAGGCCCAGCGACACGAACGCGACCTGTGTAGGGACCTCGAGAGGCGGGCTGTTGTGCATGGGAGAGAGGGCAGAATGTATGGTGGGAGGTATATAAGGGAAGGTGAGGCCTCACGTGCTTAGGGTGGTCGACAGAATGTGGTGCCGACCGTGCCGGTTCCGGCGGCGCCGTCCACACCTAAGAAGAAGAAGAAGAAGAAGAAGCGCCGGAAGACGCAGGGGGTTGGCACCGGGATTCCGCAGGGTGGTGCGAGCGCGGGAGGGGGCCAGCTTGGGCACCCACCCATGCCGCCACCCACGGGTGCGACATCCTCGATGGCGGGGGCCGCATCTCGCCCGAAGTCCCCTATCGCAACAAGTGCTTCAACTGCGGGGAGGTCGGCCACTTTCGTTGTGACTGCAAGGAGCCTGAACACTGCTTGTTTTATGGTGACCCGTCGCATTGGGTCCTAGACTACACTACCCGCTCCCCCCACCGTGAGAGCAGTACCCTGGAGCTTCTGGGCCACAGGATTGTCCTGGGCTTCTACTACATTGATCTGGTGAAGGTGGCACTGTCGGTCCCTCAAAACTGGCCAAGATTCGCGGGCTGCCAGACCAGGATCCTCCCTTGTCTGTGGAGGTGACAGAGGACATCATCTGTGTGAAGTTGAGGTCGTATGACTCTGACTTCGTGTGGAACGTGAGGGAGAATGCCCCATGGTGTTCTCGGTGATGTTCCTGTCCAGAGAGGCACTGCGTGCCCTCTCACTCAGTCGATGTTCCTCCCCATCCACAACATCAAGGTGTCGATCCGTGAGTCATGTGTCCACCCCGATACCACCGTTGCTCTGTCAACCGTTTGGGTGTGAATTCATGGCATCCCCGATGAAGTAAGAAAGGAGAAGTATATCAGACTCATCACCCAGGCAATTGGCAAGTTCGTGAGCTTCGACGTGGACTCCCTCCGTGGCCAGGGTCCGGTGCGGGTCCAGGTCAGACACCCGGATCCGACCAAACTGGACTGCACCCTCCCGCCCTTCTACTTCGGCACTCCGGGCAGGACCCTTACTATGGAGCTGGAGCGGGAGGAGGTGGGATCTCGGTCCCCATCGCCGGACCTCTCTGAGCACCGCCATGACCCCGGGGATGGGGGGGCTGACCTGTCCAGTGAGGAGGATTCGGAGGATGACCGGTGTCCCCCTATGCCTGCCCCTGCCTCCCAGGGGGGCGGCTCCCCCACCGGCGGCTGTGGGAGGGATGGGCCCCTTTGCTGCTGCTCTGTCCCTGGGGCCAGTTCTCATTCTTGCCCTCCCCCCGGTGGACGTCCCTAGGTGCCTTCGCCCCGATCCTCTGATCTCGGAGGAGATGGGAATTGCCCCCTATGGGTCGAACCTGGGCGAGGGGCTGGAGTACCTGGGGCTCTCTGGCTGGGCAGCGTCGCAGTCCGCCCCGTGCTGCAGCCCCACGACATCCTCTCCTCACTCCCCCGGGGCGGTTTGCTACACCCTCTCTCTGGGTTCCCTCCCGCTTCACTCGGGAAGCTGCCGGCTGGGGCCCCGGCGACTCCCCCCGCCCCACCCCCCTCTCGCGCTAGCGCTAGCATCGCCACTACGAGAGCCAGGACTAGCGGTGAGGGGAGGGAGCCGACCGTTCTCGAGCAGGAAGAGGCGATGGCGGCGTCCCGCAACCTTGACCTAGGTACGTCATGTCCCCCTTCCACTCCCCCTATTGTTTATTCTCCTCCTTCCGGGTCTAGATCCTCAGTTTTGGCAGATGTTCCAGAGGAGCGGTTAGTTATTGTGGCCAGGGATAGTGGGATCGTGTTCCGTGGGGAATGCGGTCCCCACTTAGAGCATATCACGGCGCTAAAGGTGAAGGAGGTCTATGATGGGGTGCTGGCAGCATCTCGTTCTCAGGCGGAGTAGGAGAAGCTGTCCAGACTCTAAGCCACCACTAGCACTGGGTTGCAGGGCCCGGTGACTAGGGGGTAGCCCACCCCGCCCACTGAGTGCGGAGATTGCCCTCACGACCCCCCAGGCAGGGGAAGGGGGAAGAGAGGGAGACCTCCCAAACCAGTGTCCAGGCCCTCGACAGGAGGTAGGGCCCGATCTGTCCCCCGTAAGGGGATCCCCCTGATAGTGTTTCCCAATGAGTCGCCCGATCTTCCTCTTTGATTGGAACATCCGGGGCTTTGGAAATGATGGTCGCAGACAACAGCTCAGGGACTACTTGAGGCAGGAAGATGTTGACATAGTGGGTCTACATGAGACGATTAGACAAGACTTCTCGATCCCTGAGCTGTAAGGATTGAGCTGCCACAGGTTTATCTGGCATTGGTTGTCATCCAATGGCCACTCTGGAGGGATCCTCTTAGGTGCAAAATAGGATACCTTCGAGGTCGAGGACATGGACCGCGGGTAATTCTTTGTGAGTATGGAACTCGCCTAAAGACGATCGAACCTCAGCTAGGAGGTGATCATTGTTTATGGCCCTGTGAACCATCGTTGCTCCCCTGATTTCTTGGCTGAGATCTCAGCCAAGGTGGGGAGATGTACTAGTCCTATGGTGGTGGAAGGGGACTTTAACCTTATTTGGTCCCCAGAGGAGAAGAGCTCTGATAATGTGGATATCTCTAGGATGCGTGGGGGCCGATACACCTGGTCTAACAACCGGGCGGACCTGATCAGGAGTGTGCTAGATCGGGTCCTGGTATCGGTGGAGTGGGAATTGTACTACCCCTTATGATCCCTTCGGGTGGTGGATAGGGTCGGGTCGGACCATTGCCCGCTCCTCCTCTCGACTGGTGGAGGCTCTCCACCGAAGCTTAGCCGATTCCACATCGAGAACTTCTGGCTCCAGCAACCAGGGTTTGTGGGGATGGTCCAGGCCAAGTGAAGCGCAGCGGCATTGGCAGTTCAGAGGGCTCGCACTGCGGTAGATGTTTGGCACTTCTGTGCTCTGATGGCCCACCAGTTCATGCGTTGGTGGGGGGCTTACCTTGGTGCTGAGTTGCGGCACAAGAAAGGCTACCTCCTCACGGCCATCCAGGACTTAGATAGGGCCGCAAACACAGCTGGTGTCTCTATGGAGGAATAGCTCGAGAGGTACGCATTAGACAATTCTCTCACGGAGATCTTTCGGGGGCGGGAGACGTTCTGGCGGCAATGAAGCCGCCAAAATTGGCTCCTCAAAGGGGATGCGAACACCGCCTACTTCCATGCCATTGCTAATGGCAGACGTAGGAAGTGTTCTATCCCCTGCCTTTGGGATAGTGGACGTCTCTTGGAGGAGGATAAGGATGTCACCTCCCTTATCTACTCCTGCTATACGGAGCTTTTTTCGGCTGGCCCCCGGTCAGGGGTCGCGTTAGCCGGAAACTTTAGGCCAGAGGGAGCCAGAGTATCCGACGCGGAGAACTTGGAGCTCACGCTCTTGTTCTTGCCAGCTGAGGTTGGGCAGGCCATCATGGAAATGAAGACAAACTCGGCCTCGGGCCCTGATGGCCTCCCTGTCATTTTTTTTACAGAAGTTCTGGGAGAGTATACAGGGGGCTGTGATGCCCATGTTTCAGGAGTTATTTGTTGGGACCCTCGTGATGTCACGACTAAACTTTGGTGTGATTACCCTGATTCCCAAGGTGGTGGGAGCCACGGATATTCGGTAGTTTAGGCCGATTAGGGTAATCAATGTAATCCAATAGATTATGTCCAAGGTATGTGCGCATAGGTTGGATCCTATCATGGAACGCCTGATGCACCCTTACCAGTTTGCCTTTCTAAAGGCAGATATATCCACGATGGGATCCTGGTGCTCCATGAGATTATCCACGAGGTAAAGGTTAGGCGACATGGAGGCGTATTCCTGAAGCTCGACTTCCAAATGGCCTATGATAGGCTAGATTGGGCCTTTCTTCTCCAAGTCCTCTAGCGTAGGTGCGGTGACCCAGCATACCACTGCATGTGTAGTACACTATAGTCGTTGACATGACATCCACAGATCACCGTTCTGTAAATATCACATCCCTCAAAGTGGTACAATAGAAACATTGCGGGTCCATATTACAAACATTCACACATTATTATTACAATACCAGAAGTTCGAGACTTCAAAAGGATTCAACTTACAAACCAAAATATAAAGTGTTTCAGCAGAATTTAAAAGTAGCAACTCCAACTAGGAGTTGAGCTCAGCAGCTTATTCTATAAAGTTCATGCTGCCCGGCTCCGTCGATTACAACTAACTAGGATGCTTAGTTGGACTCGTTATCATCGACACCATAGCGGATTTCATAATCCACTCCTTCAACACCTCCTGACAGGTTAGAATCCTCGTAGAACACATCTTCTTGACATTCGGCTGCATACATTGGCACGTCCTCGGGATCCTCATAGTCTAAGCAAGGGATCAAAGGAAAGGATGAGTAACAGCGTTACCCAACAATTTCATTATATTCAAGGTGGGAAGTTTGATGTTCTAACTACCACCTCGGACTATAAGTCCTTGGCACTATGCAGTT
Organism: Avena atlantica; assembly: GCA_910589765.1. Taxonomy (NCBI): domain Eukaryota; kingdom Viridiplantae; phylum Streptophyta; class Magnoliopsida; order Poales; family Poaceae; genus Avena; species Avena atlantica. The sequence goes on along the minus strand of OU342739.1, from coordinate 477,937,862 downwards.
TTTGTAAATATTTCTTCAAAGATTGATTTTATTATAAAAATCTATGACCATCAGCCTTCACAGGTTGACCAGAACTTTCATGGAGTTTCTTTCCTGCCGTGTTCGTAGCTCCTTCCCGGAACAGGGAGTAAAAAGTTACAATTCTTACACTCTATAGAGGTGCGTTACTTTACCCATGAGAGATCAACTCCTTGTTGCATAACCGGGCGTACTTTCCCGTCCAAAATTCCATGATGTGGGGCCCAGTAGTTGGTCCAAGCCAATCACTGCCCCCTTCGCGACCTTGCATGCCTCCTTGGTGTACACCATGCCCACATAATGAATTACGGCAATGGTATGCACAAACCTTTAGATGCCAGAACTATCGTGGGACGTTGAGGGTTCCCACCCATATGCTGCATATCCTCTACAAATTACCAATTAATATGCATGCTACGAGGATAACAGCCACGACCTGCACATCCGGCTACATGCGAGAGGAAGAAGATACAGCTGACTTCTCTGTCCCATTCCAAATCTCATGGCTAACACGTAATATACGATGCTAGAATCACTGATGTCAGGGGTTATTAAGTCCCTAATTGATTATCATTGTTGCAAATAGAACCCTAAGTTCTATTGCTCCATTATATCACCACTTAGGATGATATCTATGATTTCTTTATTTGTGGAAATATTATTTTCTTTCTTTGGAGTATATATTATAACACACAATTTGCAAATACTTTGATAAAGAGTCTTCAAAGGATATGAGCAAGTGATGAACTTTCCTTGTGATGGCAAGGTAGTGAAGTCTGATGCTTGCACTAGACCTTGAGCTTCTATGTCTACAAAATCATCATTATTGCCCGGTAAGGACAATATTTAAAGAAGCAAAATGATTATGCAAAGTAATGTAATGCATCATTTAGCTTTATATGTATTCTTCCCCATTTATTTAAATTATAAAAATTCTTTTAATAAAGAGTTTATAAATATTAATTTTTAATATTTATTGAATATTGTATTCTTTTATTTTTATTTCAATTTATTATTATTTTATTTAATTAATAATTCCTTTAAGAATTATCATTAAATACCCAAAAATTGATATTAAATATTGGTTTAGTATTTTCTAAAATACTATAATATTAATATATAATGAAAGTGATTTTTACTTATTTTTATCATCTTTCAAAAAAAATTAAAATTCCATAAGGAATATATATATTGCAAAATTCTTAATAAAATTTATATGTCTAAAATTTTATTTATTAATTTATTTGGATAATTTGGATTATTGTGAATCCAAAAATATTTTATTTATAATTTTTGGACTTTTATTTTATTTTCTAGAATTTATTAAAGTTTAGGGGCATTTTGGTCCTTTCCTTTTTATTAAAACTGGATTTAAGTGATTTGGGCTGACTGTTTGGGTCTATTGGGCTCTTGTGACCCAGTAGGGCAAAGTCAAAACCAACACCCCAAAGGGGTATTGGCCCAACCCAACCCAACACTCTATCTCTCTCTCTCTCTCTCTCTCTCTCTCTCTCTCTCTCTCTCTCTCTCTCTCTCTCTCTCTCTCTCTCTCGAGCTCTCCTCTCTCCTTCTCCTCCCCCGACCCCGTGGTCAGTGGTGCTGCCGTCGGCGATTCGCACTATCGTGGACCTTCCTGACCGCCGTCGTGGTGCAGTACGAGGTTATCGGCCCCACTCTTCCCTCCTGTCCTATTTGATTTGAACCTAGAGCCCTCCTGTGGCCAGATCGATGCCGTTCCGAACCCTAGGGTTTGGGGTTGGCGTTGGTGCTGACGTTGCCGCTGCTGTCGTGTGCCGTGGTGATGCTCCTCGCCCCCAGGCATGGCTATGGTCGTCGATGTGGCGTTGTGTGGGTTGCAGCGCCCCCTTGGGGGTGCTCCCCATGCCGCCATGTTCGTCGACCTCCTCTGCTTCCTCTTCTATTCTAGAGCGAGGACCTTTGGTAAGTAGTTATTCTCCCTATCGTGCTCTCTATGCTAGGCTATCCCATGCTACATGTTGGTAGTGGCCTTTCCTGGTTAGTGTCATGTCCTGATTAAGATGGTTTGTTCTTCTTAGGGTTCATACCCCTCTATGGATTAGATATCTAATGAATTGGATCATGTATTGATGATCCCTAAGCATGATACGTGGTTGTTAGCTGTGGCTTGCTGTTTATGATTAGCTGTGGTGATGCTAGTGGTTTACCAGATGTTTCTATGGATTAATTTTGATATGGTGTAGATGGTAAAGTTGCTCTAGGAGCAATACTTGGGAAATCTAGTGGTTTAATAGCTCACCACTGTCATTACTTGGTTAATGACAGTGAGTGTTGTGTGATGAAGTCATTGTATTAGTACTATTGACTTAAGAATTCATATATAGCTTGAGATCAAAATGGTATTTTGCAGTGAAGATTTATAAATGAATATTCTTGGTTATGATTCATGTGATTAAGAACAGGAAAATGATTTGTAGTTGGTTGGTTGTATCTGTGAAGATTGGATGCTTAACCTGGTTAGTTTAGAACTGTTCTTGTGTCACCATTCTAATATGGCACACAAGACTAGATTCTATTACTTATCTTAGTTTTTGTTCAAGCTTAAGATGAGTTTGGCATTAAAGATAAGTAGAAACTTCTTTTCTTAAATCCCTAAGACCCATGATGTTGGTCTGAGGTTTAGGGATTAAGCCTTTATCTTGTTGATTCTCATGGAGTGCTTATGGTAGTGATACCAGCTACTGTTTCTTGAATCAAAGTTGGGGAAAATATTGATTGTAGGCTTGATAACTTAAATAGATCCATAAGATTAAATCCTAAGGTGCTACTCCTATTTAAGAGATGTGCCTAGAAGTTTAAATCTTGGCTATATTCATTCTTGAATTGAAATATAGCTTGATAACTTAGATCAATGATGTTGTCCCGAGATCTTAGTTGGATCTTTATAGTTTTCTGATTGCTTTTAGTGTTTAAAACTTCAGTGATGGATTCACCCCACTTGGGTGTTTTCTGAGAATTTGAGTAAGAGACAAATTATGAATGCTTGTCTAATCTTAGACAGATAGATCATGTGATGGTCTATTTCACTCACCACACTCATTTGATGTTGGGTTTTCCAGTGGTTGATCTTGTGGTAGCTTGATCTGGTGCTCTCCTGGTGTTTCCAGCTCCTAGTCTTGTTCTTGATCTAGCCCTTCAACTCCTGATCCTGGTGGCTTGATCTTGTCCTTGCTATCCACCTGATCTACCCCTCCTTATGTCACCATTTTGGTGATGTGATCCAGGTTTTGATTGGTGTGATCTTGCTAGGCTTTGGCTTGGTTTAGCTGGTGGCTGTTGTGCTTGGTGTGTAAGAACAATGAAATGGTGTGGGGATGCCTCCCACGGCTGTGCTGATGGTTTTGTGTGTGTGCAGTTGTTGTTGTGGTGCTGACAGCACACACCATGCAGTTTGGTGTGTGTGCTGCCTGTGTGCCTACTACACAAGTTGTGGATATGTTCTGAATTTGAAAGTTACTTTTATCAGATTACCTTTTACTTGGCTGGTGAAACTTGCCCCTCCTTGTTGTTTATCTGGCTTGTGGCTTGAAATTATGAAATATATATTCTTTCATTTTGGTGCAATTTGCTCCTTAAAAGATTACTCAATGATGAAATCTTGAACAGTGCACTTCACTGTCAAATCTGACAGTAATATACTTTTAACCTTAACTTTCTTTCTTTTTTTGTTTGTGTTTATTTTGCAGGTACCAGACTTGAAGATCAAGACTTTAGTTTAGGGTTTTTTTCTTTATAGAATAGTCATATGTAATATTTCTTTATTCTTTTGTAATTTTATTTTTATTCTTTTTGTAATAAAGATTGTACTATTATTCAATAATTAAAGATTATTCTTTTATTTCTTTACTATTGTAAAGTTTGTTGCTCATTTACATAAGTTACATTTGTGTAACTTATTTATTGAATAAAATTTTGAAATAAAGATTCTTATTCTTAATTGTTTTCTTTATATAAAGTTTAAACTACTAATCATTAACTCTTGACTAAAGCATAATACTCAAACATAACTTTAAATCCTTTTGAACTATAATTTCAACACTCAAGTTTAAATTCAAATTTCATTTCCCAAAACACATTAGTCCACAAAGATCATATAAAAGCCTATAAAAATCATCCTCCAAGACTATACCTAATCTCAAAGCATGAAAGAAACTTTGATCACTAAAGGTTTTTATTTGGCGAAAAATTTACCCACCTTTTTACAAATGAATGCATGAATTTTCATAGATTCCTAAATGCTAGGATGTTACAGACTTCCCCCCTTAAATTAAACTTCGTTCTGAAGTTTATTGAGATGTACCTGAATAGTTCTGGATAGGCTTTTCTTAAATCCTCTTCCTTTTCCCAAGTGGCTTCCCTTTTAGGGTGATGTTCCCACTGAACCTTGCAGTACTTGATTTCCCTATTCCTCAACCTTTTCCAGTTTTCTTCTAAAATTTTACAGGGCTTTTCAACATCAGTCAAGTCTGCTTGTAGTTCTATCTCCTGATGTGTGATTGCGTCATCCGGAACTTTCAAACATTTACGAAGTTGTGACACATGGAAAACATTATGCACTTGAGCCAATCTTGATGGTAACTCCAAAGCATAAGCTATAGTCCTGTTCTGACTCAGTATCTTGAATGGTCCAATATATCTTGGACTCAACTTTCCTTTAACTCCGAATCTTTTAACCCCTTTCATTGGACTTACTTTCTAATATACCATGTCTCCCACTTTTGGATGCCAAGATCTTCGACTTTGATCAGCATAACTTTTCTGCCTACTTTGAGCTATTTTTAGTCTATCCTTGATCTTATCAATGATATGTTGTCTTTCCTTGATATAGTCTGGTGCAAACTCTTTACTACTACCAGGATCATACCAACATATTGGTGATTTACACTTCCTTCCATACAGAACCTAATATGGAGCTGCCTTCAGACTACTCTGATAGCTTTTATTGTAGGAAAATTCTGCCAATGGTAGATGATCTTCCCATGTACCTCCAAAATCTAATGCACAAGATCTTAACATGTCTTCTAGAATATGATTTGTTCTTTCTGTTTGACCTCCTGTCTCTGGATGATAGGCTGTGCTAAATGTTGGAGATATGCCCTAGAGGCAATAATAAAAGTGGTTATTATTATATATTTGTGTTTATGATAAATGTTTACATTCATGCTATAAACAGTATTAAATTGGAAACATTAATACTTGTGTGATTTTTAAACTAAATAAGAGTCCCTAGTAAAGCCTCTTTGTAATACTAGCTTGTTGGTTAATAGATGATCGTGGTTTCCCGATCATGAACATTGAGATGTTGTTAACAACAAGATCATATCATTAGGAGAATGGTATGATGGACATAATCCTATAGATAAGCGTAGCATTAAGATCAAGTCATTTCAATAGTTCATTTGCTATAAGCTTGTTGATACATAGTAACCTAATTCCTTTGACCATGAGATCATGCTAATAACCATCAACAGAAGGATACTTTGATGACATCAAACGCCACACCGTAACTGGGTGGCTATAAAGGTGGCATTGAGTGTTCGGGAAGTATGGGTTGAGGCACATGGATCAAGAATGGAATTTGTCCATCCATATGACAGATAGATATACTCTGGGCCCTCTCGGTGGAATGTCATCCAATTAGCTTGCAAGCATGTGACTGGCTCACAAGGGATCACATATCATGGGAACGAGAAAAGAGTACTTATCGGTAACGAGGTTGAACTAGGTATGCAGAGATATCGACGATCAAAACCTCGTATAAGTAAACTATCGTGAGACAAAGGGAAATTGGTATCATATGTAAGTGGTTCATTTGATCGCAAAGTAATCGTAGAAATATGTGGGAGCCATATGAATTTCCAGATTCCTCTATTGGTTATTGATCGGAGAAGCGTCTCGGTCATGTCCGCATAATTCACGAACCGTAGGGAGACACACTTAAGGATTCGATGTTGTTTAGTAGATATGGAATGTTAATAGGGATACTGAATGTTGTTCGGATTCTCGGACGGGATCCGGGATATCACGAGGAGATCCGGAATGGTCCGGAGAATAAGATTCATATAAGGAAAGTCCGATTTCAGAGTTCGGGAAAGTATCCGATGTTTTCATCGGATAGGTTCTAGAAGGGTCTAGAAGGTTCACCGGTCCGGAAGGAGAATGGTCCATGAATGTGTCATGGGTAAGTGGAATGATTGGATCATATCCTAGGTCACTTGGTGTGGGCATTTGCAAGAGAGAGTTAAAGCTCTAAACTGAAAGTCAAACGGGAAGTTTGAAAAGTCAAACTGGAAAAATAGTTTCCTAGTGGAAGAAGAAACAAGTCCTTCTCTCAATCCAACTTGGGTTTGGGTTTCGATTCAAACCCACCCCTCCCAAGGCTGCCCCTCCCTCTCATAAATAGAGGGGGAGGGCTACCCCAACACTACAAGACCTAGCCCCTCTCCACCCGAGCCGCCGCCGCCCTAGCCGCCGCCGACACCTCCTCCTCCTCCCGGACTTCTAAACCCTAGATCTCCAGGAAACCCTAATCCACCATAACTCGCATCAGCTTAGGCGAAGCCCTGCGGGATCTTCTCTCTACTTCTGACACCACGCCGTCGTGCTGCCGGAATTTTGAGGGGAGAACTACAACCTCCGTTGCCTGCTAGAACAAGGGAGAGGAAGGTCTTCATCGAGTACCGAACGTGTGACCGACTGCGGAAGTGCTGCCGGAACGCAGCGCCGGAAGGATCATCTATGCGATCTTGAGATCGGCAAGTATACGACTACATCACCCACGAGAATCTGCTCTCGTTAACCACTTTGGAATCTTCGAGGGTGAGTGCTTCTATCGACTCGTTGCTACAATCTAGTAGATAGATCTTGGCTTGTTTGTGTGCATGCGGTAGAAATTTTTTGTTTTCCATGCTACGAATCCCTACACTAAAATCCAACTTTGAACCAAGTGTTTCATGCAATTGCTTCCAAAATGCTGAAGTAAACACTGATCCCCTATCAGTTATGATCTTTTTGGGCACTCCATTGTTACTTACTATCTCCTTGATGTAGACTTATACTAACTTCTCGGCATTATCTTTCTGATTTACCGGAATAAAATGTGCACTTTTAGTGAGTCTGTCCACAATTACCCAGATCATATCCTTCCGTTTAGGTGTCATGGGCAATCCTGTGATGAAGTGCATATCTATTTCCTCCCACTTCCATTTGGGAATTTCCAAAGGTTGTAATGGTCCTTCTGGACTTTGATGTTCAGTCTTCACCCTTTGGCAAGTATGGCATTCTGATACATATTTCCCAATGTCCCTTTTCATGTTATTCCACCAGAATAGTTCTTTCAAGTCCATATACATCTTAGTACTTCCTGGATGTATAGAATATGGTGTTTCATGTGCTTCCCTGAGTATGAAATCATGAATCTCAGTCACATCCGAAACACAAAGACGGTCTTGAAACCATAAAGACTCATAATATCCAAGGCAAAAAACTGATTTTTGCCCTTGAGATATCCTCCGAATTTCCTCAGCAATAAAAGGATCTTCTGCTTGATGTCTAAAAATTTCGTGTTTAAGATCACTGTCCTACTCTGCAACTACCTGCATAGTAGCTAATCCTCCAAGAACATTTGTTCTAATGAATTGAAGCTCTAATCTTTCCAAGTCCATTTGTAACTCTTTTGGTAACTCCCGATTGCTAGGCTGAATGTCTGCACTCTTTTTGCTTAACGCATCAGCTACAACATTTGCTTTCCCTGGAGTATAGTTGATTGTTAAATCATAATCTTTGATTAGTTCCAACCAACGCTTATGTCTCATATTCAACTCTTTTTGAGTAAATAAATATTTGAGACTTTTATGGTCAGTGTATAACTCGCATTTGGCTCCATAAAGAAAATGCATCCATCCTTTCAGCGCAAAGACTACTGCTACTAACTCTAAATCATGATTTGGATAATTGACTTCATGTGGTTTCAGTTGTCTTGAACCATAAGCAATCATCTTACGATCTTGCATTAACACACAACCCAAACCTTCTTTAGATGCATCACAGTATACTGTGAAGTCCTTCCCTGTTTCAGGAACTGCTAACATTGGAGCTATGGTTAACCTAGTCTTCAACTCCTGAAAACTTTCTTCACACTTCTCATCCCAATTGAATGGTGTATTCTTAACAATTTGGTCATTGGTCCAGCTATTTTGGAGAAACCTTCAATGAATCTCCGATAATAACCAGCCATCCCCAAGAAACCTCGAATTTGTTTCACATTGGTTGGTGCAGTCCACTCTAGTACTGACTGGACTTTAGATGGATTTACAGCAATTCCATCTTTACTGATCACATGGCCGAGGAATTCTACCTCATCTAGCCAAAATTCACATTTACTGAACTTAGCATAAAGTTTATGTTCCCTTAAAATCTGTAATGCTATTCTCAAATGATCAGCATGCTCTTCCTTATCCTTGGAATATATCATAATATCATCAATGAAGACTATGACGAACTTATCCAAATATGGCATGAAGATTTTGTTCATCAGATTCATGAATATTGCTGGTGCATTGGTCAAACCAAATGGTACTACCAGATACTCATGGTGTCCATATCTTGAGACAAATGTTGTCTTTGGAACATCCTCAGGCTTAATTTTTATTTGATGGTATCCCGATCTTAGGTCGATCTTTGAAACTACTCCGGCTCCTTTCACTTGATCAAAAAAATATTGAATCCTTGGTAAAGGATACTTATTCTTTATAGTAACGTTGTTCATATTTCTATAATCTCCACACATCCTTCTTCCACCATCTCTCTTATCCACAAAGATTACTGGTGTTCCCCATGGGGATACACTTTCCTGGATAAACCCTTTTCTGACTAACTCATCAATTTGCTCTTTGAGTTCTTTTAATTCTTTGGGTCCCATGTTATAGGGTTCTTGAGCTATTGGTGATGTACCAGGAATTACATGAATAGTGAACTCTATCTCCCGACCTGGTGGCATTCCCGGTAGCTCTGCTAGAAAAACATCTTGAAATTCATTTACTACAGGAATATCTTCCAATTTTACCTCTTTCATCGAGTTCAACTACAAATCCACCATGATATGACTATGCTTATCTGCTTGATAGACTATCCTTGCTCCACTTGGAGTTTTGATTGAGATAGTTTTCTCCTCACAATTTATCTGAGCCCCATGTTCCATCATCCAGTCCATCCCCAGCACTACTGCAATTCCCTTCAAAGGAATCACATAAAGGTCTGCAAAGTATGTATAACCACAGATCGAGATAACCTGATATTGTTTAATGTGGCGTACAATCACATTTCCCCATGTCGTAACTACGGTCACGGGGCTTTCTAACGTTGCCCTTCTAATCCCGAACTTATCATAGAATTCTTCAAAAATGAATGAATTAGTTGCACTAGTATCAAATAGAACTTTGCTGGGATTGGTAAGGATATTGAGCGTACCTATTACTGCATGATCCGAATTATCCACCTCCTCTAGGGTTGCGCAATTCAGCTTCCCGGTAGGTCTGTTCCTCTTGCCATTGTTGTTCTTGACATTATTTGCGCCTCGATTGGGTTGTCCATTTTCCTTCACTAGCTTGTCCTCCTCCCTTGGTAGGCCAACCTCCTGGTGGTTTGCTCGGACAATCGGGCTTGATATGCCCCTTCTGACCACAACCGTAACAGATCACTACAGGCTTTTTGCATTCCCTCTGGAAATGCCCTGGAATTCCACAGTTGTTACAAATAACATTCCTTCTAGGATTGGATTGATTTCCACCACTGCCTTTATTATTGTTATTGTTATTGTTGCTATAGGCCTTGTTCCGGGGTTTGAACTCCATATTGGGTTTAGGTTTACTTGACTGAATTCTCTTGGTTTCCTTCTTGGCTCTCTTCCTCCTATCCTCTTGGACATTCTTGTAGTCATCTTCAAAAGTAATTGCTGCATCTAGCAACTGTTGATAAGTTTGCTTATTAGCCAACCTTAGCTGCATTCTCACAAATGGATTTAACCCACGCAAGAAATGCTTCTTCCGCTTCTCTTATGTGTTAACATCCTCCTCAGCATAACGAGACAGTTGACTAAACTCCTGGATATACTTCATGACACTAGTATATCCCTGCTGAAGCTCCTCAAATTCTCTCCGCTTCAAATCCGTAACACTCTCCGGAACATGATATTCACGGAATCTCTGCTTGAACTCCTCCCAGGTGAACTCCCTTACTGGTTGTTGCATGGCCAACTGATTCTCCCACCATGATGTTGCAGGTCCAGTCAGAAGATGAGTTGCATACCTCAATTTCTCCTCGTCCTTACAACCTACAGTCTTCAGCTTTCTTTCTGTATCTGCTAGCCAATCTTCTACATCCATTGGTTCAGGAGCTGATGCAAAAGGTAACGGCCTTGCATTCTGGAAGTCAGAAAGACTCACTCCTCCACCTTTAGGTGCCCTCTGATTTACTCGTCCCAGCAACTCTTCCATGAACTTGTTCTGGTCTCTTGCATCATTTGCATACACTACATAAAGTTCTGCTCCATTAACAACCTCATTGGTGGTGGTGGTAATGCTCCCTGATTTGCTGTATCTGCATCGGCCTTCTCTTTGGCCTCACGTTCCCTCCGCTGCTACTCTGATTTGGTTTCTACACTCGTATCCATGACCCTCTAGCCCTGCAATATAAAGAGAATACTCATAATTACATCATGCACATGTTTTCTGAGCTCGACTTTACACACAGAACTAGTCACACAATGAAGATCCAAAGAAAATCCAAATATGCATTTGACATATTATACATAATATCATAACAATACAAAGTCATTACAACATATACCATATAGGTATAATCACAACACTACCTTATTTATCTAACTAACTTATTCTTGGAGTACAATACACAGTACTTGATACCTCTAACTAGTTGCCTACTTCTAGTAGTAACTACGCTCATCATACATGCCTAATGTCCAACTGTGACGACGTGTCGCTTGTCGCACAATTTGTGGAACAAATGGCCTTCCTGAAGGAACATACTCAGTATCTGAAGTGTCACGACTTGAGTCATTACTCAACCTGAGCGCATTAACTCCCTCCAGCTCAGCTGAAAAGTCTTCAGAAACATATTCAACATTATCTCCTGCCTGCATATCCTAAGCATCATTCCTTGAGGTGTCAACAGGATACACAGATCCTGCTAATCCCTAGGTGCTCCTTTGGGAAAGATAGTTAAACACCAGATAATGTATATTCCCTGGGTTTTGAGAAGATGTTGATGTTTCAAACACTCTCTCCTCAGGATCTTCTTCTTCATCCTGATTATCTATCGACATGGCATTTCTACTACTGTTACTAGGGTTAATTCTTGCACCCATCCAGCTAGATTGTCCAACATTTCTATCAGAACTATCTGTGGATATCTGGTGTTCATGAGATCCTTCATAAGATCCCCTTCTCCAACCATCAGAATTCTCAATAGGAAGTTCTGAATCAGAACCATCCTCTGAACCTTGTGGTACTGCATACCTCATATCCATAGTAGGATCATGTATAGGTTCATGACTTGGTGAATAAGGATATGGTGTAAAAGATTCAGGATCTATAGGTATATCCTTAAAGATAGGTTTTGCACTACTACTTGCTTCCTTCTCCAACTGGATTGCTAATTGCTTCCTCCTTTCCGGATCAGTTAGATCCTCTAACATGTCATTTTTATCTTCGACAATCACTTGATGTGTCTTATAAAAAGACGCAATGAATGTTCGGTATCTATCCATAAACTTGGAAGCTAACTTAGGATGCTTCTTAACTAAAGTAAGATGATACGGTATAGGCTCCGAGTCTATAGAATCATGAGGTATCACAGATAATGTGCTACCTTCTAACTCCTTGGTTTTATGCTCCCGGATATTAGTTATCGCCTCCACAACGGCAACATGATATGCTGCTAACTGACTCCTACCTTCACCTATAAGTAGATCGGGATATAATCCAAGATCCTCTGGAAGTTGGATACTAACACGATACTTGGATAACATCCGGCCATCATAGTAGGTTATGGTGTTCACTGGAATTCTGGTTGGACAACTAAAAATCTTTAAAAGTTGACGAAGTTGGTCCGTGAATGATCCTTGATAATCATCAAGAGTCCCCTATTTCCTTACCAAAGTCTGTTTGGAAACTTTGGTGCCATAGCTCTGTATATCAAGAAAATATTTTTTATTAGTAACCAATAATATATTGCATCATAACAAAGAATTATCACACTAAAACATATAACGAAATATTCTCATTTGAATACCCATTATATTTCTTTTAGAGAATTATTTATTGTTGCTACACTCTCCTACAGGTAATACCCTTACTAGGTTTCCAACCTAAGGTCAAAGAAATTTGCTCTGATACCAACTGCAGAGACCCAGCATACCGCTGCATGTGTAGTACACTATAGTCGTTGACATGACATCCACAGAATACCGTTCTGTAAATATCACATCCCTCAGAGTGGTACAACAGAAACATTGCGGGTCCATATTACAACATTCACACATTATTATGATTACAATACCAGAAGTTCGATACTTCAAAAGGATTCAACTTACAAACCAAAATATAAAGTTTTTCAGCGGAATTTAAAAGTAGCAACTCCAACTAGGAGTTGAGCAAAGCAGCTTATTCTATAAAGTTCATGCTGCTCGGCTCCGTCGGTTACTACTAACTAGGATGCTTAGTTGGACTCGTTATCATCGAAACCATAGCATATTTCGTAATCCACTCCTTCAACACCTCCTGACAGGTCAGGCTCCTTTTAGAACACATCTTATTGACATTCGGCTGCATAAATTGGCACGTCCTCGGGATCCTTAGAGTCTAAGAAAGGGATCAAAGAAAAGGATGAGTAACAGTGTTACCCAACAAGTTCATTATATGCAAGGTGGGAAGTTTGATGTTCTAACTACTGTAGGGGTTTGTAGCATGGAAAACAAAAAAATTCTACCGCATGCACACAAACAAGCCAAGATCTATCTACTAGATTGTAGCAACGAGTCGATTAGAGTACTCACCCTCGAAGATTCCAAAGCGGTGAACGAGAGCAGATTCTCGTGGGTGATGTAGTCATACACTTGCCGATCTCAAAATTGCGTAGACGATCCTTTCGACGCTGCGTTCCGGCAACGCTTCCATAGTCGGTCACATGTTCGGTACTCGATAAAGACCTTCCTCTCCCTTGTTCCAGCAAGCAGCGGAGATAGTAGTTCTCCCCTCGCGATTCCGGCAGCACGACGGCATAGTGTCGTAAGTAGAGGGAAGATCCCGCAGGGCTTCACCTAAGCCAGTGCGAGTTATGGTGGATCTAGGGTATCTGGCGATCTAGGGTTTAGCAGGCTAGAGAGGAGGAGGCGTGGCCGGCGGCAGCTAGGGCGGCGACAGCGAGCCAGTGGTGGCGCGGCAGCGGCGACGCAGCTGGCGGCGGCGGTGCAGTGGCGACGGGCGCCGGCGGCTTGGGTGTGGGGAGGGGCTGGTTGTGTGTCTCTTGGGGCACCCCTCCCCTCTATTTATGAGAAGTAGGGCATCTTGGGAGACGGGAGTTTGAATCCTTCCCCAAACCCAAGTTGGAGATAAGCAAGGACTCTTTCCTTCTTCCACTAGGAAACTATTGTTCCAGTTTGACTTTTCAAACTTGCTTTTTGACTTGCAATTAGGAGCTTAATTCCTCTCTTGAAAATGCCCAGCCAAGTGACCTAGTACATGATCCAATCATTCCACTTACCCATGACACATTCATGATCCATTCCTCTTCCGGTCCGGTGAACCTTCTAGACCCTTCTAGAACCTCTCCAATGAAAACATCAAAATCATTCCCGAACTCCGGAATCGGACTTTTCTTATATGAATCTTATTCTCTGGACCATTTCGGATCTCCTCGTGTTATCCCGGATCCCATCCGAGACTCCGAACAACATTCGGTATCCCTACTAACATTCCATATCTACTAAACAACATCGAATCCTTAAGTGTGTCTCCCTACGGTTCGTGAATTATGCGAACATGACCGATACACTTCCCCGATCAATAACCAATAGAGGAATCTGGAAATTCATATGTATCCCACATATTTCTATGATTACTTTGCGATCGAATGAACCACTTACATACCATACCAATTTCCCTTTGTCTCGCGATAGTTTACTTATCCGAGGTCTGATCGTCGGTATCTCTGCATACCTAGTTCAACCTCGTTACCGATAAGTACTCTTTTCTTGTTCCCGTGATATGTGATCCCTTGTGAACCAGTCACATGCTTGCAAGCTAATTGGATGACATTCCACCGAGAGGGCCCAAAGTATATCTATCTGTCATATGGATGGACAAATACCACTCTTGATCCATGTGCCTCAACACATACTTTCCGAACACTCAATGCCACCTTTATAGCCACCTAGTTATGGTGTGGTGTTTGATGTCATCAAAGCATCCTTCCGGTGATGGTGATTAGCATGATCTCATGGTCGAAGGAATTAGGTTACTATGTATCTGAAAGCTTATAGCAAATGAACTATTGAAATGGCTTGATCTTAATGCTACGCTTATCTATAGGAGTATCTCCATCACACCATTCTCCTAATGATATGATCTTGTTGTTAATAACATCTCAATGTTCATGATCAGGAAACCATGATCATATATTAACCAACAAGCTAGTTTAACAAGAGGCTTTACTAGGGACTCTTTTATGTTTACAAATCACACAAGTATTAATGTTTCCGGTTAATACAATTATAGCATGGTATGTAAACATTTATCATAAGCATGAAGATATGATAATAAACTTTTTATTATTGCCTCTTGGGCATATCTCCAACAGTCTCCCACTTGCACTAGAGAAAATAATCTAGTTTCAAATCTTTGTGTAGTCAACACCTATGGCTTTCCGGTGTTGTATGTACACTATTGCTAGTGGTCATCTGATATTCGGATCCGACACTGTAGCAGTCCCAACCTGATAAGGTAGAGATCCCTGTGTTTACAATGCTAGTCCCTGGATCAATAGTTAGCATCCATAGTTAAGATGTAATATCAAGAAACAAAGGTCATAATACAACTTTATTACCAGGAATAAAATAATTCATTACATCTTACATAGCTCATTTGGCTATCTCATTACAATGCAACAGAAATAACTATAGCATGGAGTCCTTCATCTTCAAAGTGCCACAGGAAACCATGTTGGTTGTAGACTTGTAATCCTAATCAACACACTTCACTAACGACAAACAAACCTGCAACATAATAAGTTACAGCCATCGGTCAATACATTTGAATTGTATTGGCAAGTTTCACTACTATGTAGAAATAAGTGGAAGCTATCAATACATGCATATTTGGCTAAGTAGGGTTTAGGCTCATTTGTAGAAAGCAATATAGTTTTATCCTATCTTTTCAAAATAGTTTTGATCTTTTGACAATCTTTCTGAACTCATTGGAAACTATAAGTGCTTCTAATCCCTTGTTGACACCATCAAGTTTTACTTTGAGAAATTGGAATGTCGAGATCTTCCATAGCTTCAGGCCTTAGTTGCTTAGAGTTGTCCGTAATCGGGGACACGGCTAAGTACTTAGAATTTGATCTTCTGCAGAAGTTGTACACTTTACCCACATGACACAATCTCGTATTGATGCCACCAGTGGCCGCTGGATAAGTACACACCAAATGGAGTACCGGTAGATCGAGAATGTGACAAAGTCTTTCCATAGAAGTCCTCCTAATACACAATGCTAGCTTGTCTACCAGGCACCAATGTATGGATATATTTCCAATACACAATTCTAGTTAACCTGAAGATGCCAATGCAAGGGTCTTCCACTATGTAGTTGACTAAGCCAGAGCCCATTTAGCATGTGGTTGTACACGGAAGCCACTGTACGAAAAACATGTTCAATCTCTAAGTCCCTGGGTGGTTTTCTTCTAGTACACATACAAAAAGATAGCCATATAAACATGGTTCCCTTTGTTGCCACCTTGTCCAAAATTGAGTATCCTCATTCCACCCAGGTGGTTCTTTGAGTACTTGTTTTACTATATAAAACATATATTTTTCCAACACTTCATATATTCATAACATGGTATTCCACCCCAAGTATATAGCAGGGCAAAGCATACTACAACTATGATGTTTTCACTAAGGAAGATATAAAGGGTTTCCTAATAGGACATAGCATAGCATAGTAATATAGTAGCTCTATCATGCATACTACAAAAAATACCACTAAGTGTAGTGAAAATATTAGGACATGGATGATAGTGTCACTTTCCTTTTTAGTAGAGAATATTGGTTCACTCCTTGATCTTGCAAATATCACACTCTTCTAATTCCACTACAATTCAATCAAGCAAGCACATATTCAAACTAGCATTCAAATAATTCACCACATGTAATGATAAAAACAAAGCAATGCATGGAAGCATGCAAAAGATTGTGTTATTTGGAAAAGTGGTTTCTAGTAGGCTCTAAACATTTTAAAGCTCCTATTGGTCATTTACAAAGTGGTAAAACTATTTAAATTCAAGTTGGTGAAAAAGGCCATTTAAAACATTTTTGTTTTGCTAAAAATGATTTAAATCAAAGTAATATTTTTTAGTGTTAGTCAAATATATTTTTAAACACAATGTTAGTGTTTATGGTCAAAGTGTTTTAATATTAATCCATTTGCAAAAGGTTTCATCCAAATTACATTTTTAATTCAAAGCATTATTTTTATTTGCTACAAATGCCTTTAACAAAGTAATAATTTACTAAGGTTCATCAAATATGTTTTTAAATCCAAAAACTTAGTTTTTATGATCAGAGAGTTTAATTTTAAGTCATTTACAAAAGGTTTAGTCCAAAAAGAATTTTTAAAACATAAACAACATTTTCATTTAACTAGAAATGCTTTTATTCAAAGATTTATTCCTTAGCCTCACAAAATATGTTTTTAAATCCAAAAGTTGGTTTATATGTTCAGTAGGTTCAAAAAAATCTATTTATAAAATATTTTATCCTAAAAACATTTTTAGAATAAATTTTATAATTAAAATAGGCCTACACATGTTTCTGCAAATACAACCAATTTTACAGAAGCAAATTACTAAACAAATTGCATGGTTGGAAAGTTCACATTTTTCTGAATCAAGTGATATAAAATTTGTAAAATTTGGACATGTGGATTAAAAGTTATGAATTTTACAAAATCACATATCTAATAGAATCAAATCTGATTTTAAAACCAAAGTTTGGCCACGTGTCTTGATCTAATTGGACAATACCGGTTCGGCAGGATCGATAAATGTGGGCTGTTGGATATAAAGGGGCTTGCACGGCTCAGATCTAGCATACCGTTTCACTCAAGTCAATCTATCCTAACCATGCGAGCGTGATCTGACGGCTGCAGTGCGTCTGACCAAGGATGGGCGGCGCTGGCGGCAGCGCGCTCAGACGAGGATGGTGTCGACGATACAAGAAGCGAAAGAGGACGTGGGGTGGCTCACCGAGATCTTTGTGGCGAGTAGATGCTCAAGGTATTATCCTTTGGCCGAGGGGCGCACGAGGTCACCGTGGATTTCTCACCGGAGTTCGCAACAGCGTCGGGTCCGTCTGTTCGTTGTCGGAGGCGAGGTTTGTCGGCGAAGCCAAAGCAAAAGAACGACGCGGTTAGATGCGTGCAAGGATGTTGAACGCGTGGATAGTAACCAGAGATAAGGGGCAGCTTGTTCTTACGGGGAGGGGTCGCCGGAGAAGTGGCAGATGACGGCGGCGTTCAGAGGTGGTCCTTGTCGATATTCTGAAGCACGCGCGGGCGTGTGAGTGGTACTGGTAGAAGCACAAGAAGATTGGGAGCAGGCTCGTGTGTACTGGGAGGCAAGGGGAGGATCTACGTCGCCGGAACCGGCCGGATTTGCTCGTCGGAGACAGTGTGTTCGCAAGTCAAATTTGTGCAGCCTGGTGGCGGAGGGGAAGGGGAGAGTGAGGGGAAAGGTAGAGGGGAGGTAGGCGCCTTTATCTTGCATGATGGATGGGCGAATTAATCATGTATCAATGCGAATTTCAAGCCGCGAATATGCCAGAAATGGCAGAGACGAACTGGGGGTGGAGTCTGCGGGTTGAAGACGATGACAGGGCAGTGTGGGTTCCAGCGGTCAGCGAAGTGAGTGGGGGTTAAGTGGGGTCCACTGTTCAGTGACTTTGCGGGTGTGCTGCTGGGTGAAAAACGTTTCGCGAGAGGGGAAGGAGTGGGCTGCGCTACTAGGCTTTAGTTGGGCCACATGGGTGGGTTTGATTCTTTTCCTTTTTTTCTAGATTTCTTTTTCAATTTAGAATTTCTGTTTTCAAATCCAAACATCTATTTGATTTCAGATTTATTTTTCAAACCTTTTTCAAACTTTCAGTAGGTTTTATTCTGTTATTAATGTATTTAAATTTCCATTTTTAGAATATTTCAAACATTCCTTTTATGGTTTATAATATATTTAAAATAGACACTTGTCATTATTTAAATAGGATTTTAAATATATTTTCAAACTTCTATTATAATTCCAATTTTTATACCAAACCGTTTCAGTAGGTTTATTTATTCTTTAGTACAAAATAATTCACTTTGAATTATTATTTAAAATACTTTAATATGATTCAATGTTCATTTAAATTGGGAATTGTCTTTATTTAAATAAAATTGGATATTAATAAATTCTTATGATTTTATTTAAATAATTCTTTACTCTTTTTCTTAATCATTAAACTTTCATATTATTTGTTTGGCCAAGATTTAATTTCAATTTTTTTAAATATTCCTTATTTATTTATTTCTTCCTTTGCCTTATAAAATCCATATCTTTTTATTTAAAGATCCAAAATTGGTGATTCCAATTTGTATAATTTTATTTAGTATTTGTTTAGCTTTTTAAATCCCCTTAGGATTTATTTGCTCAAGATTTGGCATGGATTTTAGATAGGGATTTATTAGCTTTGGAAATTAATTCCTTTTATCTTAATAAATTCATAAGTTTTTACCTATGACTCCAAATTGAGTGAAACCAATTTCTATGGTTTTATAATATTCTTATTTATCATTCTTGATCATTTATAAATATTTGTTGACAAATTTTTATATGGATCAAATCCATAGTCTTAGAGAGATCTTGGAAATGAATTATTCCAATAGGGTTTTAGGGTTTTGGTTTAACTTTTCCAAGTGTTTAAATTTCAAAATACATTATTGATGAATGCATTTCACTTGATTGAAATTTTTTTTGATTCCCTTTTCATTCAAAGTTTGTTCAAGATGGGTTTTGATGTTTTCATTTGGAATCAAAAAGTTTCTTTTCACCCTAAATTTCAACATTTATTTATTTTATTTATTTATTTTTCACATTTCAAATTTTGGAAAATTTTGGGATGTGACAGACACTTTCAGGTCAATGTGTAATTGCATGTCTTTGCGTATCTACGCATCACTCATTCTCTAATGAGATGGCTTTGTATAAATTTTGTCCTTTGGTGAGACCTTTAGTTCCTTGGTGTTAAAACATGTTGACAATATTGTCGTACAATATATCTTCATAGTATTATCCCGCTGTGAACTACACCTAGTTTGATAACAAACTACTTGACACAAATATCCTCTTTTGCTGCTATAATAGCAAACATATACTTAGCCTTTTGTTGTAGTATATGTCATAATGTATTAACTTTGGAACTCATCCAAATCTATTATGGAACTTACTTTCCATTATATTATGCCACCCTTAGTTTAGATTGAGATAAACTTATTTTGTATTTTGTGACAAAACTAGTATCAATGTAGTACTTTTACAATGAACTAACCATTTATTTGTCACCTCTACAAAAATAATATATTCTTAGTTCTTCCAAAAGATCATAAGAATGTCCTTACTATCGTCCAATGATCATCTTATGAATCATTCTGGTATATGCTCATAACATTTAGAGCATAGGACATATCTGGATTTGTACATATCACAGTATGATTGATATAAATACTCTTTGTGATTTCATACATCAAGTATCAATCTATACTTGAATCTTTGTTTCACTTACCAAGTGTCAATAGACTTGAATATATCATCAATATTGAACTCATTCAATCCTTTCTATGCGACAAGTACCTTTCTTGCAGTTTCTATATTGAAATCATTCAATATATCATTTATGTACTTTCGGCACAACCATATTAGCATCTCGATCTATTCTTATAGACATTTATGCCAAATATTCGGGTTTTGCCTAAGTCTTTCATCAAAATGAAATTCTTAACTTGTGTTAACAAACATACATCATTTCCAATCAACAATATGTCTTCCACATAATGTATTAGAAATATGTCTTAGCGCTCCCACTTAATTTCTTGCAAATGCAAGCATCTTCATCATCTCCGATCAGATTAAACTCTTTTAATAGTTTCATCATGGTGAAGATTCTAACTCCGCAATGCTCACTTCAACCATTGTAGTTTGCATACGCTTTTATCATCCTTTGAATTAACAAAACCCTATGGACCGTGTTATGCACACGTCCTAGGTAACAATTCTATTAGAAGTTTATTCAATTACCACATAATAAAATTATATGTAGTGGTTGCTACATTAATCCGTTTAGACTAAATATCTCTATGAAAGATCAAATCTTGTCATAGTCAACCTTTGAACATTGTTGTGAACTCTTTCCCAACATATCGACTATTTCATAGATGTGAAACATCCATGTCTATTTCTTTATAGATCCAAAAACGACTGTAAGGTCTTTCACCTTTCCAGAGGGTCTTTCAAGTTCAAAGCTTGATTTCTCGTGTATGAAACTATCATGGATTTTATGGCTTAAAACCATTTGTCGGAGTCAGGGCCCATCATCGCTTCTTTGCATGTAGTCCGTTCATTATTGTCAAATAATGATTCAACCCTCAAATCTTGGTATTTGATTGTTTACCCGACCTACTTGGTTCAATAGGAACTTAGACCTCCATGACCATAACCTTTGAGGCACGTGAGCCATGAGCATTGTTGCTGCATCCGAAATGCTTTCCGGTGTTGCACAACTTAGCACATATTGCTAAGATTCTTTTAACCTTATCAAAGTTCTATTGTCCTCACACTTAACTTTTCACTAAAAATTTCTTCTCAAGAAACTAGATGTTCTAAGCGACAAACACTTTTGTCTTTAGTGCTATGGAGGAGTACCCAACAATTATTCAAAATAATATACAAAGACATGCTCATCCGACTTTGGTTGTAAACATCTCTTTTATGCATAGCATACTAATGTTTAAGAAAGGACAACTTGGGTTTTATCCCAAACCATAACTTTATATGGTGTCATTTCAACGGATCATGATGGAGCTCTTTTTAGTGGAAAAACGGTAGTCTCTAAAGCTTTTAATCTTTAAAATATAATGGCGGTTTTATGAATTACACCTTTCATCTTACCATGCCAAACAAGGTTTCATTACATATCTCGAACGCTCCATACTCTTATGGTGTTTCGGGAAATGCAAATCCACGGAACGATTCCTAAAATCTTAGGTGTTATGCTAAACTTGTAACTCAAAAGTATTTATTTATGATCCTATCATAAATTCTTTATTTTCTTGTTACATTGATTTTGCACTTCATCTTGAAAGTCTTTGAACTTCTTCAAGTGTTTCACACTTAATCCTTATTAAGTAAATATACATATATTCACTCAAATTTTCGGAGAAAGCATATGAAGTTGAAATCCATCGCTCTCGACTACACATAATGGGATTCATACAACAATATGTACAAGTTCCAATAAGCTAGTCATTCGTTCCCTTTTGGCCTATGAACAAAGTTTTAATTAACTCTAGGAAAGTTTCACAAGCGCCATTTGATCAAAAATCAAAAGACTCCAAAATTCCATCCACATGGAGTTTCTTCATGTTTTCTTTACAATATAATTTAAAATGGCGATGTCACTTCCTAAGTGATCTTTCAATCAATTGTCCTTCTACATTTTTAGCACCTTTTTTTATGGATGTGATCCAACGAGATTTGTAAATCATCCATCTTTTATGGATTACGGCAATTATTTGAACAACCCTTTTATACTCATAATACCTAATAAAACAAATCTTGAAGGCAAGCTATTATGTTAACGAGAAACACATCAACACTTTATTCGTTCTCGATGAACATCATCACATATTCTCTTGCTATTTACTTAGGCCAGTGTAGTTCATGAATTGTGTTGTTTTGTATGACGATTCACACTAACAAATTCAGTATCTAATACTTAAGAACCACATTATTAACAAGTAAAGAATACAGCCATAACACGTATATCCTCTATATACCTAAGCTGAACAGTTCTAGTCTTTTCTTTTCTGCCATATATTTATAATATTCTCTTTCAGTATTTCCTTTTCTGTTTGAAAGAATCTATCAACATCAATAGTGGAGCCATAGATATGACACATAGTCCAAAGCATGTATAGTTAAATACCAATGTCTTTGGACTTTTACTTTGAAGTAGATCACCATTATCAAATGTTTGGTGTTCTTTCAAATTCCATTCTTTAGTAATCTCTTGGTGTAGTAAACATTTTACCTACATCAAATATTCACCCTTATCATGGAATTATTCATGATCAAGCCACTTTAGCTTATAACGGTGAATCACGAGTATAATGTTGCTCTCCAAAACCTTTTGGAGGATTAGGACGACTAGCGTCTCCAACCTTTTGCAAATTCTCATCAAATATGAGAACATAAATTTTGCCATATTATACTCTATCATGTTGTAAACAAAACATTGTTTCAGATATCGCAATATCTACCACATATAATGGTTTCTAAAACAATTCTTCCAGCTCCTAGATAACCTTGATATTAAAACAATCTTTCGAATATCAAGAATCATGGAGATAAACATGATACTTATATACTAACACTGGAATTGTTACTCTTGATTTAATACCAATTATTAAACTTCACGGAGTAACCGGAACTTACTGAAAGTTTGCAATAGGAATTTTAAACTTTAGATTAACACTTCAAAACAATACGATACCAGTTCGTAAAGTAACTAACCAGAATTCTATAGTTCTATTATCTCAATTATAACTAAGCGCAAGGTGGTAAATGGATGCCAATGACTACAACAACTATGCAAATTCACTTTGATTTGCTTTATGATAAATAGTGTTCAACTTTTAATCATATTGTTGTTGAACTCCCACTCAAAATAATATCCCTCACATTGTTTTAGTGATCACACGAACCAAATCCACCACATCAAAACCGATCATCACGAGAGTTGATGTAGCTTCAATGGCAAACAATCAACATGTTCATCATATCTACTATATGACTCATTCTTTACCTTTCGGTGATTCGTGTTCCGAGACCATGTATGTACATGCTAGGATCGTCAGGATCAAACCTTAGCTTCCGCATAAGCAAATCTGGCTTGCTCCCGTTGTATACACTCGCAGAGTCTAACACACCCAATCATCACGTGGTGCTTCGAAACAAAGAGCTTTGGCAACGGTGCCTACTAAGGATGAACACTTTATAACTCGATATTTTGTGAGAGGGATCATCTTATAATGCTACCGTCGCGATCTAAGCAATACAAGATGCATAAAAGGATTAACATCACATGCAATTCATAATATGTGATATGATATGGCCTTTCTTCTTGTGCTTCCGATCTCCATATTCAAGCACAAACATGATCTCCATCATCACCGGCGTGGTGTAAAGGTCAATGTCGCCGCTTCATGGTTGTCGTCCACTAGCATCAACTATTACAACTACTTTGAATAATAGACATGCAGGTCTTAACGAAATTTAAAAGACAACCATAAGGCTCCTGCCGGTTGCCGACTTACAATAAGGAACATTGCATACATCATATATAATCACAATCATGGCCATATCACGTCACAGCACACCCCTGCAAAACGAAGTTAGACACCTCTAATTTTCTTTGCATATTTTACGTGGTTTGGGGCTTTCAATAAGTGTCATTCTAACTTACGAACAAGAAACACAACGTTGATACTAGTATTGTTAATCACCCATTGTAAATTGAATCTTAACTCTGTTGGGAGAAACAGGCACCCGCAATGCAATACATGTTGCATGTAAAGCGTGGAGCAAGTCTCATGAACGATGTCATGTAAGGTTAGCCTGGGCCGCTTCATCCCACCATCCCGCAAGCTGCAAAGTACACAAGAAGCAATCGACAACAAAAGCATCAACGCCCACAATGACAATTGTGTTCTACTCGTGCAACAGATCTACATATAGACACGACTCTGATACCACTGTAGGGGTTCGTAGCATGGAAAACAAAAAAATTCTACCGCATGCACACAAACAAGCCAAGATCTATCTACTAGATTGTAGCAACGAGTCGATTAGAGTACTCACCCTCGAAGATTCCAAAGCGGTTAACGCGAGAAGATTCTCGTGGGTGATGTAGTCATACACTTGTCGATCTCAAGATCGCGTAGACGATCCTTCCGGCGCTGCGTTCCGGCAGCGCTTCCGTAGTCGGTCAAACGTTCGGTACTCGATGAAGACCTTCCTATCCCTTGTTCCAGCAGGCAGCAGAGGTTGTAGTTCACCCCTCGTGATTCCGGCAGCACGACGTCATGGTGTCGAAAGTAGAGGGAAGATCCCGCAGGGCTTCGCCTAAGCCAGTGCGAATTATGGTGGATCTAGGGTTTTCGGTGATCTAGGATTTAGAAGGCCGGAGAGGAGGAGGCGTGGCCGGAGAGCCGGCAGCGGCGCGGCTGGCGGCGGTGGTGCAGCGGCGACGGGCGGCGGCAGCAGCGGCGACGGCTTGGGTGTTGGGAGGGGCTGGTTGGGTATCTCTTGGGGCACCCCCTCCCCTCTATTTATGAGAGGGAGGCAATTTGGGAGAGGGGATTTTGAATCCTTCCGCAAACCCAAGTTGGAGAGAACGGAGGACTCTTTCCTTCTTCCAATAGGAAACTATTGTTCCAATTTGACTTTTCAAACTTGCCTTTTGACTTGCAATTCGGAGCTTAATTTCTCTCTTGCAAATGCCCAACCAAGTGACCTAGGACATGATCCAATCATTCCACTTACCCATGACACATTCATGAACCATTCTCCTTCCGGTCCGGTGAACCCTAGACCCTTCTAGAACTTCTCCGATGAAAACATTGAAATCATTCCCGAACTCCGGAATCATACTTTCCTTATATGAATCTTATTCTCCGGACCATTCCGGATATCCTTGTGATATCCTGGATCCCATCCGAGACTTTGAACAACATTCGGTATCCCTACTAACATTCCATATCTACTAAACAACATCGAATCCTTAAGTGTGTCTCCCTACGATTCGTGAATTATGCGGACATGACCGAGACACTTCTCCAATCAATAACCAATAGAGGAATCTGGAAATTCATATGGCTCCCACATATTTCTAAGATTACTTTGCGATCGAATGAACCACTTACATACGATACCAATTTCCCTTTGTCTCACGATAGTTTACTTATCCGAGGTTTTGATCATCGGTATCTCTGCAAAACTAGTTCAACCTCGTTACCGATAAGTACTCTTTTATCGTTCTCGTGATATGTGATCCCTTGTGAGCCAGTCACATGCTTGCAAGCTAATTGGATGACATTCCACCGAGAGGGCCCAGAGTATATCTATCCGTCATATGGATGGACAAATCCCATTCTTGATCCATGTGCCTCAACCCATACTTTCCGAACACTCAATGCCACCTTTATAGCCACCCAGTTACGGTGTGGCATTTGATGTCATCAAAGTATCCTTCCGGTGATGGTGATTAGCATGATCTCATGGTCTAAGGAATTAGGTTACTATGTATCTGAAAGCTTATAGCAAATGAACTATTGAAATGACTTGATCTTAATGCTACGCTTATCTATAGGAGTATGTCCATCACACCATTCTCCTAATGATATGATCTTGTTGTTAATAACATCTCAATGTTCATGATTAGGAAACCATGATCATATATTAACCAACAAGCTAGTTTAACAAGAGGCTTTACTAGGGACTCTTTTATGTTTACAAATCACACAAGTATTAATGTTTCTGGTTAATACAATTATAGCATGGTATGTAAACATTTATCATAAGCATGAAGATATGATAATAACCTTTTTATTATTGCCTCTTGGGCATATCTCCAACAACTACCACCTCGGACTATAAGTCCTTGGCACTATGTATTTTTTGTAAATCTTTCTTCAAAGATTGATTTTATTATAAAAATCTATGACCATCAGCCTTCACAGGTTGACCAGAACTTTCATGGAGTTCCTTTCCTGCCATGTTCATAGCTCCTTCCCGGAACAGGGAGTAACAAGTTACAATTCTTACACTCTACAGAGGTGCGTTACTTTAACCATGAGAGATCAACTCCGTGTTGCACAACGGGGCGTACTTTCCCGTCCACAATTCCATGATGTGGGGCCCAGTAGTTGGTGCAAGCCAATCACTGCCCCCTTCGCGACCTCGCATGCCTCCTTGCTGTACACCATGCCCATATAATGAAATACGGCAATGGTTTGCACAAACCGTTAGATGCCAGAACTATCGTGGGACGTTGAGGGTTCCCACCCATATGTTGCATATCCTCTATAAATTACCAATATGAACTCTACAAGGATAACAACCACGACCTGCACATCCGGCTACAAGTGAGAGGAAGAAGATACAGCTGACTTATCTGTCCCATTCCAAATCTCATGGCTAACGTGTAATATATGGCGCTAGAATCACTGATGTCAGGGGTTATTAAGTCCCTAATTGATTATCATTGTTGCAAATAGAACCCTAAGTTCTATTGCTCTATTATATCATCACTTAGGATGATATCTATGATTTCTTTATTTGTGAAAATATTATTTTCTTTCTTTGGAGTATATATGATAACACACAATTTGCAAATACTTTGATAAAGACTCTTCAAAGGATATGAGCAAGTGATGAACTTGCCTGGTGATGGCAAGGTAGTGAAGTGTGATGCTTGCACTGGACCTTGAGCTTCTATGTCTACAAAATCATCATTATTGCAGGTAAGGACAATATTTAAAGAAGCAAAATGATTATGCAAAGTAATATAATGCATCATTTAGCTTTATATGTATTCTTCCCCCATTTATTTAAATTATAAAAATTCTTTTAATAAAAAAGAGTTTATAAATATTAATTTTTAATATTTATTTAATATTGTATTCTTTTAATTGTTATTTCAATTTACTTGTATTATATTTAATTAATAATTCCTTTAAGAATTATCATTAAATACCCTAAAAATTGATATTAAATATTTGTTTAGTATTTTTCTAAAATACTATAATATTAATATATAATGAAAGTGATTTTTACTTATTTTTATCATCTTTCAATATTTGTAAAATTCCATAAGGAATATATATATTGCAAAATTCTTAATAAAATTTATATGTCTAAAATTTTATTTATTAATTTATTTGGATAATTTGGATTATTGTGAATCCAAAAATATTTTATTTATATTTTTTGGACTTTTATTTTATTTTCTAGAGTTTATTTAAGTTCAAGGGCATTTTGCTATTTTCCTTTTTATTAAAACATGATTTAACTGATTTGGGCTGACTGTTTGGGTCTATTGGGCCCTTGTGGCCCAGTAGGGCAAAGTCAAAACCAACACCCCAAAGGGGTCTTGGCCCAACCCAGCCCAACACTCTCTGTCTCTCTCTCGAGCTCACCTCTCTCCTTCTCCTCGCCCGACCCCGTGGTCAGTGGTGCTGCCGCCGGCGATTCGCGCTACCGTGGACCTTCCTAGCCACCTACATGGTGCAGTACGAGGTTGTCGGCCCCGCTCTTCCCTCATGTCCAATTTGATTTGGACCTGGAGCCCTCCTGTGGCCAGATCGATGTTGTTCCAAACCCTAGGGTTTGGGGTTGGCGTTGGTGCTGACGTTGCCGCTGCTGTCGTGTGCCGTGGTGATGCTCCTCGCCCCCAGGCATGGCTATGGTTGTCGTCGTGGTGTTATGTGGGTTGGAGTGCCCCCTTGGGGGTGCTCCCCATGCCTCCATGTTCACCGGCCTCCTCTGCTTCCTCTTCTATTCTAGAGCGAGGACCTTTGGTAAGTATTTCTTCTCCCTCTCGTGCTCTATGTGCTAGGCCATCCCATGCTACATGTTGATAGTGGCCTTTCCTGGTTAATGTCCTGTCCTAATTAAGATGGTTTGTTCTGCTTAGGGTTCATACCCCTCTGTGGATTAGATATCTGATGAATTGGATCATGTATTGATGATCCCTAAGCATGATAAGTGGTTGTTAGCTATGGCTTGATGTTTATGATTAGCTGTGGTGATGCTAGTGGTTTACCAGATGTTTCTATGGATTAATTTTGATATGGTTCAGATGGTAAAATTGCTCTAGGAGCAGTACATGGGAAATCTAGTGGTTTAATAGCTCACCACTGTCATTACTTGGTTAATGACAGTGAGTGTTGTGTGATGAAGTCATTGTATTAGTACTGTTGACTTAAGAATTCATATATAGCTTGAGATCAAAATGGTCTTCTACAGTGAAGATTTATAAATGAATATTCCTGGTTATGATTCATGTGATTAAGAATAGGAAAATGATTTATAGTTGGTTGGTTGTATTTGTGAATATTGGATGCTTAACCTGCTTAGTTTAGAACTATTCTTGTGTCACCATTCTAATATGGCACACAAGACTAGATTCGATTACTTATCTCGGTTTTTGTTCAAGCTTAAGATGAGTTTGGCATTAAAGATAAGTAGAAACTTCTTTTCTTAATCCCTAAGACTCATGATGTTGTTCTGAGGTTTAGGGATTAAGCCTTTATCTTGTTGATTCTCATAGAGTGGTTCTGGTAGTGATACCAGCTACTGTTTCTTGAATCAAAGTTGGGAAAAATATTGATTGTAGGCTTGATAACTTAAATAGATCCATAAGATTAAATCCTAAGGTGCTACTCTTATTTAAGAGATGTGCCTACAAGTTTAAATCTTGGCTATATTCATTCTTGTATTGAAATATAGCTTGATAACTTAGATCAATGATGTTGTCCTGAGATCTTAGTTGGATCTTTGTAGTTTTCTGATTGCTTTTAGTGTTTAAAACTTTAGTGATGGATTCACCCCACTTGGGTGTTTTCTGAGAATTTGAGTAAGATACAAATTATGAATGCTTGTCTAATCTTAGACAGATAGATCATGTGATGGTCTATTTTACTCACCACACTCATTTGATGTTGGGTTTGCCAATGGTTGATCTTGTGGTAGCTTGATCTGGTGCTCTCCTGGTGTTTCCAGCTCCTAGTCTTGTTCTTGATCTAGCCCTTCAACTCCTGATCCTGGTGGCTTGATCTTGTCCTTGCTATCCACCTGATCTACCCCCTCCTTATGTCACCATTTTGGTGATGTGATCCAGGGTTTTGATTAGTGTGATCTTGCTAGGCTTTGGCTTGGTTTAGCTGGTGGCTGTTGTGCTTGGTGTGGAAGAACAAACAAATGGTGTGGGGATGCCTCCCACAGTTGTGCTGATGGTTTTGTGTGTGTGCAGTTGTTGTTGTGGTGCTGACAGCACACACCATGCACTTTTGTGTGTGTGCTGCCTGTGTGCCTGCTGCAGAAGTTGTGGATTGTTCTGAATTTGAAAGTTACTTTTATCAGATTACCTTTTACTTGGCTGGTGAAACTTGCCCCTCCTTGTTGTTTATCTGGCTTGTGGCTTGAAATTATGAAAGATATATTCTTTCATTTTGGTGAAATTTGCCCCTGAAAAGATTACTCAATGATGAAATCTTGAACAGTGCACTTCACTGTCAAATCTGACAGTAATATACTTTTAACCTTAACTTTCTTTCTTTTTTTGTTTGTGTTTATTTTGCAGGTACCTGACTTGAAGATCAAGACTTTAGTTTAGGTTTTCTTTTCTTTATAGAATAGTCATATGTAATATTTCTTTATTCTTTTGTAATTTTATTTTTATTCTTTTTGTAATAAAGATTGTACTATTATTCAATAATTAAATATTATTCTTTTATTTCTTTACTATTGTAAAGTTTGTTGCTCATTTACATAAGTTACATTTGTGTAACTTATTTATTGAATAAAATTTTGAAATAAAGATTCTTATTCTTAATTGTTTTCTTTATATGAAGTTTAAACTACTAATCATTAACTCTTGACTAAAGCATAATACTCAAACATAACTTTAAATCCTTTTGAACTATAATTTCAACACTCAAGTTTAAATTCAAATTTCATTTCCCAAAACACATTAGTCCACAAAGATCATATCAAAGTCTATAACAATCATCCTCCAAGACTATACCTAATCTCAAAGCATGAAAGAAACTTTGATCACTTAAGGTTTTTATTTGGCAAAAAATGTACCCACCTTTTTACAAATGAATGCATGAATTTTCACAGATTCCTAAATCTACCCTTCGTTAGTTCCTAAATGCTGGGATGTTACAGTAGGGGCCTTGATGATCGCATGATAGGGTGGATCATGTAGATCGTCATGAGTGGGAACACGGCAATAAACATAAATGGAGAGGTTGGCCCCTATTTCAAGCCCACGTGTGGGGTTAGACAAGGGGACCCGATCTCGCCAATCTTGTTTAATGCTGCGGTGGATGCCCTTGCGGAAATCATGGAGAAAGCCAATATTTCCAGCCACATCTCAGGTGTGGTGGGACATCTTATCCCTAGAGGGGGAGTGACCCACCTCCAATATGTGGATGACACCATGCTTATGGTGGAGGGGTCGGAACAGGACATCATCAACCTGAAATTCCTGCTCCTATGCTTTGAGGCCATGTCCGGCCTCAAAATTAACTTTGACAAGAGTGAAGTGATGGTACTTGGATATCCCTTGGAAGAGCAACAGAGGATTGCTGATAATATGAATTGCCGGCTGGCATCTTTCCCCCTAAACTACCTGGGGATGCCAGTCAGGGACACCAGGATCCTCTCTAGGGACCTGGAGCCCCTTATGGGTCGGGTTAAGGCGAAATCTGAGCCATGGCAAGGCAGGTTTACCTCCAAAGGGAGCAAGACCATCCTCATTGACGCCTGCCTCTCCAGCCTCCCCATGTATATCATGGGGTTATATATCCTTCAGGAAGGCGTGCACGCCAACTTTGACAAGGAGCTTTCCCGGTTCTTTTGGATGGCAAACGGGCCACCAAAAATATCATATGGTTAAGTGGGCGGACATTTGTGCCCCAAGGATCTGGGGGCATAGGGATCCTTTCCTCTCGCCATATGAATGTGGCCCTGATGCTACGTTGGGTTTGGCGGATCCTGACCGACGATGGCGTAATTTGGTTACAACAAGTCAAAGCTAAGTATCTGCGTGGGCGCCCACTTCTAGCTTGTGAACGTCGCGAGGGATCTCAGTTTTGGAGATCTATCCAGGACATCAAGCCGGCAATCCGGAAGGGGCTCTCTATTTCCGTCGGAAATGGGAGAAACACCATCTTCTAGCTTGACCCTTGGGTGGGTGGGCGCTCCTTGCGCCACGAGGTTCCCGAGTTGTTCGCGATCTGCGCGGACCCCCTGCTCTTGGTGGCGGACGCCTTCCAAGATGGAGTCTGGCAAGTTGCGTTCCGCCGGAACCTTGGGGCCGTCGAGCGGGTTTCTTGGGAGGGACTGCGGGACAGCCTCCCGCTGTCTCAGTCCCAATCCCCAGATAGCATGTCTTGGCACCTCTCGCCCTCGGGCGCTTTTTTCGTGGGTTCCATATATCAAGCCCTGTTTGGTGGGCCTTCCATTCCCTGGACCACCCCCCCCCCCTTTGGAAGGCCCCTCTCCCCCCGAAGATAAAAATATTCCTCTGGCAGTTGTTGCGCGACCGGCTACCCTCGGGAGTGGAGGTGGACAAGCGGAATGGCCCTGGGGATGGGCTTTGCCCCCTGTGTGCGGTCCCGGAAACGGGACACCACATTTTCTTCTCCTGCCCCGCAGCTCGTTTCCTTTGGAATTTCACCCAGTAGGCTCTGGGGTTGTCGTGGCAGGCCTCATACCTAGGGAAATTCCTGAAAGCCAATGCAAACCATACCGGCAGGAGGAGGTGCCTCTTCTGGTTTTTGTTTGCAGGGATGACCTGGACTCTATGGAACATCCGTAACAAGATGGTCATCGAGCGTGTCTTTCTTCGCGTGCCTCTGACTTGACCTTTAAATTTCTGGCTTTTTGCAGAAGTGGTACCCGTTGAGTAGGCAGCGGGACAGGGCGCGGCTGGATGGAATGATAGAGCACCTTATTGTGGCGACGCGCCAACTTGCTTTTCCCCCGGGCCGTTGAGCGTGTCTTCGGGGCGCGTTTGTATCTCTATGTGTTGGGTTGTGTGCTGTGCTGTGTGTGGCCTTTGAACTGTGTTGCCTGTCTTTGTTGTTCGCGTGTACTAAATATTGTATGGATGTTGTTTTATTTATAAAGCTAAGCAGAAGCTCAGGCTCCAGTTGCTCTCTTTTTTTCGAGGGACGAAGGCTCCAGTTGCTCTTGAATTCATCCAATGCATAGTTAGTACGCCCCTTGCCGTTGGGCCAACGCCGTTCTCTTAAATGTCTGCGCCAGCCCGCTGCGGATGGGAGATCAACGTGGACCGAATCTGCCTGGTCTGGGACTTCTTGATGGGCTGCAGATCGTCGTACAAGGTGACGAGTAGCAGCTGATGGGTGGTGATTATGGGCTCAGCCCACGAGGCAGAAGTAGCAGTAGCCGTAAGAAAAAAAAAGCAACGCCACACCGAGAAGTATTTGATTAAAATTTTAAAACTAGGAAACATTTCCGTGCATCGTAATAGGATAGAAAAATCTAGGTATATACTTTGTTTCTCGTGCATAGTTGCACAACCGTGATGCCTTTGGCCGCTGATAGCATGCATGACTTCGTCCACGTTGTTTGACCGCTGGTTTTTTTTTTTCGTCGAGCATGAATTAGATTGTATTCATCTACCTTCACATATTTTCATCACGCGCCTCTACTCTAAATTTGATATCGACTTATCTTCAGCAAATCGCGTGCCCAAAGGGACGCCATCACGTGTCATCACCGGCTTCTACATCCGCACATCATCACCTCGCCGGCTCCTCTTTGCCGCCTACATGAATTGAAACAATCATGGCTGAGTACACGCCTTGTCCTCAATAAAGGGTCCTTTGCCGAAAATTCCATCTGGCTCATGGGTGCATTTGCACCCGGTATGAGAAAACATATTTTCTAATTAAAAAATCGAAAAAAATGTTTACATGTACATTTAATATTTTATGTTCGCTCACAAGTTTTTGGGATGAAAGATATTTTACGTGGCGTGTATAAAAATGACAAAAAATATCACGTGAGTACAAGTATTCATAGGACATTTTTTGTCTTTTTGCATGGGACGTGTAAAATATTATTTGATCCTGAAAACTTGTAAACGAAGATAAAATATTCGTAGAAATTTTTTCTTGAATTTTCTGATATTTAGAAATATGATTTCTTATAATGCCCGTGAGCCGAATAGCCATCTCCCTCATTTGCATCGTTTTTGGTCACCATCGTGTATCGCACCATCTTCGCCACCACCAATCAAGGTCTACATCAAAGCCAATGATTTTTGTGAGCCGAATAGCCATCTCCCTCATTTGCATCGTTTTTGGTCACCATCGTGTATCGCACCATCTTCGCCACCACCAATCAAGGTCTACATCAAAGCCAACGATTTTTGTATCGCCACGGTCCTGCATGTAGATGAATAAAACAGATTTATCCCCGACGACTATAACTTTTCGTTCAATAAACGCGAAAGAGCTTCTGCATGTGGATGAATAAAACGGGTTTGATCACCAACATCTACTACATATACATTTTAATCGCCATCGACAACCACCTTACCATCTTCGCCCACCATGACCTCGTCGCCAGCGTTGGAGTCTAATTTTTATTTGCACTACTTGTCCTTAATTTTATCCTTGCAACGTGAGATCCAAACACATGGCTTCTTACTAGGATTGATAGGATATCTATACCAATAAGTTGTAACTTCTTTTTCGAAGCTCATCCAAAAAGAACTCTGAGGTTAAGATTGCTTGGCCTAGAGCAATTTGACGATGGGTGACCGTTCGGGAAGTTGGTACCAGGTGCGCACGAGTGAGGACAAATGCGCAGAAAAGACTAATAATGGTTTGTGGGACAAGTCTAGAGATCCTATTGAGTTGCCAGGAGTGACACCCCCGAGATCTGCGTTAGGAAGGGGTGTTACAAGTGGTATCAGAGCTGATCCTCATGATTAAATGGGTGTGTGCGGGTCAGTGGCGGGACATGTGGAACATGTCACGTGTGTCCCGGAGTGGACACATTATGGCACATGTGCCAGCACTAGACACACAGATGCGTGCCAAGAGGGAACGTTCCTGGCTTGTGCTTGATCGATGAGGGCATCGATCTTCTAAGGATAGGTGTATGTGAGATCCAAGCACATGGATTACTAGGATTGATAGGATACTCATAGCAAAAAGTTGTAACTTCTTTTCTGAAAGCTCATCTAAAAAGAACTCTGAATTTAAGCATGATTGGTCTAGAGCAATTTGAGGATGGGTGACCGACCAAGAAGTGGATACCGGGTGCGCACGGGTGAGGACAATGTATGTACAAAAGACTAGTGTTGATCTGTTGGGTTAGTCTAGAGATTCAATTGAGCTGTCAGGAGTAACACCTCCGGGGCCAGCGTTTGAAGGGTGTTACATGCAACCACTTCGTCTACTCCGGCGCATACGGCGCGCAACCAACCATACATGGGGGTCTTCTCTTTTTCTCCCTCCGACTCTGGCTCACATGGTTCTTGATGGTCCATGTCTTCGCACGTCTGATATTGGCAACACCGACGCGTGCCTTCATCACGGAGCACTCCAGAGTTTGGCTAGCTTGGCACGACATGTCGCCTATCTCTACTACCACAACTCCAGATGCGTCTACCCTGAGTTGACTACCGCTGCAACCGCCTTTTACTATTTTATTACTCTAGCGACTTCCCCCGGGCTCAATAACTCAATAACGACACCGACCACAACTACATCAACCTCAACGACTTCATCAACAGCGACTACATCACCAACATTCTAACAACACCATCGGCCACGACTATGACGTCCGCACTCTTGGCTACATTTACATCAGCATCAGGAGCTATCATCTGCTGACATCCTCTCCACTCAGCGCCTTTTGCTTATGCGCCAATTGGACCGTCCATGGCGCTCTTGCTGTTTGCGTCACTACCGATTTTGTATTAGAGTAGGTTAAGGATTGCTATATTTGATAGTTTAGGATTCTATCTCTATTAGGATTCTTATTCCTCAAGTATTCTACTACTAAACAGTCCAAGGGCTCACAATGTAATACTACAATATGCAATATCAATTTAGCAATACAATCAACTACTATCGTCTTCAGCATTAGCGAAGAAGATTTAGCCTTACTGTGCATGTGGTCGCACTTCTACTCAAATAGTCTAAGATCTCTACGTGGTCATTGAACATAGTGTGATTCCAAGTCCATATTATAAATTGATATAAATTAGAAAGTGAAAGTTTCAAAACAAATAAAGAGCTATGTTCCTCAAAAAAAAAGAATTGCAAACACACAAATAACACCATTTAGGTATCTTTAGTCAAAAAATAATAAAGGAGTCTCTAATGCTCAGCTAGCTGTGAAATAGTAAGCTATTTCGCAGCTAGCTGATGTTAGCTTCGTTGGTTTGGCCTGTTTGTCTTGTCAGGCTGTTTCAGCATTGTTGCTTAGTCTCTTTTAGCCTGTTTGTTTTCTGATTTGTTTGTTGGGCTGTTGTCCTGTTTGTTTGGGTTTTGCGTCATCTTGTCAGATTTTGCTGGGATTTTCTTGGGTATCACTGGAAAGAGGTCGGTTTTCACGAAGGTCTTGAGCGCGCGAGCAACTCCCTATTCGTCACGTGCTCGCCTAGGAGCGCTCCTTTCTTTTTCTCTTTTGGCCATAGGCATCATGCTTGGCGCGCGTACAGACGGATCAGACTCAGCTCGAGGTAGCCTTGCATACATCCATCAGCCTCGCTATGAATGATCTAGCTAGTCTACTTTCGTCCATCCACTCTAGCTAGCTATATACGCAATTACTGTTACGCAGTACATTTTTCCTATTGGCTGTGCTACCAGTGTTGCATTGTAGTCTGAAATACAATACAAGCATATCAAAAAATTAAAGTACGCCAAAAAATACACTATCAAAATATACTTAAAACAGATGTACAAAGTACAAAGTACAAGTATACTTGGAGTACATGTATACTAAAACTAAAGTATAGAGAAGTACAAGTATAGTGAAATCGAAGTACATATGCATCTGGAGTACAAGTACGCAATCATCCAGAATACAAGTACATAGATACGTCACGTACAAGTACATATTCACTCACATTACAAGTCATAGAAGGCGACGTACATACGCAGACAACCAAGTACAAGAACATAGACACCCGGAGTATAAGTACATATGAGACAGAGTACATAGACACGTACAAGTACACAAAGTACAAATACACAAAAGGCGGAAGAAGTACAGATACACAAAATACACGTGCAATGAAAATCCAAGTATAAAGTGTTATATGTTGATCCAAATTCTACAAAGTATAGGCCAACTTCTGACGAGTGTAGCGAGGCCCGTGGTTTTTTCCTCTCTTTGTTGGAGAGGTTTTTTCACGTTAAATTTGTGTCCCCTTGTTGTGTTTTTCGTTTTCGTTCTTCATTATCTTCTTGTCGCAATTGTAACAAGTGATATCAGAACCCCATGTTCTACTCTAGGGTTTGCGATATGTCGTCATTGAAGTTCGATCTACCACAGCTGGACTACACCACAAGATTCTCCTTGTGGCAGGTGAAGATGCGGGCGATTCTCGCCCAAACTTCTGATCTGGATGAAGCGCTGGATGGATTCGGTGAAAAGGATGCTAAGACCTGGTCCGTCGAAGAGAAGCGGAAGGACCGTAAGGCTTTGTCTTTGATTCAACTTCATCTGTCCAATAATATTTTGCAGGAAGTACTGGAGATGAAATCTGCTGCTGCCCTATGAGAAAAACTGGAAACGATCTGTGTGTCAAAGGATCTAACCAGTAAGATGAACGTGAAGATGAAGTTGTTCTCGCACAGGCTGTAAGAAGGTGGATCGGTAATGAATCACATATCTGTTTTTAAAGAGATTATTTCAGACTTGCAGTCTATGGAGGTAAAAATATGATGATGAGGATTTAGCTCTTCTACTCTTATGCTCGTTGCCTAGTTCCTATACACATTTTCGTGATACAATATTGTTGAGCCGTGATGAACTAACCCTTGCCGAAGTACATGACGCCCTCAAACAGAGGGAAAAGATGAAAACTATGGTAGGGTCAGATGGGACGTCATCCAAGGCTGAGGCTCTGCAGGTTCGTGGCAGGACCGAGCAGAGATACAACAACTATGGCAACAGAGATAAGAGCAAGGACGGTAGAAGTCGTTCAAAGTCCAAGGGAAAGGATAAATTCTGCAGGTATTATAAGAAATCTAATAATGTTATTGATGATTGTTGAAAGTTGCAGAATAAGGAGAAAAGAAACGGAACTTACCAACCGAAAGATAGGTCTGAAGGTTCTGGTAAGGCTGATGTTGTTTCTGATAGTTCTGATGGTGAATGCTTAGCTGTTTTTGCTGCTTGTGCTTCTCGTGATGATGAATGGATACTTGATACTGCATGTTCGTTTCATATTTGCTGTAACAAAGATTGGTTCAGTTCATATGAGTCTGTGCAGACTGGAGATTTTGTGCGTGTGGGGAATGACAACCCATGCCATATCGTTGGTGTTGGATCTGTTAAGATTAGGAAACATGATGGCGTGACACGCACGTTGAGTGAGGTGAAGCACATACCAAGCATGGCCAGAAATTTGATCTCCCTGAGTACCATGGACGTTGATGGATACAAGTATGATGGTGGGCATCGAGTTCTGAAGGTATCAAAAGGTTCTCTTATTCACATGATAGGTGATATGAATTCTTCTAAATTATATGTTCTTAGAGGTAGCACTTTGCCTGGTATTGCTGCTGCTGTTACTTCTAATGATTCTGATGATTGTGGTAAAACACATCTATGGCATATGCGTCTTGGGCATATGAGCGAACAAGGCATGGCAGAGTTGGTCAAGAGAGAGCTGATTGATGGTTGCAACTTGAGTAAGTCTGAGTTCTGTGAGCACTGCATCTTTGGTAAGCATAAAAGAGTTAAATTCAATGCTTTCGTTCATACCACCAAAGGCATATTAGATTATGTGCATGCTGATGTATGGGGTCCGTCTCGTAAGACTTCTATTGGTGATGCTAATTATATGCTTACTATTATTGATGATTACTCAAGAAAAGTGTGGCCTTATTTTCTGAAGCATAAATCTGATGCTTTTGATGCTTTTAAGAAGTGGAAAGTTATGGTTGAAAAACAGACTAAGAAGCAGGTAAAGGTACTACGTACTGATAATGGTATGGAATTCTGTTCTAATGAGTTTGAGGAGTTTTGCAGTAACGATGGCATGATCAGGCATCACACCATCCCATATACTCCTCAGCAGAATGGCGTGGCAGAGCATATGAACAGAACCATCATCTCGAGGGCTCATTGTATGTTATCTAATGCAGGTATGCATAGGCGTTTCTGGGCTGAAGCAGCCAACACAGCGTGTTACCTCATCAACAGGTCACCTTCTATTCCACTTGAGAAGAAAACTCCTATTGAGGTATGGTCAGGTTCGCCTGCTGATTATTCACAGTTGAGAGTTTTTGGCTGCACTGCATATGCTCATGTTGATAATGGAAAGTTAGAGCCTAGGGCTGTTAAGTGCATATTCCTTGGTTATGGTTCAGGAGTTAAAGCATATAAACTATGGAATCCTGAAACTAAAAAGATTTTGCTAAGTAGAAACATTGTTTTCAATGAGTCCGTTATGTATCATGATAGCTTGCCATCAGATACCTCTCCTGTTGCTGTTGGAGAGGAGAGAGTTAATGTGCAGGTGGAGAACCTGCAGAAAACTGTTGATAATGATGCTATCGTTGAAGATACACATGAGGAAAACATTGATGATATTGTTGTTCAGCACTCACCTATTGTTTTACAGCAGCCACATGAGTCCATTGCTGCTGATAGACCGAGGCGTAACTGTGGTCCTCGTCCTCGTTTAATTGAAGAGTGTAATCTTGTACATTATGCTTTGAGTTGTGTTGAACAGGTGGAGAACGATTCTGAACCTGCTACATATAATGAAGCCATTGCATCCGTTGACCGCGAGAAGTGGGTTTCTGCTATGCAAGAAGAGATGCAATCGCTTGAGAAAAATGGCACATGGGATGTTGTGCGCTTGCCTAAACAAAATAAGGCGGTCTGCTGCAAGTGGATCTTCAAGAAAAAGGAAGGTCTATCTCCCAAAGAGCCTTCAAGGTACAAGGCAAGGTTAGTAGCAAAAGAGTTCAGCCAGATTCCAGGTATTGATTACAATGATGTGTTCTCTCTAGTTGTGAAGCATAGTTCCATTCGTACTTTCTTTAGTATTGTGGCTATGCGTGATCTTGAGCTTGAGCAGTTAGATGTCAAGACTGCTTTTCTGCATGGAGAGCTTGATGAGGAAATATACATGGACCAACCAGAAGGGTTCATAGTGCCTGGTAAAGAGGATTTTGTGTGCAAATTAAAGAAGTCTATTTATGGCTTAAAGCAATCTCCAAGACAGTGGTATAAAAGGTTTGATTCATTTATGATCTCACATGGTTTTGAGAGGTCTAAATATGATAGTTGTGTTTATATCAAGTTTGTTGATGGGTCACCTATATACTTGCTGCTATATGTTGATGATATGTTAATTGCTGCCAAGGACATGAAAGAAATCACTACTTTGAAGGCACACCTAAGTAGTGATTTTGAGATGAAGGATCTTGGTGCTGCTAAGAAGATCTTAGGTATGGAGATTACCCTAGATAGAAAATCTGGTTTGTTATTTCTTAGTCAGCAAAGTTACATTAAGAAAGTTCTTCATCGTTTTAATATGGATGGTGCCAACTCAGTTAGTACTCCTATTGCTCCTCATTTTAAATTGTCAGTTTCTCAATGTCCTACTACTGATGAAGAGTTTGAGTACATGTCAAATGTGCCATATTCTAGTGCTGTTGGTTCTTTGATGTATGCCATGGTTTGTTCTCGTCCTGATTTATCATATGCTATGAGTTTGATAAGTAGATACATGTCTAATCCTGGTAAAGAACATTGGAAGGCTGTTTAGTGGGTTTTCAGGTACCTTCTTGGCACTTCCAATGCTTGTTTGAAGTTTGGCAGGACCAGTGAGAGACTCGTTGGCTATGTGGATTCAGATTTTGCTGCCGATTTGGATAAGAGAAGATCCCTCACGGGTTATGTGTTTAATGTTGGTGGTTGTGCTATTAGCTGGAAGGCTACATTGCAGGCTGTTGTTGCACAATCTACTACTGAAGCTGAATACATGGCTATTGCTGAAGTTTGCAAAGAATCTGTTTGGTTGAAAGGTTTGTTTGCTGAGCTTTGTGGAGATGATTCTTGCATTACTTTGTTTTGTGACAGTCAAAGTGCCATATACCTTACAAAAGATCAGATGTTCCATGAGAGAACTAAGCACATTGATGTCAAGTACCATTTTGTTAGAGACATTGTTGCTCAAGGTAAATTAAAGGTATGCAAGATCAGCACTCATGATAATCCTGCTGATATGATGACTAAACATGTTCCTGTTGCAAAGCTTTTGCTCGAACTTAGTTGGTTTAACTGATTAGCCCAAGTGGCTATTGGCGCCGAAAGTATTTGCTTTGTTTGTTCAGGAAGATGGTTGCTGTTGATGCTACAAGGAGGAATTTGTCTCAAGGTGGAGTTTGTTATATGTTGATCCAAATTCTACAAAGTATAGGCCAACAGGGACGCCTCTGGGGGGTGCGGGGGGCGATAGGCCCCCGCGGTACGGTACGGATCGTCGAAGACCTAGGTTTCCACCGATATATAAACCCCTTGTAAGCCGCCGGTTGGGATGAGTTGCATCTGTGAAATCCCCGGCGTTTGTAAACACTCCTCGATATAGTGAAGTTTCGCTGGCTGGCGCCCGTGGTTTTTTCCTCTCTTTGTTGGAGAGGTTTTTTCACGTTAAATATGTGTCCCCTTGCTGTGTTTTTCGTTTTTGTTCTTCGTTATCTTCTTGTCGCAATTGTAACATAAAGTACATGAAAATGAAAATGAAAACTTGAAGTACAACTCAATGCAATGCGGCGTGGACGCATTCCACTACCCCTGCAGGGACATAGGCAGGCAGCGCGCACGGGCGACGCGATACACGTCGCCCACAACACTGTCCTAGGGGAATTCCGGCCAGAAGTATGTGCCCGTGGAAACACCTTTTCCAGCTCGGCGGTCAAGGCATCATATGCGCAGCTACAGGACGCCGCGAAAGGCAGCCACCGGCCTCATACTACTGCATTACTTCCTCTTGCACCACAGGTTGGGTTGCTTTGCTAATGATGATGTTGTTAATGTAAGTGGAGCATGGTTCATCATGCTCTCGATCTGATCATTTTTTTTGGATTTTGTGTGTGTGTGTGTTACCCCGCTCAATCATAATGTGTTGCTCCAGTTCATGCTTCCAATATGTCGCATTGTTTCTTGATACTTTACATTTATATAACCTGATGTGAAACATTACTTTATCCTCGTTACCGGGTATGTACTCTTTTATCCATTATGTACTATCGATATTCCTATGATCAACACTTTGATCATGTGTCTGGCCAGATGACAATAGACATCATAATACATAAGTAGGCTCGGAGTGTATCTCTCCATCGTCACGTTGGGAGTACCAATTCCCACAATATAGTCTTGGCATACTATCCGGTACGAGCGAAGATCAGCTTTATAATTACCCACTCACGAAATAACGTTTGATGGCCCACGCCACATCCATATCGTATCCAAGTCTATGTTTGTCTCATGGTCCAACACTCTTTTTGTAATGGTAGTATTTATCATTGAGAAACTACCGATAACAATATTGACAATGTGTTTCACGGTATATCAATTAGATTTTATCCATGTTGTTTCACTTAACAACTTCGATCTTATATATCACTGGCAACCTTACAACACCCTGTATTTGGCCAACAGCCAGAAAATCAGGACTATCAGTGATATATGAACTAGTCTTAGTTTTAGAGAGGAGACTAGGAATATATAAATGATGTCTATAATTTGGACAAATGTATTAGAATTTTTCTCCAAATACTCATTATTCAAAACTAATACAATTATAGCATAGAATAATAAATCTAATCATAAAACATAAAATATAGAATAATACAACTTATTATTGCTTCTAGTATATATTTCCAACATGTGGCAGCTTTCCTCCACCTTCCCAGTGTCGCTTCTCCCTCAATCTCCCTGGATCATCACCGCTCTAGAGAGAAATAAAAGTAATATGGCGGCGATTTGGGCCTGTCGACGGGAGTAGGATAGGGAGGAGACCAGGCTAGGAGCGTGGCTCCTGCTGGAGGTAGGGGCGGGGCGGAGGTGGCATGCTGGTCGATAGGTGGTTGGCGGCACAGGGGAGAAGTGTACTTTTAGTGGAATTTGTGGGTAATTAGCTCCAACTATAGGGGTAAAAGGATATAACATGGATGGACGAAGGATATAAACAATTTGTACTTTATTATTTCAATCAACAATCTTTCGAACAACTGTATCATCCACTCTCTCTCCATACAGCGGGGTAATTAATATCAGAGCTTATAAGGACGAGAAGCCAACGTCTGCATGAATCCATGGGAATATTTTCACTATTTGAAAATTTAATAAGAATTATCTTTTAAATCGTTAATCCGATTGAAAATCCACCTTCACCACCGGATTCGTCTCGAGGAGGATTTTAAAACGAAATCCCTTCTTATTAAATTTTCATCCCGGTTACCAGGCTATAATAACGTAACTATCATGTTACCAGTTAATAGTTACCGGATAATATTTACATGTTTTCTACGTATTCAAAGTGTGAGTATTTGATCGACTCCAATTGTAATTTTTACTTGGTAACCTAATTCACTTTAACTAGTGACCAAGTCACTATAGTCTGATAACTACGATTGGGAAAAAAAGTTTGTCAAAACATAACAACATGGAATCTAGTTTGAAAGATTTCATCACGACAAAGCCAACCATGAAAATATATTTGAATTTCAACTTAATGTTAAGAGATAAAACGGTTTTGAAGATTGAAAAGAAAAAATATCCACCAAAACTGAATACATGCATGGACAGGTTACCATATTTTGGTTCAAAAACCTGATAATGTTAACCTTATAACCATCTTGATTTTACTTGATGATTTTTTTGCAACATACTTTATTTGGTGATTGAGTGACAGTAATATGATAACTAATATGTCAACAGAAAATTCTCAAAATATAACAATATGAGATTTAGTTTCGAAAATCTCTTCGCGAAATTGCTAACCATGAAAACAGATCTGAATTTTGACTTGCAATTCAACAAATAAAATATTTTAGAGTTTGAAAATCATAAAGATTCCCACATGGTAGCTGGACCGCATTCATGCATGGTTGGTTTGCCATATTAAATCTGTTTCTATGGAATGCTAAGTTGTGTCTAGAACGCCTTGAGCTCATGATTACTGCATACTCCAAGAAAATCGCTAGCGGAAAACCCCTGTTGAGAGTCGTCTCCAGCCTCAGGTTGCTGCCCCTCTTCTTCCTTCTTCCCGGTGGCCATGGCGGCCGGCGAGAAGGTGAAGTAGGTGGTTGGCCCCCTCTGTATATAGTAGTATTAGGATTAAAGTTTGAGTTCCCCTGGTGGGGTGTCAGGCTTGTGCTGGTCTGGAGTTGTGCACCGATCTCTGGCCAGATTTGTTGCAGGGTTGGGCTCTTCTACCTCTCTTTGATGCTCTGGAGGTTGGAGATGGAAGAGAGGGAGACGGGCATTAGAGTCTCCTCTAATAAGGCCTTGGTCTGCAAAGATCTGGATCTGTCTGCTCTTCTTCTTGGTCGCCATGGTGGCGGGCGGCGGAGTGAGCCGGTGGTTCCTGGAGTCTTTGAGGAAGAGTAGGTGGATGTTTGGTGGAGTTTATGTGCAGCGACGGGGACTCGTCGCTGTGATCCTGGGCCGGTGAGGCGGCCGCTCCACCTCAATCTCGAGAGTTTCTTCTCGGCGGCCAAGTCGTCGTCGACTTTGATGACCGAAAGGTGGTCACTCCTGGCCTCGTCGCTAGCAGCATCTCTAGCGCTCCGCTGGCGCTTGGTGAATCTCAACCTCCTGGCTGATACGCCGTTTTGGAGGCCTCTCAGATCCGGCGTGGTGTGCTCCCGACGCAGCACCCCGAGTGGTTTTGTCCCCGGTGGTGCCGCGGTTGGCCGTGCGTGGATCTTGCGAAATCATCGTGGAGAAGGAGCAGGCAGAAGACCTGGACTGGATTGCGTTCATCAACTTT
Source organism: Avena atlantica (assembly GCA_910589765.1). NCBI lineage: Eukaryota > Viridiplantae > Streptophyta > Magnoliopsida > Poales > Poaceae > Avena > Avena atlantica. The sequence goes on along the minus strand of OU342739.1, from coordinate 477,893,185 downwards.
TCCTTAGGGTCTTTGCTGTTAAATTTAAGGGTCTGGTTGTAATTTTCTTTCTCTTTGAGATCCTGTATGCCTATTGTACTCCACCGATGAAATGAATACAGGATATTTCGGGATCCCTCTTCCTGTTCAAAAAAAAGTTGTGTCTCGTGCCATAGATAGCACAACCCTTCAATCAAACATGTGAAAGGCATCCAAGTCCGCAACACAGAATGTACAGAAGTTTCTTCTTTAGCAATTGTGTCCAACAAGTAGCACTACTAGCAAATTCATAAATATGGATTAAGCAGTGACCAAAAAGGGAGTTTTATAATGCTTACATCAAATTATAGATTGTATACTCTTGGAAAGTGGAAATAGGAGACAACATCGAGAGAGCATGTAGACCACCACCGGGCAAGCTACGTGGGCGAGACGACCCATTACAAGCATGGGGCTGAGGGTCCCATCTTCCTCATCCCATTCTCCTTCCTTGGCCTATCTTCCTTCTCCTCCCCTCAGCTTTCGGTCGCACCCCATCCCAGCATACTGTAGGCATACGCAGCCTAGGGTCCACCATGGCCGGCCGCAACTCGGAACAGGTAGAGAGAGAGAGAGAGGGCAGCGGCGTTTTTAGCCGGAGGGCTGGTTCAGCGTGTGTCGCCGAGGCCAGCCCCAACATTTGGTATCAGAGCCTTGTCGATCCGAGGCGTGGCCGTGGCACGCGGTCAGTCCGCGATGAGCACAGCGGACGTGGAGGCGGCGAGGGGACGCCGTATGTGCGGCGACCGCGGCGGACCTGCGTGGTGGCGCAGAGGCCGCGGTGGCGTGGCATGGCGGCGGCGTGGAGGAGCTGCGCGGCCACGGAGGCCATAGCGGCGCCATGCGACGGCCATGGAAGAAACTCGGCGTGTGTCGCCGAGGAAGAGGACCGCGTCCTGGGCGCGCCGGGCTGGCCGCGTTGCCTGCGTCAGTGCGCGGCATGGGCGTGAGCTGGAGGCGTGTGGGGCGCGGCGACTGTCGCCGGTGGAAAAGAAGCTCGGCGTGTGTCGCCGAGAAAGAAGACCATGTTCTGGGCACGCAGGGCCAGCCGTGTTGATTGCGTTGGAGCGCGACGTGGGCACGAGCTGGGGCGTGTGGAGCATGGCAAGTTAGGCGGAGGAGTTGGTCGAACAGCAAGCCGGCCGCGTTGAACGTGTTGGAGCGTATCAGGCGCGTGAGCTGGGGCATGCGGATCATGGCGGAGCTTGAGTTGGAGCTCGAGTGAAGCAAGAAAGTCGTTAGTGCGGCAGGCGTCAGTGCGCCGGGAAGATGGTGGCTGCGATGGCGTGTGGCGCTGTCTCATGACCACGAGTTCAAGATTAGAAGGGAAATTGTTAGCACTAATCTTGACATGTTAGTTAGTTGCATGCAAAGTTGTTAGCCGCGTGTGTGTGCGTGTGTGTTGCAGGCAGCACGTGAGCCAGGCTCGCGTTGGACTTTGCCGCATAGGGCCAGGTTGTTAGCAAGATTAGGGGATCGTGTGCAGTTCGTTGGAGCGGATCATACGCGAGCGTGTCATGGGCGCGTGGGAAGAAGTGGAGTTGGGCGTGTGCGTGCATGCCGAGTATAAAGCTCCTTCCTGTGTACTGCTTGTAATCTGCGCCAGCTGAAAGTGAAATAAGATTAGGACGTCTGTGCGTCCACGGGGTTGTGACCGGGAAATATGTTAGGAATAATCTTGTCACTTTATTTTTGTATCCTTTTTTCTTGTCTTTCAGAACCTGTCACATTTTCAGTTTGGTCTCTAGCTGTTCGCATGTACTGTATTTGTACATGCCAATCGTGTAAGGCCAGAAACATGCAGAGTCCATGTTGCGGCTAGGTCGTAGTTTAGGCCACGAGCGAGTCCACGATCCGAAGCCGTGGGATGGCGCGTGCAAGTCGGATCATGGCGTAGTTATCGCTCACATTTGTTTCCCAGTTGAATAAAAAGAAAAGAGTGAGAAAAGACGCCGATTGATGCGTCGCAAAAACTGTCTGTCGCTGTTCCTGAGTGTTCCTGTGTGTTGACAGGGGAGTAGTTTCAGAGCGACGAAAATTGAATCCACTAGCAATCCACGAGATCGCGTTGAGTTCCAGGGCTTAAATCTGTCAATTGGTATCAGAGCCCTAAGGTTCTAGGAGGCGATTCAGGTGGCGGTGTTGTTGGTGGCGTGAAGGCGGCGGTGAACGGCAATGGGGGATCAGACTTCATCGAAGAACAGCGGGTCGAGCGGCGGAAAGGACACGCCCCCCGGCAGGAGGCCGGAAGCCGACGCTGGCGCAAGTGAAAGCGCCGTCGTGGTTCGATCTGCGTCAAGAGAAGGTGGTGTTCCTATTCACTACCCGCAGCTCACGGACACGAACTACGGCGTGTGGTCCGTGAAGATGAGGATCATCATGCGAACCCTTGGCTGCTGGACGGCGGTCGAAGGGAAAGGGGAGTATGATCAGGGAAAAGATGAGGATGCATTCACTGCCCTCTCTCAGTCCCTGCCTGACTCCATGGTCATGGCCATCGCGGAGTATGAAACTGCGGTGGAGGCCTGGGAGGCGATCCGGCGCATGCGCATCGGAGAAGATCGCGTCAAGAAGGCGCGCGTGAAGCAGCTCAAGCGGCAGCTCGATAGGATGGAGATGAACGACGGCGAGACCGTCACGGTGTTCGCGCAGAGGCTCACCTCGCTGGTGGGCGAAATTCGATCGCTCGGCGAGACTATCTCGGATGAGTCCGTGATCGAGCACCTCTTCGGCGCCGTCCCAGACCAGTTCGCCGAGATCGTCAACACGATAGAACAGTGGGGAGATCTTTCGACCATGTCTGTCTCTGAGGCTGTCGGGCGGCTGATATCGTTCGAGGAAAGCCAGCGAGGGAGGCGCCGTAGTGGCGGCGACAAGGACGAGCAGTTGATGCTTGTCACCCGTGCACTGGAGTCGCTAATGAAGGGCAAGAAAATCGGTGATGGATCAGGTGGATCCAGCTCCGGGAGCAAGAAGAAGCCCAATGGTGACCGCGGCCAGACCAGTGGCGACGGCAAGAGGAATGAACAGGGAAAAGGAAAAAAGCACCGTAAGTTTGACATAACTAAAGTCAGGTGTTATAATTGCAATGTTACAGGGCATTTCCAGTCTGATTGTCCTGAGCCCAAGAGAGAACGAGCAAATCTTGCCGAGAAGCAGGGTGATGATGAGCCGGATTTGCTACTTGCATATGATGTTGAACTGGGACAGGTAGTAGAAGAAGTTGGTGAAATGGTGATGCTCCACGAGGACAAAGTGCAGCCCAAGTTGTCAGGTGACAAGGACAAGGCCTGGTATTTAGACACGGGTGCTAGTAATCATATGACCGGCTCCGTCGACAAGTTCGCTGAGCTTGACCGTTCAGTCCATGGCTCGGTCAAGTTTGGGGATGGCTCTCTTGTGGAGATCGAAGGCCGTGGTTCAGTGGTATTTGAGGCATGTACAGGAGATCACCGTGTACTGACGGAGGTGTATTACATACCAAAACTCCGTAGCAACATCATCAGTTTAGGCCAACTTGATGAGATTGGCTGTAAGTACTCCGCTGAGGATGGCGTGATGACTGTCCTCGATCGTGAGCGTAAGCTGCTGGCGAAAGTAAGGAGATCGAAGAACCGACTGTATGTCCTGAATATAGAGCCCACTCTGCCAGTTTGTTTGTCAGCAGAAATGCAGAGCAATTCTTGGCTGTGGCACGCCAGGTTTGGACATATTAGTTTCAGTGCACTTAGGCAGCTAGCACAAGGTGGTCTCGTGGATGGGATGCCAATGATTGATAATATAGAAAAGGTCTGCGATTGTTGTTTAGTCGGAAAACAGCGCCGCAGTCCATTTCCTGCTGAATCAAAGTACAGAGCTGATGAAGCACTAGAGCTACTCCACGGTGATCTTTGTGGACCCATCTCTCCACCAACGTTTGCTGGCAAGAAGTATTTCTTACTATTGGTTGATGATCTCACCCGTTTCATGTGGTTAGTGCTAATCAAAAGTAAAGATGAAGCATTGGAGGCCATAAAGAAAGTAAGAGCGTCCGTTGAGACAGAACTGAAACTCAAAGTCAGAGCACTTAGGACAGACCGAGGTGGTGAATTCACCTCACAAAAATTCATTGATTTTTGTGATGAGCTAGGCATTAAACATTTCCTGACTGCGCCATATTCCCCACAACAAAATGGTGTGGTTGAGCGACGGAATCAAACCGTAGTCGGGATGGCGAGGAGCTTACTGAAAAGCAAAGGTCTGCCTGGTGTGTTTTGGGGAGAAGCTGTTGCTACATCAGTATACCTACTGAACCGTGCTCCGACAAAAAGTGTGCACGGCATGACGCCTTACGAGGCACTGTACAAGGTGAAGCCCAGTGTCAAGCATCTGCGTACTTTCGGCTGCCTTGGTCATGTAAAGAAAGTTGGTGTTCACCTTTCCAAGCTGGCTGATAGGAGTTCAGTGATGATCTTAATTGGTTACGAGCAGAACAGCAAGGCATACAGGATGTATGATCCTGTTGCAAAGCGACTAGTGGTGTCGCGAGACGTTGTGTTCGAAGAAGAAAAAACAGTGGAGCTGGGATCAGGTTACTAATGAGCCAACCTCAAGCATTTTTACTGTCGAGCGGAGAACACACCTCGACGCAGGAGTGGGAGAGACGGGAGGCTGTCAGCAGAAAACACAGATGAACACTCAGCTTGTCACTCCATCACAGGCAGTATGTACACCACATGTTTCAGAAAGTGCAGCCACAACAGAGCCCGAGACACCAGTGATGAGGAGGTTTGTAACACCTCCCAGCAATGCATCACAACCGTCGTCAGAAGCACCACGTCGGTACAGGCTGGTTGAGGAATTGATTGAGGAAGCAGCTGAAGTAGAGGCTTCCTCTGCACTATGTTTGTTGGGCATGGAAGAACCAGCAACATATCAAGAAGCTTGTACAGAGCCATGTTGGCAACGTGCAATGCAGGAGGAGCTGAAGTCCATTGAGAGCAATCAGACCTGGAAACTTGCAAACTTGCCACATGGTGCAAGACCCATCGGTTTGAAATGGGTTTTCAAGTTAAAGAAAGATCCGCAAGGTCAGATTGTGAAGCATAAAGCCAGACTAGTGGCGAAAGGCTATGTTCAGAGACATGGCATTGACTATGACGAAGTATTTGCTCCTGTTGCCCGGATAGAAACCATCAGACTCATCATAGCATTTGCAGCTCAAGAGGGGTGGGAAATTCATCACATGGATGTAAAGTCGGCATTCTTAAATGGTGAAATTGCAGAGGAAGTCTATGTGACTCAACCACCTGGGTTCGCAGTGAAAGGTGAAGAGCAGAGAGTGCTAAAGCTGAACAAAGCACTATATGGTTTAAAGCAAGCTCCAAGGGCATGGAATTCAAAATTGGATCAAACACTTCTGGACTTGGGTTTTGAGAGATGTCCCCTAGAACATGCTGTTTACAAACGTTGTCAAGGTACATCAAGACTCTTGGTTGGAGTTTATGTAGATGATCTTATCATCACAGGTGCAAGCCTTGAGGAGATCAACATGTTTAAACAGCAAATGAGGGACAAATTCAGTATGAGTGACTTGGGACTACTCACTTACTATCTTGGAATTGAAGTAAAGCAAGTTCCAGGAAAAGTAACACTCTGTCAATCAAGCTATGCATGGAAGATTCTTGAGAAGACAGGGATGGAAAATTGCAACCCAGCACAGGTTCCTATGGAAGCAAGACAACGACTGAGCAAGTCCAGCACAGCAGATCCTGTTGATGCAACTGAATATCGCAGCATCGTCGGAAGCTTGAGGTACCTCATTCATACCCGACCTGATCTTGCATACTCTGTGGGAATCGTGAGCAGGTTTATGGAGAAACCTACTACTGAGCACATGGCCGCTGTTAAACACATCTTAAGGTATGTGAGGGGATCAGTTAATCTTGGTTGCTGCTATGAAAAGAAAGAGACAACAGCTGCAACAGGCCTGTGCGGTTACTCTGATAGTGATATGGCCGGCGATATAGATGATCGGAAAAGCACAAGTGGAGTCATCTTCTACCTCGGATCATCTCCGGTGACCTGGTTCTCACAGAAGCAAAAGGTAGTAGCTTTGTCTAGCTGTGAAGCTGAGTATATATCTGCTGGTTTGGCAGCTTGTCAAGGTATTTGGCTAGCGAGGCTCCTAGCAGATGTGTCAGGGCAGAAGGTTGATCAAGTGAAGTTGAAGATTGACAATCAATCTGCCATCTCTCTCTGTAAGAATCCTGTTCTCCACGATAGAAGCAAACATATTGATATACGTTATCATTTCATTCGTGAATGCGTGGAGAATGGTTCAGTGGCCGTGGAGTATGTGCCTACTCGTGATCAGATGGCTGACATTCTGACAAAGCCATTAGCAAGGATCAAGTTCTTGGAGATGAGGGAACGGATTGGGATGCGTATGATGAAAGAAAAGTAACAAGCTTAAGGAGGTGATTGTTAGGAATAATTTTGTCACTTTATTTTTGTATCCTTTTTTCTTGTCTTTCAGAACCTGTCACGTTTTCAGTTTGGTCTCTAGCTGTTCGCATGTACTGTATTTGTACATGCCAATCGTGTAAGGCCAGAAACATGCAGAGTCCATGTTGCGGCTAGGTCGTAGTTTAGGCCACGAGCGAGTCCACGATCCGAAGCCGTGGGATGGCGCGTGCAAGTCGGATCATGGCGTAGTTATCGCTCACATTTGTTTCCCAGTTGAATAAAAAGAAAAGAGTGAGAAAAGACGCCGATTGATGCGTCGCAAAAACTGTCTGTCGCTGTTCCTGAGTGTTCCTGTGTGTTGACAGGGGAGTAGTTTCAGAGCGACGAAAATTGAATCCACTAGCAATCCACGAGATCGCGTTGAGTTCCAGGGCTTAAATCTGTCAAAATATTCTGTGTCTCATTTCTTCTTCTACCTTCATCCGTGAGTGAGAGAGCAAGGAAGAGGGGCTGTCCCGGGCAGCCCCATCATAGAGAAGGAGAAGTGGCGGTGACCCCTATGCCACGGGATCGAGCGGAGAGAGGAGGTTTGGTGCAATCAAGAGGATCTTGCTAGCATTGGGAACCTTGATGTGATTGCAGAAGCCGGTGCTGCACCTCCTCTAGCCCTTGCCCTCGCTAGGCCTCGTACCTAATTTTCTCTCGATCTGTTCCGATTTGAAGCGAAGGAGATATGGCATGTCGGGAAATGGAGGAATATTCATATGGTAAGAAGGGAGGTGACCGCTTGGAAGGAGTATTCAGCGATGGAAGATGGAGCGGCGAGCGGCAGCGTACGAGAGATCAAAAGAACAAGAGAAAGACCGAATTGCCGGTCAAAACGATAGTGAACCGACCCATCTACGCATGCCTCCCTTCCATGTCGAGGACATGCGTATCTAGACTCCTCGCACGGGGAGAACTTGGACATGCGGGATGGAGGAATGATGTCGGTCGTCTAAATGTTAGCACGCCCAAACAACCACTGCCTCCCGATTCCACCGGCAGCAAAGAGGTAACTTGCCTCCACATAGGCCCAACGAGCCGCATGTCACGAGAAACCACATGCTCTCAAATTCAGGGAGCCTACAGCTCTTCTAAGATACCCTATCTCCCCACCCTTGAAATAATTAGCAGTTTTCGTATTAATTTAATCTGAATATAAATCATGACAGAACAATTTCTAAGATTAACTAGCATACGCATAGTAGACATGCATTATATAGTCAAATGAAAATCTAGCACATCTATGTATACAGTAATACTAGTAATCACCATAGGTAATATCAGGAGAGCAAAAAATACGTACGAATTCGTCGATGATATGACCAACAACGCAACATGAGGAGATCTGCCACTGGCGACAGCAGCAGAAATGGCATCAGAAGCCTTCTTGGCGATATCATATGACATGTCGATGGAGTCGAGAAAGCCGGACATAGAGGATAGAGAAGAACATGAGCAGTCGCGCCTAGACGCTCCCCAAAAACCTTATCGCCTCTCTCCCGGTGCAGGATCAGAGAGACGGGGTTCCGAAGGCCTGCACTCCCGGACGACCGTGCACATAGCCGGCAGGATGGAGTAGCAGAGGGAAGCACAAAGAGGTGGAACGACGATGCACAGGTAAGAAGATGCCTTCTAATTGCTTGTGACGGCCAGAGTTCGTGTTTGCCTGTTTATATAGTGCGGGTCGAGTGGGCAGTAGCCCACCACCGATTCGACAACAGCTGACGATTCAGAATATGAAAATGGCTAGTTGATTAACGTGTCCGTTAATGACTCACAATCAACGAAAAAATAGCACGCTATTTAACGCTATTAGCGCTGCTATAGCGTTTACAGGAGCTGGATGCTATGTTATGCATTTCAGGGCTGCTACGGCGCTATTCGTGCTATTTGATGTTATGTCATAGCGGCGCTATTTTTTTGTTGATTTTATTTTTTTAGTAGCTCATTCCCCATTCTGGCCCATTTTGGCTCAGTGTCCTACCCTAATACAACTAACCCTAACAGGGCAACGGGCTAACACCCATCAGTTCCCAGTTCGTCTCCTCCATTGCCTTAGACGTCGCGACGGTGGATGCAGCGGATCCGCCTGGAATCAACGTGCCTCGAATCGCCTCCTCCTAGGAAGACACTGTTGGAATTGCCTCCGCCTGGGATGCCTTCATGCCTAGCTTCAGCGCTTCATGCCTTCACCCTGCCTCTGTTCCCCTCCTCCAATCTACAGGTTCTTCTTTGGATTCGGATGATGATGCCAATTCATCTTGTTCATCTGATTAAGTAACTTTATGCTGCCATTTTATGATGTTTATTTGATCCTTGTTGAACTTGTGGTTGTTTTTTGGATTGTGTGAACTACGTGTCTATGACTCTATGTTAGTTTGTGTGAATTCTGAACTATGGTTGTGATTTCGGCTATGTGATATGGAGTTATGGACTATGAGAACTATCTCTAGTTAATGTTTGGCTGCAGAATGCTATATTTGTGGCTTTATAGTTGCAGAATGCTATATCTGTGATTTTATAGCTGCTGAAATCCTGATTTTTCATACTTTTTTGTGAAACGCTATTTTGAAAATAGCGCACTATTAGCATGCTATAGCGTTTGTAGCATTTTTTAAGCCCACGCTATTTAAGTTAGCGCGCTATTTTTTTCATTGCTCATAATTAACACATAATTAATTTTCCCAAACAGCAAAATAAGCTCGCCTCGGCGAGATTCATGCAACCCGTGGCGTGGCGGGCGGTGTCGGAGGAGGAATACGCGAGGGCTTCTCTTTTTCTCACACCTTAGCGAATGTTGCAATACTCTACTATATAAGGTGGTCCAACTCCCCTTTTACTAGCAACGTGGGACTAAACTTTAGCTCCACTAGCACACACATGAGCTGCCACAAATAATGGGCCAAAGAAAATTTCAAAGTTTGTATTTGTTATGGGCCAAAATCCCAACATGCAAATTCCTCAAATTCCAACACCCACCTCTTTGAGGGTTATACTTGATAATAGAACCGAGAGCTACGGTCTTCTTCCCTATGTGGATTCCAAGACCTCTTCACTTGTTGGAGTGACTACAACCCTCAACTTAGCCAATCTTTCCACATGAAGAGTGAGTCAGTTGGAGCTATAAGTGATCATCCAAGTGCTTATACAATTGTATTTGCACTTGAGTGCGGTTCTAGTGATGCCTGCTATTTATCTCCAGTTTTATCTTTGTGATTTCCCTTGTGTGTTCTTTGTGTTCATCCTTGTTCTTTGGGTTTTTGTGTTCTTTCCTTCTCGGTCAAACGTAAAAATTGGGCAACCAACTCATATCAGGGAGCTGCCTTCCTCTTTGGAAAAGGCGACTTCATTAGAACTTGAATTGCAAAATCGTACTTAATTTTGCACAAACGAGTATGAATCCGGTCAAAACTGAGAACTGCATTTTTGGAAATTGGTGTCATGGCATTTGAACATATAAACTGAAATACATTATTTTGGTTTAACACAATGCAAGCTAATTTAAAAATCATTCATACAACTCTGTTCCAATAATGTTAGACTAGCCGTCAATATTCCAGTGACCAAGTGAGAGTTACAATCGTATCCAGAAAAGACAAATATATAAGCGCATTATTAATAACATTGTCACGTCAATCAACAATAATGCATCAACTTGACTATTAACTAAGTGAATGAATCTGCTCCAACTAATGCCGTTCAACGCGCTAACGTCGAGAGTCATGCACCAATATAACGCACATATGAAACCATGAGTTGAAAATAAAATGAAATCAGATTTGACATGGTCAGTAAAGTAGTACTGTCTTCATACTGGTTTATTAGGCTATTAGCCAACAAAATGAGTAGTTATATGCCACCAAAGCATATAATTTGCTATGAGCTAATCGCA